>CM060932.1:326776054-328026054 GCA_030765085.1 Allium cepa
TTCAATTCTTTGATGATTCCTGGTAGTTCCAGGAAGAAGCTTTGATATATTTACATGGGACATAAACTCCAGATGGGTCAGAATTGTTTGTTTGGATGAATTGTTGGCTTTGGTCGCTATGGTTGATAGATATATTTTGGTTGTTTAAACTAAAAGTTTTAGGATTGTATCCATATATCTGTTTATTTTGTTGAGTCCAGGTATATTCTATGAGGGGTTAGTTATCCTTCGAACTAACCAATGCCCCTGCATATTTCGTAGATCTGGCGACCCGAGTATCTCGATTCGTTCTTGTATCCATTAGTGATATTCTTATTTGGTAAGCAAAATACAGAATAGATAATCGGTTTAATTAATGAGTCGATTCTCTATCTTTGTGTATCCGTCCTTTGTTGTCTCCCTACTTTCAAATTTCGAGGACGAAATTTTCTAAGGGGGGAATCTGTAACATCCCCGGATTTTAGCCCAGTCTAATTTGATGATTGGATTGATTTTTGAAATTAAATTGTGAACAAAAATCTAAATTTTGTTTGAATTTCCAAATTTAATTAGATGTATGTTTATCTATTTATATAAATGGATTTTTATAAGATAATTTGAATTTGATTTGAATATAGGAAGATAGATATATGATATATATGAAAGTTATATTTTGAAATTAATGTATATATATAAATATTCATTTAAAAATATGATAGTGTGAAAATGAATAAAAGGATTTAGAGACACTTTCTTTCATATTTGAAAATAAATATATTTAAAAGTATATTTTAAAATCAAGTTTATTTGGAAATTTAATAATAAATATTTTTGTAAAATTAAATGGATTTAATTTTAAAGGTTTAAAACATATTTCATAAATTTAAATAAATAAAAACTTGTTTCATCAATTTAAATAAAGTAAGATTTAAAACATGCATTCCAAATAAATCTAAGTTAAGGGTTAAAACATGATTTGTAAATTAAAATGAAGCAAGGATTTAAACACAAATTTTTCCATTTTGACATTTGTAAAATATAAGCAATATGAAATAGCAAGTGTATATCATAAGAACAAGTGGCATTTTCTATTTTTCTTTTAAAATTTAATTTTTAAACATAATGTTAAACAAAAGATGAAAACCAGGCTGGTGCATGTTTTTATCAAAATTCTTCTTCATTATCAAAATCTAAAAAAAATTGAGATTAAAACAAAACAAAGCAACTTCAAATCTGAAAGTAATTCAGGGATCAAGTGTAGATCAAAAACTGGAAAAAATTTGAGCAAGCAAGTTAATAAAAATAAAAGAAAGAAATGGAAACCTGGGAAACAAGACAATGCAGATTCAAAGTTAAATCAGAACAGTAAGCAAGTTAATTTAACAATGAGAAGCAGATCAAAATCAAACCTGGAAACATCAAAGTGTAATGAAAAGAACAGGTAAACTCTATACTCTATAGTTTAGTTAATTTGTAATTTTGAAATCAAGTTGTAACACAAATTCAAACTGCAGATTTTAAAAAGAAAAAAATGTACAGGCACAAAAACATTCCTCTCTGTTTCTTCCTGTACAACCAACAGGTGAGCAAACCTTATATTTTTTTTAAAAAAACCCGATCTGCTTGATTTTTTTGCATGCTGGTGATGATGACTTGAAATATGTTTGGCATGAATGTTTGTTTTTCTAAAAAATAGATGGACACCTTTGTGTAGTATAAACATGCCTGTATATAGTTCTCTATTGATATTACACGCTCATATTTCATCAAATAAAAATCATAGCTTCCTATCTAAATGTGTTCAAACTATAATCTTTAAAAGTAAAATGATTGTAACTTAGTAATATCATTTTTAAAATAAATTCAGGTGGATTTAGTGAATAATCATTTCAAAAATCAAAATTTACAGTAATAGCTTAATTTAATTCAAAAATCAATGATTTTGATTACGTGTTTTAGCTTTACAAACTGATTTGTATTACAAAATCATAAATTTAGATAATCGATTCATGATTTTTAAACTTGTAAGAAATAGAGAGTTAACTGGGAAGCAAGTTTTTGTCAAAATATGGCGATCAAGAGGATTTTGGATCACAGGGTTTTGATCAGAGGGAGATGAAGAGATGGGGAACAAGGAAAAAATGGAGCTATATTTTTCTAATCGTTATGGTGACTTGGCAGTGTCGATATAGGGTTTAAGTTGTCGATTTGAACTTGGTGGTTGTCAAGACGTTTGCGGCGACATTTGTGCATCGGGATTGGTGAGACTAGGGGGATTAGAAGCATTGGCAAGCGTCGCGACCATGGATGCGAGGGCACGGTAACCAGTGGTCGAAGTTAGGCGGTGCGTGGAGGTTTGGGTAATCAGGTTTTGTCCTGATGGGTTGTGACTTACTCGTTTTTCGATCTCATGATCGTTTTGATTTTTTTGTTGGTCGAATGGTTAGAGATGGTCGTAGTCGACTCGCCGGTGATGGCAGTGATGACCTGAGCGGCAGCGAACGCGGGTGCACGTGTACAAGTATCAGTGTTGGAAGGGATGGAGTTTGGGGAAAAGAGGAAATTTCTCTCAGGTTAAAGCACGAAAAATGTTGGGTTCGACTCGAGGAAATTTGCGTGATGGCCCGGGGAAGATGAATGATGGGGAGAACTCGAAGGTGGGCTTGAGTAATTGAGAATGTGGTTCGGGTTTTTGGTTTAAGCCAAATAAACTAGTTTTTTAAAATGAAAGGGAATTTAAAATATTTTTGAGTTTGGAGTTAAATGCTGTAAATTTGTTTTGTTATGTATTGGATACTTTTGTAATTAACTTCTAAGTATTTTCAAAGATTTAAAAAAAATGTTTTAAAATTTGTTTTTAAATGTAATTACATATTAGTTTAATTATGTAATAAAATTCATAAGGTTTTAAAAACAAAATAAGATGTAGTTTGAATTAAGTAATGATTAAAAGGTTAATTACTTAATTAATTATGTGATTAATTTATCAAGGAAATTAATTTGAGGATAATCAATTTATTAATTAAAGTAATTAATCAAGGGATAATTAACTTAAGTGATTTATTAATGTGAATAATAAAAAGTTGATTAATTAATAAATATTATTAATTAAAGATAATTAATTTATGATTAAGGGTTGACTAATCAAGAGATTAAATAATAATTACTCAATGTATTTAATTTGTGATTTAATTGATTAAAATAATTAAGGATTTATTAATTAATTAAAAGTTAATTGATAAAGGTGATCAAGGGATGATTATTGATTAAGGGTTAATTAATTATTGTAATTAATTAAGAATAATTAATTAAATGGTTTGTAATTACTTAACATTAAGTAACCAAGATTTGTGACTAATCTGATTTAAATTAATCAGATAATTAATTGATATTACTTATGGGTGTTTGGATTGGATGATTTAATTGTTTGATATCCTTGATATATGATACTGCGTTACGAATTATCCTGATTTGTGTCGTGATCTGTGATGAATGTTATTTATCTGTATATAATTTATTATCTACGATGAACTTATATTATTCACCCATGATTTGTAAATAATGATAAGCGTTATAGATTATACCGCTTAAATTGATGATGTTGCACTATTATGTAAAACCACTAGACTACACCATACACACACAAATATGGATTTCACGAGGAAATCGGTTAAGTCACAGATATTTGAATTTAATGAAAAGTTTTTAAAAATTGAATTTTTAAATTCAAATGATTTTGGAAATGGAATTGGATTGAATTTGAAAAGGCTTTTGAAAAAGGAATTTTCAAAGATAAAAATTATTTTTGAATAACTAGATTTAGTTTTGGAATTTGATTTAAAATTTGAATTCAAAATTTGAAATTGAATTCTATGTTGATAATTTATGATGTAAAAAGGTTATACAAACTATAAATGTGTTTATATGGGTTTTTAAACCATTTTAAAAAGTATGGTTTTGAAAATTTGGATTTAACCCAAGTTATATTTGAAAGGCCTTAACTCGTGCAAATATAATTGGGTTTTCCGAAACGGAAACAAGTGATTTGAAATAATAATAGCTTTTATATCAGGAAAGAATTTCCAAAATTATGATGAAAAGATTTCAAATTTGAAATAGAATGGTTTTGAAAGCTATAATTGAATCTTTATGAAAGCTTGTTGAACTTTGTTTTAAATTGAAAGGGGTCTTAAAAGTGAATCTTTTGTTTAAAAGATTTAAGTGTGGAAATTATTTAAACCGTTTAAGGTTTTCGAAATGAATCTTTTTGTTTAAAAGATTGGAAATGGTAATTTGTTTAACCATTTGAAAGAAAAGTTTTGGGTAAAAATTTTGACTTAACTGAGATCCCATATCCATATGTTTTTAAATATTGCGCTCACTATTCGGTTTAGCCGGGAGAGGACCTTGTGTCAGATAACCCATTTCGAATAGTGGTACCACGTTATGGATAGCAATTGAAGATCGGTGGGAAAGACCAGATATTTTCGAAAACGAAAGGATTTCTTGCTGAATGTCTCTGCATCGGCTGATCCCCGGTATAGAGATTTGAGCACCCTTTGTGATGGGGAGTCAGGCCGTGATTAGGAATTATCCGGATTCGCAAGAACTTCTTCGGAAGTACCTTCGTTTCCGTTCGATCCCGGAACGGACTTGTATGGATGTGTGTCTGACATTAGACTTTGATATGTAAAACTGGAATCTATCAAATACATTTCTGTTTGGTGGCGGAGATTTATTCTCTTAGCTTAACACCCTTCTCTGAGACGTATGAGCTCGGAGGTTATGTAGTTGATGGTTACTAGTGATACATTCCCAATTTGGTAATGTGGCATACGAAGTGCTGCTGATTATTTATTGATCAAAGCATGGCTATTGTGAAAAGCGTAGCTTTGTGGACGAGACTTCGTCGAGCCTCACACCCCGGAATGGTCGAAACAGGAAGAATGCAGCAAGGTTTCAGGGGTAGCTCCCCTAGGGTATGACCATTCCTTCTGGAAAAGGGTGGTATCATGGTATGGAGCCTAGATACATACTCATATGGACACTGTAGTATATTTATTACTGTATGATGTTGTTGGAGGGCCGTCGGATAAAGGTCCCAAAGGACCGGGGGTGGCACATCTTAGGTTTTATTCCTCGGGAAGGGGGTAGTCGGCCTTGTATTAGCAAAGAGCCAGGTAGTTTCTCGGGGCGTCCCGCCAGAGGCATTCCCATTTGGCAATACGAAGTTCCTTAGCCTGACCATTTGTTGGAAATCCAATCATCCAATACGAACCCAGTACGGTTTTAGTTGTATAACCTGCCATCTACTTATGGTGGTTCCCCACTGTTTAGATGGTAGTTATAGTAGGCATAGTTCGGAATGTCTATGCTGGATAAGATTAATATTATACTTTCAAAATGTTTTCCACTATGCACTAATAATAATAACAAAATTTTGTTCGCGTATCAAGCATGTTTGACTATCATAAGGAGAAAACTCCTCCAATTCTGCTTTTGCATTGTGTGTGTGGCGGGAGGCCTTATGGTAGTTTCATTTTTCAAAAAGCATTGCGGATTTCAATTTAAAATCTTTTGTTGCTTGTTTTAAAGATAAACAGTTTTTGTTTGCTCATATCAGTCCCATGACGGACCAGGAGTTTATTGTTCCTTTTCTAAACTCTGGGTGCCCACAATTTTCCACTCGGGCAGTCTAGAGTTTGGTTATTCAGATAATCCGATAGTAGGTATCGATTTGGTAGCTTTTAGCTTTCTCTTTGGTATTCTCTGAAGGCTTTGGATATTAAAGTATTTGGTTAGGATGATGGACGAGACTTGCTTAGCTTGGTGCAACTTGATGGTGGTTCGAGCTATCTATGGAGATTGCTGATATTGGTGTTTCTTCTAGAGTTTCAAGTTCTAGTTATTTCCGCTGCTAGTTCATTGGGTTTTCCACTGTAGCATTGTTATCTTGTATCTCTGATATTGTTTCATATTGTATCATTGTTGCATCGAATGTTGTATATCAATGATATTCATTTCTTTTCTTCCGTTGTGTTGTACTTAATTGCGTTATAAGCTCCGGTGAACCAGATTCGACATTTGGATTTGCGGCATTTGAATACGAGTGTCGTATTCGGTGCCGACTTTCGAAGGTTGAGTCAGGATCGTTTCATTTGGTATCACATCTTCTTCCTGGAACTGCCAGGAATCATCCAAGAATTGAAAAGACGAATCAAAGGAGATTGATAGAGAAAGTTGTTTCCGCTATTGCAGGGTACTGACCATTTGTAGTGGTACTGATGGAGAAACTTTCCTGTTTCGACATTACCGGGTTGTGAGGTTCGACGAAGTCATGTCCACAAAGCTACGCTGTTCACAAAAGCCATGCTTTGATCAACAAATGATCAGCAGCACTCAGCATGCTACATTACCAAGTTGGGAATATATTACTGATAACCTTCAACTACATAACCTCTGAGCTCGTACGTCTCAGAAAAGGGTGTTAAGCTAAGAGAATAAATTCTCCGCCACCAACAGAAATGTATTTGAAAGAAATCTGCTTTATATCTCAAAATGTAATGTCAGACATACAATCCATACAAGTCTATTCCGGGTTCGAACAGAACCGAAGGCACTTTCGAAGAAGCCCTTGCAGTCCGGGCATCCACAATCCCGATCGGACTCCCCTCACATATGGAGAACTCTATACCGGAGCAACTCAATGCAGAGTCATTCGACAGGTTATCCTATCGTTCTCGAAGACGTCCGGTCTTCACCACCGTCTTCAAATGCTCATCCATTTCGTCGTATCACTATTCGGAATGGGTTATATGACACAAAGTTCCTCTCTCGGCTAATCTGAATACTGAGTATCAATTTTAAAAACATGTGGATACGTCATTCACAAAGATTCATAGGTTCGGTGTGGGTTCCGGATAACCAACTGGAATCCGACTCCCTGCCGCATCGAAATTCAAAAGCCGTTTTACGGGCCAAAGGGGTTTCATATTCACATAGAAAAATACAGAATCACAGCTCAGCACAAAGCAATTCATATCACATAGCATCACAATTACAATCAGAGATATAAATCAGTACACATCATACAATAGTTATCAATCATCTACAACTAAGATGAATCAATCGTGTGATTTAAACTAATAAATCACATAATTAATTTCATTAATTATCTTTAATCAATGATTAGTTATCCTTAATTAAAATTAATTAAATCTTTAATCATCTTCATTAATTAATTATTCCTTAATTAATTACCCCAATTAGTAAATCCTTAATTGTTAATTAATTAAATCTTAATTATTCTTTAATTAATCATTAAATATTAAATAATTAATTTAAATAGTTTTTTTGAAGTAAATCATTTATTACTTAAGTAAATCATAAATTACTTATTAAATTCAAAAGATAAGCCTTCTCAACTTTGTTAACCATTTTGATTTTCTTGTAAACCTAAGTTAAATTCATCATGTGAATTGTCTTGAGAGATCAAAATTGTTATGTATAACATTTTATCTTAACATCATTCTTAATTACATTTTATAATTAATTTTATAAAGTAATGTGACAAAATTAAATTAAATTAAATTACTAAAAAAATGTCATACTTAAACTTTAATTTGTTTTAAATCCAAATCAATATCATCCAACATAAGTTTAAAATTGTTTTAAAAGTTTTGAATTTTATTGTTTTTATTTGAGCAAACTGCCCTGTATGCTGACTCCCCGGAAGCTACTTCGAGTCTTCCCCGAAACTTCATCCTGCTTGTTTCAAGTCATTCCTAAAAACTACCCGTGTGCTGTAAAAAAAATTTCTAAGTACAAAACTCATACAACCCCCAAATCACTTCGAGTCCATACTCGAGTTCAAACCCCTACTCCCCCGAAAGCTGCTTCGAGTTTTCCTTTTCTTCCACCAACCTATGCCTACTGACACAGCTT
The DNA here is from genome assembly GCA_030765085.1 of Allium cepa. Classification (NCBI taxonomy): domain Eukaryota; kingdom Viridiplantae; phylum Streptophyta; class Magnoliopsida; order Asparagales; family Amaryllidaceae; genus Allium; species Allium cepa. The sequence continues at coordinate 326,783,978 of CM060932.1, forward strand.
AAGCCATGTGCATGTGCACCAACGGAGCGACCATCTATGGCCGACGCTACGATCATCATTAAGTCATTGACCATCTAACCCCACCTCCAGACCACCAAGAAACGCAAACCCACGTTGAATTTGAAATTGAGCTTCACAACCCAGACTTCATCAAAACTATATCACTAGAAAAACATCATGTCCTCCCACCTCTGGCCATCGGAGGATACAAAATTTTAACCGAAGCTTCTTCTTAATCATACGCTCCTATCCCTACCGGAGCGATCAACTCCGGTGGCCTGACGAAACCGCGGCGATCTCATTTACTACTGCAACCCAATTTTGGATTAAAACCCTACACGAACGTCGCACGACAACCACGATCAAGTAAAAATTCTTTAAGCATTTTACCTAGAACCCCCAACGCCTCAGCCATCTCCACCCACAACCTCGACCATCATCATCACGCCGATGACCGGAATTCGACTAAAACCCTAATTTTTATCATCCTCAAATTTATCTGTGAATACGTGATGAAAAAATATGATTTTGCTTCTAAAATTCATTATTTGTGATAACAATTCAGATTTTATTCTTGAACCATGATCCATGATATTTGAATTTCCACATTGTTTGAATTGTGACTGCATTTTCAACTTTTCCAGAGCAGCTTTAATTCATTTAGCTTGAATTCATTTTTACAACTTAAGATATGTCAAAACAAACCACGTTTGTTTGAATTCTGAGATTAAACAAGGATCAAGGAATAGGGGAATTGGATTTTATACAGGATTATAAATCTCTGTAACCTGGAACAGAGGTGATTCAAATTTAAACAGACATGCACATGCAAAAATAGATTTTTTTGCATGCAAAAAATTATTCAAACTTGTTTAAATCCTACATTCAAACAATACATCAAATATCAGAACTTAGAAATGTTTACTCACCTGTATAATTTAGCAGAGAGAGTTTTCTTGTTTGGATTTGAAAATCAAAACCTGGAACTGCCTGTTTTTTGCTTAGCTTGATTTTGAATTTATCATCTACAACAAATTTTGTGTGAACTTGCTTAAGCTCTGATGTATTTTACTTACTAAACTTTTTTAACAACAAATTAAAATTAAAATTTACTTACAGTTAATTTTTTAGTTGAAACAGAGGGAAGAAAAATCTCTGGCCTGCACCTTAAAGCTTGTGTTTGTTAATTTTTTTCTTTTTAGGTTAATTCCCGATTCTCCCTTTAATCCTTGAAGTTCTCCTACTTGATTCTATAGTATTTGTTCAAGATTTGAAATTACCTTTGAATTCCTTCTTTTGGCTTAACATATTGAAAGGAAAGTTTGCTACATATTTTTTTCTGGAAATTGTTTCTTGATTTCAAAGTTGAGGAAATTGTGTTTGTTCTTGATGATTTTTACTTTTTTTTTCTGATGTAAAGTTTGCACAGAAATTTTCTTTTGAAATGAATAAAAAAGTAAGAGGAGAAGATAAAATGACTTATAAAATTTATTTCCTTTTCTATAAATTTCTTAAGAAAATGAGAATGATGCAATGACACTTGTTTAATTTTTTCCTCTCATGAATTACACTTGTCTCTATAGTCATTGCTAGCTTTACACTTGTCTCTAGAGTACTACTGACTCTATCTCTAATGAGTAACACCCAACAGAGCCAAGGTTGTCGCTTAACCAAATGCTCTGATACCAAATCTGCAATGGCCCGATTTTACGACTTTCGAAAGTCGACATTAATACATCCACAGTATCAACTGCCGAACCATCGAATGTCGGAAAACTGAACCATTAGGGTTTAAGAAGAAGAAGATAGAAGAAGAAATGGAAACAATAATAGAATCTCACATTTCACAGCGGAACAATATATAATAGATAAAGGAAAAAATTTTAAAAACAAAAACACTATATCAGTTTATACATCATAGTCATCACCGTTTACAACAACACAATACAGACACTTGTAGTCTTTATGACTTGACCATATAAAAACTGATTTGCACTAACCATGCGCAACAGACACTACATAGTAAAGAGATACGTCTCGCCATCCAGCTTCAACTCCTGATCTCCGCAGCAACTTCTTTTAACTTCACTCCAGAATAACTGATAACCTGACTCTAGGCTGCCCGTGTGGAAACTTATGGGCACCCGGAGTTTTGAAAAGGAACAATAAACTCCAGGTCAGTCATAGGACTTGTGTGAGATCTTGAAAACAGTTTTTATTAACCATAAGAAAACAAAGGAATTAAAAGAAATCTGCAATGCTTTTTGGAAAATGAAACTACCATAAGGCCTCCCGGCACACACACAATGCAATCGCACACTTGGGGGAGATTTCTCCTTATGATAGTCAAATATGCATACTACGAGAAAATTCTTTTAATTTTATTATTATTAGTTCATAGTGTGAAAAACATTTTCGAAAATATAATATTAATCATAGCCAGCATACGTACCATTATAGTATGCCTACTATAACTACCATATTAGATGGCAGGTTCTACAACTAAAACCGTAAAAGGCGCGTATTGGTAATTGGATTTCCAACAAATGATCAAGCTAAGGAACTTCCTACTACCACATGGGTACGCCTCTGGAGGGATGCCCTGAGAACCTTACCGGATCTCTGTCAACACAAGGCCGGGTTACCTCTGCAAAAATAGGTAACTACTGACACGAGTATGTCATCCCCCGGTTGTAAACAACCTTTATCCGAGATCCTCAACAGCAACAATCGCAAAGTAATTTATATTTGCGATATCCACATAAGTTAAGTATCTGGGCTCCATACCATGATACCACTTCTATCCAGAAAGAAATGCACATACCCTAAGGGGCGCTACCCCCTATAACCTTGATACATCCTTCCTGTTTCGACCATTCCGGGGTGTGAGGCTCGACGAAGTCTCGTCCACAAAGCTACGCTTTTCACAAAAGCCATGCTTCGATCATCAAATGATCAGCAGCACTTCGTATGCCACATTACCAAATTGGGAATATATCACTACTAACCATCAACTTCATAACCTCTGAGCTCGTACGTCTCGTATAAGGGTGTTAAGCGAAGAGAATAAATTCTCTACCACCAACAGAAATGTATTTAATATAAACCAGCTTTACATCTCAAAGTGTAACGTCAGACACACATCCATACAAGTCCATTCCAGGATCGAACAGAACCGAAGGCACTTCCAAAGAAGCCCTTGCAATCCGGATATTCACTAATCTCATTCGGAATCCCTATCACAAAGGGTGATAAAATCTCTATACCGGAGCAACCCGGTGCAGAGACATTCGACAGGTAATCCTTTCGCTTTCGAAAATACCCGGTCTTCAACACCATCTTCAAATGCAATCCCATTTCGTCATATCGTTATTCGAAATGGATTTTATGACACAAGGTCCTCTCCCGGCCAATCCGAATAACGAGCGCTTATTTTAAAAAAAAAGTGTTCATTCATATTCAAACAAATCACAACAAATCCCACTTCGATCTTTCAAACAAAAGATCCATCACAATCACAAAGGTTCGATGTGGGTTTCGAATATCCATTTGGAATTCGACTCCCGGTCGCATCGAAATTCAATTGCCGTTTAAAGGCCAATATTGATAGTTGGTTATTTAACTATCAATCATCGTTCACAACAGTCACTGGATTTCAAATAATTTTCCCCCAATTATTATTTTCAACATATCTTTGCAAGATAAAATTTCACTTTTCAACACTTTGAAAACAAATTCAAATCAAATTTTTACACTTCAATCCTTTGAAAATAAATTCCAAATCAATTTTTTCACCCTTCAATCCCTTGAAAATAAATTCCAAATCAATTTTTTCCTTACGCTGAAAACATTTTCAAATATTTATTCATTTCCACTGAAAATCTACCGATTTCAAATATTTTAAAATAATATAAAATACTTATTCGAAATATACTTGGAAACATTTTAAAATAAACTATTTTAGACTATTAGCTTAAATATTAGTTATGAAATATTTTATACTAATATCTCGTATAAAAATTCAAGTCCAAAACTAAATTTAAATAAAGTTAGTAGATAGAGTATAAATATTTATGTAACTATTTTCTTAATCAAATATCAATTTAAATCTTTAAAATAATCCCTTATATAATTAATTAAATAAATTTTTACTTTAAAACAATTTCCAAAACTAATTTCTCCAGCAATATTATTTTTAAACCAAATCTAGAACTTTTAAATTTTATTCAAAAGCTATTTTAAAAACATACTCGGCTTTCCAGGGAAGAATTCTTCTTCCATTACAAAATGGTCCATTCAAATAAATTAATAAATCTTCTCGATTTACTTTAATTTACATTCCAAATTTGTAAAATGTTTCCATGCTCTTAAAAATAAACCGATATTTATTTTTAAAAACAAAATTCCCTTTCCTTCATAAAATTTTAAACCTTCAAATATCTTACGATATACTATTTTCAAATCGTTTTCCAAATATTCACTTCAACACCCAAATCAATTTCAAACTGATTTCCAAATTATTTCAATCACCAAATCATATTCCAAATTGATTTTTAAATTTATTTCAACCCCAAATTAAATCCCAAATTTAATTTCTAAATTTATTTCCTTTTGAAATAAACTATTTTATCTCTTTCAAATATTTAAAACCCGTATTTTAAATAAATTCTTCAACTACTAAACGATATCACTCGAAATTCCTTTATTAAAATATTTTCCCATGTCTTGGGATTTATTCAATAAGTTTTCAAAAGCCATGCTCCGATCAGCAGCACTTCGTATGCCACATTACCAAATTGGGAATATATCACTAGTAACCATCAACTACATAACCTCTGAGAAGGGTGTTAAGCTGTGACGGACCTGGCTCGACCTTCGAAAATCGGCACCGAATACGACACTCATATTCAAATGCCGCAGATCCAAATGTCGAATCTGGTTCGTTGGAGCTTATAACACCATTAAGAACAACAGAGTAGAAGAAAAAATATATCAATATATATAACATTGATACAATGACAGATACAATATCTGATATAATATGATACAACAGAATGATACAATAGATATCAATACTATCAGAGACATGATACAGAAAATAGTAGCGGGAAGAAAATAGATAACACCACCAGCGGGTAATCACCATCTCCGAGGCACCAATCCAGAGGTAGCTCAAACCAGCATCACGTGACACCTAGATAAGCAAGTCTCGTCCAGATCCGAAGATTGGACTAATTCTAGATAATCTACTAAACCTGACTATCTGAGAAACCCAACTCTAGACCGCCCGTGTGGAAAATTATGGGCACCCAGAGTATAGAAAAGGAACAATAAACTCCGAGACAGTCATGGGACTCGTATGAGTAACAAAAACAGTTTGGTATTTTAAAAAAACAAATGATAAGAATTTAAATTTGAAATCCGCAATGCTTTTTAGAAAATGAAACTACCATAAGGCCTCCCACCGCACACACAATGCAAACGCAGAATTGGAGGAGATTTCTCCTTATGATAGTCAAATATGCTTGATGCACAAATTCTTTGATATTATTATTAGTGCATAGTGCAGAAAAACCATTTCGAAAGTAGAATATAAATCCTAGCCAGCATAGACATTCCGAACTATGCCTATTATAGCTACCATCTAAACAGTGGTGACCACCATAAGTAAAAGGCAGGTTCTACAACTAAAACCGTACAAGGCACATATTGGATGAATGGATTTCTAACAAATGGTCGAGCTAAGGAACTTCCCACTGTCCATGGGTACGCCTCTGGCGGGACGTCCCGAGAACTTAACCAGCTCTCTACCAACACAAGGTCGGGTTACCTCTGTAACTAGGTAACTACTTCTCGAGCATGCCACCCCCCGATCCTTTGGGACCTTTATCCGAGGCGCCTCTAAACCGCAAAGCAACAACCACACAGAAAATGAGATTGAAGCCCACGACATAGGTAAATATCTGGGCTCCATACCATGATACCACCCTTTACCAGAAGGGAATGACACACCCTTAAGGGAGCGACCCTCATAACCTTGCCGAATCTTTCCTGTTTTAACCATTTCCGGGTTGTGAGGTCCTGATGCAGTCTTGTCCACAAAGCTACGCTTTGTACAAAAGCCATGCTTTGATCACAAATGATCATCAACACACAGCAGCACTTAGCATGTCACACTACCAAATTGGGAATATATCGCTGATAACCTTCAACTACATAACCTTTGAGCTCGTACGTCTCAAAGAAGGGTGTTAAGCTAAGAGAACAAATTCCACTAACAAATATGTATTTGAAAGAAATCAGTTTTATATCTCAAAGTGTAGTGTCAGACATACAACCATACAAGTCTGTCCCGGATTCGAACAGAACCGAAGGCACTTCGTAAGAAGCCCTTGCAAATCCGGGTATTTACAATCCTGATCGGACTTCCCATCACTTAGGGAGAATGCTATACCGGAGCAACTCAGTGCAGAGTCAATCGATTGCTTAACCTAACGTTCTCACAAATACCCGGTCTTCACCACCGGTCTTCAAATGCTATCTAACGACGTATCACTATTCGGAATGGGTTATATGACACAAGGTCCTCTCCCGGCTAAACCGAATAATGAGTGTAATATTTAAAAATATATGGATATGGGATTTTAGTTAAGTCACAACTTATAAAATCCAAAACTTTTATTTAAATGGTTAAACAAATTTACCATTTCAAATCTTTAAACAAAAAGATTTATTTCACGAAGTTCACCCAGTTTCACAAAGATCCATTTACGGATTTCAAAACAATTCTCATTTCAATTGGATTCACTCATTAAATCTTTAAATTAAAGATTTAACTTATAATTTTTCAAACAGTTTCCAAACTTGGAAATCATTTCCTTTTCAACTAGAAATCCCTTTTACACAAATTAGACGTTTATTTCTTATATGAAAGCTTTTATTATGTGAAAACAAATAATTTTCGTTTCATAAGAATCCAATTATATTTGCACGAGTTAAAGCCTTTTGAATTTAAATTTAAATTCAAATTCCTAAATTAATACATTTAAAATGGTTTAACCCATATATAACTTGTATAACATCTTTAATCCCTAGTTTCAAATCACAGAATTCAAATTCAAATTTTGAATTTAAATCTGAATCATATTTAAATTTCAAAACTCTATCAAGTTATTAAGAAATAAATTTTATCTTGAAATTTCATTTCTAAAGCTTTTCACATTTAACCCGATTCCATTTCCAAACCGTTTCAATACAAATGGTCTATTTGAAAATCATTTCAAAAATCTATGACTTAATCGATTTCCTCGTGAAATCCATATTTGTGTGTGTACGGTGTAGTCCAGGGGTTTAACACAATAGTACAACAACATCATCATCACAAATCAAAACACATAAATATAGTTGATAAGCGGTATAAACCATAACGCTTATCGTTCATTCGCAGATTACAGATAGTATACAAATGTATCACAAATAAATGAATAAAATACACAGCTCAATCTACAGAATAAAATAACATAGATCAGATAGGACAATCAATTCAAGGCATCTCATACGATACAATCATTCATAAGTAAGGTCAAGCATTCAATAGACATTTATAAACAGAATTAATTAATTGTTTAATCCTAATTAATTCAATTTATTTCCAATTAAATTAATTACTTATGAATTAATTATCCAAACCTGATTTATTAATTATAAATCATTTGATATAAATTAATTAATCAATTACCTTAATTAATTAAATTATTCTTAATTAATCATATTAATTAAATTAGCCTTTAAACCAATTACATAATTAATTAACCCCTTAATTGATTATTTTAAGAAATTAAACCTTTAATTACTTACCATTAAGCAATCACCTCATAACAATTAATCATTAATTACCAATTTATCTAATGATTTTCTTAAACTAATTAAACTAAATAAATTAACTTTAATTAATCAAAATATCCAAAATTAATCATAATAAGTGATTAATCCTTAATTACTTTCATTAAGTAATTACGTTTAAACAATTTATAATTGATTATCTAAATTAATTAATCCAATTAATCATTAAAATTAATCACCTTAATCAATACTTAATAATCCTTAGTTAATTATCTTCATCAACTAATAACATTTCTTAATCACTTTTAATTAATCTCTAATTATAAATTAATCTAAATCATTAATTTATAAATCAAATAAATTATTCCTTTATTATCTCATTAGTTAAATCACTTAATTACCTTAATTACCTCTAAGGTAATCCATTTCTTTATTAATGACTTCATTAATATTAAAGTGTATTTAAAACATTACACTTCTAAATTTAGATTCAAATTCCATTTTAAATTTAAGATTCCAAATGATTAACCAATTAAACATTACCAAATTTAAATTCCATTTATAAAACTTTTAAACAATGTAAAGAACATTCATTACTTATATATGACACTTATATAAGAAAAGTTTTAAATTAGATTACTTAATTTTTTATTTAAAAATCAAGCTTTTAAAATATATTAATTATTTAACTTGCAAATTCAAGTTAAAACAATTTATTTAACTTTCATTCAAAATTAGGAAAACCTTTTATACAAGAATTTTACATAAAACAAATTTAAACATTTAGTTGGAAACAAATTACCTTTTTTTTAAAGTTATTTAATTAAAACTTGTTTAAAAACATTCAGATTTAAAACTGATTTAAATTTCCAGATTTGGATTCAAAGTAAACTTGAAACCATTAGATTAAACATTTATTTTAAACCTTTGATTTAAAACCTAGATTTTATATTCTTGATTTAAAAATCCAAATTCATTTTAAAATCTTTAAGATTCAAAGTTTTATTTGAATCTATAGTTTTAAACTTTGAATTTAAATCACTATTTAAATTCTGTTTTCGGATTTTAAATTAAATTTTAAAATCTGAAAAACTACAGGTTTAAAAACCTAAAACCCATATTTAAATATTTAAAACTTTAAGATTCAAAGTTTATTTAAATCTATACTTCATAATAGATTTATACTTTATTTACATCTAGCATACAAATTTAAATTCATTTAATTTTGCTTAAATTTAAATTTCAGACAGGTTTAATAAAACCTGTAACAAACAAGCTAACCCGAGGCAACTAAAACTACTTCGAGTCAAAAAGCTACCTACTTCGAGTAAAATACTCGAACAACTCGAGTCCAACCCGAGTTCCATTTCTCTGCATAAACAAATGTAACAACCCGATATTTTCGTCAATTTTCAAATTGAAGTTTTTAAATTTTAAATTACAAATGGTTATAAAGTTTGAGGGGCTTTGATTTTTAAATAGTGGTTCATTTGTTTTTGGGCCGTGAAAATTTTAAAAACCCAATACCCTTTCCTTTTTCTTCAACTTAAACCCGATCCCCTCTTTCTCATTTTCTATTATTCGTTCGAAACCTAAAAGCACCGAGAGAACAAAAATGGTGGCGGCCTCGTGCTCCATCGATCGTCATCACCAATTAGGGCTTCGGGAGGATCGGCTTCGTCAGTTCGAGTTCATCTTCGTCCTGGCTGCTCGATGGGGCTCGTCTTCATTCGTTCTCCTTCGTTCGAGAATTAGGGCTTCATCAATTAATGGCTGCTCGCCCTCGCGCTCGTTCATCTTCGCTTCCGTTCATGGCAAAGGTGAGTTTGCTCACATCTAATTCATGTCTCGAGTTATCTGTGTATTTTGTTGCTTGAATTTCTGCCGTTCCATGTTGTAGATATTGATGTTGTACTTCACTATATATGTGAGTCTTGTGTCCACTTGATGTCTGTCTCCTTGGTTGAACTCGAACCTGATACACTGTATTGATGCAGTGTATTCATTTGTATTTGATCATTATATTTCATTTGTGACAGTATTCATATTTAAAACTGTCCTGAGCCTTTTACTGTCAAGTTGTATTTGAGAAAATTGAGGTTGAGAGTGTAGTTGCAGTATATTTGGACTTCTTTTGATTTAGTTAAAGTTGCCATCTTGTTTGCCTTCACCTCCATTTTGCAGTGTCTTCGTGCTGGACCACTGACATATGTATTTGGTCATTCGAGTTCTGTGCTCTATTCTTCGAGGCATGTAGTTTACATGTGTTTGTACTTGCTGTTTCATGCAGTTGTGTACATGTCGTGACAGTGCGTTTGTAGTTGAATTGTTCTTCACCACTGCACTTCCATCACCATATACCAGTTATACCTGTTTTCAATTGGCTGTTACCAGTCAACACTTCACTGCCTTTATGTCATTCATGTTGCATTGTCTCTGTAGTACACTTGAACTTGTTTGTGCAATTTGTCACTGCCTGTTTCTATTTGCTCATGGTCTTTGAGTTGTAGCCCTTTTCCCTGTTGCATTATGTTGCCACTCTGTTGTGTTGAGCCTGGCCTTAGTTTCTTATTCGTCTGATGGAAAAGTGGCCCAGATTTGTGTTCCTATGTACATGTTCACATGAGTTTACTTTGTGTTGCATGGTGCTGCTTCATGTTATTCATGCTCATGTACATATGTTATTGCTTCACCACTGAGCCTTATTCATGCTTGTGTCATTGGGAATCTGTAGTGTTTTTGAATGCACATATAAGTTGCTTGACCCTTGCATATGTGCTGCTTTGTCCAGTTTTATGCATTCTGACTGTTGTTCTATGGTTCACCTTGCGTCTTTGAGTATTCTTGCATCATGTTGAATTTGGTGTAGTTGTGTGAACATGCTGTGCTACACACATACTTGTTCCACTTGTAGCCTTTGTGCTTTGTACTGTGTTACACTTGAATGTGTAGCCTTGTTTCACTAATTCAGGCTGGTACTGTTTCAGTGATAGGTTGTTTTATCATGTTCACTTGGTGTCTTTTGCAATATCGTTTACCTTTCCAAACAGTTCTGGTTGTCTTGCTACATGTGGTGTTCAATTTAATTGAGCTTGCATTTGTATCATATTGTCTCTTGTGCCATTTACTTGGTGCTGTTCCATGTTGCACCCCAGTTTCATTTTATTCATGTGCAACCAGTAGTGTACGTCCATTGTGTACATTTGGGTTCGCATTTATGTCGTCCAAACTTGACCTCTGCAGTTTTTGATTGCTGTCGGTATTCAATGGGTACATCATCACTGTAGTGGCACGGCAGTGCACGCAAGCGTGAACTGCAGCCACACGGTATTCAATGGGTACATCATCACTGTAGTGGCAAGGCAGTGCACGCAAGCGTGAACTGCAGCCACACGGTATGGTTTTATGATATCTATCTTGTTTTGATTAATTGATCTTTTGCATATTCCATATGCTGTAGTGGCGAGGCAGTGCACGCGTGCGTGTACTGCAGCCCTACTCGACTTAATATTTTAATTGATATTTAAATGTTTTGAACTGTTTTGTTTATTTCAATTCAATATTCTGAGTTGCATTCTGATTTGGTTTAATTACTGTCGTCTATTCATTATTTTATTATTATTGCTTCTGTGCACTAATAACTGAGTTTGAATTAGACTGACCCGAGTATTATTTTCTTTTGAATTTAATACTCGGGTCAGACCGAGTATTTCAGGTTGTAGATATTCTGCTTTGGGTTGCTGCTAGAGCTATGAAGTTCTTTCATATCTTTTGGAGTAGTCGTCGTCATTTGTAGTAGTCTGTAAAATTGTATAGGAAGATATGTGTTCATGTATATTAAATACGTTAATGTACTTGTATATGTAACTTCCTTAGTCGACTGTTGTAGTTGTATCACATGTACCGTGTCAAATGTATTGTAACTGATATCAGTTATTATATATGTATATGAGATTTTCTGTTTCATCTGTGTTCCGCATTTATATTTATCTGTGTTATTAGTTTATATTTTGTCCTAGACTATTATAGCCACTGTGTAGTAGCTATGAGTTTGCATCGACATGTCGGATTCCCTCCCGAAATGAAATGCACGTTTTTACTATCTGGCATATCGGTGCTCGCGCAAAGCAATTACACGGATGGTCGCTCCTCAACAGCCTCATTCTCCGCGCAAGTTGACATCACTACACCGTAGTGATCTTGGCTAGCGTGGGTATAGAGGTGGGGTGTCACAGCTTGGTATCAGAGCCTGGGGTTTAGAACAAATATAAAACATAACTTAGATAGTACATGTGTTACAACTATTTGTCGATGTTTTCTCTCTCATCTTTGCTTAAGATCATCTTTGATTTGTTAGGTATGAATTCCTAACTCTTATTCATGAGCATTGCTGCTATTCTCTATTGCACTTGCTCATTTCTGTATGCACTGCTAAGTATCATTGTGTATATGCTTTACCAAGTTGCCTATTGCTGCAACTCGTACCTACTTCGATTTGAACTCGCAATTGTTTATTCGAACTGCTGTATATATGCATTCTTATCTCTAATTCGTGTACTTAATGCAGTCTCCATACAATTGGGTTTTGGGTATCAATTTTTGAGACATATTGCATTTCAATTGTCGACTCTGTCTGTTTACCCATGGTTTGTTGGCTTTCATGTGCCTCCCTCTGATAGTTTTAAAATTTCTTTGGTATAAAAGAAATTGTCTTGGACTTTGCCTTGTCGATATCGACATTGACTTGACTTTTACTTTTGTTAAAGTCATTCATGCATTTATGCTCGTTTTGCTTCGTTTTTCCAATTGTTGATCGATTCTTCTTTTCCGATTAGTTGTTATCACCTTTGTCGACTTTGATAACTTCTATTTCAGGAATGTTTGGGTATTCCTACTTTGATGGATTTGGAATCGAATTCTTTGGATTTTATTCACGTCTTCGAATGTGAATCTTAGTGAATTGATTTGGTTTTCGAATTTAATCGATTCTTGATTATTTCCCGATTTGTTGCTATCATTTATTAGCAACTTTGATGACCTTTTCTTCGGGATTTTTGTAAACATACCTTTCGATGAATTCGGTATCGATTTCTTTGGATTCTATTCACGTCTTCGTATGTGAATTCTTGTGATTGATTGTTTCTACAATCATTTTTGTGATTCGTCACTTTAAAAATATAAAGGTTTCAATACTAGTAGTAAATATCAAAACTCTTTTATCAAAATGTTTTCAACTCTATTTTCAATATAAAACTCTTTTTCTCAAACCGTTTTCTAATCTACTAGTATATACAAGCCTTTACCTCACTCGGATGAGAAATCTAATTAAATGGCTTAGTAAAACAAGTGGTATGAAACGCTTGCGTTTGCTTCGTCGGTTAATTCTTGAACTTGTTCGATTGAACCTCATGTGACAATTTTCTAGTGAAGATTTACAATTTGTTCGTAAATATTTAAGTTAAGCAAGTGGTTATGGGACATGAAGCTAAACTTTTATATTTACTAACTTAGTGTAATTGACACTTCTCGTTGATCATGACGATCATTTTTACGGTTAGACTAGGCCTCATCGGTGTGATTTCGTCTCACACATATCTCTTGGGCTTTGAGAATTGTCTAGACACCACTTGTGTGATTTCATTCACACATACTTTTCTTTTGATTGCGAGGTTAGTCTTGACCTCAATCTGTGTGATTCCGACTCACACATGTGGGGTAGCGCCCCCACGGTCTTCGGGCCATTCGTATGTCAAAATTAATGGCTTGCAACCATGAGATAGCGTCTCGTTTTGCGTTGCACGTGTTGATGATTTTCATGCTCGCGTGTAGGTGAGATTCCGTGCTCCCGTTCTCGCTTTGCGTTGCACGTGTTGATGATTTTCATGCTCGCGTGTAGGTGAGATTCCGTGCTCCCGTTCTCGCTTTGCGTTGCACGTGTTGATGATTTTCATGCTCGCGTGTAGGTGAGATTCCGTGCTCCCGTTCTCGCTTTGTGTTGCACGTGTTGATGATTTTTCATGCTCGCGTGTAGGTGAGATTTCGTGCTCCCGTTCTCGCTTTGCATTGCACATGTTGGTGAGTTTTCATGCTCGCATGTAGGTGAGATTCCGTGCTCCCGTTCTCGCTTTGCGTTGCACGTGTTGATGATTTTTCATGCTCGCGTGTAGGTGATATTTCGTGCTCCCGTTCTCGTTATGCGTTACATGTGTTGATGAATTTTCATGCTCGCGTGTAGGTGAGTTTTCATACTCTCCTTCGAGTTTTCATACTCCGTTTGAGTTTTCATACTCTACTTCGAGTTTTCATACTCCGTTCGAGTTTTCATACTCCGTTCGAGTTTTCATACTCCGTTCGAGTTTTCATACTCTACTTCGAGTTTTCATACTCCGTTGAGTTTTCATACTCTCCTTCGAGTTTTCATACTCTCCTTCGAGTTTTCATACTCCGTTCGAGTTTTCATACTCTCATACGAGTTTTCATACTCCGTTCGAGTTTTCATACTCTCTTACGAGTTTTCATACTCCCGTTCGAGTTTTCATACTCTTATCTTGTGATTTCTGGATTTCTTGTTAAGATTTCTAGAATTTATGCTTCATCAATTTTCGTAATTTCTATTGATAAGTTTTATCAATTCTTGTGCATTGGTGAATTCGTGTGTCATTGACTTGTTATGAGTACAAGTTTAGGGTATGATATCCCTTTCTATCTTTGAGAAGATTCTTGTGTCACTTTTGATGAATGAAAATCCACTTATCGAAGTTGCTACTGATATCGCTGTTTTAATCACGTGTTTTAAAAATTGTTTCAAAATAAAAATCGTTTTCAAAATTTTTATAGTTTACGCTTTCAAAAGAATGAGGAAGCGATTTAAACGTTTCAGCAAAATCGAGGACTATGACCCCTTTCTTTTACTGATTCGTTTAATTCCGGACTTGTCTGTTTGAGGGTGAAAATTTGTAAATTCCTTTTATAAAAATTGAAAGAATGTTTTGTGATTGTATTGCCCATTGAGTGCTTTAAGAATTCTGGTCGATGCGCTTGATCAACGTTATCGATAGGAATCTCCTAGACGCTTTGATGAGACAATCAGACACAATAAATTGAATTTTTAAAATGTAAATTTTTCTGAAAAGATAATTACATAAACTAAATTGTAAATTCGAAAGTTTTAGCTTTTCGGGAAAGAATACTATTTAAAACAACTCTTTTCCGACACTTCTATTCTTGTGATTCCCGTGGGAACCAAGACTTTATCGTTTGTAACAATGCTAATCGTGTTGGTTTGCTTACCATTCTCTTACAGAAGAGAACGTGCTGTCTCTTGTGTTTCTAAATCATTAATGCCTATTGAGACTAGATATGCTACTCATGATCTAGTGCTCTTGGCTATTGATTTCGTTCTTCAAAATTTGGCACCATTATTTTTGGGTGAGAAATTTGTTCTCTACCCTGATCATGAATCTTGGGAATATTTATTTTCTCATAAGGAACTTGATTTGCGTCAACCATGTTGACTCGAGTTTCTTATATATCTCATGATCTTGATATTATTTACCACTCCCGGATGGGAAATCGTGTTGCCGATACACTTGTTCGTTGGCAACATGTGGTTGTTTCTTTGATGATGTCCGAATGGAATCATCTTTTTACCAAGTTCATCGGACGTTTCGATGTACTTCGTTTTGTTGAGCTTCGTCTCATTCCTTTTATGGACTTACGTCTGATGTTCTTTTATGTTGATCGGTTCATTGGACGTACCGTTTTTGTACTACGCTGTTGTTCCAAATTATTCGTGTTTCACCTATGATAGGTGTTGTGCGTTTCAGTTGGTCGGGAAAGTTAGTGCCTCGATATATTGGGCCATTTCCTATCACTAAATGTATTGGTTTCTTGGCTTATCGCCTCTTATTACCGGCTCAATTTTCTGTTATTCATGACGTGTTTCACGCGTCTTTCTTTTACGGAAATGCCTTAGGGATTCCCATTTTTATTCTTGAGCCCGGTATTATTGCAAAAGTTGAAGTTTCACCAGATTTGACTTTGAGCAACATTCTATTCACATCAATGCTTCGGGGGTTCAGCACCCTCGAAATAAAGATATTTTCTCGTGAAAGTTTATTGGTTCTCAAATCCTATGGATTTCACTTAGGAATCCAGAGAATTCATCGAGCAAACACGTTCAGGCTCTCTCTCTCTCTCTCATGCTCTATATGGTGAACTTCCTATTTCAAATTTCTTCATCGTGTGTTGATATATTCTTATGGTTGTTACCTTTTGCCCATTTATTCCTTAAGATTACGAGGACGCAATTTCTTTAAGGAGGGAAGTCTGTAACAACCCGATATTTTCGTCAATTTTCAAATTGAAGTTTTTAAATTTTAAATTACAAATGGTTATAAAGTTTGAGGGGCTTTGATTTTTAAATAGTGGTTCATTTGTTTTTGGGCCGTGAAAATTTTAAAAACCCAATACCCTTTCCTTTTTCTTCGACTTAAACCCGATCCCCTCTTTCTCATTTTCTATTATTCGTTCGAAACCTAAAAGCACCGAGAGAACAAAAATGGTGGCGGCCTCGTGCTCCATCGATCGTCATCACCAATTAGGGCTTCGGGAGGATCGGCTTCGTCAGTTCGAGTTCATCTTCGTCCTGGCTGCTCGATGGGGCTCGTCTTCATTCGTTCTCCTTCGTTCGAGAATTAGGGCTTCATCAATTAATGGCTGCTCGCCCTCGCGCTCGTTCATCTTTGCTTCCGTTTGTGGCAAAGGTGAGTTTGCTCACATCTAATTCATGTCTCGAGTTATCTGTGTATTTTGTTGCTTGAATTTCTGCCGTTCCATGTTGTAGATGTTGATGTTGTACTTCACTATATATGTGAGTCTTGTGTCCACTTGATGTCTGTCTCCTTGGTTGAACTCGAACCTGATACACTGTATTGATGCAGTGTATTCATTTGTATTTGATCATTATATTTCATTTGTGACAGTATTCATATTTAAAACTGTCCTGAGCCTTTTACTGTCAAGTTGTATTTGAGAAAATTGAGGTTGAGAGTGTAGTTGCAGTAAATTTGGACTTCTTTTGATTTAGTTAAAGTTGCCATCTTGTTTGCCTTCACCTCCATTTTGCAGTGTCTTCGTGCTGGACCACTGACATATGTATTTGGTCATTCGAGTTCTGTGCTCTATTCTTCGAGGCATGTAGTTTACATGTGTTTGTACTTGCTGTTTCATGCAGCTGTGTACATGTCGTGACAGTGCGTTTGTAGTTGAATTGTTCTTCACCACTGCACTTCCATCACCATATACCAGTTATACCTGTTTTCAATTGGCTGTTACCAGTCAACACTTCACTGCCTTTATGTCATTCATGTTGCATTGTCTCTGTAGTACACTTGAACTTGTTTGTGCAATTTGTCACTGCCTGTTTCTATTTGCTCATGGTCTTTGAGTTGTAGCCCTTTTCCCTGTTGCATTATGTTGCCACTCTGTTGTGTTGAGCCTGGCCTTAGTTTCTTATTCGTCTGATGGAAAAGTGGCCCAGATTTGTGTTCCTATGTACATGTTCACATGAGTTTACTTTGTGTTGCATGGTGCTGCTTCATGTTATTCATGCTCATGTACATATGTTATTGCTTCACCACTGAGCCTTATTCATGCTTGTGTCATTGGGAATCTGTAGTGTTTTTGAATGCACATATAAGTTGCTTGACCCTTGCATATGTGCTGCTTTGTCCAGTTTTATGCATTCTGACTGTTGTTCTATGGTTCACCTTGCGTCTTTGAGTATTCTTGCATCATGTTGAATTTGGTGTAGTTGTGTGAACATGCTGTGCTACACACATACTTGTTCCACTTGTAGCCTTTGTGCTTTGTACTGTGTTACACTTGAATGTGTAGCCTTGTTTCACTAATTCAGGCTGGTACTGTTTCAGTGATAGGTTGTTTTATCATGTTCACTTGGTGTCTTTTGCAATATCGTTTACCTTTCCAAACAGTTCTGGTTGTCTTGCTACATGTGGTGTTCAATTTAATTGAGCTTGCATTTGTATCATACTGTCTCTTGTGCCATTTACTTGGTGCTGTTCCATGTTGCACCCCAGTTTCATTTTATTCATGTGCAACCAGTAGTGTACGTCCATTGTGTACATTTGGGTTCGCATTTATGTCGTCCAAACTTGACCTCTGCAGTTTTTGATTGCTGTCGGTATTCAATGGGTACATCATCACTGTAGTGGCACGGCAGTGCACGCAAGCGTGAACTGCAGCCACACGGTATTCAATGGGTACATCATCACTGTAGTGGCAAGGCAGTGCACGCAAGCGTGAACTGCAGCCACACGGTATGGTTTTATGATATCTATCTTGTTTTGATTAATTGATATTTTGCATATTCCATATGCTGTAGTGGCGAGGCAGTGCACGCGTGCGTGTACTGCAGCCCTACTCGACTTAATATTTTAATTGATATTTAAATGTTTTGAACTGTTTTGTTTATTTCAATTCAATATTCTGAGTTGCATTCTGATTTGGTTTAATTACTGTCGTCTATTCATTATTTTATTATTATTGCTTCTGTGCACTAATAACTGAGTTTGAATTAGACTGACCCGAGTATTATTTTCTTTTGAATTTAATACTCGGGTTAGACTGAGTATTTCAGGTTGTAGATATTCTGCTTTGGGTTGCTGCTAGAGCTATGAAGTTCTTTCATATCTTTTGGAGTAGTCGTCGTCATTTGTAGTAGTCTGTAAAATTGTATAGGAAGATATGTGTTCATGTATATTAAATACGTTAATGTACTTGTATATGTAACTTCCTTAGTCGACTGTTGTAGTTGTATCACATGTACCGTGTCAAATGTATTGTAACTGATATCAGTTATTATATATGTATATGATATTTTCTGTTTCATCTGTGTTCCGCATTTATATTTATCTGTGTTATTAGTTTATATTTTGTCCTAGACTATTATAGCCACTGTGTAGTAGCTTTGAGTTTGCATCGACATGTCGGATTCCCTCCCGAAATGAAATGCATGTTTTTACTATCTGGCATATCGGTGCTCGCGCAAAGCAATTACACGGATGGTCGCTCCTCAACAGCCTCATTCTCCGTGCAAGTTGACATCACTACACAGTAGTGATCTTGGCTAGCGTGGGTATAGAGGTGGGGCATCACAACAAAGATCATCAGAAAATTCAAATGGCACTGTGCACATGCACCGTGGCTCTGGACATCTCTGGCCACCACCCTTGCCTCCAACACATCGCTGATCACCCTCAGTCTCGATCACGATCACCAGAATCCATCATAACAACTCGAATCATAATCGAAACCTCCAGCAAAACCTGGAACTCCAGACAGAAACTCACCCGAAACCTGTCAACGCGTCGTGCTCGCATCACCGGCCACCAGAAATCGTGCAACTCCGGCCACTACTCCATCACCCACCCAGCTATCACCTCCCAAGGCCATGTGCAACTCGATGCACGAACGAGGCCACTTCAACCAATTTTCCTGACCACAGCAAATCTAGGTTTAGATATTAAATCCCCTCGCCGCTGTCACCATAGTGAACTGGAAAGCTTCCGATGATTTTTCCCACCATCGCCATAGGCTCCTCCACCTCCACACGAAATCCCGACCTCCACATCCAAGTAGATCACCATAAAATCACAAATGCCCATATTTTGTTCAACCCGGAACCACACCTTTAATCCCAGACTAAAAATTATGATTTTAGCGTTAAAAATCATGTTTTAGTGTATGAATTCAAATTATAATCCTGATTCAATGAATTATTAAGTTTGAATTTTGACTTTGAAGATTAGCTTAGTTGTTTTCTGTTCCTAGAGCACTTAAATTTATATTTATCTTTACTTATGATTTTTAAACATTTATCTATGCTAACTCAAGCAATCTTTGGTTTGTACTAAGTCCTAACAAAAATTGATTCAAGAGGATATGAACTTAAATCAAAACAGAAAGCTGTAAACTATAAACAGTGAATACTCATATGGACATAAACATGCATACAGCAGATTACATTCACATATATGCACACTACAAATATTTATCACAGAAACACATGCAACCATTTTCATTCTTAAGTTTTAAAAAGTGATGTTACACACCTTGCTTCAGAAGAAAGAATAGAGTTCTTCTTTTTGACACAGTTTTGAAATTGCTTGCTGAAAACATCTTCTTGATTCGTTGGTTTATATTGATGTTTAAATCTGAGATGTTAAGTTGAATTTTGTTTTAGTTTTAGATGAGGTTCACTTCATATTTTTTTCTTAGTTTTGATGGATGAACAGAAATGAAGATGACTAATATATAAGAAAAAATGTATAGGGATTATAATTTTGTTTGTATATAAGGAGGCAATGTCTTGTTTTGTATAAATATTAATCAGAGATATTTTTTCTCCTTTGTATTTTGACTAGTAAGATTTCGGCTGAAAACTTGTTTTAGTGGCTGATAGTATTGTTTTGGTGGCTAACATTAATTTTCTTTGTCTTCTTTTATTTGTTTATGCTTATCTTCTTTTATTTTCATACTTAAACATATGTATCTGCCTTCTTATACAAGCCTAAGGATATTTATAAATATTTTTTGTTGTCTTGTTTTTATTTTATTTCAATCTACATGCTTGTAATATATTACTATCTTCCTATGCTAGCTTCCTATACATGTTTGCTTGTTTCATATTTTATACTTTATTTGTTTCATATTTGAGCATATTCATATTTTATTTATTTGTACATAATTATTTTGTCTTGTGGCTCTATAATATAAATAAACTTCTATAGTTAATATGTTGTTAAAATTTATTCTAGTGAAATCACTTGATATTTTAATTTATCTTATATATATCTATTACTATTTCTAATTTAAATATTTACTTTTAACTTAGATATTTATGGTCTTATTCCTCTATATACATACATACATACATATATATATATATATATTATTTATTTTACAATTTTCATTCGTTCATTATTTATAGATATTTAACCTTTAAAGAATCGTTTTTAAAACTTAATTATACTCTGATAAAATAATCACAAATATATTTTTTCTTTTTATTCAAATTCGAAGAAACTCAAATCAATTTACCTATTAATTTCACGAGTTTTTATTCAAAAATAAAATCAATTATTAATTTAAATTTAGTCAAAATCCAGGATCGTTACATAAGCTAAGAGAATAAATTCTCCACCACCAACAGAAATGTATTTGATAGAAACCATCTTTACATCTCAAAGTGTAACGTCAGACACACATCCATACAAGTCCGTTCCGAGATCGAACAGAACCGAAGGCACTTCCAAAGAAGCCCTTGCAATCCAAATATTCACTAATCACGTCCGGAATCCCCATCACAAAGGGTGACAAAATATCTATACCGGAGCAACACGGTGTAGAGACATTCGACAGGTAATCCTTTCGCTTTCGAAAATACCCGGTCTGCAACACCATCTTCAAATGCAATCCCATTTTGTCGTATCGTTATTCAGAATGGGTTTTGTGACACAATGTCATCTCCCAGCTAATCCGAATAACGAGCGCTTATTTTAAAAATAAGTGTTCATTCAGATTCAAACCAATCACAACAAATTCCACTTTGATCTTTTAAACAAAAGATCCATCACAATCACAAAGGTTCGATGTGGGTTTCGAATATCCATTTGGAATTCGACTCCCAGTCGCATCGAAATTCAATTGCCATTTAAAGGCCAATATTGATAGTCAGTTATTTAACTATCAATCATCGTTCACAACAGTCACTGGATTTCAAATAATTTTCCCCCATTATTATTTTCAACATATCTTTGCAAGATAAAATTTCACTTTTCAACACTTTGAAAACAAAATCAAATCAATTTTTCACACTTCAATCCTTTGAAAATAAACTCCAAATCAATTTTTTCACACTTCAATCCTTTGAAAATAAATTCCAAATCAATTTTTTTTCCTCGCGCGGAAAACATTTTCAAATATTTATTAATTTCCACTGAAAATCTACCGATTTCAAATATTTTAAAATAATATAAAAAACTTTTTCAAAATATACTTTGAAACATTTTAAAATAAACTATTTTATAATATTAGCTTAAATATTAGTTATGAAAAATATTATACTAATATCTCGTATAAAAATTCAAGTCCAAAACTAAATTTAAAGTAAAATTAGTAGATAGAGTATAAATATTTAAATAACTATTTTCTAAATCAAATATCAATTTAAATCTTTAAAATAATCCCTTATATAATTAATTAAATAAATTTTTACTTTAAAAAAATTTCCAAAACTAATTTCTTTAACAATATTATTTTAAAACCAAATCTAGAACTTTTAAATTTTATTTAAAAGCTATTTTAAAAATATACTCGGCTTTCCAGGGAAGAATTTTTCTTTCATTACAAAATGGTCCATTCAAATAAATTAATAAATCTTCTCAATTTATTTTAATTTACATTCCAAATTTGTAAATTTCTTTCCATGCTTTTAAAAATAAACCGATATTTATTTTTAAAAACAAAATTCCCTTTCCTTTATAAAATTTTAAACCTTCAAATATCCTACGATATACTATTTTCAAATCGTTTTCCAAATATTCACTTCAACACCCAAATCAATTTTAAATTGATTTCCAAATTATTTCAATCACCAAATCATATCCCAAATTGATTTCTAAATTTATTTCAACCCCAAATTAAATCCCAAATTTAATTTCTAAATTTATTTCCTTTTGAAATAAATTCTTTTATCTCTTTCAAATATTTAAAACCCGTATCTTAAATAAATTCTTCAACTACTAAACAATATTACTCGAAATTCCTTTATTAAAATATTTTCCCATATCTTTGGGATTTATTCAATAAGTTTTCAATGATGAAACTTTATCTATATAAATTCCTTCTTTTAAAATTCACCCGATTCCTTTGAATGAATTTATTATAAATTTTCTACCCAAATTTAAAAATCAAATTTTTATTTATTTATGTATCCTTCGATACCAAAAATATATTTGGCTAAATTATAGCCTTCAACGGTTTCAATCACAAATTATCACACATAGATTATAAATAATCAACACACAATTCTGTAAAACAAATCATAATATTTTGAGGAATCCAGTTGGATCCCTCCAACCTGTTTCCCTACATCCAAAGACGTTAGCAAAACAATTAAATACCAATTCCACTTCGAGGTGGAATATCGCTGTATATGGGATTTATATAATATCATCCGCTATTATGCGGCGCATAAGGTCTCTTCCGCTATATAATGCGGGAAATCAACAACTCCAAGTACATATATAATACCAATTCCACTTCGAGGTGGAATACCGCGATATATGGATTTAATATATTAACCTCCGCTATTATGCGGCGCATAGGGTCTAAACTAATATAACTAATAATAAATTAATTATTCAAGCACACAGTCAATCAATTTTAAATTTAACTATTAAAATTAAATCAACGATTGAGTGAGAAGATCTCACCTATGCTTTATATTTGCAATCCACTTTTCCATTCCGGCTTGATTTCACGGTTTTGACCTTGCATACAACTATATGATTTTCATTAGTATTTGAATCTGTTGAAAAAATTAAATTTCTATTTAATATTTTAAATTAACCGATGATTTATTTTAAACTAATAAATTTCAGTTTGCACTAATTTCCCCTTAATAAATTATTTTTAGTAACTAAAGTGATTGAATAAATTAATTAACAGGTTAATCACATAATTCATTATCTTAAATATAAACTGGCAACTTTAAAATAAATATATGTATATTTATTAATTTGAGACTACATATTCGCTTAAAAATCTATATAGATTCCTAAGTCAAACTTTATACAATCTCCAAACATTTAAAAAAAAATTCTATTTCCTTTTTCCTAAAAGTAAAATTTTCTCTTCATTAATTAACCATAAATAAGAATTTATCTTACGGTAAAGTGTTTTAAATCTAGATCCATATATATATAATTTAAATTACATTAAAAACAAAGTTATTCTGCACCTTACTGTAAACAAATTTCACTATATAATATTTCTTTATATATATTCCCAGATTTAAATTAAATTTGAAATTATCAAAAAATTAAAAACCTACCGTACCTTGCAGAAACAAACGAACCTAGTCCATTGCTCGCCTCGAGATCGCCGCCACCACTTACCGCGTACGCACACGAGAATGCCCACAACCGAGCAACTGCCACCATCCTCAATCGAACACCATGAATGAACAACCCATCGCCAGAGAACCCATTGCGAGCGTCCATGCCGATCGCCATCACGAAGCCCTAGCAAACATGCTTCGTCTCGACAAACCCTCATACGCGTGCGCCACCTCGACCTCACGATAATCGACCCAGCAAAGCTTCCTCGTGGCACGCATTGCCCTAATTCACCATCACCTGCCACCCTCATCGCCGACCAAAATGAGCCAACCCTAATGGCCTACCGCCGCTAACCCTCCCCAGGTCGAGTTGCCGTGAGTTGAGAACGAAGAAAGAGGGAAATTTTGAGTTTTGAAGAGGGGTGGCGGCTATGATTTTGAATGAAAAGTTTTTATTTATTTGATTTGAACAAAAAGTAGTTTTCGTTTGTTTTGTTTTTTTGAAGAGAAGATCAACTGCCCTTTTTTTATATTAAATCATATTTTCCATAAAGAAGATGCATGTAAAACAAAGAAGAACACGTGCAACAAATAAGTTTACGTGTTGCAAAGGCTTGCCACATTATCAAATGCAATATTATATTTTAAATTCAAATTTGAATTTAAATCGTATCAATTTTGCAACTCAAAATTTCGACTTCCTATCGAGGCGTGCCGCCAGGCGTTCATATTGTTAAACCCATATTCTGAACTCAATGGAAAAGGTTTCGAGGCCGAATTTGATCGTATGAAGAAGATAGCTTTTTGGACCAGTTATTTAATTGAATTTCGATAAAATTTTCAACGCGTTTGCTTATCGTACGGCCACACGACAACTCCAATTGCTACAAAAATTGAAATCCGATAATAATACAATATTACAGATCCAATGGACTGGTCTCGTCGAATTCCAAGACGGTGCCTCGGAAGGCTATTTTAATTATCGATTTAAACGATATTTTTCAAAACTGAACAAAATAGTTCCAAATTCATTTCTGGAGCTTTCATTATCTTCAGTATTATCAATATAAATTTTCTAAGCCATTAAATTATTTTTAATAGGCTCAAAATTAAAGATTTACAATTTTACCCGAATTTCTATAATTAAATTTGACAATTAAATTGCTAAATTCATAGTTGAAATTGAAACTCAAGCTTAATCCAACGATTCAGATATTTGAAATCAATTAAATATTTCAATTTTAAATCGAAAATTTAAAGTAACCTAAGATAAACCTCGAAGTGGAATTGGTATTATATATGCATTCGGAGTTGTTGATTTCCCGCATTATATAGCGGATGAGACCCTATGCACTGCATAATAGCGGATGATATTATATTTAAATCCCATATACCGCGATATTCCACCTTGAAGTGGAATTGGTACTTAATTGTTGTGTTAACGTCTGTGGATGCTGGGAAACAGGTTGGAGGGATCCAACTGGATTCCTCAAAACATTTTGATTTGTTTTCAAAATTTTATGTTGATTATTTATAATCTGTGTGTGACTATTTGTGATTTAAACCATTTAAGGCTAAAATTTAGCCGAATATATTTTTGGTATCGTAGGATAAAAGAAATATGAAATTGGATTTTTGAAAATTAAAGTAGAAAAGCCTAGACCGTTACAATTAAAGTATCAAAGTTGATTTTTAATATCTGATCGAATTAATTCCAAAAATAAGGGAAAATATTTTAATAAAGGAATTTCGAGTAATATTGTTTAATAGTTGAAGAAATTATTTAAGACACGTATTTTAAATATTTGAAAGAGATAAAGGAATTTATTTCAAAAGGAAATAAATTTAGAAATTGAATTTGGAATTTAATTTGGAGTTGAAATTAATTTTAGAAATTGATTTGGGAATTAATTTGGAGTTAAAATAAATTTAAGGAATCGATTTGGAAATTTAATTTGGTGTTTGGGAAATAAATTGGGAAATCGATTTGAAATTAATTTGATGTTAATAAATAAACCTTTGGGAAATTGATATAAAAATTTATTTGTTGTTTGAAATAAATTTAGAAATCAATTTGGAATTGAACTTGGTAATTGAAATAATTAAGAAATCAATTTGAAAATTGATTTAGTGTTGAAAGTGAATACTTGGGAATCGATTTGCAAAATCGTAAATTAGTGGATATTTAAAAATTTAAATCCACAATGGAAATTTTATAAAAGAAAGAGAAATTTGTTTTAAAAATAAATATTGTTTTATTTTTAAAAGTTGGAAAGGAATTTACAGATTTGGGACGTAAATTTAAAATAAATCCAGAACGATTTATAAATTGATTTGAATGAAATATTTTAGAATGGAAGGTGTACTTTCCCTGGAAAGCCGAATATATTTAAAATAGCTTTTGAAATAAAATTGAAAGTTCTAGATTGGTTTCAAAAGAATATTATTGGAGGAATTATTTTTGGGTATTGTTTTAAATCTTTAAAGTAAAGATTTATTTAAATAAGTATAGAAGGGATTATTTTAAAGATTAAATTGATATTTGATTTAGAAAATGGTTATTTAAATATTTATATTCTATCTACTAATTTTATTTTAAAATTAGTTTTGGACTTGAATTTTTATATGAGATATTAGTATAATATTTTTCATAATTAATATTTAAGCAAGTAGTTTAAAATAGTTTATTTTAAATGTTTCCAGGTATATTTTGAATAAGTATTGTGACGACCCAGGATTTTCAAGCATTTAAAAACGGGATATTTAATTGATTTTAAGTATTCAATAGAGCAATTTTAGTTTGAATTACGAATATCACAATTTATTTGATAATTGAATTATTAAATTAAATAAGTGAAGTTGGGTAAATTGTTGAATCTAGAGATTTAAGCCTATTAAAAATAAGTTGAAGGCTTGGAAAAATTTATATTGATAACACTGAAAATAATAGAAGTTGTAAAATTGAAATTATCAGTGGTATGTTCAGTTTTAAAATTTTATCGTTTAAATTGAATTTAAAAATAGCCTTCCGAGGCACAGTCTCGGAATCTGACGAGACCAGTTCCATTGAGTCCGTAATATTGGATTATTATCGGATTTGAAATTTTGTATTGATCGGAGCTAGTGTGAGAGTATACGATTTACCAACGCGCTAAGATTTTATATCGAAATTTCGTTTTATTCCGGGTTTTCCTAATCGAATCGAATAAGATTTATAACTTCGTCCCATCCTTTGCAAGCCTAAAATAATAAAATAAAAATTTATATGTTTTACTCGTGGCTTCTTCTGAAAGCCAAATCGAAACGCAACCTTTATTTTCTCCTCTTTATGAACCGAGCTTCATATCTCCAGAACAAATGAAATCAAAGCCTAAATTAAAAAAAAATCAGTAATGGCCGAAAATCGCGTGTTCCTCTTCTCGCTTAAAATCTTACTATGGCCGAACAAAACATTTATTTTTTTTTCTCCAGGAATTTATCAAAATTCCCCTCTTCCTCACGAATCCTCAGAATCGAAGTTGGGTTCGAATGATTGGCGAGACTCGGTCGCGATTTTGCAGGAGATGGTGGCGTCGATTTCGAATATCGCGTGGAGCTGTGTTGAGCGCGACGCATCGAGGGTACGACATATGGTGGTCGCGACGAGCAAGGTGATTTCGTCCCTTCTTGATGCTCGAACGACTCGACTAGGGAGCACGATCGAGGTTCGGGGAAAGGGACGCGGCTGCAAGCGATTCGAGTCGCGTTCGACTCTAGTGGTGCTGAGTCGCGATTTGGGGAGGTCGAGATGTTTTTCTGGTAAATTCTTTAACTTGAAATATTTTGCTTAATAATAATAGTTATATTCTGTAAGGTATATATATAGGAAGTTTAAATCCAAATTTTTACAAACGTATGTATATATTACAGAATTTAAACAATAAAAAGAATTACTGTGTTTATATACAGTGAAGAGAAAATCTGTACATGTTAAGCAGTTAAATCTTGTGTCAATTCTAGTTTAATTTGAATATATATATAGGAAAAATCGATGTAGATTATTTTAGAAATAAAATAAAATATACATGTATACATTTTTAAAATCTATTAGTTTTTTTAGCAAGGTATTTTGGACGGCTAAATTGTTTTATTAACCTAGTTAGCTATTTTTCTTACGGGAGGATTGGAAAAAAAAAAGGAAGCAGTGTAAATAAATTATTATTAAGTAATTTACAAAATAAGATAATGGGTCCGGGTATTACAAATATTAACAAATCCATATAATATTTATACAAGGTCTAAATCGTTGAGAATCAGGACGGTGTGGATCAGATTACAATAATAAAAGCAAAGGTGAGTTAATCTCACTCTGTTAAATTTAGATTTAAATGATTAAATTTAAATAATTGATGTGCTATATTGTGACATATATTTGGAATTGGCATTTTATACTGTGCTAATATCTGTGGATGCAGGGAAAACAGGTTGGAGGGATCCAACTGGACCCCTCAACTTTATTTAATTATTTAATATTCTCTGTTCTGAATATTTGATATTCTGTAATGAATTATGTGGAAATATTAAATGCTATGGCTTGATTGTTATAATCGGGCAATAATGAATTACCAAATATATAATTTGAGTTTGGAAATGAAAATAAGAGAAATGAAGTTGTAAGTAAAATAATTATAGAAAAGTTGAATAAATTTATGAATGAACTGGAAAGGAAATAAAGTGACTTTAAAAATTTAATAAATAAATCTTGAGTATGGAAAGGAAAATTTAAATAAACAGGAAGTTAATGAAACTTAAACTTCAATGCTATTGTTTAAAAGAACAAAACATTTATTTTAAATTTAGGATTTAAATTATTTAAGAAGAATAAAGAAGGAATTGGGAATAACCTGAAATTTGTATATTTCAGTTAAAAGATTTAAAATCAAATGGAAAATAATAACAATAATAATTAAGTGCATAATTAATGAAATTTGAAATGAATTGAGTAATTAAAGAAACTCATTTCAAATGGAATAAATTGGAAATCAATTGGGGAAAAGTATTTAAGTGATTGAAGTTGGAATTCTCCCTGGATAACCAAGTACGTTTTCAAGTAAATTTTTAAATATAAGTTAATAGTTTTAAAATTGTTTTAAAAGTTATGTTTTGAAATTTTTATTTTTTTCTAATATTTAAGTCTAAAGTAAGTATTTCCTTTTAATTTATTATAGCAGTAATTATTTAAGAAGTGATTTGGTGTTTTGTTTTGTAAAAGTGAAAATCTAGTTTTATATTTATTTAGTAACTTTATTTTCAAATATTCATATAATATGTACTTTTAACAAACTATTAAAGTAGTTTTAATTTAAATGTTAAAAAATTATATATTTCAAAGTAAAGTGTTTTAAAATTTATTTTTAAAATCTAGTTTTGGTGCTTGGTGATTTCAGAGGAGATAGAAAATATTTGGGAAAGTTTATTCTGAAAAGAAAGATGGTTTTGAAACTGTTTTCAAAGGATTGAAAATAGAAATATATCTTATGAAGATATTTTGAGGTTAATAAATAATTTGGGAAATTATTTATTGTTGGATGGATGTTTGTGAATATTAATTGATAGTTAAATCACCGACTATCAATATTGGCCAAATACGTTGATCGTTTCGAAGAGACCGGGATCGAGATTTATTTCTCGAAAACCACTTCGATCCGGTTTGTACGTTTTCGTGTAAACGATTTTGGATTCAAAGATGGAGTAGTGAAGTGCAAGGGCTAGTCGCTACTAATCCTGAGGATATTTCCAAAATGGATGTAGTAGGAATAGTGCCTTCGGTTCCGTTCGAACCCGGGACGGACTTGTATGGATGAATGCTTGCGAAACATCATCAGGTGGACGATGGGCATTCTAAGGGATATATTCTTAAAAAGGTAACGCTTAGCCTCAAGCCTCATCAAATGGGAATGACTGAAAATCAGGGGTTATGCAGCAAGGCTAGGTGGGTAGCACCCAAGCAGGGTGAGGTCATTCCAGTCTAGATGTCCCTTTTTATTTCGGCTTAGTGGTGCGGTTGCTGATCCCAACCGCGGGGTGATCTCACTCGGGATTATCCAGTAAGGGGTAGTCCCGGCCTTGTGTTGCAGGGGAGCGGGCGTACTCCTCGGTACGGTGATCTAGGCCCCGTACTGTGACAGGTGGTACCCCAGTGCCTAGTCATTGGTTGGAAATCCATTATCCCTACGAGCCTTGTACGAGTTTTGTTTGTATTACCCACTCTGTGGCTAGTAGCTGGAATTTAATAGATTTAACAATTTCGGCTATTTTATAAGTATTTGTATGTAGACCCTATTATAATATCAGAGGATTTCTATAAAAATTGTTTTAGCTATCGTAAGGTAAAAACCCGACATGTTTATTTGTGGCATGGTCTTACGAGATGCTTTTGTTTTCAAAGGATTTTTGAAACTTTAATAATCAATTGAGTGTGATTTTCTCACGCTAGTATTCCAGACTGACTCGGGTGTTATTTAACTGTAATGCTCGGGTCAGACCGAGTATTATAAAATACAGGATATGATGCTGTGGAACTCAGGAGACGGGCAGGATGACGATACGTACTCCCGTACTTATATATATATTCCGCTGTGTTGAGTTGATGTGTATTCAGTTGTATGTTATTGGTGTTGAGCTGTGATTGATGTACTCTGATGATGTAAAATATGTAAGCAAATATATTTTATTTTGAGTAAAGATCATATATTATCTATTATATTTTATTCCGCTGCGATGGTTAGATTCTGTTGTTGATTTCTATTTTCTTCTTCTACCTCTTCTTCTTTAACCCAAACGGTTCGTATTTCTGTACAACTTGAGTCGATTTAGGTAGAATAGAGTTGACTCAAGGGGTACGGATTTACGGGTCGTTACAGTTGGTATCAGAGCTTAGGTTGGAGATAACCTTGGCTCTGGTGGGAATTACTCATTTAAATAGAGTCCGTAGTACTCTATAATGAGTTTGAGCGTATTAATAGATATGATTGCGTATTTGTTAGTGAATATAAATTGTTTTAATATCGTGTTGATTGATTTATTGAGTGGCATATGAACCTTCGTCGACACAGTCTGCGCAACTGTAATGAAGGGGTTTCTAACACTTGAGTAGAACAATCGACACGGTATTCTTTTAAATATGGGTAAACGAAATAATTTTACCCCAAAAATATATTTTGATATAAATAAAAGTTTTTGAAAACTATTTAGCTAATATATGGTTGCTTGGATGTTAGAAATGATGATATTAAATTATTATCATTGTTAAGTGAAAAATTTAACTAGAAATTTGTAAATGTAAACAAAGATTGAGAAGATAAATTCAATTATGGAATGAAATTTATAAATATGAATTATAGATGTAAATTATAAATTGAAATATAATTAATTGGGAATTTGTATAAGCATAAACTATACAAATGCTTTTTAGTTAAAATTTGAATTAACATAGAATTTGAAAACTTTAAACCCCGGAGATTTTGGAAGTATTTTGGAGGTAAATAGTATTATTGTTGTTTTTGGGTTATTTCTAAAAGGAAATTTGTTTAAAAATGGATTTGGGAAGTGAGATAGCATTGAATTCACTTCAGTCACTGGAAAATAACTTCGATGATGACTGCAGCATCATCGATGTTCATTTTCGGGTTTCTAAGTGATAAATTGCTGCCAAACTGTTTTGTTCAGGAAAACCTGTTTGTTTTTGAAATTTCAAAGGAAATTTGTTAGGAATAAAAGCCAGGATTGGTTTAAAATTTTGAGAAATGTGATTATGAGATGTTGGAGATTTCAAAATAATTTGGAACCAAAGCCGGGTGTTTAAAAATCCTGATGAGATAGTGTAAACTTATAAATTGAGATGATTTTTAAATCAGGAAGGAAATATAAGCTTTGAATGTTGAAATTAAAATTTAAGGTGAAAAGTTAAAAATAAATTTTACTTGGATCAAGGAAATAAAAATCTAACTGGATTGGAATAAATTGAATAGGTTGAAAATAATATCCAGTTGTATTCGACTCAAGTTGGAATCGAATTGAGTTAAATAAATTTGAATTGGAATAAGAATTCAATTGAATTAATGAATGAAATTAAATTATTACCTGAATAAATGAAAAGTAAATTGGATAAGAAATGGGGATTGAAATAAACAAATCAGAATAACTTATAAGAGAATTAAAAATCCATATAAATAAATATGCTTGGGCTATAAATAAATAGCAGGCTTGAGTTAAAAATAAAAAGATGAATGTATCGAATAAAAATGAAAATGGATTAAATTAGTAATGGTATGGATTGCAGATAAAATCCAAATAAGTGGAGATAACTTGGAAATTAGCCAGGTAATAAATTGAAAACGCTGAATCTAAAAAGTTAAGATGTATAATAATTGATCGAATAAATTTGTAGTTGAAATGAGATTGTATTGAGATAGAATCAAATTAAAGTGAAAAGTGAAATTTATTTGCAAAATGAAATGATCTTAAGTATAAAATTTGAATAAACTGAAGTAAATTGACTTAAGCTAAATGAATGGAGAAAAGTTGAATTGAATTCAACTTAAACAAAGATTAATAATATTGGATTGGGTTTAAATCAAGTAAAAATAAATTTTAATTGAAATAAAATTCGGTGAGTTGCCAATAATATTTAATGGAATAAAAATTCAAGAATAAATAATTGTAAACCATTTAAATTATTAAGGGGTTGAAATAACTTGAGACAATAGGGAAAATAGAATGTTTCGAGAT
This sequence comes from Allium cepa, assembly GCA_030765085.1. Taxonomy (NCBI): domain Eukaryota; kingdom Viridiplantae; phylum Streptophyta; class Magnoliopsida; order Asparagales; family Amaryllidaceae; genus Allium; species Allium cepa. The sequence continues at coordinate 326,816,733 of CM060932.1, forward strand.
TATTAGAATGGTTTAAGTGAATGTGGATAAACTAATTATATTGAATAAATAAATGATGGAATAAATAAGTATCAAATGAAGTGTTGGTTTAAATGAGTTGAGAAATGGTTATTGAATGAAATAGCCCGGATTGTTTTCGAGCTAAATAAAACAGTTTGGAATAAACAAATATGGAATGAAATGTAAATGAATGGATTGTAAATGAAATTTAAATGGAATGCGTCGAGTTAAATAAATGGTTGTGAATGAATTAAAATAAAAAGGAAATTTAATTGGAAATCAAGATAAACCTAGGTTGTAAATGGTTTTGAATGAACTAGTTGGATAATAAAATGAGATGCAAAGTGAATGGTATTCAAATTTAAAATGCAAGGAAAATGAGAGTATATGGATTGTGAATAAAATTGAAAATGGAATAGAATTAAGTATAAATTGAGTTGAAATCAATTTAAATTGGTTATAAACATAAATACTTCTTTATTCACATAAATCTCGTCGAATTGCATGGAATAAATTGTCGTTGGTTGTAAATGGAAGTAATTAAAATTCTTTGGATTGATAGGAGTAAAATAAATTGATTTTTAGAGCAATTGAATTAAATATGAGTTCAGTTTGCTTAAAATAAATCAAATGTAAGCTATCGTGTTTAAAACCATTCAAAATTTATGAAGTTGTGTACGAATGGATTGAAAATCATTCCAAATTGAATGAAAATGGTTATATATTAGTTGAAACAGTTGAATTAGCTTGGAAACTATATAAATAGCTTACGGAAAAATGTTTGGTATAAGTTTCTTTTAGAATTCATATGTTTTAACTATTGCAAATAAGTGATATGCTGTTAAACTTCATATATTCGGCACTTACATGTTTAAATTGAGTAAGTACAGGTACTTGGGAGCCGTGTGGCTGGATTTGGTTGCGCTAACGGCTAAATAAATAAGCTACATGCTTAAAAATGCTAAATAAGGTACGCCTACGCAATTAAAATAGGAAATATGAACTGTTTTTGGTTTTTCCGACCGTGTGGGTCGATGTATATATATTTATCTCTTTCGTTAAATTGCAAATGCTCCTCCGTACAAAGGAGACTCTGCCAAAAAATTTCAGAAATTTTGGGAGTTAGAAAATTTTTGGAAATTTTAGAAAATTTTGTTAACGACAAAACGATTTCAAACTGGAAAATTGAAATAAGTTAGTAAATGGAGCTAGTTAAAATCATGACACGAATCAGTATAAATGAAAAATAAAATTTAAAGTTTAGAGTTGAAAATAAAATTGAATTCGTATGGAAATGAAAGAATTAATTTGAATAGGAATGGATATAAACTAAAGTGGTAAGATGAAAATAAATATAAGAAACATATAAAATGCTTATGTTAACTTAAGTAAGGAATGGTCAATTCTTAATTGGAAATTGAATATTGTAAATGTATTCTAAGTTGATATTTGGATGAATATTGACATTTGATAAAGAAGTCGATAAAATGTTTCTGGAATGTTGTGTTTGGATATTAGTACTAAGCAGGATATGCAGGTATTATAAAAGGGAAAAGAGAATTGGTTTTTGATTTCAAGGAGATAAATTTGAAATGCTCGACAAAAAGGTATGTATTTAAATTTGGTGTGAAATTGGATTGGGATTTGGATTGAGCCACTTGGATTTTTGTTTTCTTTTTGGATTTGGGAGGCCGTAGAGCCATTTTGTAGTTGTACCGAGTCAGCCGCGCAAAGGAGACGCTGGCAAAAAATTTCGAAAATTTAGGGAGTTAGAAAAATTTTGAGAAAATTTTGATAATTCAAAATTAGTTTTGAATTATAATTTAAATAGTGGAATAAGTAATTATTTGAAAAGTATAGAAGGTTTTGGAAAGGTTTGGAAAGTTAATAAGAATAATAATGAGTCTTTTATACGAAGATAGTTGGAGAGATGTTGAATTGTTAGAAACTGTTTGGTTTTAGGAAAATAATAAACGGGTATTGGACCATTCTTCCAAATTAGTAATTTCGGGGACGAAATTCTTTTAAGAGGGGAGGAATGTGACGACCCAGGATTTTCAAGCATTTAAAAACGGGATATTTAATTGATTTTAAGTATTCAATAGAGCAATTTTAGTTTGAATTACGAATATCACAATTTATTTGATAATTGAATTATTAAATTAAATAAGTGAAGTTGGGTAAATTGTTGAATCTAGAGTTTTAAGCCTGTTAAAAATAAGTTGAAGGCTTGGAAAAATTTATATTGATAACACTGAAAATAATAGAAGTTGTAAAATTGAAATTATCAGTGGTTTGTTCAGTTTTAAAATTTTATCGTTTAAATTGAATTTAAAAATAGCCTTCCGAGGCACAGTCTCGGAATCTGACGAGACCAGTTCCATTGAGTCCGTAATATTGGATTATTATCGGATTTGAAATTTTGTATTGATCGGAGCTAGTGTGTGAGTATACGATTTACCAACGCGTTAAGATTTTATATCGAAATTTTGTTTTATTCCGGGTTTTCATAATCGAATCGAATAAGATTTATAACTTCGTCCCATCCTTTGCAAGCCTAAAATAATAAAATAAAAATATATATGTTTTACTCGTGGCATCTTCTGAAAGCCAAATCGAAAAGCAACCTTTATTTTCCCCTCTTTATGAACCGAGCTTCATATCTCCAGAACAAACGAAATCAAAGCCTAAATTAAAAAAAAATCAGTAATGGCCGAAAATCGCGTGTTCCTCTTCTCGCTCAAAATCTTACTATGGCCGAACAAACATTTATTTTTTTTTTCTCCAGGAATTTATTAAAATTCCCCTCTTCCTCACGAATCCTCAGAATCGAAGTTGGGTTCGAATGATTGGCGAGACTCGGTCGCGATTTTGCAGGAGATGGTGGCGTAGATTTCGAATATCGCATGGAGCTGTGTTGAGCGCGACGCATCGAGGGTACGACATATGGTGGTTGCGACGAGCAAGGCGATTTCGTCCCTTCTTGATGCTCGAACGACTCGACTAGGGAGCACGATCGAGGTTCGGGGAAAGGGAAGCGATTCGAGTCGCGTTCGACTCTGGTGGTGCTGAGTCGCGATTTGGGGAGGTCGAGATGTTTCTCTGGTAAATTCTTTAACTTGAAATATTTTGCTTAATAGTAATAGTTATGTTCTGTAAGGTATTTATATAGGAAGTTTAAATCCAAATTTTTACAAACGTATGTATATATTACAGAATTTAAACAATAAAAAGAATTACTGTGTTTATATACAGTGAAGAGAAAATCTGTACATGTTAAGCAGTTAAATCTTGTGTCAATTCTAGTTTAATTTGAATATATATATAGGAAAAATCGATGTAGATTATTTTAGAAATAAAATAAAATATACATGTATACATTTTTAAAATCTATTAGTTTTTTTAGCAAGGTATTTTAGACGGCTAAATTGTTTTATTAACCTAGTTAGCTATTTTTTTTACGGGAGGATTGGAAAAAAAAGGAAGCAGTGTAAATAAATTATTATTAAGTAATTTACAAAATAAGATAATGGGTCCGGGTATTACAAATATTAACAAATCCATATAATATTTATACAAGGTCTAAATCGTTGAGAATCAGGACGGTGTGGATCAGATTACAATAATAAAAGCAAAGGTGAGTTAATCTCACTCGGTTAAATTTAGATTTAAATGATTAAATTTAAATAATTGATGTGCTATATTGTGATATATATTTGGAATTGGCATTTTATACTGTGCTAATATTTGTGGATGCAGGGAAAACAGGTTGGAGGGATCCAACTGGACCCCTCAACTTTATTTAATTATTTAATATTCTCTGTTCTGAATATTTGATATTCTGTAATGAATTATGTGGAAATATTAAATGCTATGGCTTGATTGTTATAATCGGGCAATAATGAATTACCAAATATATAATTTGAGTTTGGAAATGAAAATAAGAGAAATGAAGTTGTAAGTAAAATAATTATAGAAAAGTTGAATAAATTTATGAATGAACTGGAAAGGAAATAAAGTGACTTTAAAAATTTAATAAATAAATCTTGAGTATGGAAAGGAAAATTTAAATAAACAGGAAGTTAATGAAACTTAAACTTCAATGTTATTGTTTAAAAGAACAAAACATTTATTTTAAATTTAGGATTTAAATTATTTAAGAAGAATAAAGAAGGAATTGGGAATAACCTGAAATTTGTATATTTCAGTTAAAAGATTTAAAATCAAATGGAAAATAATAACAATAATAATTAAGTGCATAATTAATGAAATTTGAAATGAATTGAGTAATTAAAGAAACTCATTTCAAATGGAATAAACTGGAAATCAATTGGGGAAATTGATTTAAGTGATTGAAGTTGGAATTCTCCCTGGATAACCAAGTACGTTTTCAAGTAAATTTTTAAATATAAGTTAATAGTTTTAAAATTGTTTTAAAAGTTATGTTTTGAAATTTTTATTTTTTTCTAATATTTAAGTCTAAAGTAAGTATTTCCTTTTAATTTATTATAGCAGTAATTATTTAAGAAGTGATTTGGTGTTTTGTTTTGTAAAAGTGAAAATCTAGTTTTATATTTATTTAGTAACTTTATTTTCAAATATTCATATAATATGTACTTTTAACAAACTATTAAAGTAGTTTTAATTTAAATGTTAAAAAATTATATATTTCAATGTAAAGTGTTTTAAAATTTATTTTTAAAATCTAGATTTGGTGCTTGGTGATTTCAGAGGAGATAGAAAATATTTGGGAAAGTTTATTCTGAAAAGAAAGATGGTTTTGAAACTGTTTTCAAAGGATTGAAAATAGAAATATATCTTATGAAGATATTTTGAGGTTAATAAATAATTTGGGAAATTATTTATTGTTGGATGGATTTTTGTGAATATTAATTGATAGTTAAATCACCGACTATCAATATTGGCCAAATACGTTGATCGTTTCGAAGAGACCGGGATCGAGATTTATTTCTCGAAAACCACTTCGATCCAGTTTGTACGTTTTCGTGTAAACGATTTTGGATTCGAAGATGGAGTAGTGAAGTGCAAGGGCTAGTCGCTACTAATCCTGAGGATATTTCCAAAATGGATGTAGTAGGAATAGTGCCTTCGGTTCCGTTCGAACCCGGGACGGACTTGTATGGATGAATGCTTGCGAAACATCGTCAGGTGGACGATGGGCATTCTAAGGGATATATTCTTAAAAAGGTAACGCTTAGCCTCAAGCCTCATCAAATGGGAATGACTGAAAATCAGGGGTTATGCAGCAAGGCTAGGTGGGTAGCACCCAAGCAGGGTGAGGTCATTCCAGTCTAGATGTCCCTTTTTATTTCGGCTTAGTGGTGCGGTTGTTGATCCCAACCGCGGGGTGATCTCACTCGGGATTGTCAGTAAGGGGTAGTCCCGGCCTTGTGTTGCAGGGGAGCGGGCGTACTCCTCGGTACGGTGATCTAAGCCCCGTACTGTGACAGGTGGTACCCCAGTGCCTAGTCATTAGTTGGAAATCCATTATCCCTACGAGCCTTGTACGAGTTTTGTTTGTATTACCCACTCTGTGGCTAGTAGCTGGAATTTAATAGATGTAATAATTTCGGCTATTTTATAAGTATTTGTATATAGACCCTATTATAATATTAGAGGATTTCAATAAAAATTGTTTTAGCTATCGTAAGGTAAAAGCCCGACATGTTTATTTGTGGCGTGGTCTTACGAGATGCTTTTGTTTTCAAAGGATTTTTGAAACTTTAATAATCAATTGAGTGTGATTTTCTCATGCTGGTATTCCAGACTGACTCGGGTGTTATTTAACTGTAATGCTCGGGTCAGACAGGGTATTATAAAATATAGGATATGATGCTGTGGAACTCAGGAGACGGGAAGGATGACGATACGTACTCCCATACTTATATATATATATATATATATATATATATATATATATTCCGCTGTGTTGAGTTGATGTGTATTCAGTTGTATGTTATTGGTGTTGAGCTGTGACTGATGTCTCTGATGATGTAAAATATGTAAGCAGTTATATTTGATTTTGAGTAAAGATCATATATTATCTATTATATTTTATTCCGCTGCGATGGTTAGATTCTGTTGTTGATTTCTATTTTCTTCTTCTACCTCTTCTTCTTTAACCCAAACGGTTCGTATTTCTTTACAACTTGAGTCGATTTAGGTAGAATAGAGTTGACTCAAGGGGTACGGATTAGCGAGTCGTTACAAGTATTTTATATTACTTTAAAATAAATGAACTCGGCAGATTTTCAGTGGAAATGAATAAATATTGGAAATTTTTTCCGCGTAAGGAAAAAAATTGATTTGAAATTTATTTTCAAAAATCGAAGTGTGAAAATTTTATTTGAATTTGTTTTCAAAGGGTTGAAAAGTAAAATTTTATCCTGCGAAGATATTAATAATTAGGGGAAAATGATTTGAAATTGGTGATTGTTGTGAATTATTGATTGATAGTTAAATAACCGACTATCAATATTGGCCTTTAATCGGCAATTCAATTTCGATGCGACCGGGAGTCGAATTCCAAATGGATATTCGAAACCCACATCGAATCTTTGTGATTGATGGATCTTTTGTTTAAAAGATCAACGTGAAAATTGTTGTGATTTGTTTGAAAACTGAATGAACACTTATTTTTAAAAATAAGCGCTCGTTATTCGGATTAGCCGGTCCACACATTTTAAAAATAAACCGATATTTATTTTTAAAACAAAGTTCCCTTTCCTTTATAAAATTTCCATTGTGAATTTTAAACTTTCAAATACCCAACGATATACGATTTTCAAATCGTTTTCCAAATATTCACTTTCAACACCCAAATCAATTTTTTTTAAATTTATTTCCAAATTTATTTCAATCACCAAATCAAATTCCAATTTGATTTTTTAAAATTTATTTTAACTCCAAATTAATCCCCAAATCGATTTCTAAAATTAATTTCAACTCCAAATTAAATTCCAGTTTAATTTCTAAATTTATTTCTTTTTGAAATAAATTCTTTTATCTCTTTCAAATATTTAAAATCCGTATCTTAAATAAATTCTTCAACTATTAAACGATATTACTCAAAATTCCTTTATTAAAATATTTTCCCATATTTTTGGAATTAATTTGATCGGATTATAAAAATCAACTTTAATACTTTAATTGTAACGGTCTAGGCTTTTCTACTTTAATTTTCAAAAATCCAATTTCATATTTCTAGTATTCTACGATACCAAAAATATATTCGGCTAAATTTTAGCCTTCAATGGTTTCAATCACAAATATTCACATACAGATTATAAATAATCAACACAAAATTTAGAAAACAAATCAAAATGTTTGAGGAATCCAGTTGGATCCCTCTAACCTGTTTCCCTGCATCCACAGATGTTAGCACAACAATTAAATACCAATTCCACTTCGAGGTGGAATATCGCGGTATATGGGATTAATATTATATCATCCGCTATTATGCGGCGCAATAGGGTCTCGTCCGTAATATAATGCGGGAAATCAACAACTCCAAATACATACATACATATATATATATATATATATATATATATATATATATATATTACCAATTCATTTTATCTCAAACCATTTTTGTTTCACCTTTATTATATTTAGTTCACTTCGAACTAATTTTACAACTTCATTTTATTTCACACAATTCAAACTGGTTTTCGATATTCAGTTTCAATTCCTGTTTTATTCTTTTGTTCATTCCAAATCTAGAACTTAAAGTAAAGTATTAAATTTTTACTTGAAGTTGGACCCCTCCAAACCGTTACAATTAAAGTATTAAAGTTGATTTTTATAATCCGATCGAATTAATTCCAAAAATATGGGAAAATATTTTAATAAAGGAATTTCGAATAATGTTGTTTAATAGTTGAAGAATTTATTTAAGATACATATTTTAAATATTTGAAAGAGATAAAGAAATTTATTTCAAAATGAAATAAATTTAGAAATTAAATTTGGAATTTAATTTGGAGTTGAAATTAATTTTAGAAATCAATTTAGGGATTAATTTGGAGTTAAAATAAATTTTTAAAAATCAATTTAGAATTTGACTTGGTGATTGAAATAAATTTGGAAATCAAATTAAAAATTGATTTGGGTGTTGAAAGTGAATATTTGGAAAACGATTTGAAAATCGAATATCGTTGGATATTTGAAGGTTTAAAATTCAAAGTGGAAATTTTATAAAGGAGAGGGAGTTTTGTTTTAAAAATAAATATTGGTTTATTTTAAAAAAAATGTGGAAGGAAATTTTCAAATTTGGAATGTAAATTAAAATAAATCGAGATGATTTATTAATTATTTGAATGGACCATTTTGTAATGGAAAAAGAATTCTTCCCTAGAAAGCCGAGTATATTTTTAAAATAGCTTTTGAATAAAATTTAAAAGTTCTAGATATGGTTTTAAAATAATATTGTTGGAGAAATTAGTTTTGGAAATTATTTTAAAGTAAAAATGTATTTAATTAATTATATAAGGGATTATTTTAAAGATTTAAATTGGTATTTGATTTAGAAAATAGTTATTTGAATATTTATACTCTATCTACTAATTTTATTTTAAAATTAGTTTTAGACTTGAATTTTTATATGAGATATTAGTATAATATTTTTCATAACTAATATTTAAGAAAATATTCTAAAATAGTTTATTTTAAATGTTTCCAAGCATACTTTGAATAAGTATTTCATATTATTTTAAAATATTTGAAATCGGCAGATTTTCAGTGGAAATGAATAAATATTAGGAAATGTTTTCTGCGTAAGGAAAAAATTGATTTGAAATTTATTTCAAAGGATTGAAGTGTGAAAAATTGATTTGAATTTGTTTTCAAAGTGTTGAAGAGTGAAGATTTATCTTGCAAAGATATGTTGAAAATAATAATTAGGAGAAAATTATTTGAAATCCAGTGACTGTTGTGAATGTTGATTGATAGTTAAATAACCGACTATCAATGTTGGCCTTTTTAAATGGCATTTGAATTTCGATGCGACCGGGAGTCGGATTCCAAATGGATATTCGAAACCCACATCGAACCTTTATGATTGTGATGGATCTTTTGTTAAAAGATCAAAGTGGAATTTGTTGTGATTTGTTTGAATCTGAATGTAACACTTATTTTTTTTTAAAATAAGCACTCGTTATTCGTATTAGCCGGGAGAGGACCTTGTGTCATAGAACCCATTTCGAATAACGATACGGCGAAATGGGATTGAATTTGAAGATGGTGTTGAAGACCGGGTATTTTCGAAAATGAAAGGATTACCTGTCGAATGTCTCTGCACCGGGTTGCTCCGGTATAGAGATTTTATCACCCTTTGTGATAGGGATTCCGGACGTGATTAGTGAATATTCGGATTTGCAAGGACTTCTTTGAAAGTGCCTTCGGTTCCGTTCGATCCCGGAACGGACTTGTATGGATGTGTGTCTGACGTTACACTTTGAGATGTAAAGCTGGTTTCTATCAAATACATTTCTGTTGGTGGCAGAGAATTTATTCTCTTAGCTTAACACCCTTCTCTGAGACGTACGAGCTCAGAGGTTATGTAGTTGATGGTTACTAGTGATACATTCCCAATTTGGTAATGTGGCATACGAAGTGCTGCTGATCATTTATTGATCAAAGCATGGCTTTTGTGAAAAGCGTAGCTTTGTGGACGAGACTTCGTCGGACTTCACACCCCGGAATGGTCGAAACAGGAAGGATGCAGCAAGGTTATAGGGGGTAGCGCCCCTTAGGGTATGTGCATTTTCTTCTGGATAGAAGTGGCATCATGGTATGAAGCCCAGATACTTAACTTATGTGGATATCGCAAATATATATTACTTTGTGATTGTTTTTGTTGAGGATCCTCGGATAAAGGTTGTTTACAACCGAGGGATGTCATACTCGTGTCAGTAGTTACCTATTTTTGCAGAGGTAACCTGGCCTTGTGTCGGCAGAGATCCGGTTAGGTTCTCGGGACGTCCCTCCAGAGGCGTACCCATGTGGCAGTAGGAAGTTCCTTAGCTTGACCATTAGTTGGAAATACAAATTCCAATACACGCCTTGTATGGTTTTAGTTGTATAACCTACCATCTACTTATGGTGGCGCCCCACTGTTTAGATGGTAGCTATAGTAGGCATAGTTCGAAATGTCTATGCTGGCTAAGATTAATATTATACTTTCGAAATGTTTTCCACCCTATGCACTAATAATAATAATATTAAAGGATTTTGCGTATCAAGCATGTTTGACTATCATAAGGAGAAATCTCCTCCAATTCTGCGTTTGCATTGTGTGTGGCGGGAGGCCTTATGGTAGTTTCATTTTCCAAAAGCATAGCGGATTTCTTTTATTTTCTTTGTGAAAATAACTATTTTTAAGATCTCACACCAGTCCCACGACTGACCTGGAGTTTATTGTTCCCTTTCTAAACTCTGGGTGCCCATAATTTTCCACACGGGCAGCCTAGAGTTAGGTTATTAGTTATTCAGGAGTGAAGTCAGAAAAAAAGTTGCGGTGGAGATCAGGAGTTGAAGCTGGATGGCAAGGCGTATCACTTATATATGTAATATTTCTTTTTCGCTGTTTGTTGTTGTAAGCTATTATACCAATCTATAACGGTCTAGGCTTTTCTACTTTAATTTTCAAAAATCCAATTTCATATTTCTGGTATACTACGATACCAAAAATATATTCGGCTAAATTTTAGCCTTCAATGGTTCAATCACAAATAGTCACACACAGATTATAAATAATCAGCATTCAATATTGAAACAAATCAAAATGTTTTGAGGGATCCAGTTGGATCCCTCCAACCTATTTCCCTGCATCCACAGACGTTAGCACAATAATTAAATACCAATTCCACTTCGAGGTGGAATATCGCGGTATATGGGATTTATAAAAATATCATCCGCTATTATGCAGCGCAATAAGGTCTCATCCGCTATATAATGCGGGAAATCAACAACTCCAAATACATATATAATACCAATTCCACTTCGAGGTGGAATATCGCGGTATATGGGTTTAATATAATAACCTTCGCTATTATGCGGCGCATAGGGTCTAAACTAATATAACTAATAATAAATTAATTATTCAAGCACACAACCAATCAGTTTTAAATTTAACTATAAAAATCAGCGATTGAGTGAGAAGATCTCACCTTTGCCTATGCAGGCAAATTCATTTCCATTCGTTTCAATTCCGACTTGTTTCTCCATTTTAGACCTTATACAAACATTTATACAATTCATTAATATTCGAAAACTGCCACTGGATTTCAAATAATTTTCCCAAATTATTTAATTTCAACATATCTTTGCAAGATATAATTTCACACTTCATGCATTTGAAAAATAATTTCAAATCAATTTCCACATTTCAATCTTTTGAAAACAAATTTCAAAACATTTTTCACCCGCGGAATAAAATTCCCGAAATCATTTATTCCCACTGAAAATATGCCAAGTCCGCATACTTTTAAAAATAATTCAAATCACTTATCCAAATATTAAATCGGCACCGAATATGAGACTCGTATTCAAATGCCGATTTTCGAAGGTCGAGTCAGGGTCGTTTCATTTGATATTAGAGCTATTTACGGAGATTGTTGATATTGATATTTCTTATGGAGTTTCAAGTTCTAGTTATTTCCACTGCTAGTTCATTGGGTTTTCCGTTGTAGCATTGTTATCTTGTATCTCTGATATTGACTCATATTGTATCATTGTTGCATCAAATATTGTATATCAATGATATTCGTTTCTTTTCTTCCACTGTGTTGTACTTAATTGTGTTATAAGCTCCGGCGAGCCAGATTTGACATTTGGATCTGCAGCATTTGAATACGAGTGTCGTATTCGGTGTCGATTTTCGAAGGTCGAGTCAGGGTCGTTACAAATTCCTGTTGTAAATTTCATTTGGTATCAGATACAAAACTTCTTCGATACAAAACTTCGTCATGATCCTCTTATACCAAATTTGTAACGACCCAATTTTTCGACGCCCGAAAATCGACATTTATACGTCCGCTATATCAAATGTCGCACAGTCGAATGCCGAAAAACCGAGCCGTTAGGGTTAAAGAAGAAGAAGATAGAAGAAAAACAGAAACAATAACAGAATCTTACATTTCGCAGCGGCACAAATATATAATAGATAAAGAATAATCTTTAAAACAAAAACACTATATCAGTTTATACATCGCATTATCAGAATTTACAACAACAAACAGCGGAAAAGAAATATTACATATATATATATATATATATGTAATATTTTAAGTTACAAAAATCAAGACGATTGAGAATTGAATTTAAAATTAAAATTAAACATATATATATATGTAATATTTCTTTTCCACTGTTTGTTGTTGTAAACTCTGATAATGCGATGTATAAACTGATTTATCAGAGTCTTCACCACCGTCATAAAACTTAGGTCATCGGTTATTCGAACATTATTTTACAATTTAATTAACCGATTATCACTTGTGATATAAAACTTATATTCAAATGCATGAGCTTTTGAATAAATTGGGAATATAAAAATAAAAGTAGTAGATAGAGTATAAATATTTAAATTACCATTTTCTAAAACAATTATCAATTAAGTCTTTAAATAATCACTTCTATAATTTACTAAATAAATCTTTACTCTAAAGATTTTCAAATAACTTAAGAAAATAATTTTCTCCAAAATATTCTTTTAAAACCAACTTTAGAATTTTTAATTTATACTTTAAAAGCTACTTTCAAAACATACTCGGCTTTTCAGGGAAAGTACACTTTCACTTCAAAATGGCCCATTCAAACCAATTAATAAATCCTTCTCGATTTATTTCAATTTACATTTCAAATCTGTAAATTCCTTTCCATACTATAAAAATAAAACAATGTTTATTTTTTAACAATTTCTCTTTTCTTTATAAATTCCCGTTGTGAATTTACATTTCCAAATATCAACTGATATACGAACTTTAAATCTATTTCCAAATATCACCTTCAAACCAAATCAAATCCCAAATTGATTTCTAAATTTATTTCAATTAACAAATCAATTTTCATATTGATTTCCCAAAGTTTTATATTTCTTTTTTTAACACCAAACTAATTTCAAATCGATTTCCCAATTTATTTCCAAAACACCAACCCAAATTTCCAAATCGATTCCTAAGATTTATTTTAACTCCAAATTAATTCCTAGATCGATTTTAAATAATTAATTTCAACTCCAAATTAAATTCCAAATTTAATTTCTAAATTTATTTCCTTTTGAAATAAATTCTTTTATCTCTTTCATATATCTAAAGTACGTATCCTAAATAAATTCTTCAACTATTAAATAACATTACTCGAAATTCCTTGATTAAAATATTTTCCCATATTTTTGGAATTAATTCGATCGGATTATAAAAATCAACTTTAATACTTTAATTGTAATGGTCTAGGCTTTTCTACTTTAATTTTCGAAAATCCAATTTCATATTTCTTGTATCCTATGATACTAAAAATATATTCGGCTAAATTGTAGCCTTCAATGGTTTCAATCACAAATAGCCACACACAGATTATAAATAATCAAGACAAAATTTTGCAAACAAATCAAAATGTTTGAGGAATCCAGTTGGATCCCTCCAACCTGTTTCCCTGCATCCACAGACATTAGCAAAACAATTAAATACCCATTCCACTTCGAGGTGGAATATCGTGATATATGAGATTTATATAATATCATCCGCTATTATGCGGCGCATAGGGTCTCATCTGCTATATAATGCGGGAAATCAACAACTCCAAATACATATATAATACCAATTCCACTTCGAGGTGGAATATCATGGTATATGGGTTTAATATAATAACCTCTGCTATTATGCGGTGCATAGGGTCTAAACTAATATAGCTGATAATAAATTAATTATCCAAGCACACAATCAATCAATTTTAAGTTTAACTATGAAAATTAAATCAGCGATTGAGTGAGAAAATCTCACCTTAGCTTTCGTTTGCAATCCATTCCCAATCTCTCTCTCAACACTAGGGGGGGGGGGGAAATTGGGGGAGTGAGGGGGGGGAGAGGGGGGGGGGGAGGTTGAACAATTTATTTTCTTTTAATAAATTTAATAAACTTGTGATTTATTTTAAACTATACTTTTTATTTTAAATCAATTCCTTTTTTTAAATAATTTTTTTTAAAACTACATATATGTATATACTTAAAAATATATGATAGATTTCAGAAATCTATCTTATTTAAACTTTCAAATATTTTAATATATATATATGTATTAAATTAAAACATTGATATACCCTACTGTATATCTCCTTTTGAAAACATCAAAACGATAATTTTCTTTACTGTAAATATACTTACAGCTGATTCTATTTTCAAACTAACTGTTTTGAAATCAACGAAACTTTAAACTTACTGTTTCACAACAACATAAGAAAAAAATGATGTTAATATTCATTACTGCAATTACATTTTCAATCTTTATCTATTTAGCTACTTTAAATAGAAATAAATAAATCGAATACCATAGCTGACCGATGTTCCATCCCTAACTCGAGACGAAACGCTCGACTTCGATCCTACCTCGCTCGCATGCACTCGAGGGAACCAACATCAAACTCTACCTCTGCCTTCTCTTGTGAAATCACTACCGCCCACTTTCCTCGCGAAACCTTATGCCGCAATGCGCCTTTCTGACAACGCGCATGAACCCAATCACCACACGCGAACCACCGCGACCCCGATGCCGACCTTCTCGAGTCATTACCTCATGCCCAGCCGCACGCGCACTTGTCTTGACTAGAATCGTCTCAACACGGCGCCACCCTGATTCGAACACACCTCTTCCAGTCGAAGTCCAAATCGACCTTATTTTCATTCACGCGACCCCCCCCCCCCCACACACACACACACGACTCGATCGATTTGAAGCCGCTTTGGAATTCGTGAATTCGATTGAAGTTGATTTTTATTAAGTTGATTGATTGTTTTAATGATTTGGTGTTGTTCATCGTGAGTTTTGTATTGAGACATTTGGTTATGTGCATTTCCTTATCGAACTAAACTAATGTCATAAAACTTTGATACCAATGTCTCGATTTACAAAAATTATCTTTACATATGAAAATTGGCATTACCGAATAACTGATAACCTGGCTATTGGGAATTTAAAAATCAACTTTACCCATTTGAGGCTATAATCGACTTACAAAATTTAAATCCTTGCTCGACCTTCGAAAATCGGCACCGAATACAACACTCATATTCCAATGCCGCAGATCCAAACGTCGAATCTGGTTCACCGAAGCTTATAACACAATTAAGTACAACACAACGGAAGAAAAGAAATGAATAATATCATATACAACTCCAATGAATACAATATCCAAATATACAACAATGATCAATATGATACAAGAAATATCAGAGACAGTAAACAATAATGGAAAAAAAATAGCAAAAGAGATAACTTCAATGATCAAACTGCAACACCAATCCAATGCTCAAAGCTAAAACTCCAAACCATTTGGATTTAAAAAATTCAATTTTAAAATTATTTTCAAAAATCTGTGACTTAACCGATTTCCACGTGAAATCCATATTTGTGTGTGTGTAGTGTGGTCCAGGGGTTTAACACAATAGTAGTGCAACATCATCAACCATCACATCATTAATTATCACGGGCAGCCTAGAGTCAGGTTATCAGTTATTCGGGAGCGAAGTCAGAAAAGAGTTGATGTGGAGATCATGAGTTGAAGCTGGATGGCGAGACGTATCTCTTTACTATGTAGTGTCTGTTGCGTATGGTTAGTGCAAATCAGTTTTCATATAGTCAAGTTATAATAACTGCCAGTGATGTATGATGTCGTTGTAAACTCTGATGTTGTATTGTATTAACAGTGATGAGTCTTTGATTTAAAGATTATTCATTTATCTATTATATATTGTTCCGCTGCGAAATGTGAGATTCTATTATTGTTTCTGTTCTTCTTCTATCTTCTTCTTCTTTTACCCTAACGGTTTGGTTTTTGGGCATTTGACGATGCAGCGTTTGATACAGTGGACGTATAAATGTCGACTTTCGAAAGTCCAAAAATCGGGTCGTTACAAATTTGGTATCAGAGTTAAATCAGAACAGTAAGCAAGTTAATTTAACGATGAGAAGCAGATCAAAATCAAACCTGGGAACATCAAAGTGTAATGAAAAGAACAGGTAAACTCTATACTCTATAGTTTAGTTAATTTGTAATTTTGAAATCAAGTTGTAACACAAATTCAAACTGCAGATTTTAAAAAGAAAAAAATGCACAGGCTCAAAAACGTTCCCCTTTGTTTCTTCTTGTACAACCAACAGGTGAGCAAACCTTTTTTTTTTAAAACCTGATCTTCTTGATTTTTTTGCATGCTGGTGATGATGACTTGGAATATGTTTGGCATGAATGTTTGTTTGTTTTTCTGAAAAATAGATGGACACCTTTGTGTAGTATGAACATGCCTGTATATAGTTCTCTATTGATATTACAGGCTCATATTTCATCAAATAAAAATCATAGCTTCCTATCTAAACATGTTCAAACTATAATCTTTAAAAGTAAAATGATTGTAACTTAGTAATATCATTTTTAAAATAAATTCAGGTGGATTTAGTGAATAATCATTTCAAAATCAGAATTTACAATAATAGCTTAATTTAGTCAAAAATCAATGATTCTGATTTCGTGTTTTGGCTTTACAAACAGATTCGTATTACAAAATCATAAATTTAGATAATCGATTCATGATTTTTAAACTTGTAATTGTTGGGAAATAGAGAGTTAACTGGGAAGCAAGTTTTTGTCAAAATATGGCGCTCAAGAGGATTTTGGATCACGGGGTTCTGATCAGAGGGAAGATGAATGATGGGAAGATGAATGATGGGGAGAACTCGAAGGTGGGCTTGAGTAATTGAGAATGTGGCTCGGGTTTTTGGTTTAAGCCAAATAAACTAGTTTTTTAAAATGAAAGGGATTTAAAATATTTTTGTGTTCAGAGTTAAATGCTGTAAATTTGTTTTGTTATGTATTGGATACTTTTGTAATTAACTTCTAAGTATTTCAAAGATTTAAAAATAAATTACTTTAAAATTTGTTTTTAAATATAATTACATATTAGTTTAATTATGTAATAAAATTCATAAGGTTTTAAAAACAAAATAAGATGTAGTTTGAATTAAGTAATGATTAAAGGGTTAATTACTTAATTAATTATGTGATTAATTTATCAAGGAAATTAATTTGAGGATAATCAATTATTAATTAAAGTAATTAATCAAGGGATAATTAACTTAAGTGATTTATTAATGTGAATAATAAAAAGTTGATTAATTAATGAATATTATTAATTAAAGATAATTAATTTATGATTAAGGGTTGACTAATCAAGAGATTAAATAATAATTACTCAATTTATTTAATTTATGATTTAATTGATTAAAATAATTAAGGATTTATTAATTTTATTAAAAGTTAATTAATAAAGGTGATCAAGGGATGATTATTGATTAAGGGTTAATTAATTATTTTAATTAATTAAGAATAATTAACTAAATGGTTTGTAATTAATTAACATTAATTAACCAAGATTTGTGACTAATCTGATTTAAATTAATCAGATAATTAATTGATATTACTTGTGGATGTTTGGATTGGGTGATTTGATTGTTTGATATCCCTGATATATGATACTTTGCATTATGAATTATCCTGATTTGTGCTGTGACCTGTGATGTAATTTATTTATCTATGATATAATTTGTTATCTTCGATGAACTTATATTATTCACCCATGATTTGTAAATAAAGATAAGCGTTATAGATTATACCGCTTATCGATATTTCTGTGTTTGAATCTGTGATAATTGATGATGTTGCACTATTGTGTAAAACCCCTGGACTACACCATACACACACAAATATGGATTTCATGAGGAAATCGGTTAAGTCACAGATATTTGAATTTAGTGAAATGGTTTTAAAAATTGAATTTTTAAATTCAAATGATTTTGGAAATGGAATTGGGTTGAATTTGAAAAGACTTTTGAAAAAGGAATTTTCAAAGATAAAATTATTTTTGAATAACTAGATTTAGTTTTGGAATTTTATTTAAAATTTGAATTCCAAATTTGAAATTGAATTCTATGTTGAGAATTTATGATGTAAAAAGGTTATACAAACTATAAATGTGTTTATATGGGTTTGGAGTTAATTTGCAACGATCCGATTTTTCGACTTCCGAAAGTCGACATTTATACGTCCATTGTATCAAATGTCGCACAGTCGAATGCCGGAAAACCAAACCGTTAGGGTTAAAGAAGAAGAAGATAGAAGAAGAACAGAAACAATAAAAGAATCTCACATTTCGCAGCGGAACAAATATATAATAAATAAAGAATAATCTTTAAAACAAAAACACTATATCAGTTTATACATCGCATTTTCAGAGTTTACAACAACAAATAGCGGAAAAGAAATATTACATATATATATCTGTGTGTGTGATACGCCTCGCCATCTTGCTTCAACTCCTGATCTCCACAGCAACTTCTTGACTTTGCTCCAGAATAATTGACAACCTGACTCTAGGCTGCCCATAATTTTCCATATGGGCAGCCTAGAGTCAGGTTGTCAATTATTCTGGAGCGAAGTCAAGAAGTTGCGGTTGAGATCAGGAGGTGGAATATCGCGGTATATGGGATTTATAAAATATCATCCGCTATTACGCGGCGCAAAAGGGTCTCATCCGCTATATAATGTGGGAAATCAACAACTCCAAATACATATATAATATCAATTCAACTTCGAAGTGGAATTGGTATTTAATTATTGTTCTAACATCTGTGAATGCAGGGAAACAGGTCAAATATTTAATTTGTTTTGTATGTTGTGTGTTGATTATTTGTAATCTGTGTATGATTATTTTTGATTGAAACCGTTGAAGGCTGTAATTTGGCCGAATATATTTTTGGTATCGTAGGATACCAGAAATAAACAAAATTTTGATTTTGAAAATTTGGGTAGAAAATTTATATTAAATTCATTCAAAGGAATCGGGTGAATTTTAAAAGAAGGAAATTTAAATAGATAAAGTTTTATCTTTGAAAACATATTGAATAAATTCCAAAAATATGGAAAAATATTTTAATAAAGGAATTTCGAGTAATATTGTTGATTGAAACAAATCTAAAAATCAATTTGGATATTTGAAGGTTTAAAATTCACAATGGAAATTTTATAAAGGAAAGGGAATTTTGTTTTAAAAATAAATATTGGTTTATTTTTAAAGGTGTGGAAAGAAATTTACAAATTTGGTACCGCCAAATTGTTTTCGAAATATTGAGATTCTTTTTACATTTATTCGAATACGAAACCGGACTATTGGGAAATCGATTTATAAAATTGTTTGAAAAGTTTTGAATTTTATTTTAAAAAACAATATTTATTTTTAAAACAAATTTCTTTTTCTTCTATAAAATTCCCATTGTGGATTTAAATTTTAAATATCCATTAATTTACGATTTTGCAAATCGATTCCCACGTATTCACTTTTAACACCAAATCAATTTTCAAATTGATTTCTAAATTATTTCAATCAACAAATAAATTTTCATATCAATTTCCCAAAGGTTTTTTTTTCACACCAAATTAATTTCAAATCGATTTCCCAATTTATTTTCAAAACACCAATCCAAATTTCCAAATCGATTCCTAAGATTTATTTTAACTCCAAATTAATTCCCAAATCGATTTCTAAAAATAATTTCAACTCCAAATTAAATTCCAAATTTAATTTCTAAATTTATTTCCTTTTGAAATAAATTCCTTCATCTCTTCAAATATTTAAAACCCATATCTTAAATAATTTCTTCAACCATCAAACAATATTACTCGAAATTCCTTTATTAAAATATTTTCCTATATTTATGGAATTAATTTGATCGGATTATAAAAATCAACTTTAATAATTTAATTGTAACGGTCTAGGCTTTTCTACTTTAATTTCCAAAAATCCAATTTCATATTTCTGGTATCCTACGATACCAAAAATATATTCGCTAAATTCTAGCCTTCAATGGTTTCAATCACAAATAGTCACACACATATTATAAATAATCAACACAAAATCTAGAAAAAAATCAAGATGTTTTGAGGAATCCAGTTGGATCCCTCCAACCTGTTTCCCTGCTAGCCAAAATATCCAATTACAACATTCAAATTTATTTTGCACGTTCAGTTTGACTTCTAAATATTGAATTTTATCTTCGAAATCAAAATTCCAATTCCATTTGAATTTAATTTACAATTTCAATTTATTTGGATTCAGTTTAACATTATTAATGAATAACTTAGGACTTGATCGATTAACCACATAAGATACCACTTATATATGCGTTTGGAGTTGTTGATTTCCCGCATTATATAGCGGATGAGACCCTATTGCGCCGCATAATAGCAGATGATATAATATTAACCTCATATACCGCGATATTCCACCTCGAAGTGGAATTGGTATTTAATTGTTGTGCTAACGTTTGTGGATGCAGGGAAACAGGTTGGAGGGATCCAACTGGATCCTATAAACATTTTGATTTGTTTTCAAAATTTTGTGCTGATTATTTATAATCTATGTGTGGCCATTTGTGATTGAAACCCTTGAAGGCTAAAATTTAGCCGAATATATTTTTGATATCGTAGGATACCAGAAATATGAAATTGGATTTTCGAAAATTAAAGTAGAAAAGCCTAGACCGTTATAATTAAAGTATTAAAGTTGATTTTTCTAATCCGATCGAATTAATTCCAAAAATATGGGAAAATATTTTAATAAAGGAATTTCAAGTAATATTGTTTAATAGTTGAAGAATTTATTTAAGATACGTATTTTAAATATTTGAAAGAGATAAAGGAATTTATTTCAAAAGGAAATAAATTTAGAAATTTGATTTGGAATTTAATTTGGAGTTGAAATTAATTTTAGAAATCGATTTAGGAATTAATTTGGAGTTAAAATAAATCTTAGGAATCGATTTGCAAAATCGTAAATTAATGGATATTTAAAATATAAATCCAATTGGATAGGAATTTACAGATTTGGGACGTAAATTTAAAATAAATCCAGAAAGATTTATTAATTGATTTGAATGAACAAGTTTTAGAATGGAATTTGTACTTTCCCTGAAAGCTGAGAATGTTTGCAATATAGTTTATAAATATAAATTGAAGTTGTAAAAATGGTTTTAAGGAAAGAATGTTTTGGAAAAAAAATTATTTACTTAAGTTATTTTGAAAATCTTTAAAGTTAAAATATATTTTTTAAAACTATCATGGAAGTGATTATTTAAAATTTTAAATTGATATTTGTTTTAGAAATTGGATATTTAAATATTTATACTCTATCTACTAATTTTATTTCAAAATTAGTTTTGGACCTGAATTTTTATATGAGACATTAGTATAATATTTTTCATAACTAATATTTAAGCAAATATTATAAAATAGTTTATTTTAAATGTTTCCAAGTATATTTTGAATAAATATTTTATATTATTTTAAAATATTTGAACTCGGTAGATTTTCAGTGGAAATGAATAAATATTGAAAATGTTTTCCGCGTAAAGAAAAAAATTGATTTGAAATTTATTTTACGATTTATTCGAATATAAGTTATTCTGTTTACATTTATTCGAATACGAAATTTACTAAAATACCTTATTTCGAATATAAAATTCCCAATAGCCAGGTTATTCGAATAAATGTAAACAGAATCTCAGATTTTTAAAACGAATATCGTAGGATACCAATGAAAACCCTGATACGGGCCAAAGGGGTTTCATATTCATATAGAAAATATAGAATCACAGCTCAGCACAAAGCAGTTCATATCACATAGCATCACAATTACAATCAGAGATATAAATCAGTACACATCATACAATAGTTATCAATCATCTACAAATAAGATGAATCAATCGTGTGATTTAAACTAATAAATCACATAATTAATTTCATTAATTATCTTTAATCAATGATTAGTTATCCTTAATTAAAATTAATTAAATCTTTAATCATGTTCATTAATTAATTATTCCTTAATTAATTACCCCAATTAATAAATCCTTAATTGTTCATTAATTAAATCTTAATTATTCCTTAATTAATCATTAAATATTAAGTAATTAATTTAAATAGTTTATTTTAAGTAAATCATTTACTACTTAAGTAAATCATAAATTACTTATTAAATTCAAAAGATAAACCTTCTTATCTTTGTTAACCATTTTGATTTTCTTGTAAACCTAAGTTAAATTCATCATGTGAATTGTCTTGAGAGATCAAAATTGTTTTGTATAACATTTTATCTTAACATCATTCTTAATTACATTTTATAATCAATTTTATAAAGTAATGTGACAAAATTATTCGCATAATGGCTAAGTATTAAAGTTGATTTTTATAATTCGATTGAATTAATTCTAAAAATATGGGAAAATATTTTAATAAAGGAATTTCGAGTAATGTTGTTTAATAGTTGAAGAATTTATTTAAGATACGTATTTTAAATATTTGAAAGAGATAAAGAAATTAATTTTAAAAGGAAACAAATTTAGAAATTTAATTTGGAGTTTAAATTAATTTTAGAAATCGATTTGGAATTTAATTTGGAGTTATAATAAATTTTAGGAATCGATTTGAAATTAATTTGGTGTTAAAAAAATAAACCATTGGGAAATTGATATGAAAATTTATTTGTTGTTTGAAATAAATTAGAAATTAATTGGGAATTGAACTTGGTAATTGAAATAAATTTGGAAATTAATTTGAAAATTGATTTGGTGTTGAAAGTGAATACTTGGGAATCAATTTGAAAATCGTAAATTAATGGATATTTTAAATTTAAACCCACAATGGGAATTTTATAAAGAAAGGAAAAATTGGTTTTAAAATAAATATTGTTAAAAGTGTGGAAATGAATTTACGGATTTAGGACGTAAATTTAAAATAAATCTGGAAAGATTTATAAGTTTATTTGAATGAACCATTTTGGAATGGAATGTGTATTTTCCCTAAAAGCCGAGAATGATTTCAATATAGTTTATAAATATAAATTGAAGTTGTAAAGATGGTTTTGAGGAAAAATGTTTTGGAAAAAAATTATTTACTTAAGTTATTTTGAAATCTTTAAAGTAAAAATATATTCTAAACTATTATGGAAGTGATTATTTAAAGTTTTAAATTGATATTTGTTTTAGAAGTTGGATATTTAAATATTTATACTCTATCTACTAATTTTATTTTTAAATTAGTTTTGGACTTGAATTTTTATATGAGATATTAGTATAATATTTTTCATAACTAATATTTAAGAAAATATTCTAAAATAGTTTATTTTAAATGTTTCCAAACATATATTGAATAAGTATTTTGTATTATTTTAAAATATTTGAAATCGGCAGATTTTCAGTGGAAATGAATAAATATTGGAAATGTTTTCCGCGTAAGGAAAAAATTGATTTGAAATTTATTTTCGAAGGATGGAAGTGTAAAAAATTGATTTGAATTTGTTTTCAAAGTGTTGAAAAGTGAAATTTTATCTTGGGAAGATATATTGAAAATAATAATAATTGGGGGAAAATTATTTGAAATCCAGTGATTGTTGTGAATGATAATTGATAGTTAAATAACTGACTATCAATATTGGTCTTTAAATGGCATTTGAATTTCGATGCGACCGGGAGTCGGATTCCAAATGGATATTCGAAACCCACATCGAACCTTTGTGATTGTGATGGATCTTTTGTTAAAAGTTCAAAGTGGAATTTGTTGTGATTTGTTTGAATCTGAATGTAACGCTTATTTTTTTTAAATAAGCGCTCGTTATTCGGATTAGCCGGGAAAGGACCTTGTGTCATAAAATCCATTTCGGATAACGATACGACGAATAGTTTTTGTAAATCGATTTTTAAAATTTAGGTATTTTAGTAAATTCCACTTTCGAAATTTTAAAAATCGTTAGATATAAATATTATAGAGTATAAATTTAAATTATCTCCAAGTTATAAATATTTTCAAATTGAGACTTACGATTTATAAATCGACTTGTAATATAAATTTCGTAGGATAAAAAATTTACTAAAATACCTTATTCGAATATAAACCCAAATACAAGTGAGGTAAATTATATGAGTTGAGTTTTATGACATTATCTACTAAAATACATCACTTGTATTCGACCACCGTCATAAAGTGAGGTCTTCATTAGGCAATTGTTTAATAAGACATAGGTATCACTATTCCGATTTGATGTATAAACTGATAATGCGATGTAATATGAAACCTCTTTGGCCCATAATAGTAATTTCAAGATATTTGTTTTAAAACATATAATATTTCCCCGAATATGATACCAGATGTAACGACCCTGACTCGGCCTTCGAAAATCGGCACCGAATACGACACTCGTATTCAAATGCTGCAGATCCAAACGTCGAATCTGGTTCGCCGTAGCTTATAACACACTAAGTACAACACAGCGGAAGAAATGAATAGCATATATCAATATACAACATTTCATACAATTGAATGATATAATGAATATACATCAGCGATATGATACAAGACAATAGCAGCGGAAAATAAAAGGTAACACTATCAGCGGAACAAAATCCAACATAGTCTTCAAGAAAGAACTCCAGAACTGTAATCTCCATCTCCAAGGCACCAAATCCAGAAACAGCTCGAACCCCCAATAGCGATGCACAAGAATAAGCAAGTGCAGTTCAGATCCAAAGACTGAACTAGCTCCAGATAATCTATTAAACCTGACATCTAAAAAACCCAACTCTAGACTGCCCGTGTGGGAAAATAGTGGGCACCTAGAGTTTAGGAAAGGAACAATAAACTCCATGTCAGTCGTGGGACTGGTATGAGCAAACAAAAACATTTGGTCTTCAAAACAAACAAAAGAATTCAAATTTGAAATCCGCAATGCTTTTTAGGAAATGAAACTACCATAAGGCCTCCCTGCACACACACAATGCAATCACACACTTGGGGGAGATTTCCCCTTATGATAGTAAAATATGCTTAATACGAGAAAAATTCTTGATATTGTTACTAGTGCATAGTGGAAAGCCTTTCGAAAGTATAATATAAATCCTAGCCAGCATAGGTACCATTATACTATGCCTACTATAGCTGACATTTTAAATGGCAGGTTCTACAACTAAAATCGTACATGGCGCGTATTGTTTTGATTGGATTTCCAACAAATGGTCAGGCTAAGGAACTTCCTACTGTCCATGGGATCGCCTCTAGCGGGACGTCCCGAGAACCTAACCGGATCTCTGCCAACACAAGGTCGGGTTACCTCTGTAACTAGGTAACTACTACTCGAGCATGCCATCCCCCGGTCCTTTGGGACCTTTATCCGAGGTGCCTCTAAACCACATAGCAATCACAAAGTAATAGATCTGCAGTTTCCACATGAGTAAATATCTGGGCTCCATACCATGATACCACCCTTTTCCAGAAGGGAATGACATACCCTAACGGGTGCGACCCTCATAACCTTGCCATATCTTTCCTGTTTCGACCATTTCCGGGGTGTGGTCCTGATGCAGTCTCGTCCACAAAGCTGCGCTTTATACAAAAGCCATGCTTTGATCATCAACACACAGCAGCACTTAGCATGTCACACTACCAAATTGGGAGTATATCACTGATAAATATCAACTACATAACCTTTGAGCTCATACGTCTTAGAGAAGGGTGTTAAGCTAAGAGAATAAATTCTCCGCCACCAAGCAGAAATATATTTGATAGAGATCAGTTTAATATCTCAAAGTGTAATGTCGGACATACAACCATATAAGTCTGTTCTGGGTTCGAACAGAACCGAAGGCACTTCCGAAGAAGCCCTTGCAAATCCGGGTATCCACAATCCCGATCGGACTTCCCGTCACTTAGGGAGAACTCTATACCAGAGCAACTCAGTGTAGAGTCAATCAAAAGGTTATCCTATCGTTCTCGAAGACACCCGGTCTTCAACACCGGTCTTCAAATGCAATCCATAACGTCGTATCACTATTTGGAATTGGCTATATGACACAAGGCCCTCTCCTGGCTAAGTCGAATAATGAGCATCATATTTAAAAAAATATGGATATGGGATTTCAGTTAAGTCACAACTTATCAAAATCCAAAACTTTTCTTTTAAACGGTTAAACAAATTACCATTTAAATCTTTTAACAAAAATATTCGTTTCACAAAGTTCACCTAGTTTCACAAAGATCAATTTATAGATTCCAAAACAATTTCCATTCCAATTGGATTAACTCATTAAACCTTTAAATTAAAGATTTAACTAATAGCTTTCAAAACATGTTTTCAAAGATTTATTTATTTTAGGCTTGAAATCCTTCTTACACAAATTGAAAGTTCATTTCTTATATGGAAGCATTATTTTTTTGAAAACAGATAGTTTTCGTTTTAGAAAAATCCAATTATATCTATACAAGTTAAAATCTTGGGTTAAATTTAAAGTCCCAAAACAACACTTTTAAAATGGTTTGAAAGCCAAATAAACTCAATTTTAAGTTGAATACCCTTTTTAAATCCTAGTTCCCACATCATAGAATTCGATTTCAAATATTGAATTCAAATTTAAATCAACTTATTTAAATTTCAAAACTCTATCAAGTTATTCAAAATGACTTTTATTTTTTGAAATTCATTTTCAAAGCTTCAATCCTAATTCCAAAACTATTTTGGATTCAAAAATTCAATTTTTTAAAACAATTTCAAAAATCTGTGACTAAACCCATTTCCACGTGCAATCCATATTTGTTGTGTATAAGTGTGGTCCAGGTGTTTAACACAATAGTGTACAACATCATCATCATAGATTCAATCATATCGATAAGCGGTATAACCCGTAACGCTTATCTTTATTCACAGATTCATAGATAAAATAAATTTATCAATCATAAAGATTTACCATTACAATTCGATGTGGGTTTCGGATAACCAACTGGAATCCGACTCCCTGTCAGATCGAAATCCAAATGTCGTTCTATGGGTCAAAAAGGGTTTTCATATTCATACAGCAGTATATTCATCACAGATATAACAGCTCAGCACAAAGCATCACATAGCATCACATCGCATCACATCGCATACCAAATATATCAATCCATCACACAGCATTCAGTAACAAACAAACATCTACAGTTAAGATGAATAAATTTGTGTGGTTTTAAATTTATTTCTTACATAATCACTTTCATTAGTAATTTTTAATCAATGATTAATTATCATTAACTACAATTGATTAAGTCTTAACCACCTTCGTTAATTAATCATTTCTTCAATTAATTCTCTTAATTAATTAACCCTTAATTGTAATCAGTTGAATCTTAATTACTTCTATTAATTAATAAATTAATTATTAATTACAAACCAATTTACCCTAATTATTTATTTAATTAATCTTTAATATTAAGAAATCAAGTAATTATATTTTTTAAGTAATTATATTAACAGACCATTAACTACTTAATAAATCTTTTTATCTTTATTAATCACTTTGATTATCTTATAAGCCTTGTTTAATCATCATCCTTATCACCTTAGTAATATTTAGAAATCAATTCTTAAGATTGAAGATAAAAAGTTTATTTAAGTTAAAATCTATTAACATTTTAATTTAACTTTTTTTTAAAAAAAACTTTGGAAAAACTTTAATTAACCTGTGTAAATAAAATTTTGAAAATTAATTATTCCAACATCTCATTATATTTTGGTATTTCAAATTGTTTTATATGTTTAAAGATGATAAAATTCATTAAATAAAACTAAATTAAAGTTATTACTTTTATTACTTTATTGACTTAAAACTTGTTCCAGCCTTTTACAAAAATTTGCTTTCTAAAAATATTCCTTACATGATCAAATCTAGTCCCCAATTTATTCAGTTTAAACTTTATACATAATTTTATTAAAATTTAAATCTTTAACCATTTCATTCAAGTACTTGCAAAAATTATAATCTGGAAATCTCAACAACCCTAAACCCGAGCAAAACATTGAAAAACCCGAGCCATATTCGAAATCACTTGAGCCAGACTCCAAGAAACTCGCGTTCTCCTTCTCCTCCCCCTTTTCTTTCATCTTTGTTTTGATTTAAGCTATAAAACTTCTTATCCAACACATGCAAACTGCTCGAAGGAAATTCGGAGCACGCATCATCTTTTCTTGAGTTAATCCCGAGGCCGTTACCTCTTCTTCTTCGATATAAAACTTCATCACGATCCTCTGACACGTGCACGTGCACACGAGCTCAGGCGCCTTCCGACCACCATCGATACCTCCAGCTAGCCACCATCGACGAACTCGTACCAGGCCAACCTCCAGAAGTCCCGAACCACCATGAAATCAAAGTTGAGCAACTCGACCACTGTCAGGAATCAACCCAGACACCAAAATCTTCCTCGTCCGATCATCCCCGTTCACCAGAGGCTCTACTGCGTCGACTCGAGCTACGTCACGAACACGAGCTTCCATTCCCCTCACACCGATCCACTCCGGTTCCACGATGACGGCGCAAACGCTGATAAAACCCTTGTCAAACAACTTAACTCTTAAACCCTACTCTCCCTCGTATCGGCAACCACGGCACACTAGAATACAAATGGGTATTTTTCCGATGATCTTCCATCCACCAACCTCTACCTGTCTCACGCTCGACACCCATCACCCTATTAATCGCTAGGAATCGATGAAAATAGCCATTTTGATCATCCCACAAATTCACATCAAACTCTAAATTAAAAATTCTGATTTTATCACTAAAATTTACCATTTTTAATTTCAATTCTAATCATATAAATCTGATTTTGAAAAACTAATGAATTTTTTTTTGAGTTTGTTTATTCTCACTAAAATTTATTGTTTTTAATGTATTGCCTAAATATAAACATCGAAAACCAATTTTAAAAATCAACTAACATCTATACGATCCATTTTCCTTTAAAAATCTCAGCTTGAAATAGATTGGATAAGAAGATGTGAGTTTATTTGGGTGGACTGAAATGTGGAATGTAACAGAGCAGGCCAAACAGACAGCACAACCATAGGGTTCAACCATTTCCCAGTTTAAAGATATTCATGCAATCATTCATACTTAAATAATTATCATATGAAGCCAGATATTAATAAAATTAAGGGTTTAAAGTTGAAGTTTTCTCACCTTTTTTTCCAGAAAACAGAAATGCTTTCCTGACAGTTTCAAATGGAGGATGAAAGAATGCCTGCATCTTTTTTACTTCTTTAAATCTTGGAGTTTAGATCTGTAAATTGCAAATATAGATCTTTATTTACTCTTGTATTTATTCACTTGATTCATCAATAACAACAAATTTTAATTTTTTACTTACTTACAGTTTTGAATTCTTGTTATACACAAAGAACTTTTTTTCCTGCAGTTGAAATCAGAAAGGGTTCTAAAGTTTTGATCTTGATTTGTTTCCCTGCAACTTGGATTGACATAATAGTTTAAATCTTGTTTTAGTTACTGATTACTAACATTAGATTCAATTAAAAAAATTAAATTAATTATATAAGGGATTATTTTAAAGATTTAAAATGATATTAGATTTAGAAAATAGTTATTTAAATATTTATACTCTATCTACTAATTTTATTTTAAAAAATTTATAAATTTCTTTCCACGGTTTTTAAAAATAAACCGATATTTATTTTTAAAACAAAATTCCCTTTCCTTTATAGATTTTATTCCAAACATTTAGTCTATAAGACTTCTCAAATTTGCCTTCATACAAATTAACTCAAATTTTCAATTTCAATTCTTTTATTCAATTTTCATTTTTAATTCCACTTGAATTAAATTTTCCTTCCAATTTATTTTGTTTCCATATTTACCTTTTTCTAACTTCTCTTTAAGTTAGATTTTATTTTAACAACCTCAAACTTTACAAGTTATCAACTTAATGATATTCCATAAATATTTTATATAACATTCCAGAGTCTTTTCAGCCTTTCAAAAATCATTTTTGAAATCAATTCAAATTATCCTTTGAATTTCCAAAACCAAACACACTTTTCCAAACAACCTCAAATTTTAAATACTTTGGCAGCAATTCCTCTTTTGGAAACCCGAAAATGAACATCGATGATGTTGCAGTCATCACCGTAGTTATTTTCCAGCGATCGAAAAGAGTTTAGTGCTTTCATCTCTTCAAAACACTTTTCCAAAACCTTTGAAATTTTATTTTCAAACTCAATGGAACTTAATTTCCAAAATTTGCAATTTCAAATCTTTTCAAAGCTTTTCTCTGGAATTCCATTTCAAATTACAAATCACATTTACAATTTATATTTACAAATCCTACTTGTACATGAATTTTATTTCTCAGCTTTAAGTTATGATTTCAATTTCTTATTCAACTTCAATTTTAATGATAATAATTCAATATTACCACTTCCTAACAACCAAGCAACCATATACTATAATAATTTACAAAAAATATTCCTTTTATATACAAAATAGTTTTGGGTAATATTATTTCATTTACCCTACTTTAAAACAATATCGTGCCGAATTGTTCTGTACGAGTGTTTAGAGATCCCTATCGATAGAGTTGTACAGACTATATCGACCAGAATCCATATACCACTCCACAAGCCAACCATCACAATATAAAACAAATATTTTTTTATATTCACTAACAAATACGCGCTCATATCTATTAATACGCTCAAACTCATTCTAGAGTTCTGCTGACTCTATCTCTAATTACTAACACCCAACAGAGCCAAGGTTGTCGCTTAACCAAATGCTCTGATACCAAATTTGTAAATTTCTTTCCACACCTTTAACAATAAACCGATATACTTTAAAATCTAGAACTAGAACTTTATCTATTTAAATTTCCTTTTTTTAAATTCACTCGATTCCTTTGAATGAATTTATTATAAATTTTCTACCCAAATTTAAAAGCGACATATTTGAAAAATGTTCTAGTTCTATCTTTGTTAACCCAAACTCTGGGTAGTATGGTCTTTATCAGAGCCATACTTAGCCATTATTTGTAAGACATTCGGGAGCGAAGTCAGGTTATCAGTTATTCGGGAGCGAAGTAAGAAAAGAGTTGCTGTAGGGATCAGGAGTTGAGTTTTATGACATTATCAGAATAAAATTAATTTTATTCGAATATAAACCCAAATACAAGTGAGGTAATAACTGAGATAAGAGTTTACCACTTGTCACGACCAAAAATTCAACGTTCAAAAATCGACATCAAATACCTCACTTGTATTCGAATGCCGGAGATAAGAACGTCAAATTTCAGTTCGGATGGAGCTTATAACAACATTAGATGAATATAAACAGCGGAAAACAAAATGAACTGCCATGCATCAATATTCCAGATACAACATCATCCAAATATCCATTACAACATCATCACCAACATCAGAGTATTTTTATACATATAACACAACTTCAAAATAGACCATCACGACAGAACAACAAATGATTGCATTCTAAGAAAGTCTTCAAAGAAAAGAAGC
Organism: Allium cepa; assembly: GCA_030765085.1. Taxonomy (NCBI): domain Eukaryota; kingdom Viridiplantae; phylum Streptophyta; class Magnoliopsida; order Asparagales; family Amaryllidaceae; genus Allium; species Allium cepa. Next base: position 326,848,399 of record CM060932.1, read on the forward strand.
GATAGCAAACATCCAAACTAAGAACCTTAAGATCCAAAAAATTTCAAAATATCTCCAAGTTAAAAGCCTTCAAAAATCGATAGCCTCCAAACCATAAGACTTCAAAATCCAACTAGCACCAAAACACGGAAGACCTGCTACTAGGCTGCCCGCGTGGAAATTATGGGCACCCAGAGTTTAGAAAGGAAATAATAAACCCCGGGTCAGTCATGGGACTGGTATGAGTAAACAAAAATAGTTGCTTTGAATAAATACAGATTTTTAAAAGAAAACCATTCATGCTTTTGAAAAATGAAACTACCGTAAGACCTCCCGCCACACACACAATGCAATCACAGAATTGGAGGAGATTTCTTCTTATGATAGTCAAATATGCTTGATACGGGAAAATTCTTTGATATTATTACTAGTGCATAGTGAAGAAAACATTTTTGAAAGTATAATATTAATCTTAGCTGGCATATCACATTTCGTCGTATGCCTACTGTAGCCACCATGGTTTGTGGCAGGTTACCGCCACGCTGCATGGCAGGTTATACAACTAAAACCGTACAGGGTTCGTATTGTTTATTTGGATTTCCAACAAATGGTCAGGCTAAGGAACTTCCTATGCCACATGGGTACGCCTCTGGAGGGACACCCCGCGAACCTAACCGGATCTCTGCCAACACAAGGCCGGGTTACCTCTGTAACTAGGTAACTACTGACACGAGCATGTCATCCCCCGGTTGTAAACAACCTTTATCCGAGGCCCCAACAACAATAATCACAAAGTAATATATATTTGCGATATCCACAAAAGTTAAGTATCTAGGCTCCATACCATGATACCACTTCTATCTAGAAGGAAATGCACGTACCCTAAAGGGCGCTTCCCCCAATAACCTTGCTGCATCTTTCCTGTTTCGACCATTATCGGGTTGTGAGGTTCGACGAAGTCTCGTCCACAAAGCTACACTTTTCACAAAAGCCATGCTTTGATCAACAAATGATAAGTAGCACTCAGTATACCACATTACCAAGTTGGGAATATATTACTGATAACCTTCAACTACATAACCTATGAACTCATATGTCTCAGAGAAGGGTGTTAAGCTAATAGAATAAATTCTCCACCACCAACAGAAATGTATTTGAAAGAAATCTGCTTTATATCTCAAAATGTAATGTCAGACATACAATCCATACAAGTCTGTTCCGGGTTCGAACAGAACCTAAGGCACTTCCGAAGAAGCCCTTGCAATCCGAGCATCCACAATCGCGATCAGACTCCCCATCACATATGGAGAACTCTATACTAGAGCAACTCAGTGCAGAGTCATTCGACAGCTTATCCTATCGTTCTCGAAGACGTCCGGTCTTCACCACCATCTTCAAATGCTCATCCATTTCATCGCATCACTATTCGGAATGGGTTATATGAAACAAAGTTCCTCTCTCGGCTAATTCGAATAGTGAGCGTCAATTTTAAAAACATGTGGATATGTCGTTCACAAAGATTCACAGGTTCGATGTGGGTTTCGGATAACCAACTGGAATCCGACTCCCTGTCGCATCGAAATTCAAAAGCCGTTTTACGGGCCAAAGGGGTTTCATATTCACATAGAAAAATACAGAATCATAGCTCAGCACAAAGCAATTCATATCACAAAGCATCACAATTACAATAAGAGATATAAATCAGTACACATCATACTATAGTTATCAATCATCTACAACTAAGATGAATCAATCGTGTGATTTAAACTAATAAATCACATTATTAATTTCATTAATTATCTTTAATCAATGATTAGTTATCCTTAATTAAAATTTATTAAATCTTTAATCATCTTCATTAATTAATTATTCCTTAATTAATTACCCCAAATAATAAATCCTTAATTTTTCATTAATTAAATCTTAATTATTCCTTAATTAATCATTAAATATTAAGTAATTAATTGAAATAGGTTATTTTAAGTAAATCATTTATTACTTAAGTAAATCATAAATTACTTATTAAATTCAAAAGATAAACCTTCTTATCTTTGTTAACCATTTTGATTTTCTTGTAAACCTAATTTAAATTCATCATGTGAATTGTCTTGAGAGATCAAATTGTTTTGTATAACATTTTATCTTAACATCATTCTTAATTACATTTTATAATTAATTTTATAAAGTAATGTGAGAAAATAAATTAAATTAAATTACTAAAAAAATGTCATACTTAAACTTTAATTTGTTTTAAATCCAAATCAAAATTATCCTTTAAAAACATGATTTTAAAATTGCTTTAAAAGTTTTGAATTTTATTTGAGCAAACTGCCCTGTATGCTGACTCCCCGGAAGCTACTTCGAGTCTTCCCCGAAACTTCATCCTGCTTGCTTCGAGTCATTCCTAAAAACCCCAATTTTAAACACTTGTTAGATTAAACAATTAATTCTGATACCTAGCTCTGATAAAAACAATAAAATAGGTAACCCAAATCGGCACAGTCATCAAATGCCGCAAGGTATGGAATGACTCAATTTCAAGATATTTGTTTTCAAATAGTTAGAGCCAAATGAACCGATATTTATTTTTAAAGACTCTGATAATGCTATGTGATATTTTGCATGGGAAGCCTAGAGTCAGGTTATCAGTTATTCGGGAGCGAAGTCAGAAAAGAGTTGCTATGGAGATCAGGAGTTGAAGCTGGATGGCGAGACGTGTCTCTTTACTATGTAGTGTCCATTGCGTATGGTTAGTGCAAATTAGTTTTCATATAGTCAAGTTATAATAACTGTCAGTGATGTATGATGTCGTTGTAAACTCTGATGTTATATTGTGTTAACAGTGATGAGTCTTTGATTTAAAGATTATTCATTATCTATTATATATTGTTCCGCTGCGAAATGTGAGATTCTGTTATTGTTTCTTTTCTTCTTCTTCTTTTACCCAAACGGTTTGGTTTTCTGGCATTCGACCGTGTGGCATTTGATACAGTGGACGTATAAATGTCGACTTTCGAAAGTCGAAAAATCGGGTCGTTACATATGAAACGACCCTGACTCGACCTTCGAAAATCGGCACCGAATACGACACTCGTATTCAAATGCTGATTTTCGAAGGTCAAGTCAGGGTCGTTTCATTTGGTACTAGAGCCAGGTTTTGTAATATTGAGATCTTGAGATTCTGTTTACATTTATAAATTTCGTAGGATACAAAATTTACTAAAATACCTTATTCTAATATTTATACTCTATAAATATTTACAAATGCCTGAGCTTTTACCAATCGACTTGGGTTATTATAGTAGTTTTGTTTTACCGGTTTATTGTTTTAAAAATAAATATCGGTTTATTGGCATTACCGAATAACTGAATCGAAAAGACTTCGTCGAGCCTCACACCCCGGAATGGTCGAAACAGGAAGAATACAGCAAGGTTTCAGGGGTAGCTCCCCTAGGGTATGACCATTCCTTTTGGAAAAGGGTGGTATCATGGTATGGTGCCCAAATACTTACTCATGTGGACACTGTAGTATGTGTGATGTTGTTGGAGGGCCCTCGGATAAAGGTTCCAAAGGACTGGGGGTGGCATATGTTAGGTTTTATTCCCCGGGAAGGGGTAGCCGGCCTTGTGTTAGCAGAGAGCCGGGTAGGTTCTCGGGGCGTCCCGCCAGAGGCGTTCCCACGTGGCAATAGCAAGTTTCTTAGCCTGACCATTTGTTGGAAATCCAATCATCCAATACGAACCCAGTACGGTTTTAGTTGTATAACCTGCCATCTACTTATGGTGGCGCCCCACTGTTTAGATGGTAGCTATAGTAGGCATAGTTCGGAATGTCTATGCTGGCTAAGATTAATATTATACTCTCGAAATGTTTTCCACTATGCACTAATAATAATATCAAAATGTTTTTCGCGTATCAAGCATGTTTGACTATCATAAGGAGAAATCTCCTCCAATTCTGCGTTTGCATTGTGTGTGTGGCGTAAGGCCTTATGGTAGTTTCATTTTTCAAAAAGCATTGCGGATTTCAATTTTAAAATCTTTTTTGCTTGTTTTAAAGATAAACTATTTTTGATTGCTCATACCAGTCCCATGACTAACCCGGAGTTTATTGTTCCTTTCCTAAACTCTGGGTGCCCACAATTTTCCACACGGCAGTCTAGAGTTTGGTTTTTCAGATAATCCAATAGTTGATATCGATTTGGTAGCTTTTAGATTTCTCTTTGGTATTCTCTGAAGACTTTGGATATCAAAGTATTTGGTTAGGACGACGGACGAGACTTGCTTAGCTTGGTGCAACTTGATGGTGGTTCGAGCTATCTATGGAGATTGCTGATATTGGTGTTTCTTCTGGAGTTTCAAGTTCTAGTTATATCCACTGCTAGTTCATTGGGTTTTCTGTTGTAGCATTGTTATCTTGTATCTCTGATATTGATTCATATTGTATCATTGTTGTATCGAATGTTTTATATCAATGATATTCATTTTTTTCTTCCGTTGTGTTGTACTTAATTGTGTTATAAGCTTCGGCGAACCAGATTCGACATTTGGATCTGCGGCATTTGAATACGAGTGTCGTATTCGGTGCCGATTTTCGAAGGTCGAGTCAGGGTCGTTTCATTTGGTATCACCGTTCTGGGATCAACGGAACCGAAGGCACTTCCAAAGAATCCCTTGCAATCCGGATATTCACTAATCACGTCCGGAATCCCCATCACAAAGGGTGATAAAATCTCTATACCGGAGCAACCCGGTGTAGAGACATTCACCAGGTAATCCTTTTGCTTTCGAAAATACCCGGTCTTCGACACCATCTTCAAATGCAATCCGATTTCGTCATATCGTTATTCGGAATGGGTTTTATGACACAAGGTCCTCTTCCGGCTAATCCGAATAACGAGCGCTTATTTTAAAAATAAGTGTTCATTCAGATTCAAACAAATCACAACAAATTCCACTTCGATCTTTTAAACAAAAGATCCATCATAATCACAAAGGTTCGATGTGGGTTTCGAATATCCATTTGGAATTCGACTCCCGGTCGCATCGAAATTCAATTACCATTTAAAGGCCAATATTGATAGTCGGTTATTTAACTATCAATCATCGTTCACAACAGTCATTGGATTTCAAATAATTTTCCCCCAATTATTATTTTCAACGTGTCTTTGGAAGATAAAATTTCACTTTTCAACACTTTGAAAACAAATTCAAATCAATTTTTCACACTTCAATCCTTTGAAAATAAATTCCAAATCTATTTTTCACACTTCGATCCTTTGAAAATAAATTCCAATCAATTTTTTCGTTACGCAGAAAAAAATTCTAATATTTATTCATTTCCACTGAAAATCTGCCGATTTCAAATATTTTAAAATAATACAAAATACTTATTCAAAATATACTTGGAAACATTTTAAAATAAACTATTTTGGAATATTAGCTTAAATATTAGTTATGAAAAATATTATACAAATATCTCGTATAAAAATTCAAGTCCAAAACTAAATTTAAAATAAAATTAGTAGGTAGAGTATAAATATTTAAATAACTATTTTATAAATCAAATATCAATTTAAATCTTTAAAATAATCCTTTATATAATTAATTAAATAAATTTTTACTTTAAAACAATTTCCAAAACTAATTTCTCCAACAATATTATTTTAAAACCAAATCTAGAACTTGAACTTGAAACAAATTAGCAAACACAAGCTTTAAGGTGCAGGCCAGAGATTTTTCTTCCCTCTGTTTCAACTAAAAAATTAACTGTAAGTAAATTTAATTTTTAATTTGTTGTTAAAAAAATTTAGTAAGTAAAATACATTAGAGCTTAAGAAAGTTCACACAAAATTTGTTGCAGATAATAAATTCAAAATCAATCTAAGAAAAAAAACAGGCAGTTCCAGGTTTTGATTTTCAAATCCAAACAAGAAAACTCTCTGCGCTAAATTATACAGGTGAGTAAACATTTCTAAGTTCTGATGTTTGATGTATTGTTTGAATGTAGGATTTAAACAAGTTTGAATAATTGTTTGCATGCACAAAAATCTATTTTTGCCTGTGCATGTCAGTTTAAATTTGAATTACCTCGGTTCCAGGTTACAGAGATTTATAATCCTGTATAAAATCCAATTCCTCTATTCCCTGATCCTTGTTTGATCTCAGAATTCAAACAAAAGTGGTTTGTTTTGATATATTTTAAGTTGTAAAAACGAATTCAAGCTAAATGAATTAAAGCTTCTCTGGAAAAGTTGAAAATGCAGTCACAATTCAAACCATGTGGAAATTCAAATATTATGAATCATGGTTTCGAGAATAAAATCTGAATTGTTATCACAAATAATGAATTTTAAAAGCAAAATCATATTTTTTTCATCACGTATTTACAGATAAATTTGGGGATGATAAAAATTGGGGTTTTAGTCGAATTCCGATCATCAGCGTGATGATGATGGTCGAGGTTGTGGGTGGAGATGGCTGAGGCGTTGGGGGTTCTAGGAAAAATGCTTAAAGAATTTTTACTTGATCGTGGTTGCCGTGCGACGTTCATGTAGGGTTTTCACCCAAAATTGGGTTGTAGTAGTAAATGAGTTCGTCGCGGTTTTGTCAGGCCACTGGACTTGATCGCTCCGGTGGGTATAGGGGCGTATGATTAAGAAGAAGCTTCGATTAAATTTTTGTGTCCTCCGATGGCCAGAGGTGGGAGGACGTGATGTTTTTCTGGTGATCTGGTTTTGATGAAGTCTGGGATGTGAAGCTCAATTTCAAATTCGACGTGGGTTTGCGTTTCTTGGTGGTCTAGGGTAGGGTCAGATGGTCAATGACTTAATGACGATCGTAGCGTCGGCCAGAGATGGTCGTTCCGTTGGTGCACATGCACATGGCTTACGCTGTGTCAGTGGGCATAGGTTGGTGGAAGAAAAGGATAACTCGAAGCAGCTTTTGGGGGAGTAGGGGTTTGAACTCGAGTATGGACTCGAAGTGATTTGGGAGTTGCATGAGTTTTGTACTTAGAAAAAAAAATAACAGCACACGGGTAGTTTTTAGGAATGACTCGAAGCAAGCAGGATGAAGTTTCGGGAAAGACTCAAAGTAGCTTCCGGGGAGTCAGCATACAGGGCAGTTTACTCAAATAAAAACAATAAAATTCAAAACTTTTAAAACAATTTTAAACTCATGTTTTTAATGGATAATTTTGATTTGGATTTAAAACAAATTAAAGTTTAAGTATGACATTTTTTAGTAATTTAATTTAATTTAATTTTGTCACGTTACTTTATAAAATTAATTATAAAATGTAATTAAGAATGATGTTAAGATAAAATGTTATACAAAACAATTTTGATCTCTCAAGACAATTCACATGATGAATTTAACTTAGGTTTACAAGAAAATCAAAATGGTTAACAAAGATAAGAAGGTTTATCTTTTGAATTTAATAAGTAATTTATGATTTACTTAAGTAATAAATGATTTACTTCAAATAAACTATTTAAATTAATTACTTAATATTTAATGATTAATTAAGGAATAATTAAGATTTAATTAATGAACAATTAAGGATTTATTAAATGGGGTAATTAATTAAGGAATAATTAATTAATGAAGATGATTAAAGATTTAATTAATTTTAATTAAGGATAACTAATCATTGATTAAAGATAATTAATGAAATTAATAATGTGATTTATTAGTTTAAATCACACGATTGATTCATCTTAGTTATAGATGATTGATAATTATTGTATGATGTTTACTGATTTATATCTCTGATTGTAATTGTGATGCTATGCGATATGAATTGATTTGTGTTGAGCTGTGATTCTTTATTTTTCTATGTGAATATGAAACCCCTTTGGCCCATCAAACGGCTTTTGAATTTCGATGCGACAGGGAGCGGATTCCAGTTGGTTATCCGAAACCCACATCGAACCTGTGAATCTTTGTGAATGACGTATCCACATGTTTTTAAAATTGACACTCACTATTCGGATTAGCCAGGAGAGGACCTTTGTGTCATATAACCCATTCTGAATAGTGATACGATGAAATGGATGAGCATTTGAAGACGGTGGTGAAGACCGGACTATTTTAAAAACATCGCATTATCGAATGTCTTATCTCAGTTCTATGTAATACGAAACCAAATTCCTTTCGAAATGGGTAAAAGCTTAGGCATTTGGGTAATCGTTTATTCCCAATAGCCTATCTTTAAATTTTATAAAGATAGAGTATAAATATTTGATTAACCGATTATCAACTTTACCCATTCGAGCGAAGTCATGTTATCAGTTATTCGAATATAAGTCCAAGGGGTTGAAATAAAATATTTACATAAAATTGTTTAATACTGTAAACCGAACTAAACTAATGTCATAAAACCGTTAGAGCAAACCGTTAGGGTAAAAGCTCAGGCATTTGGTTAATCGTTTTGGTAACCCAATCTTATCTTTGTTTACAATGTTACAAACTTTAGCTCTGATACCACTTATCACGACCCAAAATTCAGCGTTCAAAAATCGACATCAAATACCTCACTTGTATTCGACTGCCGGAGAATCAAACGTCAAATTTCAGTTCGGATGGAGCTTATAACAGCATTAGATGAATATAAACAGTGGAAAACAAAATGAACTGCCATACATCAATATTCCAGATACAACATCATCCCAACATCAGAGTATTTTTTTACATATAACACAACTTCAAAATAGACCATCACAACAGAACAACAAGTGATTGCATTCCAAGAAAGTCTTCAAAGAAAAGAAGCGATAGCGAACATCCAAACTAAGAACCTTGAGATCCAAAAGTTTTCATAATATCTCCAAGTTAAAAGCCTTCAAAAACCGATAGCCTCCAAATCATAAGACTTCAAAATCCAACTAGCACCAAAACACAGAAGACCTGCTACTAGGCTGCCCATGTAGAGATTATGGGTACCCAGAGTTTAAAAAGGAAACAATAAACTCCAGGTCAGTCATGGGACTGGTATGAGTAAACAAAAAACAGTTGCTTTGAACAAATACAAATTTTTAAAAGAAAACCGTTCGTGCTTTTGAAAAACGAAACTACCATAAGACCTCCCGCCACACACGCAATGCAATCACAAATTGGAGGAGATTTCTTCTTATGATAGTCAAATATGCTTGATACGGGAAAAATTCTTTGATATTATTACTAGTGCATAGTGAAGAAAACATTTTCGAAAGTATAATATTAATCTTAGCCGGCATACCATATTTCGTCGTATGCCTACTATAGCTACCATGGTTTGTGGCAGGTTACCGCCATGCTGCTTGGCAGGATATACAACTAAAACCGCATAGGGTTCATATTGTTTCTTTGGATTTTCAAAAAATGGTTAGGCTAAGGAACTTACTATGCCACATGGGTACGCCTCTGGAGGGACGACCGGAGAACCTAACAGGATCTCTGCCAACACAAGGTCGGGTTACCTCTGTAACTAGGTAACTACTGACACGAGCATGCCATCCCCCTGTTGTAACCAACCTTTATCCGGGGCCCCAACAACAATAATCACAAAGTAATATATATTTGCGATATCCACATAAGTTAAGTATCTGGGCTCCTACCATGATACCACTTCTATCCAGAAGGAAATGCACATACCCTAAAGGGCGCTACCCCCAATAACCTTGCTGCATCTTTCCTGTTTCGGCCATTACCTCAACTTTGAAATCATATTTGTTAAACAATATGATTTTTAAACCTTATGTCTAGAGTTTACAAAACATTAAAACCTGGCTAATTTCTAATATCTAAAAAACAAACCGTTTGGGTAAAAGAAGAAGATAATAATGAAGCATCTTGTCAGTCACTAAATTATCCAAATCTCTAAGGGTATCATCGGCCCCTCGAAGCCCAGCACTTGCCTCTCCATTAACATCGCCTCGGCCTGGCTCAACTTTGGGAACCTTGCAATTGGAAAATTGTAAGAATGTCAAAAAGGAAAAAGAAAGAGAGGAGGGATAAAAACACAAAGGTAGTCTCACCAAAAGGTCAAAAGGACTAAAAACGTAACCCCTTATTCACTGCCCGTGTGACAAAGAAATACCGAGATTTCCAACCGAAGACACCTTTCTCTAAAACCCCAGTAAAGACCATTTCTCTCGTCTTCTTTATCTAGGTGTGATAGAAGGTCCCGGGGCGATGACCATGCTCTTTATTAATATTAAAGGGTTGGGCGAAAAGGCCCGTGGAAGATGTCCCTAACTCTAAGCGATGGCATGCTACGCAAAGGCCTACCAGATAACAATAGTTGTTCGGTGTAAGTTTACTCGAAGTGAGGTCGAGCCCTTGCAAAAGGGACACGATGGTTGGATGTAGGGGCATGGCCACTCCGACTATCAAGTAAGTCAAGGAGAATATGCAGTAGTTTTATAGGCAAGTGTCAGCTTGTTCAGGGGGCTTCGGAAATTTGATCAAGCGAGGGGTACAACCAAATAGGTTCAGCTCTCTGACCACACTGTCTGGTCCACCTACAAAGCCAAAAGTGACCATAGGAGCGAAAATCAAAGCATTATCGGAAGCAGCCATCATGTGAAAAGATCATAGCAAACATTAGAAAACAAGCATGATGGATGCCTCCCCCTCAGAGACTAGCCGGTCTTCAAGCATGGAGAAATGAGGAGGGGCTCCGTCAAAAAGAGAAGAAAATCAATGGAAGGGACACTGCTAAGGGGCACCCCATGGCAGATAAATGAGCTATCGACGACCTGATGACAATTATAAGCGAGGAAAATGGAAGATACCTGTTAATGGAGAATTTCGAAAAGTGTCAAAAGATTTGTAAATGGCAGAAGAAATAGCGAAATAGTAAAAGAAGAAGAAGAGGTAGCTATGTCTATTTATGGGCCCTCAAAAGCCAAATCGAGACCCTTCATATCGAAAAGACAACCAAATCCGGACTGTGCAAGGAGATGTGATGTTACGGTCGATTCGGATCCTTTGGCTCAGAAGTTACAGGGAAAACAGATCGCCAAATACTCCCATAGAAAGACACATGATAACAGCATTAATTACACTACAAGCATCCACCAAATCATGTCATTTCGTATCTGCAAGCTCACCACCGCCTACGAAGGCAGGCTTGGAGAGAAAAATGTTGCTCAAATTTTTCGCAAAAGTTTAATAGGGCATGGTGGCCGACCGTAGGAAGATAAACGCATCAGCCAAGCTAATCCGGGCTTCCTTAGGAACCGACCAAACCAAGGGTCAGCCGAATTATAAACCTGGTTTCCTCTCACATAAGGATAGAAAACCGACTGGAGTGGCTCCAAGGAGAGAGAACGGTCAGACCGGTAGAGAAAAGCATAACAACTAAAGTCCTACCACCTTAGAAAAGTGTTAATACAACTGCTCTGCCACCAATTGCTCCTATCTCACGTGGAAAGTAGAAACAAACTCTGAGTTACACGGCCTGATAGCCTGCAAAAGAAGTTATCAAAGTATGGAAAGGCAGTTTGTCACCATATATGCATGTAACGCTACCAACCCTCCAGCTGGCAACCATCCAATGGTCTGAACATCCCATGGTACGATATGCCATACGGACCGTGAATATCCTCAAGTAAACTCAACAGTAAATCAAAGGAGGCTTGCTCATATAAATACCCCAAGCACATCACCAAGCAAAGGGTCGGATTCAGAAAACTTAGAAGGATAACACTTCCTACCATACTCTGATCATCTTCAAGCATTCTCCGTCATCTTTATGTATCCATTGAAATAATATATATATATATATATATATATATATATATATATATATAGTGAGAATAATGTATACAGTGGATTTAGCCATTCATTTTGGCCGAACCACTCTAAAATCCATGTCTCTTTATTACTAGCATTCCATCATTAATTTGCGATGATATAATGCAAAGCTAACAACATCATTAAAACCTCACTGTCTTATAATTTTCCGAGGTTGATTAGTCATTTTTTCTTACTAATGGTGTAACGACCCATATTTTTGATAATTAAAAATGTAAACTAAATAAGATTTTAGAATTTAATATTTTAAGAAATTAAAATTTAGGATTTATTAATAAGAAAAATAATTAGAATATAATTTATTAATGTTGTTCGAACGTTATTGATATCTATTTTAATGTAATTTCAATCAATTGAAATAATTGTAAAGTTAATTTTGTTATAATTGTAAAATGGAATAAAATAAATGTTGAATTCAATGTTGAAACTATCTATTATTAATTGAAATAGGTTTATTACAGAATATGAAATCGGTTTTGGTAAGCAATGTATAATCTTTGTTGTAAATAATAAGTTAACGGATATGAATTACTAATGGATAACAATTGTTTATTCTAACCTTAGTATTTGATTCGTTGGAATTAAATTGGTATGTAACGGAATTAATGCAATTGAGATATTATAATTAATAATGTAAAAGATGATAACTATAGAATATGAATGTAATAAAATTTAAACTACTGTTAATTATATTCATAAGGTAAAAATTAATTCAATAATAAGAGTGACAATCAAAATAAAAGAATTTATTGGGATATAAATTTTAATGAATGAATTTATTGCAGTTGTAATTGAATGCTGAAATTAATATAATATTTAAATCTTGGAATTAACATTGAAAATTAAAATCTTAAATTTAATAAAAAGAAAATGTTTGTGAAATTTTAATTTTTAATCAAATTAAGTCAAAATTCGAATTTGAGTTGAAAATTTAAAATTTTAAAATTTACTCTTTTTTTCTAATTTTAGACTGAATTCTGAGACGGTATCCACTTTTTGTTTCGTCAAAATTGGACTCGTATTGCTCTAAATTTGTATTTACAGTGAAAAACTCACATAAAATAATAGTGTATATTATATGTATTTTACATAGTATTTCATATGGTATTTTGTAATGTAATCTAATTGGTATATGACTCTTGGGCTCTTAGGAAGTCTCTTGGGCTTCAACTGACACATTTAATTCAGAAACCTTTACTCTTCTACATACAAACTCTTATTAGAAAGAAACTACGAACAAACTTTCTGCTATCTCATTTCTGTCTTCCTCAAACCAAAAACTTTCTCTTCCACCATTTCTCCCCCTCTCTTCCTCCAATCTCCTAAAACCCAAATGCTCCTCTTCCTTATCCCTTTCCTCCTCTCCTCTGTTTCCCTCTTCTCTCTCTCTCTCTCTCCTTCTCTCCTCTCTTTCCCTCTTCTCTTTCTCCTCCTCCTCTCTTTCCCTCTTCTCACTCTTCCTCTCCTCCCCTTGCCTTACCTTCCATTCCCTTGCCTCTTCTTTGCTTGGCCAAACCTCTTCTGCTAAAAAAAGAGAGGAAGGAAAAAAAAGAGAAGAGGAAAACAAATAGTTTGTTGAGTTGGTATATTCGCATGTATGGTAGCTTGGATCTTGTGTTGGTTTCTTGTGATCTTCATCTCCATCTTGTTTGAATAGTTGCCACCTTCGTTAGCCACGAAAGGTGAGAAATCACTCACAATTAATATTCGTATGCGAGTGGACATCATAAGAAATGACTTGGAAATGTTTACTTAGTTAGGAATTTTGTTAGCTTATAATTATATGATTTGATGCGATTTTATATGTTCGTTATACGATATTTAACATGACATATGATATGATCTACTATCTGTTACATGTTTCGCCATGTTAACCATATGACATGATATGCTATTTTGACACATAATATGTTATGTAATGTTAGTAATATGTTAAATCACATATATGTTATGTTAGTAATATGTGTATGTTAGTAATATGTTAAATCACATATAAGTTATGCTAGTTATATGTTTAGGTCACATGTATGTTATGTTATGTTAAGTAGTATATTTTATGTCACATGATGAGTTGTTATGTTATGTAATATGTTACATGATTCATGTTATGATATGTTATACAATGATATGTTATACTATTTATTTGTTTCAATCACACTACAAGTTCCTTTTATATGTTAGTTAGAAAAATCACTATAGGTTGAAATGATACATACCTGAACGGCTTTTTAGATCAGGAAATTGACTTGGGACATGGGTTGAAATGATGTATATCTATACATTTAATTATTTTGAGTTGAAATGATATATACCCTAATTAATTGACCGTAGGATAGGAAACTACATACGGACATCGTTGGTCGATTTTAAGGTATTTTTTTCTAAATTATAAAATATGTTTGATTTAATAAATTTGATTTTTTTCAAAAAAAATAATTAAAAGATTTATTTGAATTATATTTTTGAAAAATAAAATATAATATAAATTTGAAATGGGGTTTTTAGGCTCAAGGTAAAAGTTAAAGAAAAATTTAGTTTTAGGGACAAGAAGTTTGCTTTCTAGGCTCAAGGACATTTTTTAGTATAAATCACAGAATGATAGTTGTAACTATCATTTTCAATTTACACTAGAAAATGTCCTTCAGACTGAAAAACAAATTTGCTATCCCTGAGACTAATTTTTTTTTAATTTCTTCCATGTGTCTATTTTCCTGAATTTAAATTATATGTGTTAAAGTTAGTTTATAAGTTAAGGTTTTAAAAGCTAAATTTCAAGATTTTGACTTATAATTTTATTTAATTTTTGAATATATAATCCAATGGTGAAATAGTAAAATATAAAATAAAACACTTTAAAAAATTAATTTAATAAAGTACCTAATATATTTTTAAGAGATTTATTTAAAAATTTAATTTTAATATAATAAATATATATATTTTTATAACAACTTTAATAAATAAATAAAATAAAAAAGAAATTAAGATTACATTGTAGATTTAATCTAGTTTAAAGAATTGAACTCAAATAAGATTATTAAATCTACTTGTTTATGAGAGTTCCAAAAGATAAGATTTTGATATGTAATAACTTGATTTGATAGACATTGTAAGTTGAAGGTTTTCAAACTAAAATATAACCGAAGTAAAATATTTTGGAAATTGATTTACATTTGAGGGTTTTCATATCAAATCATGTTATATTATAACAGTGTCTATTATAAAATAATAATCAACATAGCTGAAATTGTTACATTATTAAATTCCAGCAATACTAGGCTCTACAAACAAAATGTTAGGCATGTAGTGGATATTAGATTCCATACAAATGACTAGGTAAGGGACTACCTTCCGTACAGTACACCTCTAGAGGGATGCACCTAGGGAGCAGATGCTGCTCACCTAAACCAGCACAAGAACGACTAACCCCTTCCTGTATAGTACGGTATATGTCATCACCCCGGTCGTTACCGACCTTTAATGGGTATTCGGGTTAACCACATACTTAGACATGTGTAGAGTAAATCTAGAAGGATGATGACATCTCCAAATGGGAGCGACCCACTTAGCCTTGCTGCTTCTACCCTGTTTTAGTCATTTCTTGGATGTAAGGCCAAAAGAGGTATCGAATACCTTTTACATATCACGTCATCTTTGAATGCCACATTTTCATTCCCGTTGACTACTAATTGCCTTCCACAAAATTACAACCCTTGAGCTCGTATGTCTCGAGGAGGGTATTAAGCTAAGATAAGTTGCCTTCTCCGCCACCACAGATGTATGTTTGTAAAAACCAATGTATGTAATCTTACAAAAGCAATGTCAAACATCCATTCATACAAGTTGTCTAGAAAAAGGACAAACCGAAGGTACTTTCCTACCACATCCTGTTGAGAATGATCCCTTGGATTAGTAGCGAATAGTCCTTGCATTGGATATTTCATAACGAAGAGACTACTGCTACTATATGTATATGGGATTTTAACCCCAAATGATCTGTTTGCGCCAAAAATGGTCACAAACCCCAAGTATCGCGAAAGCACCAGTGTATGAGTACAGATCAGCAATATTCAGACACAAATCTCAGATCTATGCAAACAAAAAACAACAATCCAGAAATAAAAAATAGAAACACGAGATTTATAGTGGTTCGGCTATCTCTGGCCTACGTCCACTTCAAAGTTTTATCTTTTATTGATTATCCTTCCTGGTTACAGTTGATTACAGCAATTACAATGAAGTAATTTGAGTACAACAGCGATGGTAAGGTGTAGGATTGAATCCGGCAGAGTCTGGAGGTGAATAGCCAAAAGATCCTTTTTCTGTTGGCTTCAGGGGGCTATTTATAGGCGTAAGAGGCTGATATCGCGCTCAAACTTCGGGAGACTCCTTCTGGCATGTGAGTGAGCCCACGCGACCGACCGCACCAAGTTTCAACTCGATCTGTGATCGATACGAATCAATTCGTATCCATCAGAAATTGATCCAATCGAGCTGAAACTTGGCAGGAATGTTCTTTGGCTTGTACGTAAGCTTCTGTGAAAATTTCTTAGCATTTGGATCAGTGGATCTTGAGTTATAATCGATACGAGCTTGGGTTTTTCATGGGCTATCTGGTTCGAATCCATAAATTCGAACCGATCCATTTCGAATTGATCACGCACGTGCTTCTGCGGCGACGTGGCATGCACTCCTCACGTTGATCCACTTTTTTCTCCGGTTTGACCGTTTCGACTCCATGATTCTCACCTCGTTATCATCGATGACCATTGCATCAATCGAGTTCATTTGACTTGATGGATTTGAACTAACAAAATTTGATGGATTCGAAACAGATGGATACGAAGCAGTGATAACTCGATGGATTCGAACAACAACAACATTGATGGATGCGAAACAGGACATAGCCGATCGATACGAAGCGCATGCCCTGTTGATGGATACGAACTTGATCGGTGCGACCCTGAGTTCCTTGATGGATTCGAACCTGATCGATGCGAAGTTTATGGATACGAATTGAGACGTGATGATGGATACGGACTCCATCAATACGAAGTTAAGTTGTCTGATGGATACGAAAATGTGACTTTTTCCTTCAACTTGCATCGATCATATCTTGAGCATATGAACTCGGATTGACCTGAAATTTGGAATATAGGCTTCCATGGCTTTGCTTATCACATCTTGTCAATCGTAGCCTGATCTGGACTCAGAAAAATTTCATCGATATCCATAGTGAACCTGCGATGCATAATCGACATTCATGACTAGTAATCATTGATTTTCAGTTAATTTTTGGGTATTTCGTCTTTGCCAAAAGGTGGAATAACACTTTGCCCCCCAAAACATGCCTTTTGGAAAAAGGTGTGTTTTGAATAGCTTTAAATCAAATGCAGTGAGTTCATGTTTTATTCAAAGCTTATCGTAGTGTCAATCAAGTTTGCGGCTGTGTGAAGCCAAATCATTATTCATTTCTTCCTATGGAAGTTAAGAATGAAATCCTACAATCTCTCCAGGCTATCAGTGGTTACTCCGCACCCTTGCCAAGTCCATTCCAGACTTAGCGGTCGGATAGAAAGATCCTGTTGCACTCCGGCGTTGCCTTCTATCCCATGCACTTTGGCCTAGCTAGGGCGTATAGCGATGTCTTGGTCGTTCTCGACCGATCGTAGCCTTTTCGGGCTCTTGCTGGATCCCATCTTGTCACTCTCCGGTGAAGGGGAAAAGGCGTTAAGTGAGTCAATCCTGTCGCTCTCCAGCGAAGCAACTCACCTCTTGCACTTCAGTTTAGTGTATCTTAACATTAAGCGGTGTCATGGCCTAAATCGTGGGCCGATCATAGACTCTCCGGGCTCTTATCGAATCCCGATCCAATCACTCTCCGGTGAATGGGAAACGACGTTAAGTGAGTCGATCTTGTCGCTCTCTGGCGAAGCAACTCACTTCTTGCACTCCGGACCCTACCTCTCCAGGCAGGATCATAAAGCGATCATTTTTATGTTGGTATTTAATATTCATCCTTTAACTCTCTGGTCAAAGGTTTATTCCAAGAAATTCAAGTTTATTTATTAAATTCAAGTCCGAAATGTTCAATCTCAAACATCAGGAAAAAACTAGACATTACCTCTCTGGGTGGAGCGGTCTATTACCATCTCAGAGCATGCCTAGGGATCTCTTCGGTTCCCGTTTATGAGTAAGTGGAATAGCCATTTTATTTTTTAAAATCAAATCTAAGAAATCTAATCGACCAAAGTCCAAATCCTGAACTTGGCCCTTGCCATCATAATCAGTTGATGACGAGTCGTGATCCCGATCTAGGATCAGTTCTGTTAGGCGGAGGCGGTAGTTGCTCAGGTCTTACTACCGCTGTCCGTTCTCTGGTATATTGTGGCAATCTAGCACTCCTGGCATGTTCTTCCACCTCATCTTTCAGGTGGCGGCATTCATCGGTAGTGTGCCCGTCCAGCTCATGGAATAGGCAATATTTTCCGCTTCTGTGCTCCCACTCTGTGGGATATCTCCTGGGTGGTTTTCGATAGGGGAGTTGCCCCCGAGTTTCAGTGTAAATCCATTCCAAACTTGCCGTCAAATCTATGTACTTCCTGAATCTGGGACCTCAGAATTTCTTCCATTTATCAGGACCATCACGCCTGTCATCCTGCTTTCTCTTTCCTTTGTCCGCTCAACCTGTTCCCTAGCGGTTCCTTCGCCGTGCACAGTGTTTGTTTCTCGCCTCTCGGCTCATGATTCTTCCAGCCGAATGAATCTTTCAACTTCATGATAGAATTCTCCAAGATCTTGTGGTGGATCTCTTGCCAAAGAGTCTTTGAATTCGGTGCCTTCCCCAACTCCTGCCACCGTCGCCATCAAAATCATCGATGGGTTCGGGCGATCCACAGAATCCACCGTTGCATTGAATCGTAGTAGAAAATCTTTTATGGACTTTCCGGTCCTTTTCTTTATCGAAGCCAAAGTCATCACACTCTTGGGTCGAGTCACGTGGACCCTAAACTGTCTCATGAAGAAATCTACAAGCTCGCCCCATGTTCTGATCGATCCGGTTTCTAGCTGTCTGAACCAAAGCGCAGCCAAATCTGATAAGAATAAAGGGAAACATCGTGCCATCACTTCCTCGGATGCTCCCAGAACATTCATGTGTCTGATGTCTCTGGTAATATGCATGGTCAGGTCTGACTTCCCGTCATAAGGATCCAGCATTGGTAGTTTGAACTTTGGAGGGTTCCTTGCATTTCAGATATTCGAATTGAAAGGACTCCGACTAACTTCTTCCAATCCTCCACTCGACAATCCTCCTCTCATGATTCGTCGCACTAGACCAATCATTCTTTCATCTCCATCCGGGGGTTGCCCCCTTGTCATGTTTATATCCTGCTCCCTAAGTCTCGAAGGGAATTCCAGTAAATACCCTTCATGTGGCTCAGTAACATTAGCATTGACCCTAGCCTGCTGAGCTCCATCCATTGGTCTTCCAGTATTAGATCCTGAGGGTCTGCCCCCAAGTTCTTGCTGATTGCCTTCTGGTTCTGCATTCTGACCTTGAGCTTGACCTCCGTTTGTTTCTACAATCCTAACTCCTTGTTCAGCACTCGCAGTTGTTGTAGTTGGTCCAAGGTTCTGCACATTCGCTGCTCTTATCTGTTCGAAAAAATTCTACAGCATCTCCTGCTGACTCTTCATTATCCTTTCATGCATTGAATTCGCCATAGCTTCCATCTCATTCCTGGTAATGTAAATTGAAGCTTATCCTTCTCCAGCTCTAGAGGATGCCTCCTAGCTTCCTCCTTGTTGGCTTCTCTCAGCCCTTTGTCTTCTACTAGTTTGTCGAGTCATTGTCTCTAAATCTGAATCCTTCAAGCTTTTAAATCTGAACTTCAAGTCTAATGTAGCAGGTGCTAGTTCTTCTAGGTGAAAGCACGAAAGTGTTTGCGCCAAAATGGTCACAAACCCCAAGTATCGCGAAAGCACTAGTGTATGAATACAGATCATCAATATACAGACACAAATCTCAGATCTATGCAAACATCAAACAACAATCCAGAAATAACAAACAGAAACACGAGATTTATAGTGGTTCGGCTATCTCCGGCCTACGTCCACTTCAAAGTTTTATCTTTTATTGATTATCCTTCCTGGTAACAGTTGATTATAGCGATTACAATAAAGTAATTTGAGTACAACAGTGATGGTAAGGTGTAGGATTGAATCCGGCAGAGTCTGGACGTTGAATAGCCAAAAGATCCTTTTTCTGTTGGCTTCAGGGGGCTATTCATAGGCGTAGGAGGCTGATATCACGCTCAAACTTCGGGAGACTCCTTCTGGCACGTGAGTGGGCCCACGCGACCGACCACACCAAGTTTCGACTCTATCTGTGTTCGATACGAATCAATTTCGTATCCATCAGAAATTGATTCAATCGAGCTGAAATTTGGCAGGAATGTTCTTTGGCTTGTACGCAAGCTCCTGTGAAAATTTTGTAGCATTTGGATCAGTGGATCTTGAGTTATGATCGATATAAGCTTGGGTTTTTCGTGGGCTGTCTGGTTCGAATCCATAAATTCAAATCGATCCATTTCGAATTGATCATGCACGTGCTTCTACGGCGACGTGACGCGCACTCCTCGTGTTGATCCACTTTTTGCTCCGATTTGACCGTTTTGACTCCATGATTCTCGCCTCGTTATCATCGATGACGTTGCATCAATCTGGGTTCATTTGACTTGATTGATTTGAACTAACAGAATCTAATGGATTCGAAACAGATGGATACTAAGCAGTGATAACTCGATGGATTCGAAGAGCAATAACATTGATGGATGCGAAACAGGACATAACCGACCGATACGAAGCGCATGCCCTGTTGATGGATACGAACTTGATCGGTGCGAGCCGAAGTTTCTTGATGGATTCGAACCTGATCGATGCGAAGTTGATGGATACGAATTGAGACGTGATGATGGATACGGACTCCATCGATACGAAGTTAAGCTGTCTGATAGATACGAAAATGTGACTTTTTCCTTCAACTTACATCGATCATATCTTGTGCATATGAACTCGGATTGACCTGAAATTTGGAATACAGGCTTCCATGGCTTTGCTTATCATGTCTTGTCAATCGTAGCATGATATGGACTCGGACAAAATTCATCGATATCCATAGTGAACCTACAATGCATATCGACATTCATGACCAATAATCGTTGATTTTCACTTAATTTTTGGGTATCTCAGCTTTGCCAAAAGGTGGGATAACATGATCAACAAGTAGTCCTTCACTATAAAAATCCTAAGTGTCAATATCATCAACAAATCTACACAATCGTCGCATATAGGTTGGTCCGTAGTGATTTTCGTATAAACCGATCCTAGTCTCTACGCACCAACAACGCAATAGCATTACTCAACCTCATACAGAAACCAAGTCTCGTAGACTTATCACTTCTCCAACTTTCAACTTGCTATCCTTCGGCCAAGAAGGAAGCTCGGTAGGTAGGAGTAATCACTCCACACTACTCGGATCAACATCCTTTACACCAAACGATAATCAAGCCTACATAGATGGCTACGTACTAAGTGTACGACTGAATAGTTTCCACATCAAGTCGAGAAACTAAAATTGCCAAAAATATAATTTAGCAATAAAACAATCATTGGGCCTGATTTATTAATCTTTTATTAATTAAATCACTTTCTAATTTATTTACTTTAAATTATCTTTAAAAGATATATTTCCTAAACCATTCAATGTTTTAATATTTGGAAAACCTTTTATAACTTATTTTAATAATAATTGAATTCACAAATTATTATATTTTAAAACCATTTAAACTCCATTTTAAAATATCACTTTCGAAAACAATCATTTTAAGGATTTTTCACTTTAAAAACGTGAATATATTTCCTTTTATAAAAATCCATATTTAGCTTATCAAATTAAATTGATTTCACATTTATAAAAATGTGTTTATAGTTCACATTTCTATTTTTTTTGAACTTCCATTTATAAAATTCCTTTATTAACCAATTTCCTATTTATCTCATTTATACATCAAAGTGCCAAGATAAGCTTATTTACTTGTAAATTTCTTAATATACACATTCATTCTTTTCTAATCTTATTATTCATAAATCTGTTATAAATTAATTTCTAAATTTCATTGCGAATCCACTTACAAATTTGATTATAAATCCATTTCTAATATTTATAAAACACTATTTATAAAAACCCATTTCATTAAATCTCTTTATTACTAACATTCCTTTATAAATTTTCATTTTAACACTTATAAAACTCGTTTATAATCCCATTACTTTTATTTATAAAATATCAATTTTATAAATCTTATATGAAAACCATTTATAAAAAGTTTAAAATTCTCAATTTAACTTATTCTACAAAATACTTAACTCCAAAATTCAGAAATCATATTTAAGTATATTTTACAAACAGGAAAATAGGCGCAGGGAAGAAGTTGTGAGAAAATTTAGTTTCAGGGATAGCAAGTTTGCTTTTTAATCTGAATGACATATTTTAGTGTAAACAGAAAATGATAGTTACGACTATCATTATGTGATTTACGTTAAAAAGTGTCCTTCAGCCTAAAATGCAAACTTCTTATCCCTAGAACTAAATTTTTCTACAACGTTTTCCTTGAGCCTAAAATCCTCTTTCACAAAAGATATTTTTATAACATAAAAATTATAAACTTTTATTTATTTAAAATTCATTTCTTTAACAATTCAAAAATTATTAAAACATATATATTTTCAAAATCACTTTGAAATCCTTTTTAAATTGAAATCATCATTTTAATATTTTAAATTTCCAAAAGTATGGCCCGATGCTGCAAAAGTATAAGGGGATTAACATCAATAATAACAAACATAACATCCATCACATCAAACATCACATAATACAGCATATATAACAATATGTGTAAACAAACATCAACCATAGTGAGGAATCATGTTGGATCCCTCCAAGCTGTAACCTGCAACAAATACACATATGAGAAAAATATGTACAATGTTTGTTTCTGGGCAGACACGCGTACAATGGGTCATCCGCTCATACACTGGAATGTATACGGTCTCATCTGCTCCAGTGGGTAGGAATATATCCAACTACTAACTATTAAAGCATAACATCCAAACATCCAATATATACACACTCACACACACACACACACACACACACATATATATATATATATAAAACATCCAATAGTCATCAAAACAGCATAATAAAAATATTCCCACTTATATAAAAATATAAACGAGTCAAAAAGGGTGAGTTTTACTCACTTTGCTTGTAGTCGTCGTTGCAGCATTTTATTTCGATTAAAAACGAACAGCGTTCGAATTTAACCGAAATTTCCATTAGCTTAAATCAACTCCAATCCAACTCCATAGCGTATTATTTCCAGATACGAACCTACGCAACTTGCTTCGTCTGAATCGGACATCGTATGAAGAAGTTATGCAATTTATAAGATTACATGATTTCAATATAAATTAATTACAAAATAAATTTACTTAATTAACCAAAATTAATCACAGTCGCATGTTTCCAAATCCAATGCACCATGTTTTTCCTTCCTCCTTCTTCGTGCACGTCCAGGCATCTCCTAACCCATATGTCGATGCCATTCTTTGATCGTCGCTCCCACCTTCAATCGCTAGAGCATAATCGGAGACCACCCCCACGTGCGCCTACGTGAGCTCCACCCATAACCTCAGATCTCACCCCCTAGCTCCTCCTTTGTCTCAAAAATCATGGATGAACGGCGAGTTGTTCATGGCGATTTTCCATCGATTCTCTTCGCTATATTCGATCCTAACCGTCGGATTGAAAGATCATGCCGAGCTTGACAACTTTGCAGAAGAAACTTTTTGAAAATAGTGGATGGATTGGCCAGAAAAAGAGGGAAAGAATCAAACAATTTTGGCCTTCGAGTTATTTGTGGCGGCTAGGGCATGAAACCCTAGGGTTTGTGGGAATTAGAAAATCTTATGGCTTTATATAGAAAATTTTCATGCACTATTCGTCCATTATTCATCCAAAAATATTTCGAACTCCAAACGAAGCGTGCCGTCTGGCGTCGTAATGTTTTATCCCTACTCCGAACCAAATGGAATATATATCGAAGGCTAATTCCATCATATACAGAAGATAGGCTTTCATATCGAGTTATTTTAATTAAAATCTTTCAATAAATTTCTACGCGTTCCAAGCTTGTACAATCGAACTGTAAGTCCAATCGACATGAAATTTGAAAATCTATAATAACTCGCTATTATGGATCTAATGAAACTAGTTTCGTCGAAATTCGAGAAAGTGTCAAAAATGACTATTTTTACTCGTTAATCAAAATATAAAATTTCCATTTATTCACTTTTAATTTAATTTTAAAAGTTCTCTAACTTCATCTAAACTCAAATAGAATTTAATTCAAATAAATCATTTTCATTCAAATTAAATTCTCTTTTCAATTATTTCCACAATTTCAAATATTAAATTAAATAATTTAATTACCCAATAAATCACTACATTCGAAATATGAATTAATTAACTTACAAAAATTAGCTTCTGAATATTTAAAATCAATTAAATATTCCAAATTTGAACGGCCGAAAAGCTAGGTCGTTACATATTCCCCATTTAAAAGAATTTCATCTCCGAAATTACTAAGTAAGAAAATGCCACAAAACCCATTAACTTTTCAAAACAACTCCTTCAAATAGATTACCAAATTCATTCAAATCTTTTAATATTTCAAAATAAATTAGTTAAAATTCTTATAAAACTTAGAAAAGTTTTCAAATACATTAATAGTTATTAACTAATACTCTTTCAAAAATCAACTAATATCATTTCAAATTATAACTCAACAATCAAATTTCTAGTTATCAAAAAATTTCCAAAATTCTCAAAAAATAACTTACGCCTTAAATTTTTAGAAAAATTCGCTAGAGTCTCCTTTGTGCGGTTTGATCGTAGTAAAATCACTATATATATAACATAAATAAACATCTCATCTTCGAAGATGAGGCATCCCGTAGGGAAAAAATATAAAAGTACAATATGTAATCCGCGATATGTACCATATATATATATATATATATATATATATATATATATATATATATATATGGCAAACATATATAACTAATATAGCGTGAAAACGAGCTCCAAATGCAAAGCATACCCCATCCGCACCTACTAAACACTCAACAAACCATAAGACATGTATATGGAAGTAATATCAATATATAACATAGCTATACAACAATCATAAGCAAATGAAACATATGTAACAAAAGAAACCATCCAACAACTCGCATCCATTAATTCATTCAATTACCATTTAGTTTCCATCTCATCTACATTCTCTTATGATTTACAGGCAATTCACTTACAGTCAATTTACTAACATTCAATTATTCACACTCGATTAGTTTTCTTTCAACCAATTTACATTCCTTTCATTTACTCCAAATCATTAACATTCAATTTTATTCACGTTCATTTAAAAAAAATTAACATTCATTCCATCAATATTCAGTTGATTTACATTCAATTTAAATTCATTATGTTCACATTCAATTGATTCTCATTCAATTGATTTACATTCATTAGCTTCCACTTATTAATATTCACTTAAATTCAATTCATGTTTAGCAACATACATTCCATATTTAACCTACTTAGTGTATTTTATTTAATACAAATAACACTTAACGACCATTACATGAAATTCTTTACTTAAGTTCATGATAAATTTTAACAATTTTATACAACACTTATTATGTTTATTATCACTTCTTAACATATGTTATATTCAATTTTAACAAATTTATTTCATTAATTCAATTCAATTCATTTTACAACTTAAGTTGAATTACAATTAATTACTCAAGATCTTTATTCATTCCATTAGCTTTATTTTATTAGTTCATTTTTAATATCCAAATCGGCTTCATTTAATTTTACTGAAGTTAAATTCCTTCACAACATCATTTTATTTCACTTAATTTAGATTTTCAGCTTATAATTCAAATTCAAATTTTGTTTTTCTTAACAAAATTGTTTAACCATGTTGATATTTGGTTTTACTTAAAATTTTCTCATTTTATAACTTATACAACTTATTTACTTAAAATTCCATGAATATTTGCTTGAGATTATTCACATTCCATAATTTCACTTCATGGTTATATAATCACTTTACTACTTCAGTATATTTTCATTTTTATTTTTCCATTCCAAATATCTATCTAATTCATTTCAAGTTTAACTCAATTTATTTAAATTCATTTAAGTTAAATTTTAATTCATGTCTTAATTTAAAATTCCTTTTTCTTATACATACCATTTTCAATTTATAAGTTCATAAACTTATTTTCTTACACTTTTATCAATTTGTACTTTGGATTTTAAAATCAAAACTTGTTTTATCAAAAAAAACTTCATTAAATAATTAATAAGGTAGCAATAATAATCAACATAGCTGAAATTGTATATTACTAAATTCTAGCAATACTAGGCTCAACAAACAAAATGGCAGACACATATTGGATATTGGATTTCATACAAATGACTAGGTAAGGGACTACCTTCCGTATAATACACCTCTAGAGGAATGCACCTGGAGAGAAAATACTTCCCGCCCAAACCAACACAAGACCGGCCTACCCCTTCCTGGTATGAAATATGTCATCACTTCGGTCGTTACCGACCTTTAACGGTACCCGGATCATACATTCACCACATACTTATGTAGGATCGTTTTCACCCTATAAGGTGGGTGAATAGGGTGATACTAATAATAATAAAAATTAAAGTGAAAATATATATAGTAATTGCAGCACAAAAAAAGGTGGAATAAAAAATAGAAATAGAACAATATGGATTTACCCAGCTTCGAGAATAACCTACCTGCGTGTAGCCCCCAAGGTTTCTACTAGAAATTATGCGACGGCCCGACTTCCTATCTCCAGGAAATCGCATCATCTTGAAGAAAGAAAGGGATAGAAGAAGAAAATGAAAGAGAAAGAAGAACACAAACAACATCAGAGAACTCACAGCGGAACGAATAAAATATAATATATCACATAAAATATTACATAGTATCCTATTTCATCAGGGTACACACCTTAAACAATAGATAATAGACAGTTATAAACACCTGTCTAACTATACAATTCCAGTACAGAAGAAACAGATACAACAAACACATTGGAATCAATATATCTACACGTCGAAGCCTCCAGCTCCATATTTCCTCCAAAATTCGTCAAGCAAACCTGAATCACTTGACTACTCATACATAATATGAGTACCCAAGAGTTTAATAAAACAGAAAATAAACACTCGGGTCAGACAGGGGTCTGGTGTGAGTAAACGGGTAAAAGTTGTTTAACTTTAGAAAAACTTTTGAAAAGAAAGGTATCACGTAAGACTTCCCACACATAAACATGGAAAAGTTTTTACCTTACACTAACCAAAACATTTGATAGGAAATCCAGTGATATTATAATAGTGTCTAGGGTTTTCAAGTAAATAAGAAATAGCCGAAATTGTTACATGATTAAATTCCATCTACTAGCCACAAAAGTGGGTAATACAATCAAAACTGTAGGGTCTCGCAGGAAGAATGGGTTTCCTTCAATGGCAGGGCTGCTGGGGTACCGCCCATCACAGTACGTGGTCTAGATCACAGTACCGAGGAGTACGCCCGCTCCCCTGCAACACAAGGCCGGAACCATTCCTTACTGAACAGTCCCGAACAAGACCACCCCGTAGTTGGCGCGACCAACCACACACTAAGCCGAAATAGAAAGGGACCTCTAGACAGGGGTAAATCTCGCTCTCAAGTGGGAGCTACCCACGAAGCCTTGCTGCACCTCCCCTGTTTTAACCATTCCCAGTTGATGAGGCTTGAGGTTACGATTACCTTTATAGATCACATCTATCTTAGAATGCTCATCGTCTACCCGACGATGTTCTGAAAGCATTCAATCCATACAAGTTCGTTCCGGGTTCGAACGAAACCGAAGGCACTATCTCGTTGCACTTATTATTGGAATCACCCTCAGAGTCAACGACCATAGCCCTTGCACTCTGAATCGCCATCTCGAATCTATAAGCACTATTCCGTCAAACTTATTACGGAATCACCCACAGAGTTATACTGACGTATAGCTCTTACACCTCGAGTCTTCACTTGCTCCACTTGGATACACGACCCAACGTTTAATTGGATTCGATGTGGTTTTCGGATTCCAAATATGGAAATCCGATCCCGGTCTCACCGAAACCAAACGCCATTTTAATGTCCAAGTTGTAATTAAGGGCTTAAACAATTTAAACTCATATTCAGGATGATATAAACAAATAGATGAATCTTATTATCACAATAGATAATTCATATCAATATTCATCTTCACAAAGCAGCATATCACATAACAGAGATATCCAGTATCAGCCAATATCAAACATCTAATATCAACCAATCATCCAATATCAATCTCCAAATATTGATCATCCAATATTAATCGATTAACCAATATTAATCAATCAATCCATATTAATCAAACATCCAAAACAGAATTGATTATCTCTTAAATCAATTTGGTTACCATAGTCCTTCTTCATTAATTATTAAATAAATAAATTAATCATCTCTAATGATCTTCCCAATTAATCTTCCTTGGTTAATTTTCTTAATTACATTCAAGTAATTGTCCTTAGCCATATTCAGTAATTAAATCTTTAATTACTATCATTAATTACAATAATTAATGATCATTCATTTACTTCTATTAATTAACTATAATTAATTGCATTATACCTCAATTAATTACAATAATTAATCACCCTTAAATTAATTACTTATGTTAATCAACCT
Source organism: Allium cepa (assembly GCA_030765085.1). Lineage (NCBI taxonomy): Eukaryota > Viridiplantae > Streptophyta > Magnoliopsida > Asparagales > Amaryllidaceae > Allium > Allium cepa. The sequence goes on from CM060932.1 coordinate 326,877,108, forward strand.
TGATTAATATCATTAATCACATTAATTAATGATCCTTATTAATTAATAATACTTTAATTAAGTAAGTAATTAACTTAAATTAATCAACTCATTAATCATAATTAGTAATTAACAATTTGTAATTACTTATCTTAATTAATTAAATTCTTAATTAATTAATTTCAAATTTAATTATATTAATCATTGATTAATCAATCCAATTAATTAATCCTTAATTACTTCATTTAGTAATTATTATTCAATTTAAATAAATAAATCCTTAATTAATTATTTTATTAATTAATTACAAGTTTAATTAATTACCCTTTGTAATTAATTTTAAATTAATCACATTCATTAATTAATTAATCACATTAATTAATTAACTAAAATAATTAAGTAATTAATTCTTAATTACTTACATAAGTAATTATCTCTAGTTACTTTCATTAATAAATCTTAATTAATCTCTTAATTAATTACTTAACAAGTAATTAATTCCATTATTAAATAATTCTTAATTGATTACTCCATAATTAATTAACTTCAAAACAACTATATTAATTAATCGTTAATTAATAACATCATGTGATTATCCATTAATCACTCCACTTTAATTACTTCCATATGTAATTACCTTCTTAATTACATTCAATTATTATCCATTAATTACTTCACTAAGTAATTACACTTAATTATTCCATAATTAAGTGGTTATTTAAAAATAATTAACTAATTATTTAAAATTAATTAAACAATTAATTAATTAATCTTCTTATATTATCAAAATCCTTAATTAATTAAGAAAATATTATTCTTAATTAAACTTTGCTTACTAACAAATCTTAATAATTAAGTATTCTTAAATTCACACAATTTTAATCTTATTCATCATAATTTAATCATTTGCATTTACTAAATTTTAATAACTTTAAAGACAATCTATTTTATCGGTTACAAAATTTTAACCTTACCCTTATCTGAAAATAAAACATTTAGAAATCAAATTGGAAATTTAAAACACTTTAATTATCCAATTTGAACTTATTTATTTTCAAATAATTTGTAAAACTCTGTTATTAAAACATTACTTAACAATTTCTTTAGAAACTTTGATTAATATTTTAAATCCAAACATTTCCTTTAAAGTTAACATTCAAATTAAATGAAGTTAATTACCTTGAAAGAATCATTTTAAACAAATGTAAATTTAAAATAACTTCGGTTAACACTTTTAAAAGTTTTATTTATGTTTTGATTCAAAATAACATGTTTTAACTTGCTTTCCTTTATAAACTTGTCTACACTAAAATGCTTACCTCCATTATTCAAACTCAAGACGAATCTGCACCTAACATTATTTCAGATTTTAACTACAAATCACCTTCCAAACCGACTCGAGACGAACATCCTACACAACCGTGCCTGCCCCGAAGTGAAACCCCACTCCACTTCCTTCGAGTAGATCACGCGACCCACACGAATGCTTTCCCGAGCCTCAACTCATCTTCTCCAATAAACTTCCCCAGTGCACACACGTACACTCGTGTACATGCGCAACCCAAACTCACCTCTCTGACCATCCAACTGATCGCCGACCGACCACGCAATGCCTCATCAACTCGTTCCTCAACCCAGATCGAAGAATCCATCAACGCATCGAAATTCGACCCTCTGATCGAAAAACAGCAGCATCTCGAACCCAAAATCTCCATTGCCGCCGTCAATCTTGTCGTCGTTCAACCTCGCCAATCCCACCATATAGACACCACATCCATGAACTTCCACAACCCCAAATGCGATCGAACTCGATCCATCTACCACAACGAAATCATCTCCACAACACAGCCGAATAAAAACAAAGTGAAAACCCTACTTTGCTAAATTTCGATCAAATTAAACATTTGAAAATTTTAATTTTATTTTTCCCAACATCCTCAACATGAAAACAAGCTTTGATCAAAGATCCAGCATCAATTGCCACCTGGATCATTGGCAAATCCCTAAAACCCAATTTTTGAATAAACCCCAATTACATACGAAATATCCAACTAAATATCATGATAGAGGTATTAAGAATCATGATTTCCTAATGCTACTCAAATCATGCAATCAGAACTAAAGATTAAGTTAATAAATTTTTAGCCCAATTTGATTTTTACTGTAATTTTTGAAATTTCTGAACCATTATTTCATTTTTAAAACTTATAAAAAAATTTAGATGAAAAGTTATATGATTACAATCAACTTCTCTTCACAGATCAAGATCTAATATAGTTTGGATTAAAAGATGTTGAATTTTTCTTTTAACAGATCATTCACAGAAAACATACTTGCATGTATACAAACAAACAAGCTCTCACAACATATAGGTACTAATCCATATAAATTCAAGCTATAGAATTTTTAATACAAGTCAATAACAACACATGCATGGCAGTAAAATAAGATCAACTGTTATTAAAAAAAAAATATTTACTCACATTGTTATGCAGAGCAGAGCAGGTTTTTCTCAATTTTAAATTTCCAGGTTTGAATCTTAAAATCTGTAGAAAACTTTGATTGCTTGCTGATGAAATTTATTCCCTTGCATGCTTCAATTTTAGTTGTTTACAGGTTTCTTTGTTGTTGCTCATGATTCTTTATTCTAGTTGCAGAAGAATTGAAGTTTGCAGGTTGGTTGGAGGTTGCAGATTGAAGATTTGCAGTTTAAATTTGCAGATTTAATTTTATCTTACTTTGGATTCCAATTTTCAGGTTTAAGAAATTTGTTTCTGATTTTGCCATTAATGTTTGAAAGAATGAAAATGTTTTGAAAGAAACTTGTTTTCTTCTAAAAAAATTTAATAAAAATTAAAATGAATAAATTGCCACTTGTTGTTAATTGAACAAATGTCATTTAGCTTGCTTAATTTTCTTACAAGTGTGTTAGAGATGCCTTAACATGTTTACACATGTTATTAAGTATTTTAATTAAATTTTTATTTAATTTTAAATGTAAATATAACCTTACATTTTTAATTTACTTTATTACTAAATACTTATATGTGTAAATATAAATTTACTTTAAAGAAAGTATTATAAAACTAATTACAATACAAATAAATCTTATATATATAATTTAAAATCTAACATATATATTTACACAACCATTTTAAATTTAAAACACTTTAAAGAAAACAAAAAGAAAACTTTGATTAAATCCTCTATAAACTATCATATTAAAAATAAATAATTATCTTATATTTTGAAAACAAATTGAATTAATCTTTAAATTAACTTTTGAAAACATTGATTTTAAAACAGAGCTTCAATCTACAATATTAATACATTATAAATTATCAATGGATTTAATTAAATTTCAAAACAATATCAAACTATAACATATACGAACATATATATTACAATTTGAAAATTCAACTTTAATTAAAACAAAAGATCTTTTGTTCACAATATATATCAAATGTATATATTATAAACAGAATAAAGTTTCATTAATTTTGAAAAATAAATCTTATCCATTTTAAATTGCTAAAAAGATAATAATCACAATTATCAGATTGAATTAAAATTATAAAGAAAATTATCAAACCTGTTAAATTATTTAAACAGATTATTAAATTGATATTGCCCAAAATTCCGGGTTGTTGCAAATTAAGTAGTCAGACCCTTGCAAACGTAAACTTGTGACACCCTTTAACGACTAATCTAACTCTACACTTAAAACCCTGCCACAACTCAGCCATTGAGTTGCGAATTCTCAAACTATGCCCCGTAGTTTGTCCCTAGTCACATGACTAGAAAGTTATACAATTTTAAAAGGAAAATTACAAAATAAAAGTAAACTAAAAAAAATAGATACAAAACCCTAATTAACTAATTTAAGCCTAATAATTATATAGAGCCATCGCACTTGAAAGTATAATTGGAGATAAAGAGACGTCTCTCTTTTTTCCTTCTGTTCGGCCCAAAAGAGATGAATGCGTTCCTTTGTATTTTGTTCGGTGGTTCCCTTTTGTTCCTCTTCAAAGATTAGAGCTTTATTTGATTGAAGCCACCGCTTGATTTTCGATCGACGGAAGTGATTAAATTGCTTTGCTTTGCTTGTCAATCGTCTCCTAGCTTTGTTTGGCTTTCGGCTGCTTTAATAAGTCGAGTTAGATGTTGATTGATTCGTATGTGATTTTTCCTTTTTAATTATCGACTTTGATTCGAGTTATGAATTTGTTCGTGATTTATTCTAAGTATGCTCACTGATTTTAGTCTCGAACTCGAATACTTTTTGCCGATGATGTTAACGGGAAATTTATAGGGATCGAACACCTATATTTTTGTTCGTATAATTGTGTTTGAATTCTTCAGTGATTTTATCTCTTGCGTTTCTTGGTGCTTGAACGATGGTAATTATACTAACTTGTTCTTAGTTGATGTTGCTTGAATTTCCTTGAATCGGTTCCTTCTTTTGCTCCCAACGACTTTGGCATTTTGATTTTTCTGACTTTGAGATAAAACTTGACTTCGATTTGTTCAACTCCCGACTTGTTGAATTTTTGTTTGTCAATACTTTTTGAAAATTTTCCTTGACTTTCATCAAAACTGCTACTGTTAATTACTTTAAAACTGCTTCACACTGTTATAGTTCAAACTGCTACTACATTCATTGCTATCTCCTTTGTTGCATAAGTTTACAGACTTCAAGTCAGTACATATGAACTTATACATGTCTTTTGTACACTTGTTTGATTTCCACTGCTTTGAGTGTGATGGTATCCATATTGTTCTGGTTCCTTAATGTCCACTTTGTTGCATTGTATGGTGGTCTGGTCTTCATATGTACATATATGGTGCCTGGTTGTTATGAGTCTGGCCATTGCTTTAGTTACCATTTTTTGCTTGTACCTGATGTCTTGTGTCAATTTCATATGATCTAAACATGTATACACTTTGGGTTTCTCTACGTTGCCTTCACACTGAACTTGTATTCTGTTGATCATCTCCATATGCTTGTGTGTCCATATATGCTGACCTCTTTGTACATATGTGTGCATCCCTAAACTTTGTATATAAGGTTGCCTAGACTATTGGTCGCATTGAGTTGTTGTCATGTTAGAACCGATTCATGTATGCTGGTTTGATGGGGAGTTCCATATCCAGTTTTCTTGCATTGTTTTCAAATGCAATCAAGTCTTCATTGGTCACTTGTTGTTTGACGTGTGATGTAAGGAAACGGGTCTTCGATGCCCGAACGTCGACATCAATACGTCCACTGTATCAACTGCCGAGCAATCGAATGCCGGAAAACCGAATTCTTATGGTTAAAAAGGAAGAAAAAGATAGAAGAAGTGAGAAAAGATAGGACAGAACAGCAAGAAAACAACAGAACAATATCAGAATCTCACAATCGCAGCGGAACAACATATAATAAATAAATGAATAATCTTTAAACAAAGAACTATACCAGTTATTACATTACATCACATTACATTACATTATCAGAGTTTACAACAACTACAACAAACAGCGGAAAAGAAATACTATATACTAGTGAATACGCCATGCCATCCAGCTTGCCTCCAGCAACCCCCGAATTCCAGAATATCCTGATAACCTGACTCTAGACTGCTCGTGTGGAAATTGGTGGGCACCCAGAGTTTAGGAAGGAAAACAATAAACTCCAGGTCAGTCATGGGACTGGTGTGAGAACTTAAAACAGTTATTTATCTTTAAAATAAAGTACAGGATAATTTTAAAATAGATTCGCAATGCTTTTTAGAAAATGAGACTACCATAAGGCCTCCCGCACACACACAATGCAAACGCAGAATCGGAGGAGATTTCTCCTTATGATGGTCAAAGATGCTTGATATGCATTAAAAGAAACATTTGATATTATTACTAGTGCATAGTGTAGGAAAAATCATTTCCAAAGTAAAGATATAAATCTTAGCCAGCATAGGCATTCCGCACTTATGCCTACTATAGCTACCATCCAAACAGTGGTGACCACCATAAGTGAATGATAGGTTCTACAACTAAAACCATACAGGGTTCGTATTGTTTCTTGGGATTTCCAACAAATGGTCAGGCCAAGGAACTTCCCATTGCCACATGGAAACGCCTCTGGAATGACGTCCCAAGAACCTAACCGGATCTCAGCCAACACAAGGCCGGATTACCCTTCAAACTGGGTAACTACTGACACGAATATGCCATCCCTCGATCGTAACCGATCTATATCCGAGGATCCTCAATTTCCAACAACCACAAAGTAATAAGTTTGCAGCAACAACATAGCTTAAGTATCTGGGCTCCGTACCATGATACCACCTCTATCCAGAAGGAATGACATACACTAAGGGGCGCTACCCCCGATAACCTTGCTGCATCCTTCCTGTTTTGAACATTTCCGGGGTGTGAGGTCCGACGAAATCTCGTCCACAAAGCTACTCTTTATACAAAAGCTGTGCTTTGATCATCAAATGCTCAACAGCACTTTGTATGCCACATTACCAATTTGGGAATGTATCACTAGTAACCATCAACTACATAACCTCTAAGGGTGTTAAGCTGAGAGAATAAATTCTCCGCCACCAACGGATATGTATTTGAAAGAAATCAGCTTTATATCTCAATTTGTAATGTCAGACATACAATCCATACAAGTCCGTTCCGGGATCGAACGAAACCGAAGGCACTTCCAAAGAAGTCCTTGCAATCCGGATATTCACTAATCACATCCGGACTTCCCATCACATATAAAATCTCTATACCGGGGCCATTCGGTGCAGAGACATTCGATGGTAATCCTTCCGTTTTCAAAAATATCTGGTCTTCAACACCGGTCTTCAAATGCAATCCATAACGACGTATCACATATTCGGAATGGGTTATACGACCCCAAGGTCTTTTCCCGGCTAACCCGAATAGTGAGCGCTTATTCAAAAATAAGTGTGGCATTCAAATTCAAGCAAATCACAACAAATACCCATTCAAAGGTAAATATTGATAGTCGGTTATTGAACTATCAATGGATATGCACAACATCACTAGATTCCAAATAATTTTCCAAATTATTTATTTTCCAAAAATATCTTTACAAGATATATAATTTCAATACTTCAAAAATAAATCAATATTTATTTTTAAACAAATTCCCCTTTCTTTTATAAATTCCATAGTGAATTTATATTTCAAAATATCTACTGATATACGGTTTTCAATAGATTTCAAATATTCATTTCCAATTTATCTTTACAAAGATAAATTCTCAAAAATGTTTCATTTCATATTGGAAAAGCATTTCCATACTTATTAAAAATAAGTAGTTCACAAATCTCTTTATTTTCAACACTTGGAAAATATTCCATATACTTAAATCACAATTAAGTATATATTTTATTCTTTAAGGAAAGTGTTCTTTTAAATACATTTATTTGAGTCAAAATGAATATTACGTAAAACATCGTTACGACAACTCAAAATCATTAGTATAGGGATTCGAAGTTAAGATAGATATATAAATCCCAATACTATATAAAACATTTCCTTCCGGAAATCATTTACTATAACAACAGTGTTATAATCCTTCATTTCCTTCTATTTCTCGAAAACGTCTATTTCAATAATGAAAGTTGAAATCTATGGTTTCGAACCTTAACTCATTTAAAACATCATTAAATCGTTTTAATTCTATTTAAAACATCACATCCAAAACATTTTCTTTAACATATTATTCACTATCCAGAAATGTGAATATACTTCGTTAACCAATTTCATCATTTCTATACATTTTATTTTAAAGGATTATCCATTGTCCCAAAATCGTGGATATAACTCCTTTAATAATTTCTACATTTACTTTATCAAATTCAATTGATTTGGATTTATACAACAATGTTTATAAATCCTATTTCTATTTATTTTATAACAACTTCAATTTATAAATCTCCTTTATTAACCTATTCAATTTATAACCCAATTATATACCAAAAGTCCATATTATAAGTCAAATACTTATAATTTATTTGTTTACAAAATCGTTCTTTTAAACTTCCCAAATTATAAATCTTATAACTTATAAGATTCATTTATTTACCCAAATCTATTCTTTTAATAACTTTACAAAAAATTTAAATCTTGCTACTTATAAATTCCATTTATAATTCACCATTTATAATTCTATAATCTCATTCACTTATGAAATCCATTTACACTTCATTCTAACATTTATAAAAACTCGTTTTATAATTCCAACATTTTAATTTATAAATATCAATTTCATAAATCTTTTATATAAATCAATTTATATTATTATTTTAAAACGTCTTTAAACTCCTTTATAATTTCATCATTTTGATTTATAAAATAATCAAATTTTATAAATCCTATATTTAAAAATTTTACAATAAATTCAAAAATCCCAATTTAAACTATTTTATAAAATCATTAACCCCATATTTTCAAAAATCAACTTTTAACTATATTTCTCAAAAATCATAATTTTTATAACACTAAAATTATAACGTTTATTTATTTAAAATGAATCAATTCCAAAAATATTTTATAAAACGTATACTTTCAAAAATCACTTTAAAAATCCTTTTAAGATTCCAAAATTGGTTCAATGATGCTACACACCAAATAGTCAATCACGACAACAACGACATCATATATCTGTATATGATAATCAACAAATATCAAAATATCTATAATCAAATAAATACTGTTGAGGAATTCAGTTGAATCCCTCCAACCTGTTTCCCTGCATCCACAAACATTAGCAAAATACCAATTCCGTTTCCAAACGAAATATCGCGATATATAGGATTTAAAATATTATCCGCTATTATACGGCGCAATAGGGTCACATCCGCTATATAATGCGGGAAATCAACTCCAAGTACATATATAATACCAATTCCACCGTACTGTGAAATATTCGTGGTATATGTTTTTAATAAATAACCCCCGCTTACTAACGGCGTATAATGTCTATTTTAACAATCAATAGATAACAATCATCATTCATACATACAATCAAGAAATTTTAAATATAACTATTTGAAATTTAAATCGAAACAATTCGATTGAGTGAGAAGTTCTCACCTTGGTTTTAATTTCGTTTTCATCTTTTATTTCGAATAAAATTAAACACGGGTTTAATTTTACCCAAAATTCTCACTAACTCCAAACAACTCCAATCTAGTTCCATTGCGTAGTATTCGTCCATACGGTTCCAACGCAACTGGTTTCGTCCAAAACGGACCTCGTATGAAAGAGATACAATATTTTAAAAATTACACGATTTAATATATAAATTAATTTACAATTTCTTTTATTTTTTTTACCTATATTAGATCAGAGCCGTCCATCCTTCAACCCTAGAATCTAGGCCGCATTCGTTGCTCATCTTCCCCCTACCTAGAAACACGCACGCGAACACAACCTAAGCCCCCCTCTTCACGAAATTATCGAGCCTCTATCGTCAACATCCACTCCGATGAACCACCACCAGCACGAAGTGCACAGCCAACTCCATCACCGTGCAAAACACGGTCAAACTCGGTTGCTCCCTGCTCGAGAACGACGATCACGAACGGTGGGACTTCAAGGAAGAAATTCGAGCATCACGACGAGTTACGTGCTATTCCACCGTATGGATGTGAAGATCTTCTCGTGCCTGACATCTTTGCAGTTGGGAACTTTTGTTAGATCTTCACGGATTGAGAGAGATTGAGAGGAGAAGGTGATTGTTTTTCGGCCATTGGTATAAAGAATGGCAGCTGAGACATTTAGGGTTAGGGTTTTGATTAATTTGTGAAAAAAATGAATGTTTGTGGCCTTTTATAGAAAATATTTCAAATTACTATTCATCCGGAATTTCCGAACTCCGAATCTCGCACGGTGGCCGGCTTTCTAGGGTTTATCCCGCATTTCGAACACAATGGAATAGGTTTCGGAGGCTAATTCGATCATCTGTGCGAGTTACGGCAATAAACGATCGATTTTAAATTAAATCGATTTAAACTAATTTCTATGCGTTTTGGCTTGCCCCGGAAACGGTATATTCGATTGACACGAAATTTGAAACCTTACAATAATACAACATTACGGTTCCGATGAAACTGGTTTCGTCGAAATCCGAGACTGTTTGAAAAATGGCTATTTTAACTCGTCAATTAAATATTAAAATATTCAATTTTCACAAATTAACTTTAAATTCAATTTTAAAAGTTCTATAACATCATTCTAACTACAATATGATTAAATAAAATTTTACAAATCATTTTCAATCATATTAAACCCAATTTTCAATTATTTCTATAATTTCCAATATTAAATTATCGATTTAATTATCCAATTAAATCCAATTATTCGAAATAAAATTTATTCGACTTATAAATTTCACTTATTTAATATTTAAAATCAATTAAATATACGAATTTTAATTAATAGAAATTCTGGGTCGTTACATGTGAACTTGTATCTCAGTGGTGCATTGCTTTTGTCCCACTGGCTCGTCTTTTTGAACCGGTTCACCTGTCGTTGTGAGCACTTTGTTGTGGCTTCATGCCTTGATTCCATTGAAGTTTGGTTGACCTGCTTTTGGTCTTCATGTCTGCATTATGTTGTATTCCGGTCTCTTTGTTGTATTGATTCTAGTGTGTCTGGCCTGTGTTTCATGTGTACATGTGCGTGTTGTTGCAGTCTGAAATCTTGTGTACACTTGTTTCTAGTTGAAATTTCCTTGTTGTTGTTTTGTAGTGAGTCTTGTGTATGTATGAATGCATTTGAAACTTTGAACTGTAGTCATCTTGTATGCATATGTATAGGGTTGGTGTACATGTTGTATTGGCTTGATTTGGTCTTAATATCATGTGTTCTCTTCTGGTGCTTTTGTACCCTCCGAAATATATATATATATATATATATATATATATATATGCGAGGTCTGGTTCAAGTATGTTGGAGCTTGTTCTAGTCATTGAAACTTGTACACGAACATTCTGTTTTTTTTGTATTGCACCTGAGTTGAATCCAGCTTTGGTTCGGTTTGACCTTGTGCTCACCTATCCCCGTAGTTCTAACACACAAGTGTATATCGATGTGCATGGCCTTGTGGTGTATACAGTGATACACTGTTCATGTCACAAGTTATTCGTGTAGATGAATTAAAAAGAAATAAATGACGAACGGCCTAAATAACTGAGGCAAATAACATTTTCAAAAACACACGCTTTAATTTGCACTGCAAAATATTTTCTTTTTCAATTTTTCTGCGTCGGTGTTTATTTTGCAGATAATTTAGATGTTGGATACAGGCTGGAACAAAGTGGAAGATAAAATACGAGTATGAGTGAATATATGTGGTGAGATCAAAATTGTAAATTGAAATTTGTGATGTAATTGAAATTGAATTGTAATTGAAATTGTGAAAATACAGTGAGAGCTGAAATTTGTACTATTCAAATTTGTAATAAAATATTTGTTTGAATAAAATATTTGTTTGAATATGAATTCTGAGTTATTTATTTTATTCAACAAATATCTATTTAATCGTGTGAAAAATAAAATAGTACAATGTCAAATACATGTAAACGAATATATATATATATATATATGTTTATTATCATCAATCAAAAATCAGAGGCTGTTTATTCTACAATCTCCCCCTTTTGATGATAACAAATATATATTAAGATTTTGACTCTATTAAATGTATTTGATTTTGATGAATTACATTTGCTCCCCCTATTTGAATGCTCCCCCTACACCAAAGATCCCCCTTCACATATACATGAAAATAAATAAAAAAATACGCAAATGAACCTAAATGGGAATATGCAAATAAAAAATATGACTTGACTTATTTGCTAAAATCATAACTTCTCACTCCCTCTTTTGTAATCAGCAAAAGAGTAATAGTGTTAGAAAAATAGAGATAAAGTGATGGACATTAATACAACATTAATATCTAATCGAGTGTAGATATTAAATTTCAACAAAAAATCAAACAAAAATCATAAATGCTCTATTAGGCGCATATTCCACTTTAAAGTGATAAGGGTAATGTCGGTATACAAAACCATATAGTAGTGTTCATTTATGATACATTTATAACAGGAATTTGAATACTTACTAATCATGCATAACCGTTAGGACTTTTAAATGAGATTAGTAGTATTCCAAAAAAAAATGAATTTCAAGTATCTTTTAATCACGCATAACCGTGAGGACTTTTAAGTGGGATTAGAATCAACTCGTCTATTTAGTAATCAATTTTGATATGTGTTCCATACATGCATAACCATGAGGACTTTTAAATGAGCATGAAAATGCATAATCAAATATTCGAAGTAATTCACCTATGCATAACCGTGAGGATTTTTAATAAGAGTGAATATTTTGGATGTTTTTAAAATTAAAAAAATGAATAATTTACCGTTTAAATACCACATTCTAATATACTATATTGGATTTTGATGAGTGATAATCGTTAACAATATGATAGAAATAGAGATGGTCATGGAATTTTAACCAATCAGAGTCATTACAAAAAAAAATTAAAATTTTTAAAAATTTTACTACATATGTTGTCTCAAGCCATAATATAGATTAATATCAACACTCATCACATTTTTTAGTCACTATTTTCCTTTTCTATAATCCGTATGGAGTCATATTACTTTATATAGGCATTTAAGATCAAATATAAAATCAAATTTCTGAAATGCCCAAAATGAGATGAAGTTAACAAAAACTATTTTCTGAAAGGAGTTTTGTAAAAAATGTATGTCAATTGAAAATTAGTTGAAATGAAAATTATGCCGATATTTTCTTTGAAAAATGTGATGCAACTAACAAATGTCTCAACATAAAACATGTTCCACTAGTAATTTTTATATCAACTAGACTGCCAGCACAATCTGCATCTAAATACTCCTTTAAATCAAAGTTATCATAAGTTGAATACCATAGGCCAAACCGTGAAGTGTGCAACAAATACATTATAATAACTAGTGTGTGGCCCGTGCTATGCACACGGGTAGTGTAAATAACAGTTTTGGGTTAAGATTGTATGGTTGGTACTTTTGAATTGGAGTATTGTTTCTTCTTTCTTTATTTCTATTTTTGTTACCAAAATTTCTTTTTTGTGATTTCCTATTTCTTGTCTATTTTATATGCTAATGGATCCTAAGTAGTCCAATGTTTGAATGCTTAAAATGTTGAATTTATCTTTTTTATTTAGTGTGGCACTATATACATAAGGGTGCATGGTCTTTATATTTTACTTTCCTTTATTTTTTGATTCGACCTTAGGAGAATAGTATTTTATGCCCAAAAATTGTAATAGGTAAAATATTCAAATATAACATGTTGAATAGTAATAGTAAATTCATTATTGTAAATTGGCTTAAAAATAAAATAATGCTTGGGATATTTTCTTGGATTGATACTAGACACAATACTAATCACATATACTTTGTATAAGGAATATAAAAATTAAAAGGTGGACAAACATGAAATTTTTTTAGCAATATATAATTTTAATAACATGCTAATACAAAAATGTATAGAACTTTGATTATTTGTTGTAAAGTGATTTTCGTTAAAGTATATACCATCTGAAAACAGTAAAAACCAACACATCAATCTAGAAACACATTGAGTTAAATAATATAACATGATGAATATAATCCTCAATATACATTCTGTTTCAACTTTTAAATTGATCAACAATATCCGTAGTCAAAAATAACAAAAAGTACAACAAAATTATCCTTGCAACCTTCTTTTTTCACCTATTTTAACTATGTCCATAGAAAACCAAAAATTCAAAACAAAAATCCTTTACAAATCTAAGATACATATGTAATGAAGTAGGATATCAAAAGATAGCGATCAATTGAGAGATAAAAAATACAATTACAATCGGTGTGACAAAACAAATTTGGACTCGACTGCTTGCGGTTACAATTTATTATGAAAAATATGACTAATTTGAAAGTGTAACTATAAATTTTACTTTTCTAAATTTAGGCAAGCTATATTGCTTGAAATTAATCAAGCCACAAAAATATTGCTTGAAACTAACAACCAAGCCAAAAAACTGAAAAATAATAATAATCAAAATTATGTCATTCATGATCTATGTTTGAAAAAGGGAGTATGAACCAAGAAAGATAACTTCAGAATAGAAGAATAGTGTCTTTTATGGATATAAGTGGGAATACTATTATTTTTATGTATGTGATATATATATATATATATATATATATTGAAAATGGTGTGTGTGTGTGTGTAGGGAGAGTCTATCTTGACACAAAATATGGACACAATTGGTGACACATAGAATCTCCACCATTGGATTGCCTCTTGAATTCCACCTTCCCCATAAAGACAAAAAAAAATTAATGGTCCAGATCTTTTGTGTCACCATTTTGTATTTAATTTTGTGTTCAAATAGCTGGCCCTATATATATATATATATTCTAATGAATTTTAGAAGTGTACTTGGTACACATTGGGGTCAAAATAAAATAAGCTTATTATCGATTGTATCAATTTGTATTATTGACATCAGTATTTCAACCTAAAATATAGAAACTTTACCACTATTATAATGTAAAAGGAGGAGGGAAAATGCATTACTATTATTAAAATAACACAAAAATTATTTGGTGCGTTTTAAGAAGTTCCACTAGTATCAATATTTTAGATCAACTAATTAAATTGTGTTATTTTAGCATCAATGTATGAAAATTAATATTGGCAATTCTATAGATCATACATGTAAATATTGTACATGCCACATTGGGATAGCATGATGGCCTTACAAACTTGTTATAAACCTCAACGATATATAATCGTGAATATTTGAAATCGTCAAGAATATATACCTTATAAGCACAGCACTAAACATCTATCCATTAGTCAAGACTTTTAGTTGCTATGTATTCATTTTAGTAAAAGAGGAATCAAATATGATTTGCAATAACTTGAAAAACGATTTAAATGCACACATCCATTCATTTGCAGAATAATGGAGCATGATCCAGAACAAAACATTAATAAAAAATAATCAGCAAAGGTATTACTGATAATTACCTTTTTAAACACAAAAAGCAATAAGGGTGGTTGCATTAAAATGTTATTAAAAGTGAAAGAATAATTAAAATTATACTAAGGACTTGACTCTTATGAAATCATATAGGAATCTTGCCTACTCAGTATTTGTATGTTACATGAGGAATTAAAGGAGAATATTCATTTCATGGCACTTTCCTTGTTTACAGCTAATACTCTGTCCTTTACCTCACTTTATACGTCCTTCCCATCATACACCTGCAAATGAATGAAGCAAACTTTTATTACCTAATGATTATTTTGTTCTCAACTACAAAACATAGGAATCGGTGTCATCCCAATAAATATGCATATTATGCAGGTGTTTGAAGCCTAAAATTATGGACACCTCATAAATATGATGAACGTTGCATGAACGTATGCATGGTCCCATAATATGCTGCAAGAACTTGGACCAGTTTGAAAAGATCACTTCTCATATTATTCACAAGTCTCAACCAAACGAAAAATAATAATTTTTTTAAGAGATCAAATGAAGTGAAATAGGTGTTAATTGACACGCCTTAAATTGTGGTGTTTTTTCAAATATGTTAGAAAGCGAATAGGGACGGTAAATTTTTAAATTTGACAACTCCTTACATTGTGAAACTCGTATTCTTTCTTCTATAATAAATTTGATCATAATTATATAACTTTTCGACTTCATTTTCCATTTAGGATTATTTATTTAATAAGATTTCAATGAACTTAGTTATCTTTAAGAATAACAAATCTGATAACCATTACTAGCTTACAACATCAAGGTAGAAAAATAAATGAAAATTAAACAAAACAATAAAACATACTAATTGGAATCAACCCTGAAATTGGATTAGATCTGGTAGTACGGAGTTAACTTTACTATTTAGTAAATGCTAGTTAATTCAAGAACAACCAATCTGTAAATAAAAGTATGAGTTTACAAATTACAACCTTACGTTAATGAGAATGAAAGAATGTTGGAATATGAAGAGGTTACTATTTTACAATATATAATAAGAATCATTTTTTGTTCAAGTTTGAAACTGAAGTGCATGGTTGTGTGTGTACACACAAACACACACACTCACATACATAAATAATATGAAGTATCAGTATGTAGCCTTACAACTTTCATCATCAAATTGATAGCAGATATAGTATTTGTGTGAAACAATAATGTCACCTAAGGTTGTCAACTCTTACAAATTTCAGTGCGTGCAATTCAAAGGTTAATCATGCTTGTTGTTTAAGCTACATCATTTTGAATAAAAAAGACATGCACATATCAATTATTAATGAATAAATAAATTAATTCAATTATTGTTATACATAAGAATAAGATGCTTTGAAGATTATTTATCAAATAAGTATAATTTAAAGAGAGATTGAATCAGTTTTCTGTGGGCACAAAATGCATAATCATATTTGAAACGATCGATCATATCAAAATAATTATAAGGATGGACGTGTACTATCTATATAAATTTTTATGTATGGTAGCATACGTAGCAATAATAAAGTTAGACGATAATCACATTTTACTAAAATGGAATCGTCCATTATCCAAATTAACATAATTAAAATGGACACATCATGCAGAATTAACCCATAACAACCATGTTTTTTCAGTACACCTAACATGCTGAAGATATCATCATGTTAAAAAATATTACAGTTTCATCTTATGGTATCCCATTCATAATTCTTATATATCACATAGTTAATGAGAAATGACACTGTTATATGCACTTGTACATACTTTCCATGGATTTTACAATGCATTTCCTTCAAACTGACATCCTGGTCCAATGTAGGTGTTTAAAAAAAGTCCTGAAGTTCAAAACTTAATTATATGTTTAGTATTTGTTTCATTTTAAAATTTCTCTAGTATTTGTTTCAGTTTAAAAGTTGTTTGATGGTATATCTTGTAATTCTCTAGATCAAGGAAAAAGTTTAAACACAAACTCTTTAAAATGTAGACAATTTTACTATGTATCGGCTTATTTGAATAATCAAGTATCCAACGATACATTTATACATTATGATACCTTCTGGTTTAAGCTTGTTTCTTCCTTTGTAAAACTGTTGGCATTAAGAAAGTTAGAAATAAAATAATAAGTGATTAGATATGTAAACATAAATAGATATTGGGTCATTTTAAGAAAGTAATCTTAACTCTACTTACTACATATTACTATAAAGTCCATTTTATAAATTATACACCAAATTATACACAATCTAAGAGTTTAATCATGGAGTTATAACCTACTTGTTCTATCATAGAGGTAACGATCCAAAAGATTCCATCATGACGGTAGTAGGATCCTTGTCCGTCAACCAGGTATTTCCACTAAAATAATGTTCTTCACAAATAGGTTTTTTATTATATTAGAAAACTGACTACAACTTCATTGGGAAGTTGTACATCTTACTATCTGAAATCAAAAGCCATATGCACAATTCAAGCAATTAAAAAAATACGAGGATGCAAGTAGTGGATCAACATGATTTTCACCATCGAATTTTGAAGATTGCTAAGCATTATTTCAAATAATTATGTTCTTCTTAGTTTGAAATTAAATATGACATCCGGTTTAGCAATATAATAAAGTTTATGCAACCATAAAAAGACAACTATGATAATTTAACTAACTTACATCATTATTCCAAACAAAACCATAATATATCCTATAACCATGTTTATCTCAAACTCTTACATTAAAAAATTAACAAAAATAAATTTTATATACGATCAGTAGGTACAAAATCGACAGTATGTTGCAGGCACTAAAATATTAGAGGTGAAAATTAAGCTAGATAATGGTAACAATACCTTAAAAAATAACTAATTTCACGTGTGCTTAATATGACACTTGCTTATATATGTTAATAATACCTCCCACTAATTAGTCAAAAAAATCCAACACCGTTGGGTTAGTATTGGCTAATCCGTGAAGTACAACAAAGAAACTAAGAGTGAAAAGGAAATATGTAATATGAGATATTTATATATTGAAAGTAACTATTTAATGATGATTTAGTTAAAGATAACAATATTATCATAAATTTTATTCTATTATCTAAAATGGATTATGTGGATGAAATGAAAATCGACAATTGAACAGTGGAACCAAAGATATTACATCCTTCATTGAGAGGCCACGGAGAAATATTAAGCGGAAATTAATAATAAAGCATCCTTATTCCTCGATCATTTATATGCAAATAAAGGCGCTGCGAGTATAATATACGCAAAAGGAGGGAACTCGCAAACTTTAAAACGATATCACAAGATTTATATGCTAATATTTAATCATATGCTTTGTTAGTAATTTTTTATCAATCATTTTCCAATACTTGGAATATAGTTTAACATGCAGAAACTCTGTTTTTCATTCCACTAAAAAAGTTCTATACAAGACCTATACAATATTAAAATTTGACTGATTGTAAGCAACTAATGTGTGCAGAAAGTAAAAGTAATCATTGTATAGAAACACATGTCAATATGTACAGACTGTGTGGAAAACAAAGTTCTAATCACTATCATCAACATTACTTACTAATTAATATATTGAACTGATTCTTCAGCAGATTCATCGAACACATAATCTGCATCAGAAATAATCATGGCAAAGGAAAACACACTTATTTTTGATGAAAGATAGATACATATGAATATTTATAAAAACTACTATAGAGTAACTGAATTACATCAGTCTATCAGATTTAAGTTATAATTCAAGAAAAGATGAAAAAACAAAAAGACCGAACCAATGGCAAGAGAGAAAATTAGAGAATGAAGACACTTACAGGAATAAAGAAGACGAGAATCAAATCGGGAAGAAGAATAAGAGAGATGAACGCTATATCTCTAATTGAACTATCAGACATAATTATTACCGAAGGAGGAAGATAGCTGGTTTTTAACCGCTGGGATTATAGTAACCGAAAAAGTAAGACAACTGGTTGACAAAGTGTTGCGCTGTAAGGGAATCAATCGAGTGACAGTTGGAAGTCGAAATTGAGTGCTACTTGTCAAAGTGTTGTTGCTTGCAAAAGTGTGGTTTCTCCTTTCCTATATAACTAATTTTACAACATTTAAAATGAGATTCATTTGGATTTGATTGAAAACGTGCACATAAACAACTAATGAACATAGTGTCGGATCTAGAAGTAGTAAGATAAATAAATATACCCACATGTGTCTAGAGTAATCATCAACCAATACAAAACAAAATCTCTTACCACCTAAATTTGCAATACCGTTAGTCTAAACAAAACAATATGAGCTAGTTCAAGAACTCTAGAGGTACTCACAGAGTCATGAAAAGGTGATTGGTCAATATTTTTGCATAAATTAGAATCAAAATCAACACTCATTTCCTTATCACTAACTGGCTGATTGAAATATGATTATGGTGAAGATATTTAACATATAATATATCGTTTAAGATAAATGTATTGTTACCTATTTTAGCTTTACCGATAATTTTTCGTTGTTACCCATTGTGACTCTGCCATTTTTGTACTAGGCTAAGGAACTTTGATTTGTCGCTCATCATGTGTCTGGAACAGCTAGAATCTTGGTAACACTGTTGTTGTTCCTTAGCCTGCCACCACACCTATACAAGAAAAGATTTTTGTGACCTATTTGTTTTTATAGGTCCATGGTTGTTAGCGATAAAAGATTTTGAAAATAGACCCAAGACAATCTATATTTGTTCCTTTCGGCACCTAGATTTGTTTGACTTTAAGGGATTTTATATTCATGCCTTTAGGAACCCAAATTGGTATGGTTTTCACGTGTTTGAGTCTACACCAGCAATTATTGTGATTGTGTCCAATTTTTCCATAAATCATGCACTTGAAATTGACTTTATTAATTTTGCTTCTAACACCTTTAGATTGAGTATACCTAAGTCCTTGTCTAATAGTATTAACAGTTTTTTTCCCAATAACATATTTAGTGATCTTTCTCCTTTGGAGAATTTCCCCGAAGATGTAGACAATTATTGGACTTGTGTTTTAAGAGATTCGTTTTCATCCAATAACAACATGCATTTTTTAATAGAATTTTCTCTCCTAGTGTTTTCACTTTCTTTCAAAATCAGAATTTCATTTTCAGGTGATTTAATTTTAATTTCTGATTTTTTTAATTTCTTCTTCGAATGATGGACATTTATCACACTCAGGGATCTTATTTCGATAGTTTTTAACCAATTGATCAAGCTGCTTATTTAGTTCTATCAAACTATCTTTTTGTGATTCAAGTTTAGCGTACTTCTTCCTAAGTCTTTCAGAACAGCCATTTGCCTCATGAAAATATATAAGTAATTCCAAATGAGTAAGTTTTTACCTCGCTTGGCTCGTCATCATAACTGTCAGTTGTTTCTCCTAGAAGACACAATTTTGCTTTGTCATTCTCACTGCCAATGTTCTCATCTTTATCTTCATCATTCATCCTACATGGCTACAAAACTTCTCCTCTTTGATTTCTTTTGCTTTTTGAGTTAATTTTGAGGACAATTGGGCTTGATGTGACCGGGTTTATTATAGTTGTGATAAATGATCTCCTGCTCTTCTGAGTCCTTTAGGACTTTAGCTATTCTATTCTTCAATTGTTGATTTAGAGCTAGATTTCAATACTTGTGATTCCACCTTTTGGATTTATTTATTATCAGTGCCAGTTCTGCTGCTCCACCATCATCTTCACTTTCCGTTGTTCCTTTGATTTCTTTCGAGCATCTCCTCCTTCACGTTCTTCCCTGGATTTGACTTCTAGCTCATAAGTGGTGAGATTTCCAATGAGTTCTTCAATTTTAATTTGTTTCAAATTTTTTGATTCCTGGATGGTAGTTACTTTCGCTTCAAAATTTCGTGGTAGAATTCTGAGAATTTTTCGGACTATTTCCAATTATGTGTATGGTTTTCCGAGAGCTTTTGATTTGTATATGAGATTATAAAGTCGACCATACATTTCTTTGACACTTTCATCCTTTACCATTGTGAATTTCTCGTACTTGGTACTAAGCATGGAAAGGCAGGATTCTAACCTGAGAGGTTCCTTTGTGAGTCACTTCAAGCATAAGCCAAATTTCCTATGCAGTTAGACAATGTGAGACACGGTTAAATTCAATTTGATCTAATGAACAAATAGTAGAATTCATGGCTTTAGCATTGGCATTTTGTAATTTATTTTCTAGATCTATTCATTGATCCATAGGTTTTTCAACTTCATGATTATCTACCATAATTGTTGGTGTCCTATATCCCGTTTCAATAATATTCCAAGCATCAATGGTTTTCAAAAAAAAAATCATTCTATTTTTCCAAAAAGCATATTCACCATTGAACATGCATGGTCTAACTATGGACTGACCCTCAGCAAAAGCATTATTAGAAGAAGCCATTTTAAAAATTCAAATTTTTAAAACAAAAATTGGTTTTTGTTCTTAGCTCTGATACCACTTGTAGGATCATTTTCACCCTAAAGGGGGGTGAATATGGTAATAATAATAATATAAAAAATAATGCGGAGATATATATAATAATTGCAGCACAGATAATGATAGAATAAAAAATAGAAATAGAACAACATAGATTTACCCAGCTTCGGCAATAACCTGCCTACATGCTGCATCCAAGGTTTCTACTATAAATTAAGTATTGAGACGCTTACACGCATAAACTTGCGACATCCGCTAATGACTAACCTAACTCTATGCTCAAAACCCTGCCACAATTCATTCACTGAGTTGCAAATTCTCAAACTACGCCCCGTAGTTTGTCACATGTCACACGACTAGAAAGTTATACAATAATAAAAGGAAAATTAAAAAATAAAAATAAACTAAAAAACCAAATAGAAACAAAACCCAAATTATAGAGCTGTCCTATTTCAAAATATAATTGGAGATAAAGAGACATCTCCCTTTTTTCCTTATGTTCGGCCCAACAGAGATGAATGCATGCCTTTGTATTTTGTTTGGCCATTCACTTTTGTTCCTCTTTAGAAATTAGGCCTTCGTTCGATTGAAGCCATCGCATGATTTTCGAATGATTGAAGTGATTAAAAGTTTTTGCTTTGCTTCGTTAATCGTCCCCTAGCTTTGATTGGCTTTCGACTGCTTCAATAAGTCGAGTTGGATGTTCATTGATTGGTACGTGATTTTTCCCTTTTTAGTTCTCGACTTTGATTCGAGTTATGAATTTGTTCATGATTTATTCTAAGTAGGCTCACTGATTTTAGTCTCGAACTCGAATACTTTTTGTCGATGATGTTAACGGGTAATTTATAGGGATCGAACACCTTATATCTTCGTTCGTATAATTGTGTTTGAATTCTTTAGTGATTTTATCTCTTGCATTGCTTTATGCTTGAACAATGGTGATTATACTAACTTGTTCTTGGTTGATGTTGCTTGAATTTCCTTGAATCGGTTCCTTTTTTTGCTCCTACAACTTTGGCATTTTGAATTTTTGGACTTTGAGATGAAACTTGACTTCGACTTGTTCAACTTTTGACTTGTTGCTGAATTTTTGTTTGTCAATTCTTTTTGAAAACTTTTCCTTGACTTTCATCAAAACTGCTATTGCTAATTAATTTAAAAATACTTCACACTGTTATAGTTCGAAATGCTACTATATTCGTCCCTGTCTCCTTTGTTGCATAAGTTTTCAAACTTTGAGTTAGTGCATATGAACTTGTACATGTCTTTTGTACACTTGTTTGATTTCCACTGCTTTGAGTGTGATGGTATCCATATTGTTTTAGTTCCTTGATGTCCACTTTGTTGCATTGTATGGTGGTCTAGTCTTCATATGTATATGTCTGGTGCCTGGTTGTTACGAGTCTAGCTATTGCATTGCTTCAGTTACCATTTGTTTGCTTGTACATAATGCCATGTCTCAGTTTCATATGATCTGAGCTGGTATTCACTTTGGGTTTCTCTGTGTTGCCTTCATACTGAATTTGTATTCTGTTGATCATCTCCATATGCTTGTGTTGCCATATATGTTGTCTTCTTTGTACATATGTGTGCAGCCCTAAACTTTGTATATGAGGTTGCCTGGACTATTTGGTCGCATTGAGATATTGTCATGTTAGAACCGATTCATGTATGTTGGTTTGATGTGGAGTTCCATGTCCAGATTGCTTGCATTGGTTTCAGACACAATCAAGTCTTCATTAATCACTTGTTGTTTGATGTGTGTACTTGTATCTCAATAAAGCATTGCGTTTGTTCTACTGGCTTGTCTTTTTGAACTGGTTCACCTGTCGTTGTGAACACTTTGTTGTGGCTTCATGCCTTGATTCCATTGAAATTTGGTTGACCTACTTTTGGTCTTCATGTCTGCACTATGTTGTACTCGAGTCTCCTTGTTGTATTGAGTCTGGTGTGTCTGGCCTCTGTTTCATGTGTACATGTGTGTGTTGTTGCAATCTGAAGTCTTGTGTACACTTGTTTTTTGGTTGGAATTGCCTTATTGTTATTTTTTACCGAGTCTTGTATATGCCTGAATGCATTTGAAACTTTGAACTGTAGTCATCTTGTATGCATATATATAGGACTGGTGTACATGTTGTATTGGCTTAATTTGGTCTTGATATCGTGTGTTCTCTTCTAGTGCTTTTGTATCCTCTGAAATATATATGTGAGGTCTGATTCAAGTATATTGGAGCTTGTTCTAGTCATTGAAACTTGTACTTCACCATTCTATTTTGTTTTTGTATTGCACCTGAGTTGAATCCATCTTTGGCTCGGGTATGACCTTGTGCTCACCTGTCCCTTTAGTTCTAATAGCATGTGTATATCGGCGTGCACGGCCTTGCAGCATGTACAATGATACATTGTGCATGTCAAAGTTGTACGTGTAGATGAATTCAAAAGAAATAAATGAAAAACAACCCAAATAACCGAGGCAAATAACATTTTCAAAAACACACACTTCAATTTACACTGAAAAATATTTTCTTTTTAAATTTTACTGCTTCAGCGTTTATTTTGTAGATAATTCAGATGTTGGATACAGGCTGAAATAAAGTTAAAGACAAAATACGAGTATGAGTGAGTATATGTAATGAGGTCAAAATTGTAAATTGAAATTTGTGATGTAAATCGAAATTGTAATGTAACTGAAATTGAAGTGTAAACGAAATTGTGTAAATGAAGCGAGAGCTAAAATTTGTACTATTCAAATTTGTAATAAAATATTTGTTTGAATAAAATGTTTGTTTGAATATGAATTCTGAGTTATTTATTTTGTTCCACAAATATCTATTTAATTATGTGAAAAATAAAATAGTACAATATCAAATACATTTAAACGAATATATATGTTTATTATCATCAAATAAAAACCATAGTCTATTGTATTCTACAACTTAGACATATGCAGAGTTAATCCAGAAGAATGATGACATCTCCTAATGGGAGCGACCTACTTAGCTTTGCTGTTTCTACCCTATTTTAGTCATTTCCTAGGTGTGAGGCCAAAAGAGGTATCGAATACCTTTCACATATCACATCATCTTTGAATGCCACATTGCCATTCCTATTAACTACTGATTGCCTTCCACAAAAATATAACCCTTGAGCTCGTATTTCTCGAGGAGAGTGTTAAGCTAAGAGAAGTTACTTTCTCCGCCACCACAAATGAATGTTTTTAAAAACCAATGTACGTATTCCTAGAAGTGCAATGTCAAACATCCATCCACATAAGTTGTCCAGGAACAGCATAAACCAAAGGTACTTTCCTACCACATCCTGTCAAGAATTACCCTTGGATTAGTAGTGAATAGTCCTTGCATTGGATATTTCATAATAAAGACACTACTGCTACTATATGTATATTGGGATTTTAACCCTAAATAATCAACAAGCAGTCCTTCACTATGAAAATCCTAAATATCAATATCATCAACAAACGTATCGCATATAGGTTGGTTCGAAGTGGTTTTCGAATAAACCGATCCTGGTCTCTTTGCACCAACAATGAAAAAGCATTGCTCAACCTCGTATAAAAACCAAGTCTCATAGACTTATCATGTTTCCAACTTTCAACTTGCTATCCTATGTCCAAGAAGTAAGCTCGGTTGATAGAAGTAATCACTCTGCGCTACTCGAATCAACAATATTTACACCAAACGATAATCAAGCCCACATAGATGGCTACGTACTAAGTGTACGACTAAATAGTTTCCACATCAAGTCGAGAAACTAAAATGGCCAAAAATATAATTTACCATTAAAACAGTTACTAGGCCTAATTTATTAATCATTTACTAATTAAATCACTTTCCAATTTATTTACTTCAAATTATCTTTAAAAGATATATTTCCAAAACCATTCAATATTTCAATATTTGGAAAACCTTTCATAACTTATTTTAATAATAAGTGAATTCACAACTTATCATATTTTCAAACCATTTAAACTTCATTTAGAATATCACTTTCCAAAACATTCATTTTAAGGATTTTTCACTTTAAAAACGTGAACATTTTTCCTTTTATAAAAATACATATTTAGCTTATCAAATTAAATTGATTCCACATTTATGAAAAAGTGTTTATAATTCACATTTCTATTTTATGAAAACTTCCTTTTGAAAAATTCCTTTATTAACCAATCCCGTTTATCTCATTTATATATCAAAATCCCATCATAAGCTTATTTACTTATAAATTTCTTTATACACACATTCTTTCTTTTCTAACCATATCATTCATAAAGTCCATTATAAATTCATTTCAAAATTTCAATTACAAATCCATTTACAAATTTGATTATAAATCCATTTCTAATATTTATAAAACACTATTTATAAAAATCCATTTGATTAGATCTCTTTATTAATAACATTCCTTTATAAATTTTCATTTTAATACTTATAAAACTCATTTATAATTCCATTACTTTTATTTATAAAATATCAATTTTATAAATTTTATATATAAACCATTTATAATAAGTTCAAAATTCTCAATTTAACTTATTTTACAAATAGTTAACTCCATATTTCAAAAATCATATTTAAGTATATTTCAAAACCATAATTTTTATAACATAAAATTTGTAACTTTTTATTTATTTAAAATAAATCCATTTCCTTAACAATTCAAAAATTATTAAAACATGAATATTTTCAAAATCTCTTTGAAATCCTTTTTAAATTGAAATCATCATTTTAATATTTTAAATTTCCAAAAATATGGCATGATGCTGCAAAAGTATAAATAAGGGGATTCACATCAATAATAGAAAACATGACATCCATCACATCAAACATCACAAAACACAGCATATATAACAATATATGTAAACAAACATCAACCATAATAAGGAATCATGTTAGATCCCTCCAACCTGTAACCTGCAACAAATACACATATGAGAAATATATGTATAATGTTTGTTTCGAGGCAGACACGCGTACAAAGGGTCATCCGCTCATACACGGGAACGTGTAGGGTCTCATCTGCTCTAATAGGCAGGAATATATCCAACTGCCTGCTAACTACTAAAGCATAACATCCATGCATCCAATATATACACACTCATATATATATGACATCTAATAGTCATCAAAACAGCATAATAAAAATATTCCCACTTATATAAAAATATAAACGAGTCAAAAAGAGTGAGCTTTACTCGCTTTGCTTGTAGTCATCGTTGTAACATTTTATTTCAATTGAAAACGAACAGGTCTTCAAATTTAACCAAAATTTCCATTATCTCAAATCAACTGCATTCTAACTCCATAGCATAATATTTTCAGATATGAACATAGCGCAATTCGTTTCATCTGAATCGAACCTCGTATGAAGAATTTATGCAATTTATAAGATTACACGATTATAATATAAATTAATTACAAAATAAATTTACTTAATTAACCTAAGTAATCACAGCTGCATGTTTCCAGATCCAATGCACTATGTTTCTCCTTCCTCCTCCATCGTTCACGTCCAAGCATCACCTAACCCATACGTCGATACCATTCTATGATTGCCGCTCCCAAATTTGATCGCCAGAGCAAGATCGGAGACCACCCCCACATGTGCCTATGCGAGCTCCACATAGGCCTTAGACCGCACCCCCTAGCTCCTACTTTTCATCGAAAATCATGGATGAACGGTGAGTGATTCATGGCGATTTTCTATCGATTCTCTTTACTATATTCGATTGTTGGATTGAAAAATCGTGTCGAGCTCTACAACTTTGCAAAAGAAAGTTTTTGAAAATAGTGGATGGATTAGCCGAAAAATGAGGAGGAAGAATCGAACAATTTTGGCTTTTGAATTGTTTATGGCGGCTAGGGCATGAAACCTTAGGGTTTGTGCAAATCATAAAATCTTGTGGCTTTATATAGAAAATTTTCACGCACTATTTATTCGAAAATATTTTGAACTCCAAACAAAGCATGCCACCTTGCGTACATAGTTTTACCCATATTCCGAACCCAATAGAATATATATCGGAAGCTAATTCCATTATATATAGAAGATAGGTTTTCAAATCGAGTTATTTTAGTTAAAATCTTTTTAAAAAAATTATGCGTTTCAAACTCGTACGATCAAATGGTAAGTCCAATCAACACGAAATTTAAAATCCTATAATAACTCACTATTACGGATCCAATGAAACATGTTTCATCGAAATACGAGACAATGTCAAAAATGACTATTTTTACTCGTTAATCAAAATATAAAATTTCCAGTTTCCATTTATTCACTTTTAATTCAATTTTCAAAGTTCTCTAACTTTATCTAAATTCAAATAGAATTTAATTCAAATTAATAAATCATTTTCATTCAAATTAAATTCTCTTTTAAATTATTTCCACGATTTCAAATATTAAATTAAACAATTTAATTATCCAATAAATCACTATATTCAAATTATGAGTTATTTAACTTACAAAAATTAAGTTCTGAATATTTAAAATTAATTAAATATTTCAAATTCAAACGATTAAAAAACTAGGTCATTACACCGGGAGGGCGAAACGGTACATTCCTACCATGGGCATTGCATCGCGTGCCTTGTCATATTTATCCTGATCGAGCCCACTATGACTTTGGTTCGTATTGTACCTATGGAGTGCTCCCTGAGTATCCCACTAGTTTACCATAGAGCTTACAGTACTGTATAGACTACGATGCTTATATAAAAATATGTTAAAGGGGATATGGGTAATGCCTTAACACTATTTTAATACTTTACTGATAGACATTACATATATAGCGTATTCTACTACATGTAGATAGTTTAACGAATCCTTAGGAAAAGGAAATCCTAAACATCTCTTAAGTTATTGCGCACTCATTATACACTGGATAGAAGATGTAAAATCTCGTAAACATCTCTGAAGCCATTACACTCATATTTATTTGAATTGATTACTTACGTAAGAATGTTAATCCTGACTCGAGTGTTTTATTTTGCTTTATGCTTGGTCAGCCTGAGTTTTTCAGTTTTGAAGACTATTTCACTGGAGGACAAAGACGAAGATTTAGTACATTATTACTATATTTGTCCCACTGCATCATGTTGTTTTGCTAATTACTATATTTGAGTATTATATTTTGTTCACTGTGAGATTTTGTGTTTTATTTTTCTTTCTTTTCTCTTATTTTCTTATTTACCCCATTGACAATCCTCCCTTTTGAATGGTTTGACGTGACATGTATAGTTTATTGTTGATTTAAACCATCCAAAAAGGTGGTTCGTTACAGTTGGTTTTAGAGCTTTAATTTTGCGATAACCTTAGCTTTGTGGGGTTTGACTCATTAGAGATAGGGTAGTAATTCCCTAGAATGAGTCTGTTTGAGCATGTGTGTGTGTGTGTATGAGAGCATACTTGTTAGTGTTATAAAATGTTTTGAATTGTGTTTACTTATCCGTTGAGTTATATATATATATATATATATATATATATATGAGAGCATACTTGTTAGTGCTATAAAATGTTTTATATTGTGTTTACTTATCCGTTGAGTTGTTTATGAATTCTGGTCGGTGCGTGGGACGCCATGTTATCGATAGGGTTTCTAAACATTAAACGAGGCAAGTTGACATAATATTGTTTTAAAATCAAGTAAATGAAATGATTTTGACTAAGTTATTTTATATATACAATGGTAATTTTCAATGGACGTTAGTTGTTAGGGGATGATAATATTTAGTTATCATCGATTATTGGTTGAATTAAAACAAAATGAACACTTTGTGAATTTTATTTCACGAAGCGTTCGATAATTAAATTTAATTGAAATATAATTATAACAAGAATTGTTTACAATAAAAAAATTGTAAACTAATGAAAAGTTTTGATTATAAGGTAATGAAATTTGCATAAGTATATTTATAACGTAGCTTATAAAAAGGAAGGATTTAATAGTCGAGCATTTTTGAATTTAAAACCTGTTGCTTTTAAAATTGTTTTCAAAGCCTTCAAAACTAATTATAATATTATTTGAAAGTGTTTTGACTAGAAATATTTTTAAAATATTTTTGAAAGGAATAAAAACATTGAACTCGCTTTAGTCGCTGCAAAATAATTCTAGGGATGACTGCGACATTGCCAGTATTTGAATTGGAATATTTAATGGGTTTTAAATATTTAATAGTTAATTTTTAACTTGAATTTCAAATATCACTAATTATTGGATAATTTAAATATGAATTTAGCAATTGGAAATTGGGTAAAATATGAAATTGGGCGTTTTAAGCTTGTTAAAAATATTTCAAAGGCTTGTAAAATTTATATTGTTAATACTGAAGATAATTTTAAAATTGAGTTTAAAAGTGTTTTGTTCAGTTCTGAAAATATATCGTTTAAATTGACGTTTAAAAATAGCCTTTCGAGGCGCAGTTTCGGAATTCGACGAAACTAGTTTCATTGGATCTGTAATAGTATACTATTATCGGATTTCAAATCTCGTAGAATTGGAAGTTATCGTTTGGTTGTACGATATATAAATACGCTGAAATCTATATCGAAATTCAATATAAATACTGGGTCCAAAAAGCTATCTTCTCTATACGATCGAATTAGGACTCGAAACCTTTTCCATTGCATTTGGAGTAGGGGTATAACCTTATAAACGCCTGGCGGCATGCCGCAATAGGATGTCAAGAGTTTAAGCTACGAATTCAAGACGATTTAAATTTGAATTTAAATTTAAATATAAATATAAATAATATAATTGCATTGACCAGTCAAAATTTCACATCAGCTGTTTTTCTTATCACTTCAGGCTACTGTAGCAAGTTGAGTGAAACATGATAACATCTTATCTTGTCCCCATTTCCTTCAATTTAATTCAACGGAAAGAATAAAGGAAATATATATAAACATCATCTCGTATTTCTCAATGGGGATATGATCGAACTTCCTACTTCTGTTTTTTTTCTATTTGATTTCAAAGGAAACGAGAACGAAAATGGCTATAATTTATATTAAAAAAATCAAATTGAGTTCAATGGCGAAATTCATTCGTTTGAAACATAATCGAACGTAAGAAGGAAGGAATCGACGAAGCAATCAATTCGATTTGCTTCGAAATGGATCGCAGAATAGGAGGGGCTCGATCGAATCATAGTGGCGACAGCCTTGCGATGTTCGCAGCAGAAGGCTCATTCGAATTGACCTAGGTTTGATATTGGGTTACCGGGCTGAGTTGTTTCGAGCGATCGACGGTTGGCTTGGGATGGCCTTGAGCGATCAAGCCATAAGAGTCGCATATGCAAGGGAGCAACAGTCATGTGGGAGGCACGACGGTACGAGAAGTTCTGGGGGCTCGCGAGGACTGTTGCGAGTGTAATTTCACAAGCAAAGATAGGCGACTCGAGGAGGTTTCGGCAGGGGGTCTCGGAGCTTGAGTTTGCAGTTTGTCAATGAAGGTATTTTATTTTAATTATTTATATACATATTACAGAGGAAAATATATATATCGGTAAGGTATGGATTTTTATTTCTTTTAAAATTTATTTTTAAAAGAAAATATATATATATATATATATATATAACTCGGAGATTGATTTTTCAGTAAGGGGTGTGTGTGTGTGTGTGTGTGTGTGTATGCGGATTTTTTTATGTTATGTAATTGCTGAAAACATAAGAGTATAATATAAATGTAAATATACCTATATAAACACTCATGCATGTTTTGATATATAGAAGTTAACAGAAAATTATTTTATATAGATAAGGTCTGGAAAAAAATAATAGGAATTTGAAAATGTTGAAATTTAAAATTAGATTTTGAAATCTATAAGTTATTTTTATACGTATATATGTAGTTTCAAAAGTGAATAAATATACATATATACCTATTTTCATTTACTAGTTTAATTTTAAAATAATGAAGATGTATTTGTTTAATTAGGTCTAAATTATTTTATTTACCAAGAAATTATTTAAAGGAAAATTAGTTCAAATTTAAATCATTAGCCAATTGAATTATTTAAATGGTACATAATGATTCGATTATATTTCGAATATTAATAAATCATATAAATTATTATTCAAGGTCAAAAATGGGGAAACCAAGGCAAGATTGAAGTGGATTGCAATTTAAAAATCAAAGGTGAGTTAATCTCACTCATGTGGATTACCATTAAATTTATATAGTTAAATTTAAATTATTAGTTGAATGATTGAATTGCCTAGATGTGATATTATATATAATAGTATATATAGAATGATTGATTCTCGCATTATATAGTGGATGAGACCCTATGTGCCCAGCATAAAAGCGGATGATCCTTTATACGGCGATATCTCGCCTTGAAGCGGGATTGGTATTTTATATTGTGCTAACATCTGTGGATGCAGGAAATAACAAGTTGGAGGGATCCAACTGGATTCCTTAAAATATTGAAATTTGTTTTTATAATCTGTGATA
The DNA here is from genome assembly GCA_030765085.1 of Allium cepa. Classification (NCBI taxonomy): domain Eukaryota; kingdom Viridiplantae; phylum Streptophyta; class Magnoliopsida; order Asparagales; family Amaryllidaceae; genus Allium; species Allium cepa. The sequence continues at coordinate 326,909,117 of CM060932.1, forward strand.
TGATTCATTGATTATCTGTGATAGATTATTGATTATATTGGGAATTTAAAATATTGGATGCTATGGTTTGATTGAACATATTTGGGTATATTGAGTTATCAAAAATATAAAGATTGAATTTTTAAAAGGAAAATAAAAGAGAGAATTTTTAAGTAAAATAGTTATAGAGAATTTGGATAAATTAAAGAATGCATTGAAAAAGGATAAAAGTTGATTTTAAATTCTAATAAATAAATTCCGAGTATGGAAAGGAGATTTTTGAATAAATGGGAAAATATGAATTATTAAAGTTAAGTGATATTATTTAAAGGAATAAAGGATTTATTTTTAAACTCAAGGTTTAAAATAGTTAGGGAGAGATAAAGAAGAATTTTGGAAAAAGTATGAAATTGGTATTTTCAGTTTAATTAAGATTTTAAATCTTAATAAAGGAGTAAATCTGAAATTAATGGGTTTTGAAATAAATTGAGTAAATAAAGGAATTTATTTTAAAATGGAATAAACTTTAGAAATCAATTTGAAAATTGATTAAGTGTTTGAAACTATGATTTAAAAGGAGGATGAGACTATGGAATTTATAAAGTGGGTTTATAAAGTGAAATAAGATATCAGTGGATATTTGGAAGTATAAATTCACGGTGGGAATTTATAAAGGAATGGGTAATTTGTTTTAAAATAAATAGCGGTTTAATTTTTAAAGGTGGAAAGAAAAACTTACGGGATTGAGACATAAATTAAACTGGAAATAAATTAAGAAGGATTTATAAATGATTTGATGGTTATATTGGAATGGAAAGTAAAATTTCTTGAAAAGCTAAGTGTATTTTCAAAGAAAGATTTTTAAGTATAAATTAGAAGTTTTAAAATGTTTTAAAGAAGAATATTTTCTGTAACGCCCCACCCCGAGACCCACCTTAGTAAAGAGAATTAACAAGTAATCCTATCTACTAAAGCAGAGAATAGGGCTAGTTAAAGGCGACCATCTATAATTTTGTCTTAAACGTATATTGAATACGTCGATAATTGCATTATAATTTTTCCACTCAAGTGGATCGACATACCTAGTAAATGCTTAATCCAAAATTATAGGTGGCTAACGGATCCATCAGAAAAAATACAATAACTGAATGTACATCACATCATAGAACAGTAACGAACATCATATATATACATATACACTGATACACGTTTAATACTATACAATATGAGTACAATAACGGTGGTACACGACCACACCATATACATCGAATCAAATGTAAAAACATCAGAGTATGCGGAAGAAATAAACTACTTGAGAGAAAGAAGAGCTGTTAGCCAACATCAACTTCAAGCTAAGTCCAATAGATGATACATGAAACAACTCGGTCTGACCCGAGTGAAAACACACGGGTCAGGATAGCTAGAACTTATCATTAGTAAAGGTGATGATAAGAGATAAGGGGAAAACCATTCCATCATTACCAATGAAATGATATAGGTCATCAAGTTATCTCCAGAGTGATACATCAATGGTTCATCATGATTGCATAAAGGAATACAATATGTATATTAGATAGACATGGTTCATCTAATTATATATATAACCGAATGAAATGGGTGAGGATATGAACCATAAAGTAAATCTTCATAAGATGATTAAAACTTCAAGAATGCGTCATAAATAAAACTCATCTAATAGAAACTTCTTAATTATTATACCTCATCTCATCGGTATAAATACAAATACATCTCAAATCCATCATTAAACTCATTATAAATATTCTTCATAATCATTTATACCTCATATCATTGGCATAAATGTAAATATATCTTAAATCTATTAACAACACTCATCATAAAATCATTACCATAATTTATACCTCATCTCATTGGTATAAATATATATAATGTCCCAAATCCATCTTGATAGAGCCCGAAAAGAATCCAAAACATCATATTCGAAATCACAAATAAAACCATGTATGTCAATAAGCCTTTTTCTTACATAAGGCTATACTAAAGCATCATCATCAAAATAGTGAAATCGAAAAACCTAAAACCTCATGGAAAACAGCACGTGCATTTACATCTTGACTAGTACTACCATTATTTGGTACCATTTATCATGATGACTTGGGGTCACATAACATCATAACATCGTGATCATCTTGATGACACCCAGTCACAAAAACCCGAGTAATAACATCGTGATGATTGGAGTCGGGTAATAACTTCATGAACATCGTGATGACTCCAATCTAGTACTCGGTCTGTAGCACTAGTAACATCGTGAATGTGTCTCAACTTCTCGAATAGGAACCAATAGGCGTCAACGTACGTCCCATACCATACGTTCGTACGTATTGGTTTACTAATCGTTAGTCGATTCCACATTAGAAAACCATCATAAACATCATCAAATAAACATTGCCTCATCTCATCGGCAAGTGTAAGATACCTAACTCGTCTTATCTCTTACTTGGACGAGTTTTAAGTGACATCGAGACTCGTCTCATTTCATCGACAAGTAAAAATTCATCGTAAATATCGAAATCATCATCAATCCATCATAACAACTTGCCTCATCTCCTAGGCAAGTAAAAGAACATCGTGATGGTTATTTCTAACCATAGTTGCAAATTAAAACTTAACATCGATATTGCCTCATTTCATCGGCCATCACAAAATGCATCTAGATTGGTTCGTCGTCGAATGTACTCAAAAAGTAATTCTCAAACCAATAATCTTCACCAAAATTTGGTAATTTCTAAATCAACTCAAAATAACATTTCAAATTGGTTTCGATCGTACAAGTCCGATATTAAGCGATAAAGCAAAAATACATGTCCTATACCATATATATTTTTTACTAAATCATTTAATTCTTATTCTTATACGTCGAAATTCATAAATATAGGCTAAAATATATTTAAAATAATTTTTTAGAGAAAACAGAGTTCCTAAACAATCTAGAAACCATTTTAAAAGCTTTGTATAGAAAATCCACTATTTTAAAGAGAATTTCTATTATAAAAACACTTTAAAATAATTAATAATTAATAATTAAAAAAATATTAAAAATGCTAAAAAATACTTATTTAATAAACAATGATTTATTTTTATTTAAGAAATTTTCAAGAATTTATTTGAAATTAAAATCATTTAAAACCATCAAAATACTCACATATCGGTATTAACCGTTATTTAAATTTAAATAGAATTTAAATAAAAATTAAATCTCAAACTTCTTCAAACCCTAATATAATATATTCATGGAAATCATTTCCATCTAATAACATCAACTTTTACAAAAAAATTGCGACAGAAATTATCGAAATCGTCAGAATATCATCAAACACGGAAATTAAACACTACATATATTTCGGTCCTGCTGTAAAGAATATACATTTTCACATAGAAAACAACATAATCTGAGAATTATTATAAAACAAAAGTTGTAGCCTAAATACGTACGTTTGCAGAACTTCAAAAATTTGTAAATTCCGATAGGAAACAAGAAAGTTATGATCAAATAACTTTACAGGTGAATATATAAACACTCCCTGTCAATGACAGAACAGACACGAAGATATGGATTTTACACCATATAAACATCAAAAATACTCAAAACTCGAAATAAAAAAGTTATAGCCTAAATCATACGGTTGTCAGAACATCCAAAATTTCTAAATTCTGATTCCAAACAAGAAAGTTATGATCAAATTACTAAAAACATCAAACTGAGCCTGAACTTATGCATTTGCAGGACAGCGACAAACAATTGCAATTTTAGCATAGATAGCTTTGAAATTAGGCAAAATGAATAAAAGAAAAGTTGTAGCTTAGTTTCTAAGATTTTCAGAACGACCAAGATCTTCAAATTTGGTTAAAAATTGAGTGAGTTATGATCAATTTCGTTTCAGTTATAATTATGAACATAATTCAATTTTTGGATTGAGCACAAACGATGATCAAAGCATGATTTTTAAAGCTCCAAACATCCAATTCACACCAAATATAAATAAGAAAAATTGTTTATAGCTAGCCTGAGTGAGATTACTCACCTAAGGGTTTGCTTATAGCGATTTGGCAAGATTTAGCAAGATAGCATGTGCCTTTTGCAACGAATAAATGCTTACATAGCCTAAGAAACCCCAAAATCAAACATGCAAGCAAGGAAATAACAAAATTAGGAATTACAGGTAAAAAAATGTCAGATTTTGATGGATATAGAGGCTTGATAGGATGGATATTACCTTTACTTTAGTTTCCAACTTGAATTTTCTCTAGATTACAAGAGGTTTTGGTGAATTTTTAATTTTAGGTGGAAGCCATTTTCATTCTTTTGGATACTAGGTTTTGAGGAAGAAGAACATCTGGCAAGGAAAGAAAAAAAATCATCGTCCAAAACTTCAGAAGCTTCCAGATAAGGCTAATGGGTAAAAGGATATAAGTTTCTTAAAGTCCATTATCAATGCTTAGAATATCTTAGGTATGGTATATAGTATATTACACTAAATTATAAATAACTTCCTCATATAAATTCCAATTTGAATGAAACGAATTGCATCATTCAAGTTTTAATGAATTGCATCTATTAGCAATGGAAAATTATAAATTTTCCAAATAAAAATATTATTTACACAATTTAACACCAAATATTTACCAATATTCACATTTATGGTGAAAATCATTATTTCAATCATATTTGTATCTCAAATATTTATTTTCTTTATGTTTTCCTTTTATTACAACTTTGTCAATATTTTTGCTTATGGGAAAATAACTGAAATTTAACATATTTTACCGATATAAGCATTTATTTCACGCTTCTAAAAAGTATACAAATGTGTTTTAACAATTTTAAAATATTAAAACATCATTTGCAACAATATTTGACGCTTAACAATTTTATTTCTCACATGTTCATTCTTTTATTTTGGAATAAATGGCTAATATTGCAATACAACTCCAATATCATAACTTTCAATCTAATAATTTATTTCCAATATTTATTTTCATTCCATACCATAAATAAAGTATTTTCAACTTTATTTCCCATTTGTTTACACCAAAACCCAAATTTTTAGTCAACAACATGGTTTATTTTAATAAACAATGTTATCATCAATTATTCCATTTATACTTCGTGATTATCATATTAAATTATAATTTGCATTATAATTGAATATTTCGATATTCTCTAAAATCTTGGGTTGTTACATTTTCTTTTAAGAAGTTTATTAATTTAAATTGTTTTAAGATTTTAAAGTAAATATTTATTGATTTAATTGTAGTAGTAATTATTTTAAAGGTTAAACTAGTATCATGATTTAAAAGATAGTTACTAAATATTTAAACTTTATATAAATAACTTTTATTTTAAAGGTAGTTTCGGCTAAATTTTTACTTGAAATTTTTTTTGGAATTTCATAACTATTATTTTGAATAAAGTCTTTTAAGTAGTTTTTATTTTAAATGATTTAAAGTATGTACATTTTTGGATAAAGTGATTTAAATTATTTAAAATTTAAGTTATTAGGACTTGGTGCTTTTCAGTAGAAACAAAACAATTGTTTGGATAATTGTCTGATTTGATAGTTAAATAACTGATTATCAATATTGGCCAATGCGCTGATCGTTTCGAAGAGACCGAAATCGGGATTAATTTCTCGAAACCACTTCAATTAGGTTTGAATGTTTTCGTGAGGAAGACAAGAGCTTGGAGTCGAAGATGGAGCAGTAAAGTGCAAGGGCTATTCGCTACTAATCCTGAGGGTGATTCCAAATTGGATGTAGTAGGAGTAGTGCCTTCGGTTCCGTTCGGACGGGAATGGACTGGTATGGATGAATGCTATCAGAACATCGTCAGGGGGACGGTGAGCATTCTAAGTAAATGTATGCTAAAAAGGTAGCGCACAGCCTCGAGCTCATCAACCGGGAATGGCTAAAACAAGAGAGGTGCAGTAAGGCTAAGTTGCTAGCAACCAATTAGGGTAAGGTCATCCCTGTCTAAATGTCCCTTTTTATTTGGCTGTGTGGGCGGTTGATGATCCCAACCGCTGGGTGATCTTATTCGGATTACACGGTAAGGGGTAGCTCCGGTCTTGTGTAGCAGGGGATCAAGGTGGATCCTCGGTACTCTGATCTAGACCAGGTAATCTGACGGGCGGTACCCCGGTAGCCCTGCCATTGATGGAAACCCAATCTCCAATAAGTGCCTTCGGACTTGTTTGTATACCTATTATGCTAGAATTTAATGATTGTAACAATTTCAGCTATTTGAATAAGTATTTGTATATATACACTACTATAATATCAGAGGATTTGATAAAAAAAATATTTTGTTTATCGTAAGGTAAAAACCCGGCATGTTTATTTATGGCGTGGTCTTACGAGATACCTTTGATTTCAAAAGGGTTTTTGAAACTTTAATAATCCAATTGAGTGTGTTTTCTCACGTTGGTTTTCTAGACTGACTCGGGTGTTATTTCGCTATAATGCTCGAGTCAGCCCGAGTATTATAAATACAGGATGGGATGCTGTGGAGCTCAAGAGGCGAGCTGGATTGCGAGACGTATCGATCATACTTGACATATATTCCGCTGTGCAGTGTAAGCTGTATATTCAACTTTGGGAGGACAAGTTAATGTAACTGTGTGGAATTTGTGTTGTTGATTTATGTAGTACTCTAATGATGTAATTTATTATTCAGTTACAGATTCTTTCGTATAAATCTGTTGTTATATATTATATATTGTTCCGCTGCGGTTGTGAGATTCTCTTATTGCTTCTCTATTTTCTTCTTATACCTCCTTCTTCTTTCCCTTACGGTCTATTTTTCCGGTATTCGATTGTTCAGCATTTAATACAATGGATGTATTGATGTCGATTTTCAACCGTCTCAGGTCGTTACACTTAGTATCAGAGCTAAAGGTTAAGCGAGAACCTTGGTTTTGGTAGGGATTACTCATTGGAAATAAAGTCTGTAGTACACTAGAATGAGTTCGAGTGTATTGATAGATATGATCGCGTATTTGTTAGTGAATATAAAATTGTTTTATGTTGTGTTGATTGGTTTGTTGAGTGGTATATGGATTCTGGTCAATACAAGTAATTAATGTTATTGATAGGGATCTCTAAACACTTGAATAGAACAATTCGACATAGTATTGTTTTAAATAAGGTGAATGAAATAATTTTGCCTAAATTATTTTTATATATGAAAGAAATTTTTTTTGTAAATTATTAGAAATATACATATGGTTGCTTGGTTGTTAGGAAATGATAATATTAAATTATTATCATTGTGTATGGGAATTGAATAGGAAATTAAGGTAATAACCAAAGGTTAAGGAAATAAATTCATTAGCAGAATGAGATTTGTAAATGTGAATTATAAATGTGACTTATAATTGAAATAAGATAAAGTTCTAGAGAATATTTAAATATAGATTGAAAGGATTTGAAATTTAAAATTTTGGGAAAATTTAATTTTCCTTTGAGTTGAAAATGGTTTTCAAAGTTTTTGGAGGAATAATGGTGGAATTATTCGAAAATATTTTTGAGTCGGGTATGAAATCTGGTGGGATTTGGATTTAAAAATATTTGGAAATGTTTTAAAGAGGTAAAGCACTGAACTCTTTTCGGTCACTGGAAAATAACTCTGATGATGATCGCGACATCATCGGTGTTCATTTTCGAGTCTCCAAGAGAGGAATTGCTGCCAAATTATTTTAAATTGGAATTGTTTGCAAAACTGGGTTTGGTTTTGAAATTCAAAGGATAATTGGATATGCAAATGAATTATGTAAATAATTTATTTCAAAAATGATTTTGAAATGTTGAGTAATTGTTTAAAAGACTCTGGAATCTTATTTAAAATGTTTGTGGAAATATAAATGAATTTGATAACGGGTAAAATTAGAATTTTCTAGAATAGAAAATTTTAACTTGAAGGAGAGCTAAAAATTTGAAGTAAGTCAGAAAACGAAATAAGTTAGAATATAAGCCAATTAAGTGAAGTAAATTAAAAAAAATTAGCAAATGGAAAGTAAATAAGTTGGGAAACTTATAGAAGTTAAAATTTTGAATTATTTCAAAATTAATGAGATAAGATAACCAATTAAGTGAAATGGCAAGCAAATGAATGGAAATTGAATATTGGATGATATTTAATTTAAATTTTGTAAAGTAAAGTGAAGTTGTGGAATTAGTTCGAAGTGGACTAAAAATAATAAAGGTTTGGAAATAAAAGATATTTGAGATATGAATAAATTAGTAAATGAAAACAAATTAAAAATAATGAGATAGATTAGATATGAATGAAAGATAGTTGATAAAAAATTCAGTATGCAGAATTTAAAAATAAATTGAATTCAGATGGAAATTGAATAAAATGGACATAAAAACCAAGGTGATGAATTGGAAATAAATAGAAGAAGTTATATAAAGTATTATGATAGGATTAAGAAAGAAATGGTGAAATTCTCAAAAAAAAATGTATTGGAAAAATATTCTAAGTAAGTATTTAAATAAAGATTAAGTAAAATTTTGAAATGGGATAATTGTAAATAAGTAAATGGAAGTTTGAATAAAAATGAATAAAATGAAATTGATATAGCTAATAATCAATTGAGATTAATATGCAGGATGTACGTATATTATTTTATTCACATAACGATTTGATCCAAATTCGAGCACAAAATTTTGAGATATTTATGTCAATCCGAGTTGGGATTTTTTTTCACTCGATTTTCGACGGCAAACCCTGGATATGGATTTTTGATTGATTTTGAAAATTCTCTGTCATAGTATATGGCTACGCAAAGAGAATGACGGTTTTTGATCAACAAATCAGATCTGAGTCCGCACAAGGAAGTAGGGCGAACAATATTAGTTCAGAAGTGAAACTGTGTGATCGTGTGAGTGATCGAATTTGATATTGTGTAAGGATGATATGTGAACATCGTACAGGATTAAATAAAACAAATGTTGAAATTTTTGTAAAGAAATGAATAAAATGAATTTGGATTTCATGATTGGATATGATTGCTAAGTAGGATATACAGGTGTTTTAAAAGCAAAGGAAAATTGGTGTTTTGAATGCAGAAGATAAATTGAATTACTCGACAAAAAGGTATGTTTTTAAATTTTTGTACGAAATTTGATGATTTTCTGACCTAGCCACTTGGCATTTTGGTTCCTTTTGAATTTTGGGGGCCTGTAGAGGCATTTTGTAGTTGTTCTGATCTAGCCGTGAAAAGGAGACGCTAGCAAAAAAATCAAAAATTTAAGGAGTTAGAAAAAATTTTGAAGAAATTTTGATAATTTAAAATTTGGTTTTAAACTGTAATTCGAATTATTGAGTAGACAAGATTAATCGAAACCTAGGGGTGAGTGTGGAAAGTTAGAAACGGTGTTAATGTGTTCTTAATAAAAAGATGGTTTTGGAAAGTTGTTTGGAAATGTTTGGATTTTGGGAAAGTAGTTAGCGGGTTATGGACCATTCCTCTTAACTACTAATTTCAAGGACGAAATTCTTTTAAGGGGGAAGGAATGCGACGACTCAGAATTTTTGATATTTGAAATTGGAATATTTAATGGATTTTAAATATTTAATAGTTAATTTTTAACTTGAATTTCAAATATCATTATTTATTGGATAATTTAAATATTGAATTTAATAATTGAAAATTGGGCAAAATATGAAATCGGGAGTTTTAAAAGTTGTTAAAAATATTTCAAAGGCTTGTAAAATTTATATTGTTAACACTAAAGATATAGAAGTTTTAAAATTGAGTTTAAAAGTATTTTGTTTAGTTTTGAAAATATATCGTTTAAATTGACGTTTAAAAATTGCCTTCCGAGGCGCAGTCTCGGAATTCGACGAAACCCGTTCCATTGGATCCGTAGAAGTGTATTATTATCGAATTTCAAATCTCGTGGAATTTGGAGTTATCATTTGGCTGTACGATATATAAACGCGCTGAAATCTATATCGAAATTCAATATAAATACTGGATCCAAAAAGCTATCTTCTCTATATGATCGAATTAGGACTTGAAACCTTTTCCATTGCGTTCGAAATAGGGGTATAACCTTATAAACGCCTGGCGGCATGCCTCGATAGGAGGTCAAGAGTTTAAGCTATGAATTCAAGACGATTTAAATTTAAATTTAAATTTAAATTTTATAATTTCATTGACCAGTCAATATTTCACATCAGCAGTTTTTCTTATCACTTCAGGCTACTGTAGCAAGTTGAGTGAAACACGGTAACATCTTACCTTGTCCGTATTTCCTTCAGTTAATTCAACGGAAAGAATAAAGGAAATATATATAAACATCATCTCGTATTTCCCAATGGGGATATAATCGAACTTCCTACTTTTGTTTTTTTCTATTTGATTTAAAAGGAAACGAGAATGAAAATGGTTGTACTTTATATTAAAAAAATCAAATTGAGTTCAATGGCGAAATTCATTCGTTCGAATCATAATAGAATGAAAGAAGGAAGGAATCGGCGAAGCAATCAATTCAATTCGCTTTGAAATCGAATCGCAAAATAAGAGGGGTTCGATCGAATCATTACGGCGATAGCCTCACGATGTTCACAGCGGAAGGCGCGTTCGAATTGACCTAGGCTTGATATTGGGTTACTAGGCTGAGTTGTTTCAAGCAATCGAAGGTTGGCTTGGGTTGGCCTTGAGCGATCAAGCCAGAAGAGGTCGGGCATGCAAGGGAGCAGTAGTATGTGGGGAGGCACGGTGGCACAAAAGTTCTGGGGGCTCACGAGGAGTGTTATGAGTGTAATTTCACAAGCAAAGATAGGCGACTCGAGGAGGTTTTGGCAAGGGGTCTCGGAGCCTGGGTTCGCAGTTTGTCAGTGAAGGCATTTTATTTTAATTATTTATATACATATTACAGAGGAAAATATATATATCAGTAAGGTATAGTTTTTTATTTCTTTTAAAAATTATTTTTCAATTTAAATACATATATATATATATAAATCAGAGATTGATTTTTCAGTAAGGTATATATACATGTAGATTTTTTTTATGTTATGTAATTGCTAAAACAGAAGAGTATGCTCTAAATGTAAATATACCTATATAAACACTCATGCATGTTTTGATATATAGAAGTTAAAAGAAAATTATTTTATATAGGTAAGGTTTGAAAAATAAAAATAGGAATTTGAAAATGTTGAAATTTATATAAAATTAGATTTTGAAATCTACAAATTATTTTTATACGTATACATGTAGTTTCAAAAGTGAATAAATATACATATATACATATTTTCATTTACTAGTTTAATTTTAAAATAATGAAGATGTATTTGTTTAATTAGATCTAAATTATTTTAGTTACTAAGAAATTATTTAAAGGAAAATTAGTTCAAATTTAAATCATTAGCCAATTGAATTATTTAAATGGTACTTGATGGTTCGATTATATTTCCAATATTAATAAATCATATAAGTTATTTATTCAAGGTAAAAAAAATCGGGAAACCAAGGCAAGATTGAAGTGGATTGCAAATTAAAAGTCAAAGGTGAGTTAATCTCACTCATTTGGATTACCATTAAATTTATATAGTTAAATTTAAATTATTAGTTGAATGATTGAATTGACTGGATGTGATATTATATATAATAGTATATATATTGGAGTGATTGATTCCCGCATTATATAGCGAATGAGACTCCATGCGTCCCGCATAACAGCGGATGACCCTTTATACCGTGATATCCCGCCTTGAAGCGAGATTAGTATTTTATATTATGCTAACATCTGTGGATGCAGGAAAAAACAAGTCGGAGGGATCCAACTGGATTCCTTAAAATATCGAAATTTGTTTTTATAATCTGAGATATGTTTCATTGATTATCTGTGATAGATTATTGATTATATTGGGAATTGAAAATATTTGATGCTATGGTTTGATTGAATATATTTGGGTATATTGAGTTATCAAAAATACAAAGATTGAATTTTTAAAAGGAAAATAAAAGAGAGAATTTTTAAGTAAAATAACTATAGAGAATTTGGATAAATTAAAGAATGAATTGGAAAAGGATAAAAGTTGATTTTTAAATTCTAATAAATAAATTCCGAGTATGGAAAGGAGATTTTTGAATAAATGGGAACAAATGAATTATTAAACTTAAGTGATTTTATTTAAAGGAATAAAGGATTTATTTTTAAATTCAAGGTTTAAAATAGTTTGGGAGAGATAAAGAAGAATTTTGGAAAAATATGAAATTGGTATTTTCAGTTTAATTAAGATTTCAAATCTTAATAATGGAGTAGAACTGAAATTAATGGGTTTTGAAATAAAATGAGTAAATAAAGGAATTTATTTGAGTAAATTTTGGAAATTGATTTGAAAATTGATTAAGTGTTTGAAACTGTGATTTAAAGGAGGATGAGACTATGGAATTTATAAGCTGGGTTTATAAAGTGAAATAAGATATCAGCGGATATTTGGAAGTATAAATTCACGATGGTAATTTATAAAGAAGAATGTTTTCTTTTAAGAAGTTTATAATTTATTTATTTTTAAGATTTTAAAGTAAATATTTATTAATTTAGTTATAGTAGTAATTATTTTAAAGGTTAAACTAGTATCACGATTTAAAAGAGAGTTACTAAGTATTTATACTTTATATAAATAACTTTTATTTTAAAGGTAGTTTTGGCTAAGTTTTTACTTGAAAATTTTTAGGAATTTCATAACTATTATTTTGAATAAAGTCTTTTAAGTAGTTTTTATTTTAAATGTTTTAAAGTATGTATATCTTTGGATAAAGTGATTTAAATTATTTAAAATTTAAGTTATTAGGACTTGATGCTTTTAAGTAGAAATAAAATAATTGTTTGGATGATGGGGCATTTCACCAGGAGGACAAACTTCGCAGTCGATTAGTTTCTAGGACACACATTCAAAGAAATTACTTTCAAGGCCAAAATCAATAGAATAATTACTTTCAAGGACAAAGTCAGCAGTTCATTTACTTTCAAGGACATAATTTCATAGGTTTTTAGGCCCTAGAAACTAATTATTTTACGTATTGTCCTTGAAAGTAATTATTTTCGTTGTGTGTCCTAGAAACTAATTCCACTTGCTAAGGAGGCCCTTGTGGCTAATTTCCACTTGGATAATTGTGTGATTTGATAGTTAAATAACTGACAATCAATATTGGCCAATGCGCTGATCGTTTTGAAGAGACCGGGATCGGGATTAATTTTTCGAAACCACTTCGATCTGGTTTGAACGTTTTCGTGAGGAAGACAAGAGCTTGGAGTCGAAGATGGAGCAGTGAAATGCAAGGGCTAATCGCTACTAATCCTGAGGGTGATTGCAAAATGGATGTAGTAGGAGTAGCGCCTTCGGTTCCGTTCGAACCGGGAACGAACTTGTATGGACGAATGCTATCAGAACATCATCAGGGGGACGGTGAGCATTCTAAGTAAATGTGTGCTATAAAGGTAACGCATAGCCTCGAACCTCATCAACCGGGAATGGCTACAACAGGGGAGGTGCTGCAAGGCTAAGTGGCTAGCAACCAATTAGGGTAAGGTCATTCCTGTCTAGATGTCCCTTTTTATTCGGCTGTGTGGGCGGTTGTTGATCCCAACCGTGGGGTGGTCTTATTCGGACTATCCAGTAAGGAGTAACACCGGTCTTGTGTAGCAGGGGATCGGGGTGAATCGTCCGTACTCTGATCTAGACCAATTACTGTGACGGACGGTACCTTAGTAGCCCTGCCATTGATGGAAACTCAATCTCCAATAAGTGCCTTCGGACTTGTTTTTATACCTATTATGCTGGAATTTAATGAATGTAAAAATTTCGGCTATTTGAATAAGTATTTATATATAGACACTACAATAATATCGGAGGATTTGATAAAAAAATATTTTAGTTATCGTAAGGTAAAAACCCGTCATGTTTATTTATGGCGTGGTCTTACGAGATACCTTTGATTTCAAAAGGGTTTTTGGAAACTTTAATAATCCAATTGAGTGTGTTTTCTCATGCTAGTTTTCCAGACTAACTCGGGTGTTATTTCACTATAATGCTCAGGTCAGACCGAGTATTATAAATACAGGATGGGATGCTGCGGAGCTCAGGAGACGAGCTGGACGGCAAGACGTATCGCAGGTACTTGATATATATTCCGTTGTGCTGTGTAAGCTGTATATTCAGCTTTGGGAGGACAAGTTAATGTAACTATCTGGAATTTGTGTTGTTGATTTGTGTAGTACTCTAATGATGTAATGTATTATTCAGCTACAGATTCTTTTGTATAAATCTGTTGTTATATATTATATATTGTTCTGTTGCGATTGTGAGATTCTATTATTGTTTTTCTATTTTCTTCTTCTACCTCCTTCTTCTTTCCCTTATGGTCTATTTTTTCGGCGTTCGGCCGTTCGGCATTTAATATAGTGGATGTATTGATGTCATTTTCGAGCATCGAAAAATCAGGTCGTTACATGAGGAAATATTCTAAGTATGATTTTGATGAATATATGAAAATAGTTATGAACTTATAACTGAAAATAGTTTATAATTTACGAATTTGAACAGGAAAATAAAATTTAATTTAAATTGGTTAAACATTTTAGTTAAGCAAATCTAAATTTGAGATATGAAAAGAATGAATCAACCTAAGAAATGCTAAATAGATCGAGTTAGTGAAACGAACGAAATAAAATGAAGCCTAACTCAAGAAAGCTTAAATAAAATTGAATTGCATTGAAATGAATTAGATAAAATAATGGAATGAAATTTTAAGTGAATAAATTGTATAACTTATAGATTCGAGAAATATTAAGCTAATGATAAATTTTAAATTTGTTGAATGTGAATGATGTAAAAAAAAAAAGTTTAACTTAGATAATGTTGAATAAATCTAGTAATGGATTAAATGAAGTGAAGCTTAACTTGACATTAAATGTATTGAATTGGATTTGAATGAAACTGGATAAATTAGTAAAGTGAATTAATTCCACTTAAGCTAATGAATTAATGAAATGAATATAAACTTGAATTATAAGATGAAATGCAACTTGAATTATGAAGAAATTGAACGATAATAAATGAGTGTAAGAAAATTAAAGTGAGTAATTGAAAAATAAATATGAAATGCATTTTATAAAATGGTTGCAATAGACTTAAATGGTTGATAAATGAGATTAGTATTAAAGAAAATATACTAAGTGTAATGAAATGAAATTTTACTTAAAATAAGATTGTATGAAATGGAATAATGTTATATAATGGTTCATTAATGGATTTATATGGAATAGGTTAACAAGAAGTGAAACAATTGGAATTTCACAAATTGAATTGAATAAATTGAATGTGAATGAAATAGATGTGAATAAATTTGAAGCAAACAGATCAAATGATAATAAAAGTTGGATGTTAATAAGAAATGAAGTGTATAAATTAAATATGGATATTATATAATGTAAATTGATATAGTTATGATCTAATAGAATGAATATTAATGGTTGAATGAGCTATTGTAAACCATTATTATTACTGTTTTGATTGCATATGATTGTTGTATGTTGCGTATTTGGGCTTGTTTTCGTAAGTAAGTCGTAATTTCTGTAAATCAATGTCCGAGTGGCGTAATATAAGCATAGTGAAAGTTTTGTAAATAGGAATTTTAGTGTTTTATAAGTTGATTGTTTGAATATATCAAGTGTTAAATTTCGTACTTAACCCCTTTTCGAGGACGAAAAGTTTTGAGTGGGGGGAGAGTTTAATGGCCGGTATTTTTGATAATTAAAAATATTAAATTAAAAAATATTTTGGAATTTAATATTGTGAGAAATTAAAGTTTATGATTTATTAATGATAAAAATAATTAGAATATGATTTAATAATGTTTCCGAAATGTTATTGAAAACTATTTTAATGTTATTTCATTAATTGAAATAATGGTAAAGTTAATTTGGTTATAATTGTAAATATGGAATAAATTAAATTTTGGATTCAATGTTGAAACTATCTGTTATTAATTGAAATTAGTTTATTATAGAATATGAAATCAGTTTTGGTAAGTAATGTATAATCTTGGTTGTAAACAATAAGTTAACGGATATGAATTACTAACAGATAACAATTGTTTATTCTCACCTTAGTAGTTAATCCGTTGGAATTAAATTGATAATTAATGGAATTAATGCAATTGAAATATTATAATTAATATGGTAAAAGGTGATAACTGTAGAATATGAATATAATAAAATGTAAATTATGCTAATTATATTCATAAGGTAATAGTTGATTAATAACAAGAGTGAGAATCAAAATAAAAGAATTTATTGGGATTTAAATTTTAATGAATGAATTTATTGCTGTTGTAATTGAACGTTAAAATTAATGTAATAATTAAACCATGGAATTAACATGGAAAATTAAAATCTCAAATTTAACAAAAAGAAAATGTTTTTGTGAAATTTCAATTTTTGATCAAATTCAGTCAAAATTTGAATTTGAGTTAAAAAACTTAAAATAAAATTTTAAAGTTTATTCTTTTCCCTATTTCTAGGCTGAATTCTAAGATGCTCTTTACTTTTCGTTTCATCAAAATTGGACTCCTATTGCTCTAAATTTGCAATTTGCAATGAAAAAATCACATAAAATAACAGTGTATATTGTGTGCATTTTACATAGTATTTCATATGGTATTTTCTAGTGTATTTTAATTGGTATATGACTCTTGGGCCCTTAGGAAGTCTCTTGGGATTCAACTGACACATTTAATTCATAAACCTCTACTCTTCTACGTGCAAACTGCTTATCAGAAAGAAACTAAGTACAAACTTTCTATTATCTCATTTATGTCTTCCTCAAACAGAAAATTCTCTTACAGCATTGCCCCTCCTCTCTTCTGCCAATCTCCTAAAACCCAAATCCTCCTCTTCCTTATCCCTTTCCACGTCTCCTCTCTTCCCCCTCCTCTCTCTCCTCCTCTCCTCTCTTTCCCTCTTCTCTCTCTCTCTCTCTCTCTCTCTCTCTCTCTCTCTCTCTCTTCCTCTCCTCCTCTTTCCTTATCGTCCATTCCCTTGCCTCTCCTTTGCTTAGTCGAACCTTTTCCACTAAAAAAAGAGAGAAAGGAAAAAAAAAAGAGAAGAGGAAAAAATATAGTTTGTTGAGTCGTCATATTCGCGTGTGTGATAGCTTGGATCTTATATTGGTTGCTTCTGATCTCCACCTTCATCTTGTTTGAATAGTTGTCACCTTTGTTAGCCGTGAAAGGTGAGAAATCACTCATGATTAATATTCGTATGAATAAGAGAATGGATATCATAGGAAATGACTTGGAAATGTTTGTTTAGTTAGGAATTTTGTTAGCTTATAAATATACGATTTGATATGATTTTACATGTTCACTATATGGTATTTAACATGACATATGATATGATATGATCCATTATATGTTACATGTTGCTATTTTAACCATATGACATGATATGCTATTTCGACACATAATATGTTATGTAGTTTTAGTAATATGTTAAATCACATAGATGTTACGTTAGTAATATGTTTAAATCACACATATGTTATGCTAGTAATATGTTTAGGTCATATGTATAATATGTTATGTTAAGCATATTTTATGTCACATAATGAGTTATTCTGTTATGTAATATGTTATATGATTCATGTTATGATATGTTATGCAATGATATTTTATGTTATTTATTTGTTTCAATCACACTACAATTTCCCTTTATATGTTAGTTAGGAAAATCACTATGGGTTGAAATGATACATACCCGAACGGCTTTTTAGATTAGGAAATTGACTTGGGATACGGGATGAAATGATGTATACCCGTAAATTTAATTATTTTGGGCTGAAACGATATATACCCTAATCACTTGACCATAGGGTAGAAAACTACATACGGACACCGTCGGTCGATTTTAAGGTATTTTTTTCTAAATTATGAAATATGTGTGATTTAATAAATTAGATTTTTAAAAGAATATTTAAAAGATTTATTTAAATTATACTTTTGAAAATATAATGTAATATAAATTTAAATTATATATGTTAAAGTTAATTTATAAGTTAAGGTTTTAAAAGCTAAATTTCAAGATTTTGACTTATAATTTTATTTAATTTTTAAATATATAATCTAATGGTGAAATAGTAAAATATAAATAAAACACTTTAAAATTTAATTTAATAAAATACTTATTATATATTTAAGAGATTTATTTAAAAAATTAATTTAATATAATAAATATAGATTTTTATAACAACTTTAATAAATAAATAAAATAAGAAAGAGAAATTAAGATTAAATTGTATATTTAATCTATTTTAAAGTATTGAACTCTAATAAGATTATTAAATCTATTAGTTTATGAGAGTTCCAAAAGATAAGATTTTGAAATGTAATAATTTGATTTGATAGAAATTGTAAGTAGAGGGTTTTCAAACTAAAATATAACTGAAGTTAAATATTTTAGAAATTGATTTAAATTGTAAATTGTGATTTAAATTATGAAAAAGTTTTATAAAATGACTACGGTGTGAAATGAACGTTTGGTTATTAAGAGACTGGAGTCGGATATTGACATGTTCGCTGACAATACCGAAACCACTTTAACAATTGTGCACGTGGTGGAGAATCCAGAATGAAGTAGGATGATCCGGCATATGCTACTGGAATGAAGTAAGAGAATGATGATGGATAGCCTTGACTTTCGGGTCATGATTAAAATGACTAAAACAGGAGCTATACCAAGCCAAGTAGGGTCGCACCCCCTATCGAGCATACTTCTTCAAAACCATATCTATTAATTTGTGATTTGATTGGTGGCCACCCTCGATTTGATTATGGGAGTGTGTCTCAAGGTGGACGGTATTAGTTGCTATGCGTTACCGCCAGTTCGGGAGTGCAAAATGGTAGAATTCTACCCTGGGCATTGCCTCCTATGTCTTGTCATATTTATCCTGATCGAGCCCACTATGAATTTGGTTTGTGTCGTACCTATGGAGTTCTCCCTATGTATCACATTAGTTTACGGTGGAGCTTACAGTACTGTATAGATTACGATGCTTATATAAAAATGTGTTAAGGGGGATATGGGTAACGCCTTAACGCTATTTTAATATTTTACTTTACTGATAGACATTATATATAGTGCATTCTACTACATATAGATAATTTAACGGATCCTTAGAAGATGAAAATCTCAAACATCTCTTAAGTTATTGCACGCACGTTATACACTGGATATGAGATGTAAAATCCTGCAAACATCTCTGAAGCCATTACACTCATATTTATTTGAGTTGATCCACTTATATAAGAATGTTAATCTTGACTCGAATGTTTTGTTTTTGCTTTATGCTCGGGTCAACCTGAATTTTTCAGTATTGAAGACTATATTTCTGGAGGACAAAGACGAAGATTTAGTACATTATTACTATATTTTTCCCACTGCATCATGTTGTTCCGATGCACTATCCTATTATACATGTTGTTCGTATAACTCTGATTGTATTATAAAAGGGTGACCTAATGTTATTTGTATAACAGCTTCAAGAACTGTTTATTTGAGTATTATACTTTGTCATTCCACTGTGAGATTTTGTGTTTTGTTTTCTTTCTTTTCTCATATTTTCTTATTTATTCTATTGACAATCCTCCCTTTTGAATGGTTTGAGTTGACATGTATAGTTTATTGTCGATTTAAACCATCCAACAAGGTCGATCGTTACAGACGGAATTTTTAGTCAATAGGTACCGATCCCCTTATGGGGGTAGGTATTGATTCCCAACCATATGTGATATGGAGTTGAGATTTTCTAGGAGACTTGGTTTTGGCAGCGAGGCTCTGTAGGAGAAATTTCAACGAGATATTTGGTCATCTACCCCTATAAATACAGAAGGCATGGTTCATTCTAAGGGGTTGAACGCTGCCATTACACTCTAACTCTATTGTATTCAAGGATCTATTCTAATCCCACTCTTTTGTAATCACAAAAACTAGTGCAAAAGCAATAAAAAGATTCAAGTGGACGTAGGCCAAGATTGCTGAACCACTATAAATTTATGTGTGCTTGTTTTCTGTCTGATTTCCTCTATTCTTCATTTACTTTCTTCATTTAATCTCTACAACTTACTTTTCTTGGTGTTTGTACAAGTTTTAGTTAAAACGAGCATTTTCTATTAAGGACAAATTTTAAGCAGTGAGCTTAATAGCGAACCCTAACATGGCTAATTTACACTACATAGGCCATTGTGCTCCTATACCATTGTTGGAACTAGGCCAGCATGCAGCGGAAGTTGTGGATGAATTTAAAAAATTCCCTTATTGGATCTATTTTGGACCTATGAAGTCTAATTTATTTAGAACATTTAAATTTATTTAAATTAAATCTCTTATATTTATTTAAATTTATAGATAATATACAATTTCATTTTAATTATATTCTATACATATAAAATGTACATGTATGTAACATATACATATATGTACATGTATGCATGTGTAACAAGATAACCCATGCAAGGAATAACATGCATGTATATAGATATAGGGATTTACACCACAATGCACAAGTTAGCTCATCTGATATGTATCTATTATCCAAATACATGTATATATATAAGTTTGTTATTTATATAAATATTATATATATATATATATGTATGTATGTATGTATGTATGTATGTATGCATATGTAAATGTATAAGTAAATTTTATTTAAATAAGTTTATGAGGATGAAAATATCTAAACACTTATATGCATAACTTGTGTGTGTGTGTGAAATATAAGTAATTTATATATACATACATAATTGTGTATTATTTAATAAATATTAAAATAATATTTATATACCCATAATTTATAAATAAAAAGTTTATCTTAATATATATGTATATGTAAATATAAACATATTTATAATATTTAAATTCATATGTGTGTGTATATATATATATATACGTGTACGTATGTACTAATTAATAAAATAAAATAAAAATTAGTTCGTTTTACTTCTAGATCATATACACCGCATAAGAAAGTTTTATTATAAATTTTATTATATTAATATGTATATGTACACACACACACACATATATATATATATATTAATTATAGTCAAAATACAACAAAATATTAATAAAAATATTTCAAACAATTTCTTTTAATTTTAAACTTTTGAAAAATCAATAATGATATTTTGAGGTTGAGAAAATTTTCCATAATTTTTCTCAATTAAAATTTGTTATTAATAATTAATTAATTATGGTCGTATGTTATAATGATTTTTAAAAAAAATATAAAAATTGATTATTAAATTAATATTTTTTTTGGAGCTTACTTCTTGATAAAATAAATTTTAGAAATTAAAAAATTAATTTTAGTAAGATATTTTATTTTATATAAATTATTTAAATAATATTTTGATTTAAATAATAGTAAATAATTATTTAAAAATAATTTACTGTTACTGAAAATTATAATTGTTGTAAACATACATGTTTAAAATAAATATTCAATTATTAGCATGATATGATGAAATAAATAAATTCAAATCATTTAATTATAATTAAATTAAATATTAATATGCATATATATATATTAATGAAATAATAATTTTACATATATAATATTTGGTTGTGCATATCTGATTTATATGTGAATTTATTATTATTATATACATGTAACCAATCTAGTATGTGACAACATCAATACATACAAGAATCATCACCTAACAAACAATATAATAATATATATATATATATATAATAAAATAATATTATGATATTATAAACAATATAATATAGTAAAGACATATCTGAAACTAATGCCTTAAAGCGCATTTAGTAATGATGAACTCTCTTTCCTTTGAAAGCTTTCCGATTCGGCAGACTGCTAATCTTTGTACCCTAGACCTTTAACTATCGGATGGTGCTTTTTGAAGTGATTGGAGTTGGATTTGCTTAAGCTCCTCAGGGATGCGATCGGCCAACAATAGAATAGATAGTGGCAGCCAAAAGACCTTTTTTAATTAGGGTTTGTGGTGTTTAAATAGTGGATAGGAGAGAGAAAATAATGGATCATATCTCTTACCAATTCTCACTAAATACAAGCCATCCAATTCTAACACCTCTAACATATTTTAGTCGCCCCATATAATCCTCATTATAGCCGAAATTATTAACCTATCATCATGGGCCAATATCTCATTTAACATAAATAAATATTATTAATTAAATCTAATTTAATTGCTCATCGATATCACATATCGATCGATATATTTATAACTATTATAATATATTTATTTCTCAAATCATATTCAAAATTTTATATTTAATATTTCATAAATATTAATTAATTTAATTAATTTATATCAGTTATAAACTAATTAAAAGTTTGGTCTAAAAAGAATTCATTATTTCGACTTTGTGACTCCTCCGGTGTAAATTTAGTTAACGATTAATATCGAACTAGTGAATATTAATGTTCACACGTTACTTAGCAGGCGGTATGACATTTTGGCCAAATTTATCACTCGCTTAGTTTCGGTAAAATATACTTTATTAAACGCTATCTGGTTGTGACATTAATTTACATAAATTCTCTTCATCAAAACTATATCACTTTGGACTTATGGAATTTAGATGGTCAAAATTCCAATGTCATCTATATTTATCTTTATAGTGCAAACAAATAGTCCTTGGTTCAATAATTATTATTATTAATCGAATGCTCTAACCAGAGACTTTGACATTGAGTTGATTTGTGTTAACCTTGATACTAACCCCATATTACCGAGGAGACGAATGCCCTCTTGAATAGTGCGTCACTTCTAATACTTCCACTCGACCTAACTATAGTCACTCGATGGAAGCCATACCATGATTTGACTATAATCAAAGATGAGCTTTCATATCGTAGATCCACCGTATTCTCAAGTCGAGAGAGCTATGTAAATTAGTCACATCGATATTTTCTATTGGACCTCAGTTATATTAACCAATGGAAAACTATCGAGTCATCCGTTCTATATTTATCCAATAACTATTAGTACGTAACCTCTAGGTGCCCCCAGCAGTCATGAGTAATACACTGCCTAATATTTGGAGATCATACTCTAGTCTCAACGGATACATCGATATGAAGTCTCGATGCATGTTGATTAGGAATATTTAAAATAGTATATTTGTTTTCATTGTGATAAATTACTCATGGTTACAACCCTTTGTAACTACTATCACAAAACATACCATTTATGCATTTTCTATTAAATAAACTATTTGTACCAAAATTGGGCACAGCACCCTTCGGAAGTATTTGGAGAGATAAAAATGAAGAATAGAAATATAAAATGAGGATTATCTAACAAACACGTCAAAAAAATAATGAAAACACGCATAAACATGATGATTTAAAGTGGTTCGACGTATGGCCTACATCCACTATGAAGTTGATGATTTTATTGATATTCACTTGCTGGTTACAACTGATTACAGTGGATTACAGTAATGAAATTCGAGTACAATAGTAGCCTTAAAGTATAAAAATAGTTTCGGCAGAGTCTGGACGTCAAAGAGCTAAAAATTCCTTTTTCTGTAGGCTCTGGAGTGCTATTTATAAGTGTAGGATGCAAATATCTCATTCAGATCTCGGAAGACCTCTTTTGGCATGTGGGTAGGCCCATATTCCATGCGATTTCGACTCGATGCATGATCGATACAAACAAATTTCGTATCGATCAAGATTCGATCCAATTGAATCAAAATTCAGCAGGAACATTCTTTAGGTTGTACGTAAGCTCCTGCGAAAATTTAATAGAATTTGGACTTATGGTTGCAAGTTATGATCGATGCAAATTAGAGTTTCTAGGTTGGCTGTTTAGTTCGTTTCGATGTACTTCATATCGATCTATTCGAATCGATCCAGGCACGTGCTAGCAAGTTGACGTGACGCTCACTCTTCGAATCAATCCACTTTTTATGCCGAGTCGACCGAGTCTGCCTAACGTTCGCGCCTTGTTCGTATCGATTTGACTTGTTCTTGTTCGAAACGATCGAGGTTATTCTATTCGTATCGAGTGGTGTGGCTCTCTTCGTATCGATCTAGGTTGCAATGTTCGTATCGATTGTTTGGTCTTGTTCGTATCTATCGAAGTTGTTCCAACTTGATGGATATGAATAACGAATAATGTGATGGATACGAACAGATGGACGCATGTGGGTTGATCGATACGAACAAGCGGTTTCATGATGAATATGAACGGATGGACACATGTGGGTAGGTCGATATCAACAAGCCGTTTCATGATGGATACGAACCTAGTTACCTGATGGATATGAACTAGCGAAGCTTGATGGATTTGAACAAGGCTCTTCAGTTGATGGACACGAAGTGACGCATTCTGATGGACACGAATAGATGCTTGCTGATGGACACGAACAGATGCTTTTCGATGGACACGAACAAGATCGATACGAATAGACGGTTGCGAAGTGATGGACGTGGTTGACCTGATTTCCTTGGTTTGTATCGATCATATCTTGATCATATGAACACGGATTAACTTGGGATTTGAAACGTTGTCTTTCCTAGCTTCGCTTGTCATGTCTTGCCAATTTTAGCTTGATCCAGACTCGAACAAAATTTATCGATATCCATAGTGAACCTGTGCACACTCGATATTCGAGATGAGCGGTCTTTGGTTTTCAGTCAATTTCTTGATATTTCGGCCTTGCCAAAAGGCAGGACAACATTTTCCCTCCAAAGTACGTCTTGTGAGAACATGACGTGCATTGAATAGTCATACCTTTCATTCTGAGCAGTTCTATCTGATTTGTTGAACGATTGCTGTCTTTTCGTCGAAAGTTGTAATTTTCGATTGATTCATAAAACCATAAATTATGAACTGTAGACTACCAATTGTTGTACTGTTTGTTGTTGTAATTGTTCATCAGGTGGGAATCCGACCTGTGAATTTTTAAAATTGAAAATTAGTTCGACATACATGCATATATGTTAGCCTGACTATTGTTAACATTTGCACGTTCATGGGTCGTTGTTAGTTTTTTCGCATCGAATCCCGTATCAATCCTCTCCTGAATCGATGTGAAATTCGAGTTGTAACAACGCTTGATGGTTGTTCTGGAATGTCCCTTCCTATCGATCCT
This sequence comes from Allium cepa, assembly GCA_030765085.1. NCBI lineage: Eukaryota > Viridiplantae > Streptophyta > Magnoliopsida > Asparagales > Amaryllidaceae > Allium > Allium cepa. Next base: position 326,934,308 of record CM060932.1, read on the forward strand.
CTCCTGGATCGATATGAAAGGTTGAGAGATCATTTTTGCATCGATGTAATTTGCATTGATGGATAGGAGATAGTCGTTTCGCATCGATGGAGCTATGTTGCACTAGTGCAGTCTTGATGTTCCTTCCACATCGATGCTTCCTTATGAATTCAAATAGTTCCTACGAGCTTTGTTTTTGTTGCTTATTGAGTATCTCTTCGTATCGAGGGATTTATGATGGATACGAATAGTCCTGCCAGTCATTCGGGTGTTATTCGTATCGCTGCACTTCGGATGGACATGGGTGGATGGATACGAATAGCCATGTTTGCATTGATAGAGGAAACCTGTTAACACCGGTCAAAATTACCTGGAGACAAATTGTTCTTCTGCTTTCCCAAGTCCATATAAATATCATTTGTACTTAAGAAATATTTCACTTGTTTTCTGCCTTTATTCTTGTCTTCATGTCGATTGAGAGATCCAGTAAAAGGAAACTATATTGCCTTCGAACCGAACTAAACTTTCCATCCATCGAACCAACCGTTGTAATCAGGTAATGAAATAATGAACTCATGTTAAGAACGACGAGATTCGAATCCAATTATTACTCCATTCACATATATGACCGCTCTTTGGTAATGTTGAGGTCGGAACTGGCTCTGAGCAAGGCTGAGGAAAGAAGGGAATGGAGTAATGTCCATTTGGGGAAGAAGAAGTGAGGAAGGAGACGAAGGAATCGACGAAAAGTTGCTCGGCTTTGATTTTGTATCGGTGAAGGTTTAAGGAAACTGGATTTTGCATCGATCCTTAACCTGAAGCTTCGCATTGATCGCCTGCCTGTAACTCGTGTCGATTGTTGGTTCTTTGATTTCATTTTTATGATTTCGAATCCGTATTGATACGAAGTATAGTTGTGATGGATACGAACTGTGTTGTGACCCGATGGATGCGAAACCAAAGTGACCCAATCGATACGAAGCTATCGAATTTCGATGGTTACGAAGCTGAGGCTTCGATGATCGATACGAAATGAACGTTTTCGATCGATACGAAGTGAATGTTTTTTGATCGATGTGAAGCCTCTAGGATTCGATGAATACAAAGCTGGGTAGTTAATGCCCCGCTATTACCCCGCTATAACTCCCCTATAACCCTGTTATATCTCATAGCGGATTTCTACTGCTACGATTTTTCCATATAGCCCCAAAATATAGCCTTTCCGCTTTAATCCCCGCTATTTCCGCTATATCCCGTTATTCCCGCTATATTTTGCTATTTCCGCTATATCTTCTTTAATAAAATGAACTAAAAAATTGCATTTATACATTATAAAAATTATGAAACTAATTTATTTGATTTAATTTTTAATATATTTTCAGAAATGAAAATACTCTAATATTCTACTAAATTCAATTATGTTATATAACAGTTTTACGTTTATTCAAAGTATATTCGCACATTTTTTGTTTAAAATTATTTATGTATTAATTATAATTCAATTGAATGATAATTTTTTATTTAATTACCATTTATATATTTGTAAAAACATTAAGTACAAGTTTTATATGCTATTTTAGAGTCATCCGCTATATCCCGCTATATCCTCGCTGTATCCCCGCTATGACTTTTTGCACCTCCACCGCTTCGAATCTGCTGAGCGCATTAACTGCATAGATACAAAGTCATTAAGCTTCGATCAACACGAAGTTAACAAACTTCAATCGATGTGAAATTAGAGCACTTTGCCGATCGATCTCAATTTGGATTTTGACGGATACGGAATCTCATGCATACTCGAACTCTTGATTCCGACGAGCTTCATCTTTGCATAAATGGACTTGACCATTGGACTGCATATTCAACTACTCTTCGAAGCTCATCAATGGAACTATAACCTAACTCAATCTTAAATGAATTTTAACCGTGAATGGATGGCGCGGTTGTGACGGTCAGCGATGACGGTCACTCCAGTTGAATTTCGAAGTCTCGTTGTTCGCGTATTTTCTCATACTTTATAGAATTTTTCAAGTAACATGCAGTATTGCACTTGCACATTCACACACTTCACACTGGGGGATACACAGGCTTATTATCATCTAATGAAGGTTTTTCATAAGTTAGTTAGTTATGGAGTCTACAAGCTCACAACCGCAAGAAATTCAGAGTTCACTTCCCTTAACAATCGAGATACCGGCCATCATGGCCGAAGTTATAGATCTAGATCCTGATGAGCGCAATACTTTTATGGGTAATCCGCCAGATTCTGTACCGTCCAACGTTTCCGAAGACATGCTGGGACAGATATGCTTAAGGCATGGCTTGTCATTGGATGAGTGCTATTGCTGGGACCAAATGATAGACCACATTTTCCACCGGAGGGGTTTACTGCCTTCAATCGCCATGCATGTACAGCAGGAACACTTCCTCCATTTAACCAATACACTAGGGAAGTGTTGTCTTTCTTTGGAATTGCTCCATCTCAATTACACCCCAACGGATATGCTCTGTTGAATAGCCTATTTATTGTATTTATGGAGCATCTCTTCGGGCCACCAACCCTTCTCGAAATTAGATACTTATTCAATGTCAAGAGCCGGGGAGATAGCCCTTCTTTTACGTTTTTGGAAGCGGTTAGGAATTGTCAAATTGTCATCGGCTCCTAGACCAGGCTGAGTTATTTCAAAACGAAGTGGTTTTATGTCTGATGCCCGCCAAGATTCGCCAATCGATGGTTATTCAGACGTAAGTACCACAGTCTTTTCAAGTAGTTAACAAGGTGATCATAACTGATGTCAAACTAATATCTCCTTTTCTTTACAGCTGTAATTCCACGACTCGTAGGCACACACTTTAGAGAGATAGCTAGTGTCCTTCAAGAAGTGCCGAATGAGATGAGGGAAATAGAGTCGGTGCTAATAGACCGAAACTTGAAGATAGTTGGGCAGATCGAGCGAAATCAGAGTATAAGGCTCGAAGGAGCATTGAGGGCAGTCCCGACTAGACAGGTGAAGCGTAAGACATCCATGGTTGTTATAGCTGAAGAAGGTGATGATGAATATACACTCACTGATGTTGAACCCATCGTCGGGACTTCCTACGCCTTTTAAGATTCTAAAGGAAGGAGAAAAGTCAAGGCCATAGCCCATAAGCGTTCTAAGTCTGGGAGATGGAAATCTGTGATCGTGTCCCTCCCTGCTTCTGGTATTATAATTTCAGAGGCTCCTCCCGCGCAAGTGGAGAACCTTTTCGAAGGGCTTGCCGATATTACAATTTCGGATTATATGTCACTCCAACACGACGCCGGATTGGAGGAGCTTCGGAGTGCCTTAGACCTTAGCGAGTCTCTTCCCACAAGTGTGGTCGACATTTCCGGTTGGTCGGGGGGTTGCACATACATACACACTTCACAACACTACACGATTTCCGAACGCAAGCTGTTTACTTCAAGAGATTACTCACTTTTCTTCTCTTACTTTGCAGGCACAATGACTAGGCGAGATTCTATGCTTGGAAGCCTCCGTTCAGCGCGCCAATCATCGAGTTCATACTATGAGTCCCGTAAAAGGGAGGATAATAGAAACCGCGACCACGGTTATTCCAGTCAGGAATACTACGGTAGACATAGGAATAGGGATAGGAACCTAAAGTAGAGGTATCAATCCCGATCACGCTCTCCATCTCCTCGAATCCCTACGCAACCTTCTGCTTATGTCACACATCCCCCGGAGCCTCCACGTCACAAACTGCCTTCCTATGCTCAGAGGCCTGATCCTCACCGCCTTAGACATGAGACCAAAACTCCTATTGCCGCTGAACAGGCTATTACTAAGCCCTCCGGGGAAGGGGCTATTAGAATTGCACGACTGAAGAAGGATTTCTCGAATATTTTCTTTTATGGCTACATCTTTCCTACGCACTTAAAGAGAATTCCAGTGGAAGCAGAGAATACGACGCACAATTACATTCACGGCATCTATACTCAGTATATGGAGTGGTCGAAAGCTGTAGAGAAAGCGTCGAAGTTGGCCTTTGAGCGAGCAACCGCCATAGAGAAATTAGAAAACGAGCTTGCTCAAAAGGATCGAATCATCCAAGTGCTTACTGAAGCCGAATCCTCCCAAAAGTCAGAAATAGAGGCCATTAAAAAGGCCGATGAGGCGAACCTGGCCATGGAGAGGATGAGGCAGACACATTATGCCCTGGTGGAGGAGATGGGCCATTAGAACACCACCATTACCGCCGAACGGGATGCGGCTCTCAAAGAACTTAACGAGATTAAGGCCAAATTTTATTAAATAATTAAAGAAAGGGATGACGCCAATACCGCAGCCCAGGAGGCATGTGAGTAGGCGGTAGTGCGCCAGGGTGAACGGAATGTGGCAGTGGCTAAGGTTCGTGTAGTGGAGACGAGGTCGAGGAGAGGGTCCGAACGGCGGAGTCCAGGCTAGAGGCGGTATCAAAGATCTCCTCATCACTTATAATGATAATGTGATGAAGCACAGGAATCCAGCCTGGCTCAAAAATTATCCGGTACATCTTCATAACGCCTAGGGCCGACTGGTTAAGGAAGAGATGGCGGTGCATCCAGATGAATCAATTGATGAGTTTGAGCTTGAGAATCGTATGTTGAATGAGATGAAAGAAAGATTCTTCATGAGTCGATGATTTCACACAAAAAGGAGAGGCTCGGTACCCAACAACTGAAGGTTAGAGAAGGTTCAGGTGTTGAGCATCACACGCAAGTATCAAGATTCCTGTGCCAACCCGATCTGAATCTGCACCAGCGGTTGATCCCCGATCCATTCCTGCTTACAATCCGGAATAGCCGCAGTTATGTCCGGCTAGAGAGCACACTTTGGAAGTTGTTCAGCCGTCCACGAGCCAAACTGAGGAAGGTACTCTGAACATTCTTCGTACATGTCCAAATTAAGGGGATTAATTTGAAGCGTTTACTAACAGTCTGTCCTTTTCTTTATCCAGTGACTGGAGTTACATTGACTGCGCCTCCTGCAACTCAAGAATTGCATCAAGAAAAGGAGGCCATATTACTGAGGCAACCACCACAACAACGACTGCACCGATTGATGGAACGCAGGGGTGCACACTCTCTTTTGACGAACAGATGATGGAGGAACTTCTCAGTTGTTACGACTGGAAACGCACCTGCTACTGGCTCTTCAATGCCAACCGCTGATGTCTCCAACGAGGCTCAAGCAATTCATGAAGAAGAGATATTGGCGAAAATCGACGCTCAAATGGAGGCAACGGCTTATGGTGGTAGTTTTGGAGGTGGAATGGCAGCGGTCAGGCTCCACTGAGAATGATATCGCCTGGAGGTACTGTTGTCGATACCAGTGCGTCTATCCCACCCCCTGTAGTGGATCCGACCCCTCTAACTCCGCCTGTAGGAACCATTCCTATTTATTTGAGCTCGGAGGAGGAGGTAGATATAATGCCACATACTGGAGACCAGCCGTCGAAAGGCAAAGGCTTGGAAAGGAAAATTACAGGCGGCTCCAACAGGTTTATGCCGAAGGGGAAACCAAAGAAGAAAAGAGAATAGATGCACTTCCCCCTTGGCTCATTTTAGAGTAGATAGGAATTTTCTTTTAGCTTTTGTAGGCCGTGTACAGATGCGGGTTCGGCCCTGCTAGTAGGAATTTTGAAAACAACTTGTACATGAATTTCTTCTACCGATAGTTGAAATGAAAATCTTTTTTTTTGCTACAACTCAATTATCATTTATTTTGCTTAAGTGTTCCAGTATTTGAATTCTAGTTCAGTGCACTTGCGAAGTTCCAACATTTGAGTTGGGTTTGTTTTTATTTGTCAAGTCCAAAAACCATGAATATGAATCACGATCGGGGATTAAGCTGAACTTTGATGTTGCACTGCTTCAGTCAATGGTTGACACTTAAGTTCAGCCCCCAGTTTCGGGGATGAGTTTTAAAGATCGGCCGCCGATTGCACTTCGCCTTCATTTCATTGAGCTTAACATCGTTGAATCGATGCTGAAACAAGTGAGAGTCGAGTGATCGAATCATACTTGCTCACTTATGAATGATCACATCCGCACTCCAGGGATTCGCATTTGTATGTCGGCGGTCGGTCATGCCTGTTTAAGTTTTAAGTATGTGCCCACGCTCTGGGAACTAAATTTAGTTTACGAGTGGTCATTCACACCCGAGTTAGGTTTACACTCTGACCATAATCTAGAGATTCAGAGGTATTCGCGGTCGATGCTCTGGTTCACACTCTGGGAATCCGAAGATAGTCGACCTTTGCACTCTAGTTCGCAATCTGGGAACTTGAAGCTTGTTGATGTTTATACTCCAACTCACATTCTAGGAATTTGGAGTCGATGTTTATACTCTGAATCACACTCTGGGAATTCAGAGTTGGTGTTTATACTCCAGTTCACACTCCGGGAACTTAGAGTTGACATTTATACTCCAATTCGCACTTTGGGAATTTGCAGTTGGCCGACAGATGGTCGGTCGCATCTGTTTAGGCCTTTAGGATTTCGTATGCACTCTAGGAACGATGGATTTATCAGGATCACGGATGGTCGATTCACATCCACCTCGAGTTAATAAGTGAGGTTGTTAGATGGACGGGTCCATCCTCCTCGAACTTGGTTAGGATATGATCGAAGTCGTTCGTTGGACGGGTCCATCCTCTTCGTAACCGCATTTATAAGTTTATACTCCAGCTCACACTCTGGGAGACTGAAGTCAGTTAAAGGATTGTCGTGTGTCAATCCTTCTTTGGCTTCAGTGTGATGGCTTTCCCTCGAGCTCGAGTTTCACTTAGTGAGTGGACGGTCGTATCACAGTCACTCCCTGTTTGAATAAATTCCACCGTATGATGGAACTTAGCTCTTCGTGCATCGTGATGGTTATATGTCACATTCAATAGATCACAGTTCTGGCTCGAAGAGATGGCATTTTATTGCTGAAATGAGAAAATACGGCAAAGTTAGTTGCCCTATTACAAATTCAAATTTTGAAATGCAGAAATAAATTATAGATGAAAAATGGACTAAAATAAATAAAGTTTGGCATGTGTGGTAGCGGCGGAGACTCTCGCTGTTCCAAGCTCGTGGCAAAGTAAGACCGTCTACGGTCGATAACTTACATGTGCCATCTTCGAGTTTTCGTTCACTCACATACGGTCCTTCCCAAGTTGGTTTCATGTGCGAAGGAACAGGATAGATTCTTTTGAGGACGAGATCGCCGAGTTCGAAGGTTCGGGGTCAGACCTTAACATTGTACAATCGGGAGACTCGACCTCGGTATGCGGCTGCCCTCAACTCAGCCTCTTCGCGCTTCTCATCCAACAAATCTAAGGATTCAGCAAGTAGTATGGCATTTGTCTTCGGATCATAATAAGTCGCACGATGAGAAGGTACTTCCATCTCGACTGGAATAACAGCTTCTGAATCATAGGAAAGAGAGAATGGAGTGTGTCCGGTCGTGGACTTGTGGATTGTCCGGTAAGCCCATAGAGCCATAGGAAGTTCATCAACCCACTTGCCCCCGGCCTTTTCCAATCGTTTCTTTAGAATAAACTTGATAACCTTATTAACAGCTTCAATTTGGCCATTCGCTTGAGAGTGTAAAACTGCAAAGAATTTCTTTTGAATGTGGAATCGTTGGCAGAAATTCTTGAATTCAACGATGTCGAACTGGGTTCCGTTATCAGTGATGATGGTATGTGGGAGACCAAATTGGTAGATAATTTTGCGGACTACAAAGTTGATCACATTCTTCATCGTGACTATAGCAAGAGGTTCAGCTTCGGCCCAAACTGTTTAAATAAATTTAATTTACTGATATCCATTAATTCATCTAATAAATCTTGAAATAACAATATCAACATAGACACAACAATCACATTAACAAAAGTGATAAAACGGAATTTTCATTCAAATATAAAAATAAATAGATCACGTTACAAAACTATGTGCATAAACAATAATAACAATTTTAACTATAATTCATTTACCTTAATAAATTGTCAGTTAAATAGTAGGAAACGGAGAAATTATAAGCGCTCGGAATAATTATAGAAATTTTCTCCCTACTTCTTAATTCTCTTTGATTTTTTAAATCTTATGGTATCTTTTACAGTTATTCAAAATGTTGCATCGATTCGTTTCATTATTTTACATTCATATACCTAGATTTTATAATTTCTACGGTTATTTACCGAGTTCTCATCAATACTATTTTACATTAGATCCATATATTTTAATTATATACTATAAATTCAAACTATGCAAATAAATTTAAGTAAATAATATTATTCATTATATGCTTAATAATTTCTAGGAAATGATGATTTGAATTTGTATTTCACCTTCATATTAACAAAACGATAAAACTAGATCTCATTAAAATATAGAAGTATCTAAATCGCTTAACCAAAAAAATATTGCATAACAACATTTTATATTTGTACGGATACTGTTTATACAACATTATCTAGTTACACACTAGTTTATCATATTATAATATACAGAAGGACTACATGGTTCTTCGGGCCATACATAGTTTTCCTCAAATAAAACTAACAATAAATGTGACACCTTCCAGCTGGTCACATAGACGGCTTAATTTTAGCTGATGAAATACGTCATTGATGACCAGTTGGGGCGTAAAACTTAGGCCCGGCCCTAGGGCTTCTTGGCAAAGGTGCTTGATCAATGCTCCTCCAGTCCTCCTATCTATCATACTTGCTATAGGATTGAAGGGCTTAATTTATGAGTTTGATTAATGAGCTTCGATTTTATTTACTCTCGATGTCAGTCATTTATCCATGTGAAAGTACTTGCACATTTTGTAATAATGTATAAATTAATAAACCTCTTTTAAATTTAAGTTAAAATAAGTACAGTCCAAAAGCAATCTATGCGCGCAGCATAAGTTCCTATCAATTAACTCTGATGTTACCGAATCCATGCACAGTATCTGTCTAGAATCCCGACATAAAAGTTATTTTATTAACCATCAGAAAGATTAAATTCAAAATACAAACTGTATAACCATTTCATTTGAAATACATGAAAACTTATTTTTCAGACGTTTTATGATTAGTTTACGTTTTCCTCCCCAAATAGTCTAATAACCACATAAAAATACACTATAAGTCACAGAAATAAAAATGTTCCTCGAACAAAAAGTACAAATCATAAAAATCTCAAAGAAAAGCCTTTATCAGTAGTCACGACATCGACTTTTCCAAACTCGTCAAAATCAGAATCCGACTGCATTTCTCTACCAATTCCCCACTCTTCTTCCGAACTCTCATCACAGTCTTCTTTCTTCTCAGGAACTCTCAATTCATCCAAGGGTACCGGCAACGGCTCTTCAGAAAAATAACCATCAGTCATCAACTCCACTGCAGTAGCTCTTTTAGCAGGATCGTAACAAAGCAGTTTCTTCACAAGATTAACCTCAGAACCAGTTCTATTTTTCAAACACCCTTCCAACCCAATCGGATTCTCAATTTTGTTAAACGAGATCTTGTTATAATCTGGTAATTTGGAACATCCAGGCCATGTATCTTCATTAATGTCTCCCAAAACGTTTATGATTCTAGCTAACTGATCAAGATCAGAAGTTCCAGGGAAAAGAGTTTCCAAACCGAGAAGCTCAGCAAAAACACAGCCTAAGGACCAAAGGTCGATTTCAAGGCCATAAGAGGTAGAACCGTAGAGTAACTCAGGAGCACGGAACCATCGTGTACCAACACATGAAGTGAAACCGCCTCCTGATTCATCGTATGAGTATGAAGATTGCCCTCTAAAAGGGTCGTCTTCTTCGATGTCGACTGAACTACAGGTGGCTAGGCACGATGTGTTTCCATCTTGGATTATGGTCTCTTTATCAGTGTCGTATGTTGTGTATTTGGACTTGAGGTCGTACACCTCACGGAAGTAGTCTTCTTCGTACGAGGGTTTTGGTTCCACTAGATTTTGTACGGGCTCTTCGATTGGGGGTTCTTGGGATATCAGGATGCTATTTTCTGAATCTTCTTCAGCTGCAGCGTTATCTATGAAAATGTATCTGGATTCATCAAGCGTCCTTGCCTAAAATTATCACAAAATCAGTCAAATTTAGGGTATAGGCACATATTTTTATGACACTTTAAGGGAAAAGAGTTGGGTTTTACACACTAAGGTGCTCAAACAAAGTGGGACCTATGATTTAAAGGATGCCATGGCAAATTGTAATCAATTTTAAAACAGATGTTAGTACATGTGTTATTATTGTTACGTTCCGATAAACTATTTACACCACATTTCTTCTTCATGTAGTGTCCGTTTCTCAGACAGACGATAAAAACATATAAACTCAAAGGAATTGGTTTCGTGCTAGACAAGCACCATCCAACATTTTTTCTGCAGCGAGCCCAGTAGGGTTCATTTCCAACAGTTGAAAATATTGTCTGCGAAATTGCAGTAAAAAAAAAAGGTCTTCAGACTAAGTTAAGGATAACTTGCATCTTCTGACAGCATATTGTTATAATAGCTAATTGTCATATACCATAGTTTCCAGTGTAGATATGAAAAAACAAGGATAAAATTGTGATGTAATAAAAGGTATTTATTGGATAGGTTCTAGCCAGTATTTTTATTCAGTATGTCATACCACTGGCTAATAATAAGATCATTTACTGCTCAAGGGCTAAACTCCAGTTTCGATTCAAAATTTGACTTACAAATTACAGTTTAAATCTCATTTTAAAAACATTGATTACTGGTACATCATACCGTTTTCCAGAAAATAACTGAAGCAGATGTTTTACTCGGGTGAGTTTCCAATTTCTCTTCATTTAATACTTGTTTATCTGTTTGGGAAACGTCAAACAAAAATAGACCAACTCTTTTGTACAGCAAGCATAAATGAAATGCTTTCAGATGCCATCTTTAGGAAAATTACTGAATTCTGTATATGTGCTATATCATTACATTGTCAGGATGCATGTTGTAGACTAAAAAATAAGGAAAAGAAGTGTGATTAGTGTGGCAGGATGCATGTCAGGATGCATGTCAGGATGCATGGTTACCGGTAAATTTCCTACTGTTTTGGAATTGACTATGAAACGATGAAGGAGTGGACACTAGACTCGAAGACGATCGAACACAAAGAAAAAAAAGGAAGAAACAGGAGAAATTTGGCCAAGTCCATGGATCGATGTCGATCCATGGATGGTTCAGTGCTGATCCATCAAAAAGTCAAATTTTCCCTTAAGCTCTTGCACGATGTATCTCTAAACCAATTTGAAGAAAAAAACAAATTTTGAATATGGATGATGAATCGGTATTAATCTATCAAAAGGATCATTTTGCCTCTAAAACTTTAAAGCGTTGAAGACTAAGACCTTCTTGGAAAAAAAGCACAAATTTTGGACCAAGACCATAAATTGGTAGTGATCCATCAAGCCTCGAGTATTGGTTTAGACTTGACCTAATCTTTTCTTTTATATTGCAGATCTTCTTGACTGACAATTTCAAACTAGATCTGACGAGTTTCTAGGCTTGAAACAACCTGATTCAACTACAAATAGCCATCGTCTTCACCAAAGCAAGGTTTTTTGGGCACTTTAACTAACTTTTGCTTAGGGAGAGGATTCCATTTTTGCGTCTAGAGGTTGAATCTTGAAATCCTATTGTAAACATGGCAGTTCTAGTGCAAAGTAATCAATAAAAATAACAAAGTGAATGTAGGTCGGCGGTTTACCTAACCAATATAAAAATTCTTGTATTTTCATTCTTACTTTTCCGTTTGCTTTCTTTCAGTTTTACATCTTTTCTATTGAGTGGGTGTGTTAGCCCAAATCAAAGGTTAACATTTTTTTTTTACTTTTCACCAAGAAGCAACTTAAATCTAATCCGTTAAGAATGAAGAAATCAACCACTAGGAAACTACAGTCGGAGGAAATCAATTAGAGCATGAGAGCAGCAAAGAAGTTTTACCTAGTTAAAGTCCACCCTCAAACTTTGTGACCAGAGCTGAGATTGAAGAAACGATGATAAATATGCAAACGATGATATAAGCTCGACAGAAGAAGATGTTGATATATGATTACTTACTGGTGATACTGTGATCTAATCAGATTTGCTTCTAATGGGATGTTGGGAGATACCAACCGATTTGTAAGCAATGCTTCGATTATGGGTAAAATCATAGTCCTACATGCTTACACATGATTTATATTATATGATAGCAATATATATGATTTATTTATGATATATGACCTTCGAGGGAACGTGGGATGATAATGGTTTATGGCTAATATTTAAGCAATGATACGAGTACTTGACCTTGATGGGTTCGGAGTGACCTTTGATTTGCAGGTGGATCCAAGAGAACCAAATGACTCATCACAACTGATATGATAGATGACCTAAGAATAAAGATGACAATTTGTCGGTACCGATACATGTTCTTAATCAAAATACGTTTTTTATTCACAAAAACATGTTTTGGGGGCAAGTGTTACAATTTTTCCAATCTTGGAATTGGCAACAAAACGATAAAGGAGTGGACTCTATACTCGAAGACGATCAAACACAAAGAACAAAGGAAGAAATAAGAAAATTTTGTCCAAGTCCATGGATACATGTTGATCCATGGATGGATCAATACCGATTCATCGAAAGGCAAAATTTACTTCTGAGTTCTTGCACAATGGACTAAGCCAAGCTGAAAAGGACAAGTTTTGGACATTAGTGATGAATTGGTATCGTACCATCAAAAAACGTTTTGCCCTTAAAACTTTAAAGCATTTAAGATAGACATTTTGAAGCAAAGCACAAGTTTTGGACCAAAATCATGGATCGGTACCGATCCATCAAGCCTAGAGAATTGATCCAGATTTGACCTGATCTCTTTCCTGATATGTTAGATCTCCTTGACCGACGATTTCAAACTGGATTTGACAAGTTTGTAGGCTTGGACAAAACCCAGTTCAGCTATAAATAGCCATATCTTCGACAAATAAATGACTTTTGAGCCTTTTAATTAAATTTTGCTGGGGGGAGGCTTTCATTTTTGAATTAGAGATTAAATTTTGAAACCCTATTGTAAACTTGGCAGTTTTGGCGTAAAATAATCGATAAAAACAACGAAGTGAACATAGGCTAGTGAATTTAGCGAACCACTACCAAAAAATTTGCGTTCTCTTTCTTACTTTTTTTTTCTTTCTTTCCGTTTTTTTTTTTTTTTCTATCGATTGAGAGTGGTAGCCAATTAAAGGCTAGCAGAAATAAAGACAACACAACAGCACAACATATACTTGTTCTGGTTGTCTTAAAATACCATATGTTGAGTCTTAAAGCATACCACTTCGGAATTCCAATATCATCCTTTCTTGAATGAAAAAAAAAAAAAAACACACAAACAAAACAAAACAAAGAACTTCCTTACAATCCAAGATAAGTCTTCCAATCTCAATCAATATTAATAACCTCCTTTTGCAAAGAACATAGTCTAGATCAAAAATAAATGTATAAATCTTTATTAAAACCCGCCACAATGTACTGAAGTACGTCGTTGGAAATAGTGATGGGTGTCAAATAGCTTTAAGATGATTTTCGATGAACAGAATCACTAAAAGCACAGAGTTTTAACTTGAACGAAAGAAAAGATTGAGTTGAATTAATAGCAAAATGATTTAAATGTCAGATGAATAAATGCTTTTTTGACTGATTTTGAGTTTCATTCTTTAAAATAAAAGGATGTTGATTCAAGATGAAAGTGTTTGAAGTCGAAATAAAAAATAAAATATCAAGAACTGCCAGCCTAGTCAGCTACATATCCTCCTTGGTAGGGGTAAAGCCAACCGCTGGCCAGTAGGCGTCATGACTCTGACAAAGAGATAGTTCATACAGTGGTAGTATTGAGTTAATGACTGTTTTATTTTATATTTTCAAAAATAAAATAAAAAACATAAGATCAAAAATGAAATTAGCGGTCCTGTTGTTCCTAAACATGAGTTTGTCTGAGTTGAATTAAATTTTGATATATTAATTTGGAGAAGAACAGGAAAGTCAGGAGAAGATGCAAAATCTATTATCAAATATATCTGATGCCAAATCTATTGTTTTTGAGTAGATCAATTAATGCTTTGTGATGGATCAATACTCGGTAAGAATATTACCCCTAAAGTAGATCAGTCAATGATTTTACATATTGTCCCCTAAAGAATATTATACTCGTTTCAAAGAATAGTTATCTATAATTTGTAAACATTAATTTGTTGAAAATGCATTCAATCGGTGTTATAAAGGAGTAAACTTCGACTAAGATCATGCAAATTTAATGTATAAGGGGAAAAAACAAAATTTACAAATGTAAATTTTAGTTGAAACTTCATATTCAGAATGAATAAGGTTTGTTATCATCACAGTTGTTTATATTAAATAAATTCTAGTATCATTCATTTTAAATGTTGCTATATATAGTAAACTATAATGATTTTTCCATAACTAATATTATGATATTATTAGAAATCTGGGTTGCCAGTAGTACTAATAAATCAATAATTTTCAAGAAATTATATAAATGGTTGTCTATGCCCCCATTAATTGTCCTCTTTTTTTTTGGTTTAGCTATAAAAAATCTCTAGTAAATTCTTTAGCAAGATGAACGGTATTATTTATCGGATTTCAAATTTAAAGTTTTCAATAGATTTGAAATCAAGATATGCTGGATTTATTGAAAAGTCCGATCTACCAGAAGGGTAAGCTGGTTGATCATCGCTGCCATTTTAGATGGGTATTTAATGTTTTTAAAACAATTTTAAGCACCATATATTTTTTTCTATGTATTTGGTTGTACAATCTATTGATCTTTAACACGTTTTAAAGTTCAACAAAAACAAAAAAGAAATATATTACTCAAATGAAATTGATCAAATCATCTTTGAGTCCTCAAATCTTTTGCCTGTTTTCAAACCCTTGTGTTCTTGCTCAGTGTCTCTTTGGAACAATAAATATATAATATCTTTTGCTGTAAAGATTATTAGCAAATTATTTTTGGTTGTACTCATGAAAATATATAGGGTAGTACATTTCCACGTCCTTGCTCCATTTCGCGATGACAACCGTGATGAACAAAGAATGCACACTTTTCCCTCACTAAATAAAGTATAATTCTCTCCTTTGGTCACAAACACCATCTTTACTATTAATAATGGAAATTCAATTAATATGATTTCCACCATGTTTTTTTTAAATTCCGAAATAACTCTACCACCCACCAACGGAATCTCACCAACGATTTGCAACATTCACCACCATTGTAACAATTCTGTTCTTAATTACCTAATTAATTAATTAAGTTTAATTATGGATAATTAATTCTAATTTGTGGTCTGTGAAAATTTAGTTGTGAAATTAAATCTAGTTTTTGAGAATAGTTGATTTGATTTATTTGAGAAACGAGTTTCATTCCTTAAAGAGGATTTCAATTTAAATTCGAGATATTATTAAATCGATTATATAATTTTGGCATTTAGGGTAAAATTGTTAATATTGAGATTATTGTTAAAATGAGATTTTTGTAAATTTATAATCCATCTTTATCAAAATGATGATAATAATTTGCATTCGCAAAAATTATATTGAATTTATACAAAGCACTTCAATATTGATTAAAATGATAATTTCTAACATATTAGTGTTTGTCAAATTTTGTGGAATCAAAATTTTAATTTATAAACCATTGTAGTGTTTTATAATTAGTAAACAAAGGAAATTAGTAACATTTTCTCTTATTGGGTGCATTCGAACCCATTTGGCCCAAACAGAAGTATTGTTAGAAGAAAATGAAACTTACGTTCATTTCCTTCTCATTTCCATTTACAACTCAAAAAACTAAGAATAAGAAATCTCTTATTCTCTAAACCCTAGAACATAAATTAATCCCAAATCTAAGTGCAATTCAAGGGGCTTTTGATCAATAATTAAATCTTCAGATAATCTCCCACACCTCCGGTGAATCAATTAGGGTTAGTAATCTCGGTTTTTATCTTTTGTTTGTAATCTCTTTGTTGCAATTTCTAAAAATAACCCAGGTATTTATCAAGAGAAGCTAATCCGAGTTTATTCTTCAATTCAAGTGCTTATATGTGAGTTTACCGCACACTACTATCTCTAAGTGAAAGTATATTCGTTGTTCGGTTGAATTGGATGAACCTATGGTTATGTTGGTCTCAATTTTGTATTGTTAATATTTCATATTGTTCAACTTCTAAATTGCTGAAACCTTAGCCTTTTGATCTTAATTAGTTGACAATTTTAGTATTTTATATGGATGCATGCACTCAGGATCATCTTAGAACAATCACTCAAGACTTAAGATCAAACCAACTTCACCAAGGATCGATCGGAGGGGGTTCTGGAGCTGGAATAGCTCCAGAATTCGTCCCTACCGGTGTACCGGTGGGCGTATCCTGGGGCAATTCCAGCTTCAAGAAACCTTCCTCGATTCGCTTGTTCATCATTCCGCTTGTATGCTGTTTGTTGCCATGCTTTGGATGGATAATCATAATATGTCATGGAGACAATTTCAACCCATATTTGCTAGTAGAATAAATTTATTAAAATATGTTTGTAAATGATATAGAGTCGAACCCTATGGACCAATTTGTTGTTATGATCTTATGATGTGTAGTAGTGTATTCTCTAATGTTATGGACTTTTGAATCACTTTGATTCAAAGGTTTGAATTTTATAAACTTATATATATATATATATATCTGTTTTACTTATATTAATTTAAGTTTACGAACATCAAACTTGTTTCTAAATTAATCTAGTTCTTTTTATATATGATTTTTATAAATAGTTATATATATATATGGTATTGGTATTATAAAAGGTTATGGATTTTGGAAATATGGATTTAGAAATGTAAACCTAATTTATTTTTAAGTAAAATGGTTATATATATCAAAATGGATTTGGAAGAATAATAAATATGGTTTTATAAGATAAATTGATATATATATATATATGTGGGTTTTTAAAACATGGTTGTTAACTAAGTATCTTGTATGAAAATTTGAGACAACTATGTATATAAAGTGCAATTTTGGAGCAATTCTGATTCATGTAAGATTTTATCAAATAGTGAATATATTTATATATAAGGTTAAATAATAAAGGAATTTAAGGAAAATCATAATATTTGTTTTCTAAATTATAAACTCACACAACAAAAACAACAACAACAGAGTCATTATTCCCAAACAAGTTGGGGTCGGCTAGAGATGAAACCCGCAACTAAATGACAAAAGTAATTTAAAGGTTATAACAATAGCAATAGCAATAGCTATGATAAATTAAGTCAAATAGGTAGATTAATAATAATAGTAACTAAGTAAAATAAAAATAGAAATGCACATATATGTAAAAAAAAAAAATACAATAAAATTAAAAAAATGATGATAACGGTACAAATAGTAATAATAGTGCTGATAGTAACATTGATCAAAGACCAAACGCTACGTCTTAGGCTCTTTTTCTCTAATCTTATAATCTAGTTCTGGTACGTGGATCGCTAACTTACACATGCTCATATCTGTTACCAGCTCTTCGACTATATGTGGAGTATTAATGTTTTGAGAGCCTTAGTTCTATAATATGGAGAGTATTAATAATTGACTTAGTGTTACCGATTGGTTTAAATGCTCTCGAGTAGCGTTTCATCGAATATTGTACGACTCATTCAATAAAATGTTTGAGTGATAATTACTAGCCAACTAACGAATACTCGAATTTGACCGGATAGTATGAGATGCCTTGGTTAAATTCTTGTGATTGCTATTAGAAAGTATTTTAACACTTTATAGTTGTATTCTTTTTTGGTGTTTGGTAGGGCCGACCAATCCTTAAAAGAATATGGTTCAAGTTTTCCAGTGTTATCCATTACGAGTGAGATTTATTAGCTTCTAGTACATACTTGAATTTCACCAAATGGTATGGAACATTTTGATTAAGTACTGGTGATTACTGAAAGTGATAGTTTTTAGCACTTTAGAGTATATTTCCTTTTAGGGTTTGGCTGAGGGCGGTAAGTCCTTAATAGGTATACTCATGGATATTTTTTCGATCATAGATATGTAATAATAATGAATAATCTAAAACCTTCGAGTCATGGTTGCTACGATTATTGAGATCGGTTGTGATTATGTTTCACAGTATGAACGATCCTTAGTATCAGATCGATACGAGCGATACCACATTTTGTTTGCCATGGTATGAAAAATCTTTAAGATTGGTATGGATGATCAGGGTGATCGGTATGGAATTGATCTGTGTTAAAGAAATTGTGTTTTATTCTATGATTTTGTGTTTAGTGACTAGTCTATGTTTGTGACCTTAATAAATAACCCTATGCCCTGAGATAAATTCTGAGTTAAAATTAATTATGTGACTTATTATATCTTGGACATCTAGATTTACTGATATGTCATATATTCTTGTGTTATATTTTGCTCTCACCCTTTTGGATATTTAGAGATAGTCTGACCCGTTTATTTTGTAATATTTAAGTCAGACAGACACTTTTCAGGTTACAGAACATGTTGACCTTTGGATGGTTGGCTAGCAAGAAGATAAACATTTTTTGACTTCTAGTTTATCTCGTTTAGGATTTTGTGTTTGATTATGAAATGTACATTTGAGTTAGAGATTTGTACCGGATGTATATTATGTGAGTCCAGTGTTATATTTGATACCCCAAGTTTTTTATATATATGTATATAATGTTTATTATTCCGCTGTGATCTGTGACTGTTATTTGTATGATATACTGTTCTAATTTTGAGAAACCGGTGCGATTATTACTTTAAACTGAGACTGTGCACGTCAAATTTTATTCCAGAAATTAAGTAAAACAGTAAGTATAACGTGTCCATATTAATTTAAAGATACATTCACATTCGATTGCCCTTAACCAGTCGTATTCTTCGTATTATTAGACGACATTATTTATAATGTTTTTTAATAATATGGATATAACGGCGAGGTCGTTACAGTTGGTATTAAAGTCGAGTCAAAACATTGTAGCGTATAAAATCACAGATCTAGACCTAGTGAGACTTAGATTCCTGTCACCTGGGGTGTGCGGTAGATGGTTACCTACATAGGGATAGAAATATAAATTGATTATCAGGATAATCAACTGGGATGCATTTTGATTTGAAATTTTAATTAGATAAATTGTAATTTGTAATATTAAACTTTTGCAAAGTAATGTGCTAAAATCTTTTAGAGTTTGAAAATTTACTTTTGGACTATTGAAGAATTAATTTTAAAAGAGATAAATTAGAGTAAACTGGTTTAAATGAACAATTTTCTTTTAATAGAGAATATGGGAAATTTGAGTAAATAAGTTTAAGATTTAAATAATCTAGGAATAATCAGAGTTGTGCAACGGAATTTTAGGAATATAATTGCTCCGCTGAAAGCGACTATTTAGTTTTGGTTGATTGGTTGTTAGGAATTGATTGCTTATTTAGTTAAGATGGATGCATGGATGTTAGTAATAATAAAATAGATGCAACTAAGGAAAACTTATGATTATTTATTGTGTTGACTTGTCCAAAAAATGTTTAAGAATTCTGATCGATATGTGGGACGTCATATTATCGATAGGAGTTCCTAACATAGAACGAAACATTTTAAAATGAGAAATAATTAATTTGAAATTTTGAAAAACGTTGAAGTTAAAATAATTTAAAGTAATATTTTAGCCATCGAATAAATTGTGAGAAGTGGAAAGCATGGCGAGGCAACGTTGATGTTCTAGATAATCAATTTTGCAGGCAAGTGACGAAATGAATCACTAAAATTTCGTTACTTAGTATTATTTTACATACTGAGATAAGATTAAGGAAAATGTTATGAAATTGGTATATGTTAAAGTTAATTGAAAGTTAATTGGCAAACTTTTGTAAAGAGAATAATTGAAAATCTACTTCCATTTGTAAATTTAACTTTTAAGTTCTTTGTTTTGAATGAAAGTAAATTATTATATATGAATCTTATTTAATAAAAAGTTAAAAATTAAGAAATCGTGAAAATAAATTTTGAAAGTAAAAATATATTTTGTAGAAAAATATATACGTAAGTTTAAAAGTAAATATTAATTGAAATTTTGATAGTAGTATTAAGTAAATGATTTAAAACTTGATATTATTATTTGTGAAAGTTGAAAATTTTGCGAAAATATTTTGAAAATAAATTTAAAAGGGAAATTTATCTCCTAATGTGTTTAAAAGTTTGGTGGTTTAGAAAATGATAATGGAAATTATAAAAGTACATTATATATGTATAATTTTGAATGACGTGTGCAGCCACCGAACCTAAGCAATAACAAAGGTCAGTGGCGAGGCCATGTTGACTTCACTGTCAACATCGCAGCCATTTGACGAAGCGATTTTCTCTAAATAGATGGCAAGGGAGCGTCATTTTATTATTTAATATTTGTAACTCGTGAATGTTCATTTAAGATATATATATATATATATATATATATATATATATGCTTAGAAGAATACTATGTGATAGTTTTTTATTTATTGTGTATATCATTTTATGATTTAGATGAATGATAAAATTCTGGAATTTTGAATAAGAAATTAATGGGAAAATGAATTGGAACCTTATATTTGATGTTTAGAGTGTATTCTTTAGAAATATATAAATTTTTGAAAGAGCTATTTGGAAGTAAAAATTAAAATTTGAAATTTAAGGATAAATTTAGAAAGAATTGAATTTAAAAAGGGTTTTCTTTTAGTTTAAACCTTGGACCGGTAAAGAGTTATAATTAAAAAAAAATTATGGAAGTTTGTGAAATTTGAAAATTTAATTATTGATTTCTTCCATCAAGGAAATTGCGGTGACGTTATTTTCTTAAGAGGGAAGTTTGTAACAACCTGTTGTTAATTACCTAATTAATTAAGTTTAATTATGGATAATTAATTTTAATGTGCAGTTTGTGAAAATTTAATTGTGAAATTAAATCTAGTTATTGAGAATAGTTGATTTAATTTATTTGAGAAATGATTTCATTCCTTAAAGAGGATTTCAATTTAAATTTGAAATATTATCAAATTGATTATTTAATTTTGGCATTTAGGATAAAATTGTTAATATTGAGATTACTGTTAAAATGAGATTTTTGTAAATTTATAATCCATCTTTATCAAAATGGTAATAATAATTTGCTTTTGCAAAAGTTATATTGAATTTATACAAAGCTTTTCAATATTGATTAAAATGATAATTTCTAACATATTAGTGTTTGTCAAATTTTGTGGAATCAAAACTTTAATTTATAAATCGTTTTTTAGTATAAAATAGTGTTTTATCATTAGTAAAACAAAGGAAATTACTAATCTTTTCTCTTATTAGGTTCATTCAAACCTATTTGGCCCAAATAGAAGTTATTCGGAGAATAAAATGAAACTTACGTTCATTTCCTTCTCATTTTCATTTACTAATCAGAAATCTAAGAATAAGAAACCTCTTATTCTCTAAACCCTAGAACATAAATTAATCCCGAATCTAAGTGCAAATCAAGGGGCTTTTGATCAATAATTATAGAAATCAACTTTAGATAATCTCATATATCCCTTGTGAATCAATTAGGGTTAGTAATCTCAGTTTTTATCTTTTGTTATATATGTACATATGTATGTATCTTTGTTGCAATTTTTGAAAATAACCTAGGTAATAATCATGAGAAGCTAATCCAGATTTTAATCTTCAATTCAAGTGCTTATATGTGAGTTTACCTCACACTACTATTTCTAAGTGAAAGTATATTCACTGTTTGGTTGAATTGGATGGATCTTTGGTTGTGTTGTTCTCAGTTTTATATTGTTCATATTTCATATTGTTCAACTTCTAAATTACTGAAACCCTAGCCTTTTGATCTTAACTAGTTGACAATTATAGTTGTTTATATGGATGCATGCACTTAGAAATCAACTTAGAACAATCACTCAAGACTTAGGATCAGTCCGACTTCACCAGAGATCGGCCGAAGGGGATTCTGGAGCTAGAACAGCTCCAGAATTTGTCCCCACCGGTGGTGCGCTACCGGTGCATTGATGGGCATTGGTGCACCGGTGAGCGTATCCTGGGGCAATTCCAGCTCCAGGAAACCTTCCCAGGTTCACCCGTTCATCACTTTTTTTATTGTTGTTTATTGCTATGCTTTGGATAGATGATTATAATATGTTATGGAGGCACTTTCAACTCATATTTGCTAGTAGAATAAATTTATAAAAATATGTTTGAAAATAATATAGAGGTGGAGCTTTGACGCAATGGTTAGGTCACCCGCATGGTGATCTGGATGTCCAAGTTCGAGTCCAGAAACAGCCTCTTCGTAATGCGAGGGAAATGTTGTACATTATCGACGTCGCTAGAGCCCGCTATCGTGCAGGATCCTCGTGCACTGGGTTCCACCTTTTTTATGTTTGGAAATGATACAAAGTTGAACCATATGGACCAGTTAGTTGTTATGATCTTATGATGTGTAGTAGTGCATTCTCTTGTGTTATGGACTTCGAATCACTTTAATTTAAGGTTTGAAATTTTATAAACTTATATCTATCTATTTTATTTATATAAATAATTTTATAAAAGAGAGTTTAATTTAAGTTTACAAATATCAAACTTGTTTCTAAATTAATCTAGTTCTTTTTATAAATAGTTATATATATACTATTGGTAGGATTTTGGAAACATGGTTTTGGAAATGTAAACCTAATTTATTTCTAGGTAAAATGGTTATATATATCAAAAATGGATTTGGAAGAATAATAAATATGATTTTATAAGATAAATGGACTTATATATGTATATGGTTTTTTAAAAATGGTTTGTTAACTAAGTATCTTGTATGGAAATTTGAGACAACTATGAATATGTAAGTGCAATTTTGAAACAATTCGGATTCATGAAAGATTTTATCAAATAGTGAATATTTACATAATGTCAAATAATAAAAGAATTTATGGAAAATCATAATATTTGCTTTCTAAACTATAAACTCAAAAGAGAAAAATGTTTTGAGAGCCTTAGTTCAATAATATGGGAGTACTAATAATCGATTTAGTGTTATCGATTGGTTTAAATGCTCTCGAGTAATGCTTCATCAAATATTGTATAACTCATTGAATGGAATGTTTGAATGGTAATTACTAGCACACTAACAAATACTCGAATTTCACCATGTAGCATGGGATGTCTTGGTTAAATTCTTGTTATTGCTATTAGGAAGTATTTAACATTTTAGGGTTGTATTCTCTTTTGGTGTTTGGCAGGGTCGATCGATCCTTAAAAGAATACAGTTCATGTTTTCAAGTGATATCCATAACGAGTGAGATTTACTAGTTTCTAGTAAATACTTGAATTTCACCAGACGATATGAGACGTTTTGGTTAAGTTCTAGTGATTACTGAAAGTGATATTATTTAGCACTTTAGAGTATATTTCTTTTAGGGTTCGACGGGGGCCGATAATCCTTAAGAGGTATACTCATGGATTTCTTTTCGGTCCTAAATATGTAATAATAATGAATAATCTAAAAACTTCGAGTCATGATTACTACGATCCTTGAGATCAGTTGTGATTCTATTTCAGGGTATGAACGATCGTTGATATCAGATCGGTACGAGTGATACCACATTTTGTTTGCCACGTTATGGACAATCTTAAGATTAGTATGGACGATCAGGATGATCGATATGGAATTGGTTTCTGTGTGTTAAAGATATTGTGTTTTATTCTGTAATTCTGTGTTTAGTGACTAATCTGTGTTTGTGACCTTAATAGATAACTCTGTGCCTTGAGATAAATTATAAGTTAAAATTAATTATGTTATACCTTGGACATCTGGATTTACTAACATGTCATATATTCTTGTTATATAGCTTGTTCTCACCATTTTGGATATTTAGAGATAGTCCGACCCGTTTATTTATAATACTTGGGTCAAACCAAGATTTTTCAAGTTACAGGACAGGTTGACCATTGGATGGTTGTGCGAGCAAGAATATAAACATTTTTTAACTTTAGTTTAACTCATTTAGGATTTCGTGTTTATTATGAAATGTATATTTGAGTTAGAGATTTGTACCAGATGTATATTATGTGAGTCTAGTGTTATATTTGATAAACTGCCAATTTTGTATGTGTATATAGTGTTTATTATTCCGCTGTGATCTTTGACTGTTGTTTATATGATATACCGTTCTGATTATGAGAAACCGGTGCGATTATTACTTTGAAATGAGACTATACACGACAAATTTTATTCCAAAGATTAAGTAAAACAGTAAGTGACGTGCCAGTGTTGGTTTAAAGATATTTTCACATTCAGTCGCCCTTAACCAGTCGTATTCTTCGTATTATTAGACGACATTATTTATAATGTTCTTTAATAATATGTGTATAACGGTGGGGCCGTTACAACCATCCCTTTCACGATCATCCATAAACAAAATTTCACTATCAAGTTGATCCATCCATTAATTATTTATTAAATAAAAAGTAATTTCTCTGGCTATCAAATGCACATACATGCGATGTATACTAGTATATATAATGCAAAGTATGTGTAACCAATATGCATACAAATAGCAACGAGTCAATATCAACAATACCACGAACTTGATTCGAAATATCACACAGACAAAGCAAACACAATATTCCAACATCTATCATACACGGACCAAAAAAATTCTAACCATAGGTTTGTTTGAGTTAAGTAAGTTGTTGAAACTTTAATTTGGAGAGAAACATGAAACTCACAAATAAGAAGTAGCTATTACCTAATATCTAACTCTAAATTTATAAAATGACCCTATATTGATTTTACATATTTCCCTTAAAAAACATTTAACACTCTGGCGTCTAACTTGGTTGACCAAATATTAAGTATTGTATAATGTTTGTGATGGATCAATTTAACATACTCAAGTAGCTATTATCAAATATCCAACTCTAAATTTGTAAAATGTCCCTATATTGATTCTACATATTACTCTTAAAAAACATTAACCACTCTGCATTTAACTTTGTTGACCAAATATAAGTATTGTATAAGGTTTGTGATGGATCAATTTAACATACTCGTTCAAAGATCAGTATGTTAGTATGTTGTAGGTTGTTAACTCTAATTTGTTGATAATGCATTCATTGAGTGTTATACATGAGTAAATTTTGACTAAATCAACCTAATTTTGATCAAAATTAAAATTTACAATTGTAAATTTTAAATCAAATTGATTTAGAATGCCAAAGATAGCTCTAAGAGTCATCACAATTTTTGTGACAAATGGATTCTAATATTCCTATATATAGTAAATTATAATAGTTACCGTTTGCACAATTAATATTATCGTTCCGAGACTTGGCCCACTATATTTTCTTTTTCTGGATCCGCCCTTGCCCTTTGGTCCAACAACAATGAACAATTTTAGAAACCCGACTTGCAATAGTACTAATAAATCAATCGTATACACACTTTTAATTGTCCATTTATTATTTAAAATTAGTATGATATTTTTCTGGTAAATTTTTAGGAAGATAAGCGAATGTATTATTTTTTCGAATTTCAAATTTGAGCTTTTTCAACATATTAGAAATGAGATGTGCTTGCTTTGTTTTGATTGATCAACAGGGTAATTTGGTAAATCAATCCCGCCTTTTGGGTAAACATTTCATGTTTTCAAAATGATTTTGTGTAGCCTATACTTTGTGTATGATTGTAGGATTTCTTAACTCGTCATGTTTCAAAGTTAAACATCTTCGAATCCTCATTTTTCATCTAAGTTTCAAATTTCTTGTACTAAGTTAAATGTCGCTATATGTAATAAATAATACATATATATAATATACTTTCTTGTATAAATTATTACATGATTTTATCACAGTTATGATCATGAAAATATACAGGGCACTACATTTCCACACTCTTTTCCCTTATCACAATGACAACCATGACAAACGTGGAGTCTTCTTGGTGCATGGCATGGTAAATGCAATGTTTTTATCTTAAAGCGCATGTACTAAAAGAATTATATATTTGTCATACATTGTAATAATTAAACAAAACAAGTATAATTCATATTGATTTTACTAATAGATATAAACAAAATTTCTAAACCATGTTATAAAAATGTCATAAAACATATTGTTAGAAGCATGGAATACCATTTAGTTACATTGCAACATTCAATATTTGATCGTTTATTCAAAGTTAAATTTCAAGTCAAAAAATTATAGCTTTTGTTTATCAAGTAAATTTCAAGTATAAGTGTATAATTGGTTTTGTATACCTTAAGCACTGGTTTAAAAATCCTTCTAGATCTCCGCCTAGGCCCCGCCTAGAAGCTAGGCTAGACTTACCGTCTATGATTTGCATAAGTCCGTCTAGACAAGGTTTACCGCCTCACGTAAGAATCAAAACTTATATTTATGCATTACTTAGGCATTATTTAAGATTTAATGTCACATATAAACCTCAATGTGCTAGTTTTAAACGGTTTTGCCTCCTTTGCTACTCCTAAGCACATTCAAATTTTCAAAAATCTAATTTTTATCATTCGACCCTAAACAAAATACTAAAACTTTATCCAAAATACATGAGCTATCCAAAATTTCCAACTCCCTCGATTAATCTCAACCTAAACAATTAATTCATAGTTCATACTAACCGTCTAGCGTCCGCCTAGTTTTTTTTCAACCTCGATCATAAATAAGAAAAAATCGAAGAGATGTGATATTTTATCATATTTTACTTTATGTAATGTTATTTCTATGTTTATGTGTTATTCTAATATGTTTATACTACATTTTTCACTTTATAATTTTTACACTTATTCGGTTTATTTTGATCACATCGAACTACATAAGTCCTTTTAACTTAAATATTATATCAATTTATCATTTCAACTAATAAGTAAATATATAATTCATTCAAATATCAATAGTATGTCCATCATGATCAATGTTATATTACAATTTTCTTTGAATATATATATATATATAACATAAAAAGAATTGGTTTTTTCATATCAATAGCTATATGTTTGTCTTCAAACAAATAAAATTTAGAGAATGATCGTACTTTAAAACCTTAAAAAACAAGCTAACTTGTAAACAAAATCATAAGAGAATACTACTTTTTATACATTTTTGAATTGTGAAAAAAGAACGAAAACAAAATCAAAAATATAGTGAAAAATTAAAAAGATGCACTTTTTTGCACCATGTGCGCCCTCTATGCAACATACGCAAGTCAATGTGCCTTCTCATGTGTACCACGCCACGAGACCAAAAGGTACGCAGTCACTGCATCATGTCATGCCTTGCGCTATGGCGTGTCTTTTATAACTATGAATAGATCAATTAATGCTTTTATAAATTACAATGGATCAATTTAACATACTTGTTTAAAGTTTGACAAGCTATAATTTTGTCTCAATCGTATCTTTCAATGACATGTTTTGGTGGCTTGGAATGAAAAAGGAGATGCACTCATTTGTAAACTATAATTTGTTGACTATGCAATCAATGAGTGTTACAAATGAGCAATCGGGTTATCAGAATTTGCCTATAATTAGTTGACTGTCTATAATTAGTTCAAAATTCAAATTTAGAATGTGGCCAATAATTATGGATGTCATCGTACTTGTTTGCCATAAATGAATGGTAGTATCATTTGTTTATTAAATGCTCCCATACATAGTAAATTACAATGATTAACTTCCTCATAAATAATATTATAATTATGGCACTTGGTCCCTGTATTTTCTTTTCCTGGATCTGCCCTTACCTCTTGATCCACCACCAATGAACAAATTTATAGATTTAGCTTTCGATGGTACTAATAGTAAATCAATAATTTTCAAAAATAAAAACAGATGGTAGATTATGTACTCACTTTTAATCGTTCACTTATTTAAATTTAGATGAGAATTCTTTTTGTTAATTCTTAGGAGGATGAACAATGATATTATTTTACCGAATTTTAAATTTGATTTTTCAACATACTAAAAATGAAGATATGTGTGCTTTGTTGGAAAGCTTTGTTGGAAAGACCGAGACCAAAAGGGTAGTTGTTTGATTGGCCTTGCCTTTTAGACGAATATTTTTTGTTTTCAAAATGATTTTATGCAACCCAGCATATTTTAATTGCCCAGTTTGATTGTAGAATTTCTTCACTCTTTAACACATTTTGTAGTTAAACACAAACAAAAAAGAAATACATTACTCAAAAGGAATTGATCAAATTCTCAATCTTTAATTTTTTTTTGTGTTCAACGTCGCTCCTGTAATAATAGATACGGTAATACCCTTCTAACAATATTAGTAAATTTTAGCATGGTTGAAATCTTGAAAATATATTGGGCATCACATTCCCACATTATTTCTCCTTTTTACAATGAGTACCCTAATGGACGTAGAATGCACACTTTCCCCCACTAAATAAAGAATATTTCTCTTCTTTTTCCATTTGCAAACAATATACGTAATGTAAATTACATGCAATCAGCATAATAATAGGAAACAACAATGACTCAATATCAACAATACCAACAACTTGTTTGAAAGCAAAACACAACATTCCAACATCTCTCATACACACACAATATTTCTAAATGTGAGATTGTTTGAGTTAAGTTGATTTTTGAAAATATTAATTTGGAGAACAGGAGGTCAGGAAGAAGTAACAATTATCGAATATCTGATGCTAAATTTATAAAATGAACTTATATTAATTTTACATATTACCCCCCTAAAGAATGATCACCATTTTGGCTTCTAACTTTGCTGACTAAATATTAAATATTATATAACCAGTCAATGTTTAATGGTGGACCAACCTAACATACTCGTCCAAAGATTAGTAGGCTATAATTTGTAAGCTATAGTTTGTTGTAAATGCAGTCAATGAGTGCTATAAATTAGCTTGACCAAAATCACGCAAAATTCAAAAGTAATTTAAATTTACAATAGTTCAAAATTCAGACTTAGAACGCAACAAATAGCTTTTGCTGTTACCACAACTGTTTTTAAACAATAAGTTATAGTTCATTTGTTTAATAAATTATAATTATTAACTTTCTCATAATTAATATATATGTATATGTGTATAAATATGTGTATGCATGTAATAATGAGACTTGGCCCCTCTATTTTCTTTTATGGATCCTTCCTTGCCCTTTGGTCGATCAACAATGAACAATTTTAGAAACCTGAATTGCAGCAGTACTAATGAATCAATAATTATCAAAAAATAATAATCAGATTGTTCATGTACATAGAACTTCAATGTCCATTTATTTAAATTTAGATATGCAAATTTTATGGTAAATTCTTAGGAAGATGAACGATGATGTTCTTTTGCATATTTTCAATTTGAATTTTCAATATATTAAAATGAAAATACTCTTGCTCTGCTAGAAAGGTTAATACACTTAGGCATGTCATGGTAATGGTAAATTTACCATTACCAATCAATCGGATATCATTTTTAAGCAAAATCGGTATTACCAATATAATCATTATGGTAACGGTAAATTTACTATTTTATACGGTAAAACATCGATAATATATTTTCAAAACCAACTGTAATGATAATTCACTAGTCCATTTATAATACATGGATATTCATGTAATATGTTGTATCACGGACATTTTAAGCAAGAAAATTATTTAATTTAATTCAGTAGTTCAGCTCAAATGATACTATATACACTTATTTTTCCTCATTGATGTATTTTATTAAGTGGCACAATGAAATATATAATGAAGCATCGTTACAATGTAAAAATATGTCAAGCTGTTATTTTTCTAGACAAACGGTAATTTATCATTACCAGTGTAACGGTTATCAGTTTATCAGTATACCAGCCTTCTGTACATTAGTCAATCAGTAATGGTAACGGTAAATATTTTAGTTTATTCGTAAAAATGGTATGGTAACGGTATTTGCCAAATAGTAATGGTAACCATTACCATT
This sequence comes from Allium cepa, assembly GCA_030765085.1. Taxonomy (NCBI): domain Eukaryota; kingdom Viridiplantae; phylum Streptophyta; class Magnoliopsida; order Asparagales; family Amaryllidaceae; genus Allium; species Allium cepa. The sequence goes on from CM060932.1 coordinate 326,964,352, forward strand.
AGATATACTAGGGTAAGTTAGTTGATCAACACGGCCTTTTAGATGAATACTTTATATTTCAAAAATGATTTTGTTTTAACCTATATTTTATGCGTGTTAACGCGATTGTAGAAATACCTAGTTCTTATCATATTTTTAATTTAAACAGAAACCAAAAAGAAATGCATAGCTCAAATGAAACTGATCAAAACATCTTCGCCTTTTTTTGCCTATTTTTAAATTTGTTGTTCTTGTTTACTATTGCTCGTTTTGGTAATAAACACATAATAAAAACCTTTGTTGTAAAGATTATTAGTAAATTATCATATCAAGGTTGTAATCCTGAAAATATATATGTAGTACATTTCCACATTCCTTTTACAATCACAACCATGATGACGTACGTAATATACACACTTTTCCACACTAGATAAAGTTTAATATTTTGCTTTTTTTATTAACAAACTACACACACGATGCAAATTAAGTGCAACCAATATGCAATAGTACAAAACAATTCACTCAATGTCAACAATACTAACAACTTGATTTGAAATGTCACGCTGTCAAAGCGAACATAATATTCCACAAAACCCAATCAAGTTTTGTTGGTAAGCTCAGAGGAAACATGCATTGATTCCACAAGACATACTTCAAGTATATACATAAGGTGTTATATACTTATTGTCATTACCAGGGTCCGAACTCATGACATTTTATCGCCCGATAATTCTTTTATTACTGAGCCACTCAGTGAGTTACATGCACAGACATGCGCGCACACACATACATCTCTATTATTAATCATAAGAATTTAGTGAACTAATTTCCACCATGTCTTTTTTGGAGTTTCCAAAATAACTTCCATCTAATCGTATCGTTTCGCGTTCCGTTTCATATTTCATACCAGCGTAAAAAAATTAATCATCCAAATTAAACAACATTGTCATCGTCGTCGATAATCCATTATTGATGCCAATCATCCACCATTGCTGACAGACCACCAAAGCTATTTTTGTTGGACATTACACCTACTCAATGGGGTCATAGTTCATAACCGAATGATTTGTACACTAGGGTTAGCTTATTGTATTGCGATTCCTCAACTTTGCCAATCGATTAGACAAATAATGGAACCATGATGCGTCAACGGACTAGGGTTAACTCGATCGATCATTGGTCTGACTAGCTATTCATTTAATCTGTTTGAAAATTTTCGATTAGGCAGCTCGATCGATCAATGCGATCCAACGTTAGGACTTGCTGTTCATTTCTATAATTTCTATCTTCCTTTAAAGATTTTGTTTTATATTGTACGTCATGTAATTTCTATCATCATAATCATTATGATTGGTGTGAAAATTTATATCATGTTTGATTTAGAATGAAAGTGATTATAATAATAATAAAAAGATGGTGCTTGATCCCACTTGATGATCATTTGGAGCAGTTGGAGCGGTGGAACAGAGTTTAAGTGGTAAGAAGATGTAAGTTTATTCATTTACTTTACTCATACATTTGTTTAGTACAATATATATGAAACTTAGTTTCCTGTATTCAGCCGCTAATTGAATAAACGGTAAACGATTATATAAATAGTAATTTTTAATAGTCTTGAATACATGGGTACGTTTGTCATTATGTATTATGTTGTAAACGCATGGTTACCAAATTCTTTGTGCTAAGTTAATTTAGGTACAACACCATAAATTTGTAAGGCATCCAATTATATCCAGAAATCACCCAAAAATCGGTAGCTAAGTTAATTATGGAGACAAAAAGAATGATCTCATGGATACCAAATTCTTTGGGCTAACAAATGGATGATGGACTCTACATTCATAGATCTAAATTCATGTCAATAACTTATATATTACAGATCCAACCATCACTATATTTGTTATGATTGAATGAATTCTCTGTTATGTTTTTTCCATATTATTGGATCAAACATGGAGAATAAGAGTAAAGCATAGATCTTCCCTTGAAAAAAATCAAGAGATAGGATTTTTTTTTTCTTTAAACATTAGTATTTTTTTCGTCATTTGTATTTAATATTTAATGATAATAGTTTGCTATCCTGACTACATGGCATCACGATGTCATTTTATATGTTAATTCAATCCTTGCTAAATTTAAAAAAATGTTAATGGAATCTCTGTTATTATTTTTCATTTTCTTGAATCAATCAGGGATATCGTCAGGAATAAGAACATAAACAAACATAGATATATACATATGTTCATGCATAAACTTTCAATGAGCTAGAATCAATTATCTAATGCATCTTTCTCTCTCCCCCTTTCTTTGTTTTTACATAATATTTGTAATCTTAGATATAAAATTATGTATTACTATGTTATACCCCTTTGAAAGTTCATAGCAATGTCTGTTTGGTGGAACATGAAAATGTACGAATTTTAAACTTCAATTGATTTTCCTTTAGAATTGTGTTTACCAGTTAAAATGAATGTAGTGTCATTTGTATTGTACATATATAATACCATAGAAAATTTGAGTTATCTTACCTCTTTATTTTTCGAACCAATTTCTCTTTATTTTTTAGGTAATTTTTTTTATCTAACAATTAACAATGCATCCTGATCCTTGAAAGGCCAGTTTTGAAGACACAAATTTCTTTTGTCGTCAACTAGGCTCGTCCTTTTTTCCTTTGTTTTGTAAGCTTGGCACCCAATTGTGTAATAGTGTTATAATGTCCCGCCTCGTTTTTGTTGGTCTCCTTATAGGTTATGAATGAATTGCACTTAATAAAGACTTCGGTGCTTAGTGCTCCGTTTTCCATAAAGTCTAGCTTTGTGCTAAAGCATAAACCGCCTTTGTATGACTATCTATTCTCTTTGTTACTATAAGTATGGGATGGAAATCAGTCTATATTTACCCTCAAAATCTGATTTTTATTTGTTCATTTTAGGCAATCATGTTATTCAAGAAGCTTTGTCTGAAGTTGGATGCATTGTCTCATTTTAACTTTGCACCAAAACTGGTACAAAACTTATATTTTATGCTCATCCACAAAGCTGAATATGATTATATCTTCTCACATTTCCTTAAGCAACTTTACAATTTTCACAGGTTACTGAGGAGATGTCTATAAAATCAAATGTTCATGTTCTTGCAATGGAAGAGGCAGAATATATTGTATACATTAAAATGCTATTGTGTTTCACAATAACAAATGTAACATTGGACAATTGAAAATGTCTTACCTCTCCGTGCTTAACGATTCGGAGGATTGTACTTGAGTAATAAATTACAATCCATGCACATGATAAAGTATTATCCACCGCTTATTCATTTTTATAAACAATATGTGTGAATACAACACAATAAAAAGCAATAGTAAAAACCTGTTATTAATAGGTATTTTTATATGTGATTATTGATTGAACTTTTGTTTATAGGTTTTCATTTGAAGTTGCCGTTCATAATTCAAGCGCATTCAAGTGACTTTTCAAACTGATCCGGTAAGTTGAATTCTCATAATTAAATTACATATGTATTTTTTATATTGTGTTCCTAATAACAATTCTAACCTACCAATTCTCCAATATAAGTTTGCTAAATGCGGTAGATAAACTTTCTATTTAGTATCAGGTACTTCCTACTTGAATGATGTTTATACTTCTAACATGTCTCTGTTATATGTATAATATAAATTAATCTTATACTCCAACTACATGTTATAAAGCATATTATAAATGATCATAAAACGTACTCTTATCTAACAAATACTATTTTGCTAATAAGTGCATGGCTTAGCTCTTACACAATAATCGTTCATACCGTTTACTTTTTGATAAATTATACAAAGCGAATGTACTATTCCTAGGATTGGGGTCAATCGAATTCCAACCTTAGACATGTGCATTTCATCATCAAACTATGGAAGCTAATCGGGTTTCCGAGTTAAAACCTTCTAGTAGTCCTAGAATCATTGAGAGAACTCAATGTCAAGCAAATGGAAGTCAACCAAATCCCTCACTTACAAAGAGCAGTATATACCAATAGAGTTCAACATCACCTAATGGAATCAACATACATTACCCCCACTTACAACCCCGTAGAAGTTTGAGAGTTGTTGAAACAAATAAGCATAAGCAAGTAAATCTAATCAATCATCATCCTTGATACTTCGTGGAAGCCCTAAAATCATTTATTGGATGCTCAAATCAAAGCACACAGAAAAAGATAACGTAATCCAGAACAAAGGACCCAACAATTAGTGCATTGTCGCATTCACGATAGAATAAAAAGAAATTCAATGACAGAAGCCGGGAGAGAAGCAGAGCAAGAACAAGATCGCACTAATTATCATATTAGAAAATCTAGAAGAGGCGATAAATATATCAATGATCGTAAATCACAAACTAGCACAAATAGTTCCTCTTCAATACCTTGTACTCAAGGTATAACTATTCACTATAATTTACTATGTTACATATTGAAGACGATAAAAAAATTGAATTTCATGTTAAAAAATACTTATAAAAAAAAATTATCAACGATTTTAGCATATCAACATTTTAGTGGGTTAATGAACAATGAAGAACAAGAGAATGTTCGTATATTACCTTTTGAACAAATAAATGACATCAATAGAAACATAACACATAGAATTACTCAACTACGTCGAAGTGTTGCGGCAAGACATAATTGTGCAAGAAGTTTTATGGATTATACAGAATTTTTGAAAGTTCTGTTTGTCACAATCAAGAATATGTAGACATTATCAAGCAAAACTCTTTCATTAAGAATCATATAACTACTGTTGCTTAAACGGAAAAAACATTTTACAGTCGATTTTATCACCGATGAGATCTTTATGTGTACGATGACCAATCGGATTAAGGGAAACACTTCAGGAAAAAAACATACAAGCTTATAATCACATGTTTGCACTTACATCAATGAGAGCACATGTCGATGAGAACTTAGCTAATGGACGAGATGGAGTATATATATTCCATGCTCAAGGCAGAAAATAGGAAGTTTGGTACCTATATCTGCTCATCGTCCAAGATTTCTACAAATGTATATTTATGATACAGCACGAGACCAACACTCGATTGGCTAAAATAATACTTTGAGTCGAGAAATTATGGAGAAGTTACAAAAACACTTAGTACATACAATAGATTTGCAGTTGTATTTCAACGACTTGGACAAAAACCAAATATCCAACATTGTAAATTGATCATAAAAGAACAATCTTTAACCAAAAATATTACTCGCTTACAATTACTACACAAGTTGCAGGAATTTGGGTAAAGGGTGTGAAAATGAAGAAATTAATGAAAAGGATATTGTAGTTGAGACATACTATGGACAACTCAAACCTGTCATGATCCATTGCAATATCCACTTTTATTACCGTGCCGGAGTAATGAATGGGATATAAATAGTCAAGATGAAAATGACAATAAATTTTCATGTCACAAGTATTATGCTAATATTCTACAGCTATATACAATTTTAATATGTAAATATTTTATATACATTTTTTGCAAAATTTACTTTTTAATATTCATCATATAATGTTTTTTTATAGATTCAAGAAAATGATAAATCATTTTCTTAGGCGGTCGATTATTTCAACAATACATGGTTGATAATTTTGTTAAGACAGATACCAGCAGACTAAGATAGTACAAGAGTAACATATTTTATATACATTTTTTGCAAAATTTACTTTTTAATATTCATCATATAATGTTCTTTTATAGATTCAAGAAAATGATAAATCATTTTTTTAGGTGGTCGATTATTTCAACAATACATGGTTGATAATTTTGTTAAGACAGATACCAGCATATTAAGATGGTACAAGAGTAACAAAAAAACTATCAGAGCTTAAATGCATCAAGGATTACAAGATGTTTTGGATGCAGGGGAAAATGATACAAGTGTGTAGTATGTGAATTTTAAAATTCTCTCTTGTATTTAGTACATTTTTATATCTACAAGTACTTGCATTTTATATTTACAGAGTTGTTAATAAATTCTCTTATGCAGGTAATATTCGTACACAGACAATAATACATTCTTGATATATTGGTGGTCCGCGTGATATGTACCAACGATATCAAGATGCAATGACTTTAGTGCATTAGTATGACAAACCAGATTTGTTCATTACAATGACATAAAATCCACTTTGGAATGAAATTGTTAGTGAATCGCTATTAGGTCAAGACCCACAAGACCAGAAGGATTTGACGACAATGATATTTCGTGCAAAATACGAAGAATTTTAAAAAAAATTACAGGAGCGTTGGAAAAAATAGCTTCCCATGTCCACATCATTGAATTTCAAAAAAGAGGATTACCACATGTTCACATGCCAATCATTTTCGAAGAAGAAAAATTAACTAATCCAGATGAATACAATGAAATTGTTAGAGAAAAATAACTAATTCTAACGAAAAACCGAAGTTACATACGATAGTAATGAAGTGGATAATTCATGGACCATGTGGTAATCAAAATCGAAATAGTCCTTGCATAAAAAATGATAGTCGCAAGAGAGAGTAACCAAAACAATTTTCAAATGTGACCGTTCGAGGTATATATTCATATCCAATTTATAGAAGATGTGACGCTGACAAATCTATTCATACTGATAAAAGTGAAAAGTTGAAGGTAGACAACAAACGAATTGTACCTTACAATCCTTGGTTGCTACGTAAGTATAATTGCCACATCAATGTAGAGATATGCAGTAGTTTAAAAAATGTTAAATATATTTACAAATATGTTTACAAAGGTCTTCATCGTGTTTCAACGCAAGTTCGACTTGGACCCAACTACGATGAGATACAACAATTTGTAGATGCAAGGTAAATTACTGCTCCAGAAGCATTGTGGAAGACCTTTAGGTTCTCTCTTAGTAAGATATATCCATCGTTTGAGCATCTTCAAATACATCTTCTAAATAAATAGTGTTATGTTTTATAACAATCAAATCATCAATGATGTTTTAGCTAATGAAAGTAACCTACAAACAATGCTAACAAAGTTCTTCTATTCAAATTCAATCGATGAACATGCAAGACAACTTTTATATCGTGAATTCTGAATTTCCAGAGCACTATCGTTGGATTAAAGGTGGAAAGAAATAGAAAAGAAAAAAAAATCAAACATAAGGGTGATCGGTAGACCATATACACAGTCCTACCTATGGAAGGAGAACGTTTTCTTGAGAATACTTCTGAATCATATCAAAAGACCAACTTTTTTTGATGATTTGCTCACGGATGACGAAGTTAGGAGTCATTTAAAGAAACTGCTGAGAAAATGGGGCTTGTAGAAAACGATGACAGTATTAAAGCATGTTTAGCCAAAGACTCAAATACAAAGATGTCAATTACTTTGAGAGCATTATGTATTACCATATTGGTTTTTTGCAATCCATCAGGTGTGCGAAGGTAGTGGAATGAATTTTTCAATAATATGGTACAAGAATATCGAAATTCAAGTGCTACTATTTAAATAATTCTAACAAGTCGGTTTTTGAAATATTTAAATATGTTACTCCAACACAACAAGAACATGTTTGATTATGATCTTCCAAATATCTAGAGAGCATATGATTGTGATGCATATGATGAAATGTCACGGCTAATCAAAGAAGAACAAGCAATTCCTATTTCCGATGATGATTTACTAGTTGGTGATGACTAATTAAAAGCCTATGATACAATTATGGATACAGTTGCAAAAAAAAAAATGTTTGTCTTTATACATGGTCCCGAAGGGACAGGAAAAACATATTTATATCGTGTCATTTTGTCCACTGTTAGAAAAGACGTGGTACTGCAATTGCAACAATTGCATCTGGTATTGCTACAACTATATTACCCAGTGGAAAAATTACACATTCAAGATTTAAACTCTCATCACAACCAAAAACGATGTTAATGTGTTAAATAAGCAAGCAATCAAAACTGCAAAACTTCTAACACAATCAAATATATTTTTTACAACAAAAGTGATACTTTATTCAAACAATCAATTATTCTTATGTGGGATGCTTGCAATTTTACAACAACAAGAATTTCTAAACTCAAGTGCTCCTAGTGAGTTACCTCCACATTGTCAAAAATTGAAGTTGGGAGCAACATTAGTTAAGAAATTTGAATCCAAAAATTAGGTTATCTAATAGAACAAGATATATGTAAACGGCTCAATAAAAATTTCATTGACGTTGAAAGTATCACTAGACATTATGTTCGCACATGAGTTTCATTTCAAGAATCCCACTAAAGCCGTCAAAAAATTTGAATTTACCATTTGTGTTAATACGAAAACAATTTCCAATTCGTTTGTGTTTTGCATTCACCGTTACTAAGCAACAAAGGCAAACGATAACAAATACCTGTATTTTTTATCTGAACATGAATTCGATCATAGACAACTATATATGGCGCTTTCAAGTGCTAATACCAAGATGCTGATAGAAAAACGATACGTTGTTGGCCCAACCGAAACTTTCACTAGAAATGTAAACTACAAAGATGTTTTACTAACTAGCTAGGAATAAAGGTATATAAATTACATTTAACCTTTTTGTCTAATTTTTAAGTACATACGCACGCATATGTATACAAACATTAATTTTAACTGTTTTATGATTGATGTTCATGCATGTGTGTTTATGTTTTAGACTCTATCTGTTTTCTGAGTTATTCTCAAAATTGATGGTAGTAATACTATAATACAACTTATCAACTCCTTCTTTAGTCACTTTGCTTGGTAACAAAGGCATTCAGTTTGTGCAATACAATGATACATACGATCTCAAATGTACAACTTAACAAGAAATTGATATTAGAATAATAGTAGAAGCTGAAAGGATATATGATATGAAACCTCAACTATACAAGTTTACCATGTGGTAGCTTTCATGTTTCACCATTGGTATGAATTATCAATGCTCCTATGATTTCCATTTTATCATCATGAGCACAAAACTAAGCTTTCATCACAAAAATATGTCGTCGTAGCTTTCATGAATTTCTAGAGTTGAAATAATTTTGGTTTTAACAGAAGAAGAAATGCCTATTCAAGTATAATTTGTTCTTAGTTCCACATTTCGAAGTTGGAAACTAGAACGTAGAGCCTTGAGGACAAGACTAGTTTGAAAGTGAAAAATTAGAGAGTCGTCAGTAACGGTGTTATTGTTAGCATGTACATTGGTAGTTGTTTCTTCTCCAGTATATGAGAATTTATGATTCTAATAAAGATGAAACATATATTCATTTTTTACTTTTGGAGATAAAAATCTTTGAACTAAACTGTTCCATTCAATTTCATATTCAAAGACATCTGAAAAATGAAATAAACTATAAACTTAAGGTACAATATGTTTTCCAAGATATAAGTAAATAAACTGCAACCCCTGATAATTTTATCTATATTGGTATTAAACGTTAGTTCCTAATACACCTACCCTACATCTTTGCATATGGTCATTTATTATAACATTTACTACATATTACAAAACAAATTAACAAATAATAACTAATCTAATGCAGTGAGTATTTTGAATTTCCTTTCAAGAAAAGATATTCGGTTCTCATGTTATGAATTCTATTGGTTAAATAGAAAATGTGACATTCATTTTCGCCAAACTAGAAGCAGTATGGGTGTAAGATAAATTCGGGTGGGCATCATTATTCCAATAAGTTATTAATACATATCGTTAATCTATATTATAATTTATATTGTTGGATAACTTATGATAACTAAATTATGACTATTGATGGCAGTATGTTTCTTAATATAATAGTAATACCTGATAAATGAAGTCCTTTTTGCAATTCCAACGATGACCATGTACATAGTAAATCTAATTTTACTTGCATCGTGGAGGATATTTTCATCACTTTAAACTTGCTTAGTACACAACACTATTAGACTCCATTTTCCTAAATTCTACATATGCAGGAATGAAGAGAAAATAGCGCACAAGAACTTTATTTTTATCATTTTTGATGACAGCTCTAATGAATAAGAGCAGATGCATCATGGTAGAGCTCTTTATAAATACCCATCCATCTTCTTGGTTATGTCAAGCAGCTTCTAATATTCCATACATGTCAAAAATGTTACATGTTTTTTATGACATTTATTATACACTTCCTTTTTATGCATTTGCTACCGTTTAGTGATTTCAAGTAAAATAGAAGATCATTAAAATTTTAGAACAATATGGGTTAAATTACAATGTTAATCCAAATTTCTACGTGAACAACGCCTTAGTATATTTACAAGGGAACATTGAGTTTTATCTTTCATGTGTCTTTGGATATGTTTCTATTAAATCTAAAGGGAACATTGAGTTTTATCCACTTATTAGTATGTGTTAAAGCGGTGTTAATTCAGTGGCACATAACTTGTAATATTTTCACGTGTCAACTAATTTAAAAATAAAGATGATCTTTCGAATCTGTAAACGATCAACCATGGTTCAGTTGACATTGACGCATATTATGTTTGTGTTACTACGTGGATATTCATTTTGATTGGATAAATGATTTATGAATTGGTTTAGATCTTGAACTTTGATTCTTAATTCGCAATATTATTCAAAGCCTTATGATAAAATCGTATATTTCTTAGATAGTGAGGTGGTTAGATTTATACGGTAACTATAACTCAAGTGAAATTTATTATGGTTTAACTCCTCATACAACGATGGTGTGATTTTTTTGTCAAGAGATCAACTTGAAGGTACGCAGCAATTGCATATTTCTTTATATTATTATGTCCATAAGAAACATATATAGGAGACGATTTATAGTGTATTATAATTAAGCATAACTATTATGTAATTTTCGAGGGAAGCGGGAATGATTATCTCTTCTTTCCTTTTTTAATTTTGGGAGCTCAGTGTTTGTATATGAAAATTTTCAGATCAGGAATCATTTCACATATATATTTTAATTCAATAATTTGCATTTTAAATCTGTAGACGAGCGATGGCTTCAAAAATATAGACCTTTTGCTGGCAATAGTATTTCAATTTCTTACTTAACCTTTCTGGCTTTAGGATGTTGCTTGGAAAGTGGTAAAGTATTTAGTTGGATATGGTAGGTGCAATAGTAGTGCACTTTATTTGAAAATTTGGCTACGGAAATGCATTTGCTCTTTTATTAGGTTAAAGGTATGTTGTTGTAAAATTGCAGATAATGCAAGCGTAGGGCATTATTATATTATAAAGAATTATTGGATTCGATTTAAGGCTTCAGAGGGTTGTTGACCAAGCCGACCATTATGTCTCTGTTTGTACATGCTCCCATAGGTTGTTGGAATGTTATTATTGTTTATTTCAGCCATGATTAGATAGCATTTGCAGTATCAAATATTGCATGTGAACGGAAATCTTCATGAAGATTTTTTCCCCTTGAAGATTTTCGTTGTGATATACGATCATTGGAAACCTTCATGAACTATCAATGTTTGATTTTGTGTTTTTACAATTTGATGAATGGTACTGCTGTTGCATATGCTATCTCGGTGAAAGGATAACAACATTGTCGATTTCATTTATTTTTTATAAATGGTTACTATAGCAATCCTATTTTTTCCTTACTTTTGTTGTAGTTATACACCAAAGAGCAAACGTGCCATTTTGAATATTATCTTTGATGGAAGAATATGTATGAGTTATAGATTAATGTGAGTTCAATTTCTTTTAAATTTGATCGATTTTCCTTGATAGAAATCAAAATTTTCATTTCACTTTGGATGAATAATAAGTATATTTATTGTGTGGTGTTATGGACACCACTTAAAAATAATGAAAATGAAGGACCATGTAGTCAATATATCCAGTAGTAAAATAAGTTGATTTTCATTCAAAGAGTAAGTATGAAAGATATACACACGAATCTTTAAATACATTCACAGGATATCTATAGAAGCAAGCAATTAATTCATAAATATGTTGATTGTTTAAATACAGTTCTCCGTATTCTTTGCACAAAAAAAGGTGAATGTTAGAGATTGGGCAAGAACTTTGGTCCATCTTAAAAAGACTAGAACTAAGAAAGTGAGTGAAAAGTTAATTAAAACAATGAATTATTAAGGAAAAAAGGTAATTAACTAATTAGCAGTAAATAAGATAATCATCAAATTGGTTGCAATGAAGAAAAGAAAATAACATGCTATAAATGGCAGTATAGATGTTATGATATACCAAATTCAAAAACTCAAGTGATTAGATGCAGGCCCACGTGGACGCACGCATATACTTGTGTGTGTAGAAGCGGCTATTGAAACACAAAAGGAAACACAAAATCTAACGCAATATGTTTTGACCGTTCGATCTTATTGAAGTCCATTGTGTGAAACTACGTCACCAATTTGTGATCATCAAATAGACTTTCCACATACATGTATATACATACATACATATATATCAGAATAATAACCATATATTTACAATGTCTAATAACGAGCAAAGCCACCTTTGATAGCCATCTAATCATATGTGGTTTCACGTCATTTCATCATTTTCCTTCACTATGATAGCATTTGTAGGAAATATGTGGACTTGATAGCTATTCAACAGGTTAGAGATATGCCAGAAACAATCGGAAAAGGTTTTCATATAGTTTATACTTTATACCATCGTCGTGGTTTCTCTAGTACATTCAAAGACTAGAGAACCATTTTAGTCGAGCTCATTAGACATTTGCAGTGATATTGATTTAACCAAAGACCAGAAGTTATGGAGTGATTTTCATCATTTTAGAAGCTACTATACATAAGGACTTACGGTCCAGCTGAAACAGTAGGTTTTGGATTCAGTAGAGCTGACATGTAGTGGCCAATCTTGTACATGATTATTTTTTATAGTTGATTCTATTTTTATTGATTTACATAATAAATATGCAGTCAATGGCATTATAAATTGTTCTTTCTCTATTTACTGTCTTTTTTAATAGATACATTTGGTTGCCGTGCCTCTATATCAAGTTCAACACAATATACAAGACCGTGCACCAATAGACACACAAGACGTCCGCTGGCTAAAAATATCTGAGAAAAATCTCTATTGGAAAATCTAAGGCCCCCCTTTTCATAGAAAGATTGTCTAAAAGCAAACAATACTGCAACAAATAACTTCAAACGTGTGTGCTTGACAAGTTAAAAAAAACATGTTCAATGTCAAGGCATTTTAGCCTAGTGAGCAATAAAGTTGTGATTACTAAAACATGAACTTTTACCTTTTTATGCTCAAATAAAAAAGGTGCAATCAACCATATCAACATATACTTTCGAATACAAATAGTGTTATATCTGCATCCGAATTGTTGATAATTGGATAAATGTATCCACGAATAACAAATGAATGCTAAATATTTATTCACTCGCTCGCTGTCGATTAATCCATAAATATAAACAGAAATTTTGATTCAAAGTAGTTCATTTCAGTTTTACTGTTTACAAAAAATACAAAAATATGATGATAAAAAATTGTTTCGAACAACAATTATATATTTATACACATAAAATATAAACTATTAAAGAAATATTAATCATTTATTATATTAAAATTAAAATACACATAACATAAACTATTACATCGATAAAAAAAAGAATATGGGATACCATTATATCGCTTTCGTATTCATTTTTCCGGATATCAGATAATTTTCCTTTTTTTTTACATAAATAGGAACATTTCGAAATTGTCGGGTATTGATTGAACGCCCAACTTAGAGTTATAAGGCATATAAAATCATTGATTTCCACGAAAACTGTATTTTGACTTTTGATTAACTAAAACAAAGAATAATTAAGCAGGAAAAAATATTGATAAACTAAACCTGTCCAAAATCAGCCAGTTTCAAAACCCCAGTTTCAGAAACAAGCAAATTCGACAGCTTCAAGTCGCGATGAACAATCAAACACCGATGACAATCGTCGACGCCACTCAAAACCTGCAGCATCCACCTCTTGATCTCTCCCACCCCAATTCCACCGTTCTTCCTCCCTTCCTTAACTACCTTCTCCATGTCCAACGGCAGATATTCCAGCACCAAAACCGCATCTTCGCCCTCGTCCTCATCCCAAAAGTACTCAATCAGATCAACCACGTTGGGCGCGTGGCGCAGCGTTTGAAGGGCCTGGATTTCGCGGATGGATGACTGGTAGTCGTGGATCTCTTTTAGGGCGAATTTAATACCGTCGGATTTGCGGGTGGCAAGGTAGACGTCGGCGTAGGATCCGGATCCAATACGGGATTGGATGTTGTAGCGGCTAGTGATTTCTGTGCGGCCGTAGATGCTCCAGGCTCGGGTTTTGGGTTTGGATGAGGGAGCAGGTTCCATTAGTTTTACGAGTGGCAATGGCCTTTTGCTGCTGTATAAGTTAAATCCGCTTGAAAAATTTTTGAAAGTGATTTTGTCGAGTGCCGCTAAATACAGCGTATTATTATGTACTGATCTTGGAAAAGAGCTATTATCCCTGTTTTTCCACGATGTTGCAAGAAAAGTCAGGAATAAATATCTAAATTTGGTTTTCTTTGTTCTATGAAAAAATAGAAAACATAAGTTGTCTTGTGCTTTTCCAACAAAAAATGCAAGTTAACTTACACTTTTTTATTTTGAAAATTTTTTAAAAAATTTAAAAGCGCAAGCTAGTTTGCGCTTTTGATTTTGAAATTTTTAAAAAGCGTATCAGGTTTGCTATTTCTTATTTAGAAAAACTAGAGACATAATTTGCATACTCATTGCTACATGGGTTTTTCTTGTAATAACATCAGAATCAAGGATGTTCTGTACAGAGCCTCTGATCTTTAACCTTAAAAAATACCACCATTTGTTTTTATTTTTCATTCACTTGAAAATAACACATTAGACGGCAACGCAAACTCATTAATTCTTCTTTTTTCATAAAAATAACAATTGATTCCACCACTTAGTTCATGCAATCATATAAGAAATGATATCGAGATTTTAATTAACACGGATTTCGGTCTTGCCAATAACTTTCAACATTCTTTCAAATATTGATCATGGTCAGATTTTTATAACTTTAAAATATAATGGTGTTATCAACAAAAATTTAATATGTTGTTGATTCCGTTATTCATTAACGTTATTATAGATGATTAAAAACATAAAATTGAATCCATTAATTGTCGGAAAATTTGAATTTTTTTGATAATTAAAAGTCAAAACGGATTTGTAAACCTGTTTGTAGTGACAGATAAACAATTACATGTTACTGAATGTTTACTTACTATGAATTTCAACTCGGTGGAAGCAATTGATATCCTACCCTTTGAAGTTAAAAATGGGTGTGAATACCCGTTTGTAACACCTAGAATACTGATATACATTGTCATTTATTGAAATTTTTATTGATCATTATCAAGATGATTTTGATGCCAATTTGAACACAAATGGGGAAGTCAAGGATACGATGGTATTAAAATTGATGATGTTTTTATTGAACAAGATGTGGAAGAAAATAACGCGGGTGTAAGTGATTCAAAGGAAGATGAGAAAATTGTGGTCGATCTTACTTCTGAATTTTGTACCGACACTATGAGTTTATTTTAAATTAAATTTCTGCGTGAATTAATATACGGAAGTATAATTTGTCTTCTATAATTTTTTTTATCGTAAATGTTTGATTCCCATGATGGCTTTGTACATTGCTGTCAAACAAGTGAAAAAAAAAACTAAATACCATTATGGTAATTTCAGAGTTTGATAAGTCCGCCTCTAAAGGGAGACCAAGAATACGGCTATGTTGTGAGCATAGTTGAAAATATAGGTTGTTGAAGCAAAGGAACATATATTAGGAAGCGTACATAGTCAAGCACAAAAAAATATGAATGTCCATGTTTTATTATAGGAATTTTCAAATGTGACGACAAATGGGGTGTTATTATTTATTGTGGTAAACATACTCACAAATTACCAAATAGTTTAGTTGGACATCAATTTTGTCGAGATTGACAATCAAGGGAATGAAGCTGTTTAAAAATATGTCAGTTGTAGGATTTGCTCCAAGGGATGCTCTAAGGAGTTTCCATAAAATAAATTTTTTTTTTTGGAAAACCCAGAAGAACCCGGCGGACTAGTAAACTCCTGAGAAGGGTATAGTAAAGTCATCCGCTGATCCAAGCCAAATCAACTATGCAACTTGCAACCTTGATGAAACTTTTTAGTGAAAAACATTATGTGCATTGGCATGCCGTAAATGAATAACAGACAAAATTTTGAACATCATGTAGGCTCGTCCGGAATATGCTTCTCTGTGCAAGTATTTTCCTTGGGTTCTTCTTCAAGATTGCACTTACAAGACTAATATATTTGATATGCCATTTGTTAGAGATGATGGGAATGACTTCAAATGGAAAAACATTTTCCATTGCACATTGTTTTCTACCAATGGAGAAAATAGATAACTATTTTTGGGCTCTATCAAATTTAAAACATCAATACAATCTAGAAAAAGTTCCGAAAGTTATTGTGACTGATAAAGAAACCACAATAATAAACACTTTATACCAGATTTTCCATGATGCGTCGTGGATAATGTGTGAATGGTATATATCCAAAAATATTGTGGCTAATTCTACCAATCATTTCGAGAAAAGTGATATTGCGCATGTATTTATAAACGATTAGATGTGCACCAGTAGTTCGTCATCGAAGGAAGAATTTAAAGAAAATTGGAATATTTCAACTTTTTTTGGAAAGATCATCCAAAAGCCATTGCTTGTATTAATTCTGCATGGATAGCCGACGAAGAATATTTTGTGTACTCTTGAACCAATAAAGTAAAACATATGCGAAATCACACTTCAAACATAGTCGAACTATTGCTTGCTTCTTTGAAAAGATATATTGGATCACTACAAAGGGCTTCCGCAGAGGTATGGAACTGAATGAACAAATTGTTACTAATTCAACATACACATATTAAAGCAAGTTTTGAAAAATAAAGTACCGGTATGTGGGGAAAAATTATTAAATACCACTTTTAAGGAGTTAAGATTTAAAGTGTCAATGTTTACTCTGGATATGTTGTTTTGAAAAGTTGAAAAAAAAATACTGGTCATATTACATGCGACCACGTTCTACATACGGTGTATGGTTTGCCTTGCGTTCATGAGTTATTTCTTGATCATAAGGAAGGTCGTCAAATACCTATAAACAAGGTTGGTGTGCATTCAAGACAACTTGATTACTAAGCAAAAGCTGAACAATCACGCGAAATGTTATACACAATGCATTAAAATTTTCAATGCTAGTTTGAAAATGCCACACAAGATGAAAAATCGAAAATGTTGAATAAGTTGGATGAAAATGGGTCGCCTTCGTCCACATGTGTACTAAAACCAAATCAAGTTCTTCATAAAGTTAGACAGTGAAAAACATAGAGATTTAAGAAAATTGGTGCTACAAGTTGGAAATCTACAAAATGTAATCTTTTGACATTCAAACATATATGTATTAAACGAGAAGAGAGCTGAGGAGAAATTGTCGCAATCTAGTGTCACAAAAAAACTTACTTCCAAAGGAAATATTAATATAAGTACAAATTCCATAACATCAAGTTTTACATCACCCGCAAATTTGAAAATTCATCTTAAGAATATTCTAAATTTTTTACAACCATTTGTTGATTATTGAGGATGTTACTAGAGATGGTAATTGTGGATTTTGCTATACCACGGAGCAAGTGGAGGAGTTGAATGGTAGTTGGGTTGAAAGTGAGAAGAGTACGTTGCTGGACTTACATAATCATTGGGAATTGTATGTTATACAGTTGGATGTTAGAATGTGCATGAAGACGAAGGCAATTTTAGAAATTGCA
Source organism: Allium cepa (assembly GCA_030765085.1). NCBI lineage: Eukaryota > Viridiplantae > Streptophyta > Magnoliopsida > Asparagales > Amaryllidaceae > Allium > Allium cepa. The sequence goes on from CM060932.1 coordinate 326,982,196, forward strand.
TTACCATCCCTGCCATATTGGATATTGATGCTAGAAATGGGATATGTGATAACAAACGCTTTTAAAAGTGTTGTTTTCATCCTATATAAACAAAGTTTAACTTTTATGCCTCATCAAAAAGTACCAGATAAGGAGAAGGAACCATGAATTTTTTCTTTTGTGCATACCAATGATGTCCATTTCATGAAGATAATGTAACGATCTGGAATTCTTAACCGAATAGGAATATTTAATTTATTTAAATATATTCTGTAACGACCCGATATTTTCAACCATTCGCATCCAAACATGCCGGAATAAATTACTCAAAATATCAATTTTTTAATTTATATTTGGCAAAACTCAACATATACAGTAAATAAAATAATCACAGAATCACAGACACAGAGTAATATAACAATAATGCAGCGGAAACAAAATGAATAGTAGTTCATGAAGCTACTATATATAAATATCAGAGTCAAATAAGATACAACAGAAGTCTCGAATACAATAGTCAAATACAAGATCATAATACATCACTAGAATCAACTGAATATCTAACAACTGGATAGAGCTGGATCTCCAAGCGAAGCTCCAACTCAAAAGGTGAGTCTCAAAAGCTGAATCACTCGGTCTGACCCGAGCGTAAAGAAAAACACAAAACACTTGAGTCAGGATTAACATTCTTATATCAATAAATCCAACTCAAGAGAAATAACAACTGAAATACAAGTAACTCAAAGGATGTTTGGGATAATCATCCTCTAAGGATCCGTTAAACTATCTACTATGTAGTAATATAAGTTATTATAATAATGTCTAAAGTAAAGTATAATATATTTTAAAAATAGCGTTAAGGCTTTACATTTTCCACCTTAACACATTTTATATATTCCCATAGTCTATACAATACCATAACCTCCCCCGTATTGGGCGTCGTCAGAGGGCACTCCACAGGTATGACACAAAACAAAATCGTATAAAGCACGCTAGGGTAGGCGACACGGCACAACTAGGCAATGCCATGGTAGATATACTAATTACACTTCCGGACCGGTGGTAACGCATAGCAGCCACTACCGCCCACCTCGAGCCACACTCACAAATATCAAAGGTGCACCCAATCAATCGCAAAGTAATAGCATAGTATCGAAGGAGTGTGTCTGATCAAAAGAGCTACCTCATTAGCCCGTCAATTGCTCCTGCTTTAGCCACCTTATGCCAACTCACAGTAGTCGGGTCTACGTATATATCTCAATAGGACGTCGCCACCATCTACTTCATTCTGGAATCTCCATCGCGTACACGTTTGTTAAAGTGGTTTTCGGAACTGACAGAGAGTATGACAACTTCCGATCCCGGTCTCTTTAACAACCAAAGGTTGTTATAACACCGCAGTCATTTCAAAATAGTTTATACTTCAAAACCAAAATATCATTGCCATTTCAAAACCATATAAATACGATATCCTTCTCCATTTCAAAATCAATTACGATATCATTTCCATTTCAAATATACCCCTTTTCCAAAATCATAGCATTTGCCAAAGTTATAACACTTTTTGAAACTAAACACTTGAAATTAAGCACTTTCGAAACATAATACTTTGAAATCATGATATTTCCCACTTAACCGATTTAAATATTAAAATATTATATATAATAAAATTGTTTTCCTCAAATTTCATAAATTAATTCCAAATCAACTTGAATTTCAAAAATTCAAATTTAATCAGATCTCAAATCATTAATTCCAATTTAACTTCTAAATAAACCATTCAAAATTATATCGATTTCAAATACAGATTTGAACCACAAATAAATCATTTCAAAATATATATTTCAAAGCTTTAAATATTCTATAATTTCAAAACTAAATGTGATAATTTTATACATATCTTAATTCAATTTACTATTATTTAGTTTTGAAATATTTACTTAATAAATTCAATTTCATTTAAATAAAACTCAAATTTGAAATATTTATTAATCACTTTAAACCAACATCAAGATATAAAATCATATCCTTTAAAATCTCCAAATTCAATAAGTTTCAAATCGATTTAAATAAATTCTATATTAAAATATAATTTAAATAAATACTTAACCATATTATATTTTAATAAAATCAAACTTTATTATTAAACTTAATTTATATTAAACAGATTTATGCATAGCTTAAATTTAATAATTTAACTATATATAAAATAATATTTATATAATATCAAAAATCAATATTTATTAAACCATATATTTCTTTCCAAAACCATAGAAACCCTTCTTAAAATATTTATATATAGACCAGCGATGTCTGTATATAATTTTCTATCCTATGGTCAAGTGATACGGATATTTATCATTTCAATCCGTAATTTAAATTATATACGGGTATATATCATTTCAACCCGCAATCCCAAATTCAAATGAAAATCGCTTGGGTTTATCATTTCAACCCATAACGATTTTCTCTTATTCTAAAGATCGTTCGGGTATGTATCATTTCAACCCATAGTGAATTCTATACTAGTAAGGAAATTACATAGTGATAACAGATATGATAATAATATAACAAGCATATTTCATCAATATAAATAACAGATAACGGTGTCAGAAGTCACAAGTGAACAGATACAGGTAATAACATCCATATAACAATGTAAATAACTAACGGCAGCATATTTCAATTGTCATTTCAATTGAAATCAAATTTAATAAATATAAGAACGTTAATCGTGAGTGATTGCTCACCTTTCGAGGCTAGAGAAATCTGATAATGAACCGAGGTATGATCCAAGCATGAATTTCGAAGCAAAGCACGATGGACACGAGTTCGACGAACAAAGCGAAGCTGGAAATTGAAATTGACGAAATCAAATCAAACTGGATTGAAGAAGATCAATGATATAAGTAAAGATATATATAAATATATATAACTATTTACATGCATAACCCAAACACAAATTAAATATATATATATATATATATATATATGAAAAATTCAAAATCATTGTTTTAACTAAAATTCAAATATTAAAGTCAAGCATATATTTAAAATAAATTTGAACCAATACATTCAACTTAATAGTTTAACATATATAATTATGTAACTTATACAATCGACCAACAAACCAAAAGTTTAAAACTGATAAAATATAAACACTATATGTTACATTTAAAAATAGTGTGTATATATACTTATTTAAAAGCAACATATTTAAAACATATATACTTATATAAACAAGTTAACAGGCATACATAGGTGTGTGTGTGTATATATATAAACTACTATAAGTTCTTATATTATACCCACAGATCCAATATAAACAATGCATGTACCAACTGTATATATAATAATATAACAGACCCATATATAAACTTTTACTTGCCATAAAATAATATAGAACATATTACACCCACTATATATGTATATATAATATGCTCTATTGTTTTACACATTTAGATAGTTGGCTCTGCATTTGTTCTTTTTTTTATGTTCGGGTCTTATTGGTTTAAACAATTTATTATATTAAGTACTGCAATATATATGTTTGGGTACTACACTTCCTCTATACAATAATAATATACCGTAAGTACTTATAGAATTTGAACAACGTATATTACTAACAGAGATTATACAAATATATATATATATATATATACATACATACTTACATAAACGTAAATGCATAACTTATATTATATAAACTGACACAACTATCGTACTTAATCAATATATATTATGTAATTTATATAACTTATATACTATATTACTGCTGACCTATATATAGCTTACACACGTATATATACCTATAAAACAGAGGTCGAATTCCAAAACAGTGAAGAAGAGACAAAAAGATCAAAAGTAAAAGAATCACTATATATATATATATATATCCTTCAAATCCAAACATAGATATACTATATTTTATTTTTCAAATATACATAAAAATCTGGACAAAATTTCGAACAGAAAACATAGGAACTTATATATATATATATATATATATATATATATTAACAAACACATTATATACAACCTGGAAAATATATTTAAGTATACTATACACAAATCATCTCCTAAGTCAAAGCTTATGTATACTGCTACATCTGTTATCACTCGATATTACTACAGGCAAACATATTTTTACTATGCGCAAACTCATATATATGAACAAACAGCTTATGTAAATAAAAAAAGCAACAGAATTCGAACTTTAAATATAAGATATATATATATATATATATATATAATACCTTATATAACACTACAAGAAAAGTTGCTTTTAACAGCAATATAGCACAGCGTTTGGATGCAAACTGCAGTTGTCGATCCTTTCATTTATGTAAATACTGAAAACGTGGAACAAAAATACAAAGACATCCGAACAAAACGCTGTATTAACGTCTTTTCTAAAGCCAGCAAAAGTTCCCTCTATTATTTTCATTTTACCGCTTAAAACATATTTCCCCTTTCGCCCATGATAACAACCTAATTCTCAAATCATCCATTCCTACATCTCCAAATCTAAATCCGTGATACTTCCATTGTTCAAATCCCTAAAAATGATGCCTCCATATTACGCTCGATGCCATCACGAAAGAGATCCCCATGGTCGCTTCGCTATGCTTTGGTGCTTGCATTGGTATGTCGGCATCCACTTCGTCAATCGCAGGTACTCTAGCTATAACGAACAACTTGGACTCTAATCCTTTTTTAAATTTAGAATCTTGAATCCATGACCAAAATTTTTGGGATGCTTAGACTTTTCTCAGGTTAGAGTTCCTTTCCTAATAAATGTTAATCTTTCAGCTTTTGTAGACCATGTTGTTTTTGCTTCAAGTAGTTTTGATCAGCTAACCTAATCGTTATTCCTTTTTTTCACAGGTCAGCTTTTAGCATCGTCTCGATCAATTAATATCATATCCACCGCTTCAGGTTAGCTATTTCTTCTCACTAGTATTGTTTCTTGATTCAACAATTTAAAAAGTTACAGTAAAATTTTCTCAGTTTGAAATTTAATTTGAAGTAGTCATAGATCTATATACTTAGTGAATTGAACATCATAAAAATCCAGTTTACAGGTAAGGAAGGGTTGGTTCTGGTTTGCCTTTTATGTGTCCGTGGAAATGATAATGAGACCAAAAAATGGTGCGGTTATTTTTGCTCTATTATAAAGATGAAAGGATTTTCTAATCAATAGTTGATATGAACAGGATCCATCTATCTTAATTATCAACCTAAACAAAGCCCCAATGAACTCAATTGTTTCAGTAAAGTTTTTATTCTACCTTTTAAGTTTTCAGTGTTTTTGGTTCATGACATAAGGATACTCTTGTTTTCAGTGTTAATATCACTCCTATGTTGTTGCATTAGAACTTAGAATTAACTTGCAGATTAAATGTTTAATTTTGAATTTTTTATCAGCAGCCTCCTTTTCTTCAGAAAGAAATTTGAATTTTTGGCATTATATAGTTCATTTTCACACACCGAGTATTTATTTTTACACATAAACTTATTGACATGATACCCTTTTTATTTTCAGTAGCATGGTTCTGATTTATTTAATCCAAGCAGGAAATTTCAAGCAGTAGTCACTAAGAATGATAAAGTACCGTATTTTTTTCTTGATCGCAACCATTTACTCAGGTTTTCGATTTATGTGTCATCAAGACGATTCTGATTTGACACAAGATTAATTTTTTTGAGTGGTTACTGTTGAACCAATACCTTTAATGTTGACATGAATGTTCATAAAGGCTCATGAAATGTTGCTTTAATTATATAAACAAAGCATAATGAAATACAACTAGCCTTCCCTGACTAATGATAGTGGAAAATAACATGTAGGCATGGAATATCATTATCATCAGAGTAGCTATATTGTAGCTGCATACACTTTCATGCAAACTGACTTGGTGATTAATTAAACATGAGTGGTCATCTTTATGGAATAGGTCTATAGAATGGTAGCTTTTTTGTTTCATATTTTTGACTTCTAACTTTACAGATTTATTTCTTTAGTAGATGAACCTCCATGTATATAGTTATGATAGCTCACTTTTTATTTGTATATATCATCAGAAGTGACTGCTTTCTTGTGCTAAGTTTAGGTGTACTTTGGATCTAGTTAAATGTATGAGGGTGGATGTAACATTATGGATTTTTCGTTGCCGAAAAACCGAATAGTTATGGTTTAAGAAAAAGAAAGAGGTAGAAGAAGATAGATTTATTTTCAGTACATTCATGTACATTCATGTACAATGCGATATAGTTATGACTTTGCATCTTCTATTTTCAGTACATTCATGTACAATGCGATGCATAAACAAGTTTACACTACAACAAAAACTTACTTCAATTGGCTTAACTGATTTATTTTTATGCAACTCAACTAGCAATCTCATTTGGCTTTTGATAGCCTAAAGTAAACGAACTGTATGTTCATTTTCCCAACCTCCTCACTTCAGTTAACTGTTAGAAGCTTATATCTCCTTCCTCCCCACCTCAAACCTTAAATACAAAACCTCTAACCCCTCAGAATCTAGAGAAGTAATTAAAGAAATTATAAAGCTATAAACTTCAGGTATAGAATCTCAAACCATTATTCATCTTTCATAGGATTTCTTTTCTTAGAATTTCAGTGATTGGACCTCGTTGTTGTCATGCTTTCCTTGCATTAATTAGTAGAGGCGGCAGCTGAAAGTAATAGGCAATAGCTCCTCTCCAATAAGCTAACAAATTTGGAAATTCAGGTGAGTGAATTTTACATCTTGTCCAAATCTAATTTCATGTGGGAATACTTGTCTGAATGTGAATTTTTAATTGGAGTTTGGCTAGTTGCTTGACTCTTTCATTGCTATGAATAGAAATAGTTTACCATCACCAAATTGCACACTGTAAATTATCATGTCATCTGATTTCCTTGTTGTACTTGTATGATATTTTGTTAATTTCATGCAAGTGTGTATACGTATGGATTAAAATAGCATGCTTCCACTACAAGAAAAGTTGTTTTTGACAACCGTAGATAACAGCGTTTTAATAAAAAAGGCTGTTATAGATGCAATTTTACGTTTATAAAATAAAACATTAAAACCAGATCGCTGCCTAAATCACAAAATTTTGAAGCGGGAACCTAATTATTTTGGCGGCCGCGTTCCTTTGTATTTTCAGCGTTTCATTTCGTTTCTTCGAGTTCCCACGTAAACTCTCGATACTTCATTTCCAATCCTAAGTAAATGACATCGCTGCCACCGTCTCGCATCACCTAATTCATCTAATCACCTGATTACACGGCCGCCACTGTCTCGCCTCATCGACCTTGCCGCCACTGTCTCGCGTCACCTGATTTGGGTACTCATCTGATTTCCCGGCATTATTTCAGTGGCCCAATTTTCTGTTTTTGCATCGGATCTTTTTCTCCCCAAGCCATCGTAGATTTGTTGTCCTTCCATCCAAGCTATTGCACCTCTGGGTGTAACCTACAGTACTCCAATAATTGATCAATTTAAGGTTTCATTGAATCTTTCTTAAAATTTATTTTCTTACTGCTAGCTCATTTGTTATTAGTTTATTTGCGTGACATATACTTTCATTGATGTGTATATTATAAATTTTCAGTTTACTTACATAATTGCATGGACTAAGTGCTAATATTTATTGTTAAATGATGGATAAATGCTTATTGTTCGTTTAATTATGGATGGATTGAAGCAGGTGATAATAGTTCATACACAGTTTATTTCTTTAGCTTCTTAGTTTAGCACAAGCTTGCTATATCATTTCACATGTTAGATACATAAATTGTTTGCTGTCACTTTTAGTTTATAAATCGTGTACTTTATGCATGACATATTTCTCTACTTATCACTAAGGGTTATGCTGTTAAGATATCTTTTATTCGGCAAGAATAATTCTGACTATATTCTCTTAAAGTAATGGTAACCAACATTTCTGCTTGCTTATTTTAGAGGCACTGTATGAACCTGCATAGTGCATACTAATCCAAAATTTTAGAATTTATGAGTTATGCTGCTCCCACACTTTGAATGGGTTAACTTATAAGCATGACCTTCCTTGTATGCATGTTTTGCATTTACTCAACTTAATATGCACTCATCACTTGCAATTTAGTTTTGCACTCCAACCTATAATTCAGCATGTTATCCTTCACAACAAGCTTCTTCAAGTTTACAGCTGCACCAGTCTCGCTTCGAACTTCTTCATTTTACAACATCTACTTCAGTCTCACCTTACACATTTCAGCCTGCTCTAGTTACACACGGCTGCACAGATTTAGGTATTTGATGATTATATTTTATCTTAACTTCACATTTAAGGGTGTTTTGTGTGTGACCTTTTTTATTTGAACTACATTAACGGCCACTTTATTTAATATGCTGGTTTTGTAAGAGCTATTGTTTGGTCAATGGCATATTTTGATCATTAGACTTAATGCATTTGTACAATGTATCCTTGGGTATATATTCATACACTAAGATAGGAACTCCTACTCCTAGACAATTATCAAACATTTGAATCACATTTTTGTGGTTTCTGAGAGGTAGCACATACATTCCCTTTGCAAACAACTTCATTCTCTTTGCATCTATTACGAAAGACTTTCTTAATGGCAACTTTCATGTTGTTACATGTTATTCCTTTGACAACTATGCCATGCCCACTAAAAGGATGCAAGTTAATGGAAAATATATTCACAAGAATGTGTATTGCCACAACTATTCATGATATATATTATAAATATATGTGTGTGTGTGTGATGTCTATATATTTAGAATGTATATATTTAATTCAATATACTCTCTTTATTCTTTCGGTCAATTTCCATGTAAATATATTGTCACGAACATTATTTTTTTATACAAGAATTCCTATTTCTTTTATCATTAATTGATTGCATTAGAAGCTGAGTTCATATACTGTCAACTGTTTATTAGAGCTCAAGTAAAATCAACTTAGTATATGTTTAAGTTTTTCTATTAATTATTGTATTTTTTCCATATAGGTAGTTGTCAAAATAGCTTTAAGACGTTCTTACTCAACTTATGGACTTTCAAAGTAAGGGAAGAAGAAGGTTAGCATTGAATTTTCTTGTAAACTTGTCCGTCTTTGATTCTTAGAGCTCAATAAGCAACATCAAATATATATTTGGATTATTTATTAACGAGAGATGCATTCAAGCTCAAACATTCATGCTCAGACAAATGTACCTGTTTATGCTAGTAGTGGAGGTTTCAATTCAATTAGGACGTATTATATTCGTTAGATGTTTGGGCAAGTACAATTCATTTGGCTATAGGATTTTTCTAAACATTTTGACATATCAACTTCTAACTATTAGTTTTGTACATGGGAATGCGAAAGCAAATCAAGCTTCCATCAAGAATTACAGTTCAACATAATATTGGACGACAATTTAGTATTTCAACAAGTTGAATTGAAAATTTGAAATCACAATTCATTGTTGACCTTAATAATATTGTATTTGAGGAGCTAACACATTGAAGGTTCTTTATGTCAAATCCATATGTGGTTTTCTATACTTTTTATGAAGAATTTTTTTGTAACATTTTTGGAATATTAAAGCTTTGCCTGAAATGAGAACTCATATGTGCTTTATGATAAGTGAAAATTTAAAACCATGTATTTCAATCATGTTTAAATATTTATTAATAAATTAACCAAATATAAACATCAAAAATACACATAAAAGTGCTAATAGTTTATGAAGCAAAACCATCCCATGAATTTAAATATTTATAATAAGTGTTTTAGTGATTGTTATCAAAAGTATAATAACTGTAACATTATTATTGCATCAAAAGACATTTATTATTTTGATGGAGATGGCTAATATTTCAGTCCTATCAAAATTCGAAGAAAGAGATGATAGATGCTTCCAACTGAATAAATATCTAAAAAGCAAAAACCAGTTCGACCTGTTCAACAAGCAAGGACCATGAAATTTGAAGTGAAAATTTGTGTTGTATTCTGGTGTACATCCATAGTCCATACTTTGTCATAATTTCCATTGAATGAGTTTTCATTTCCAGTATAATTTCCTCATCTTTATTTTGGGAGGACTTACTTTCACCAAAGTGGTGGTTTCTCGCTCGATGGACAGTTAGCATTTGTTATTGATCACCTTTTGGATTTCATCCTGTTAAACCACTGAATGATATTTTTTTTTAAATGTCATACATTAATGGTAATCCTAGGAGGTGGTCTAGTGGTAAATGTACTAACGGGTTATAAAATATCACAGTTGGGGTCTCGGTAATAGCAATGCTTTATACCTTTCTATGTATATGCTTGATCTCTTTGTTTTGGGTTTAATGACTACTTTTCCTTTCAGAGCTTAACAATTTCCATTGGAAATGCCTGGACTTCTTAGGGTTTTTTAGGACATTCCATACCAACTTATTATTGTATAAAATATAAAAGAGTATGATTAACATCAAAATTTAAATAGTTGATTATGAAATCAATCTTCTGGGAACTCATGGTCTCAACCCATGAAGATAACTTTCTAAGAAACTTGTTTAGCTAAGGTTAATTGTAGAGATTACTTGTATCTGTTGAATTTGGCGACACCATAGGGAGAATTGAAGAATTAGAAATCCGCTTTAAGGAATGTATATACAATAAGCAAGCCTTAGAAATCCGCTTTAAGGATTAAGAAATGCAAGATAGCTCAAGATATCGTAACTTCTCAGTCTAAAGCAGCAGTGCGGTTTTGCACTGTACCATGTGCAACACTACTGCATTTGCAGCAGTGCAGTTTTGTACTACTCTACATGTGTTTGTTCATGATTTTTTTTAAAATCTGTATATTGAAATCATGAATATAAACTGTAATATCCAATAAACAATTATAAACTGTAATATCCAAGATTATATTGATAGGTATAGAATGCTATTATGGTCATACAATACATATGCAGATTGTACATGGAAAGTTCAATATTTCATGCATTCACTCAACGTTATCTTTCTTTCTCTTAGACAATCAATACTTCCAGATTGTTTTAAATAAAATATGCTTTCCATGTATTAGCAGATTCTTCCTTCTAGTTCATAAGGAATAGAAGACCTGTTCAGCATGACAGAGCATGTACAGTTGCGGTAATAAATTTCCAGCTTGTGATGGAATTGCAGAAGGTCATGGACACTGTTGAGTTGGAGCTTGTGATGGTATGGATGATTAGTGGGATGGTCGGTGAAATGTGTGTTGTTGAACTGAAAGGGATGTAACAAGGAAGTAGGTTGGTTTTGTGATCTAGCTGGTGGTTGAACTGGTTTGGAATTGTCAACTGTGAAGTGGATTGTTGAAGTTTGATGAAGTATTGTTTGATGAATGGTGAGGCACTGGAAATGTATGGTGAAGGCAGTGCAGAAGATAGGTGTGCTTTGTTGTAGATGATGGTATGAGAGGAGTAACATGGTGAACAGTAGTGTTGCAGCAGCGATGGTTAAACAGGGTGGTGGTGGTTGATGCAGGTGGTATGTAGTGAGAAATAGTGAAGGAGTTAGGCAATGGCAGGGTATGTACTGGTTGTACAGTGGCACAGTGGTGAAGTTGGATGCATAGGCATTGAAGTTTGATGGTTTTGTGGTGGTTGTCGAATGTAAATAGTGGGATGGGGTTTGCAGTAGTGGCGAGTTTGTTTTGTGATTTGATATGTAGGTAGTGGCAAGGGACTGTGTGGTATATGTGAAGGGAAGGCAAGTCAGGTGGAATTGGAGAGGTTTGTGTGTTGTTAAGGAAGTGGATAATGTTATGTTGTATGAAGTTGCACAGCAAAGGGAAGGCAAGTAAGTGGCAGAGGTTAGAGATTGTTGTATGCAAGTGGTTTAGTTACTGCAGTCAGATGCGCAGTTTTACAGTGAGGAGGTAGTGAGTGGGATTGATGGTTTAGAGATGAATGGTGGTGTAAATGTAATGACAATGCTTGGTGTCTGGTCGTGTAGTTGAGTGGATTTTGTTTATGGATATTATTGAAACTTGGTTTATGGATGTCTTTTGTTTATTAATATTCTCTTAACTAATTTATGTAACCAATTAATAGTTATTAGAACCTGTTATATATACTAGTTGCTTGAATATGCTTAAAATATAGTTTTGGAATCAAAAATAGAGTGGAATATTAAAGCTGTTATATAAATAGAAGACAGCGTTCGATTAATGCTGTCAATGAAGAAACAACAGCGTTTATTTCGTGCTGTAATTATCTTGAAATTGTCAATAACAGCGTTTTTTACATGCTGTTGAAATAGTTGATGATTCAATCACGGCGTTTTTAACATGCTGTCGAAATTGTTGATGATTCAATAACAGCGTTTAGAAAAAGCTGTTGTAAACAGTTAAAGTAGAATTTGAACATCTTCGACAACTAAATTATAAACGCTGTTGAAACATAATACAGCACGTCTGAAACGCTGTAAAAAAATTATTGACAGCTCGTAATAAACGCTGTCACAGAGATGTTTCAACAGCGTTTATAGAAACGCTGTTGTAAGTTATGTATATACGACAGCATGTCGTTATACAGCGTTTCTAATAACGCTGTTGTATCATATTACAGCGTTTATCAAACGCTGTTAAAAGCCTTTTGTGGTGTAGTGTAAAGAAGAGAATGAGACTCGGCTGGAGAGTAGAAGGAGGGGTGATGTAACGATCCAGAATTTCATTCATTTGAAATTCGTATATTTAATTTATTTTGAATATGAAAAGTTAAATTTACGAGCTGAATAGATTTTATTTCGAATATAGTGATTTAATTGGATAATTAAACTGTTAAGTTAATATTTGAAATTATAGAAATAATAGAAAATTGTATTTAACGTGAATGAAAATGATTTATAAAGTTGGACTAAATCTTATTTGAATTAGAATGATGTTACAGAACTTTTAAAATCGAATTAAAAGTTAATTTGCAGAAATTGAATATTTTAATATTTAATTGACGAGTAAAAATAGTCATTTTTCAAACAGTCACGGATTTCGACACTAGTTTCATCGAATCCGTAATGTTATATTATTGTAAGATTTTAAATTTCGTGTCAATCGGATTTACGGTTTGTCTGGGACAAGCTAAAACGCGTAGAAATCGTTTTAAGTGAATTTTATATTTAAACATTCGATTTGAAAACCTATCTTTCAAATACGATCGAATTGGCTCTCGATATATATTCCATTGCGTTCGGAATAGGGGTAAAATATTATAAACGTCAGGCGGCACGCTTCGTTTCGAGTTCGAAAAATTTGGTGATGAATAGTGCGTGCGAATTTTCTATAAAAGCCCCTCATTTCTTTCATTTTCCACAACCATTAGGGTTTCTAACCCTAGCCACCGCCCTCTATTTCAATGGCCAGCAAATTGCCATCTTCTCCTCCAATTATCTCTCGATCCGTAAGCCGTTAGCCAAAACTTCCACCTAGGAAATTGTGGAGCAGTTGCGAACTACAAATCCAATGGTGATGATGATCATCAGAGCATTATAGTAGCCAAATTTCAACCGTGAAGTCACACGTTTCACCTACGTTTTCCAATGCCATGCAGCAACCGAGCCTAGCGTGCTCGTCGCCGTGGGTCGAGGGCGTTTGTGTGCAAGTCTCTGATCGACGTTGAACTGAATGAGGAAGGCGCGTTAATTCATGAAAGATGGCGGCTTGTTGGGTTTGTTCGACGTGATAAAATCTGAGAGAAGAAGAAGCGACGTTTGGCCAAGATTTTCAGGAGAAAAAGCAACGGCTTTGATCTATTCTAGGGTTTGAAATGAAAAAAATTGTGAAATTAATTTATATAATAATTGTATAAACTTTGTAACGCTATAACTTCTTCATACAAGGTCGAAAACTGACGAAACGACTTGCGTTGGGTTCGTATTCGCAAATACTACACGATGGAGCTGGATTGGGATTGATTGGAGCTAGTATGAATTTTGGATAAAATTAAACGCTCGTTTAATTTTATTCGGAATAAAACGCTGAAATAACGACTAGTGACTACGATCACAGTGAATATAACTCACTCTTTCTGGCTCACTGATATTTTATATAAGTGATAAATAATTTATTATATGATGACTGATTATTGTTTGGATGATATATGATATATTATCTATATATTGATTGGTATTTAGATATATACCTGCCTAGTGGAGCAGATGACCCTATACGTTCCCGTGTATGAGCGGATGACCCTTTGTACGCGCGTCTGCCTCGAAGCGGACATTGTACACATATTCTAATATGTATATTTGTTGTAGTTGACAGGTTGGAGGGATCCAACTGGATTCCTCATTAGTATTGATTTATTTACAGATATTGTGATATATTTTGTTATCATATGATATATGATGTTTTGGATGCCGCACGTATTTGGTGTTGTTGCAGCATTGGGCCTATTTTGGAGTTTTAAAAATGTTAAAGTAACGATTTCGAATTTAAAAGAATTTCAAAATGATTTTGGAAATAAATGTTTTATTGAAATTTTGAAGCGTTAAGAATTGATTTATTTTGAATAAATAAATGTGATAATTTTTATGTTATAAAAATTATGATGTTTTGGAAAATATAATTGAAATTATGATTTTTGTGAAATAAAACCAGAATTTGATTTTTGGAATATAGAGTTAACTATTTTGTAAAATAGTATAAATTGTGGTTTTTGAATTATTGTGAATGGTTTTATATATAAGATTTATAAAATCGAATTTTTATATATCAGAATAATTGAGTTATAAAGGAGTTTTTATAATTGTTAAAATGATGTTATAAATGAATTTTACAAATGAATAAGATTTATAATCGTGAAGGTATAAAATGAATGGGTTTTGTAAATAAATGATTTATAAGTGAATTAACTTATAAATTAGATTTTTGGTATATAATTGGGTTATAAATGGAATTGGTTAAGAAAGGAATTTTGTATATTGAAGTTTTTATAATATATAAAAGGAATTTATAAACATTGTTTTATAAATCCGAAATCAACTGAAACTGAAAAGTTAATTATTATAGTTTATTAAAGGAATTATATTCATGATTTTGGACAGTGGATAATCCTTTAATAAAAGTGCAATAGTAATAAATTTGATTAGGCATTAAATCCACCATTTTGGACAAGTGGATTATCTTTAATAAATGTATAGAAACATTGGATTTGGTAAATGGATTATATTCGCGATTTTGGACAGTGAATAATATATTAAATAAATGTTTTGGAAGTGATATTCAAAATAGAGTTAAACGGTTTAAAGATGTTCTAAAATGTGTTAAGGATCGAAACCATAGATTTCAACATTCATTGTTGAAATAGACGTTTTCGAGAAGTAAGGAAATGATGGACTATAACACTGTTGTTATAGTAAATGATTTTCGAAAGAAGATGTTTAGTATAGTATTGGGGTTTATATATCTATCTTATTTTCAAATCCTTATACTAGTGATTCTGGGTTATCGTAGCGATGTTTTATGCAACATCCATTTTGACCCAAATAAATGTGTTTAAGGAGAACGTTTTCCTTATAGAATAAAATATATACTTAATCGTGATTTAAGTATATGTAATATTTTCTATGTGTTGAAAATAAATTGATTTGGCAATTACTTATTATTGAATAAGTATTTGGAAATGTTTTCCAATATAGAAGTTGAAATGGTTTGAGAATTATATCTTTTTAAAGATAATTTGAAGTGAATATTTGACAAGTAATTTAAAATTAATTAATAAAAGATTAATTAAAAGGGCCTAGTGATTGTTATAGTGCTGAATATTTGTTTGTTTGCTTTGGTAGTTAAATAACCGACTATCAGGCTTGGCCAAATTTTAGTTCCTCGACTTGATGTGAGAACTATTTAGTCGTACACTTAGTACGTAGCTTTCTATGTAGGCTTGATTATCATTTGTGTTGAGGATGTTGATTCGTATAGTGCGGAGTACTACTCCAATCTATCGAGCTTCCTTCTTGGCTCGAAGGATAGCAAGTTGAAAGTTGGAGACGTGATAAGTCTATGAGACTTAGTTTCTGTGTGAGGTTGAGAAACGCTTTTGCGTTGTTGGTGCGAAGAGACTGGGATCGGTTTATCCGAAAACCGCTTCGGACCAACCTATATGCGACGATTGTGTAGGTTGCTTTGTGATGATATTGATATTCTGGATTTTCATAGTGGGGGACTGCTTGTTGATAGTTTGGGGTTAAAATCCCAATATACATCTAGTAGCAGTGGTCTCTTCATTTTGAAATATCCAATGCAAGGACTATTCGCTACTAATCTTAGGGATTTCCCGACAGGATATGGTAGGAAAGTACCTTCGGTTTGTCTTGTTCCTGGACAACTTGTATGGATGTTTGTTTGACATTGCATTTCTATAGATTACGTACATTGGCTTTTACAAACGTACATCAGTGGTGGCGGAGAAGGCAACTTCTCTTAGCTTAACACCCTCCTTGCGACGTATGAGCTTAAGGGTTGTATTTTTGTGGAAGGAAATTAGTAGTCAACGGAAATGGCCGTGTGGCATTCTAAGTGATGTGATTGTGCTTTGTGAAAGGCAATTGTTACCTCTAGCCTCATCAACCGGAAATGACCAAAACAGGGTTAGATGCAGCAAGGCTAAATGGTCATTCCCAAGTAGGATATGATCATCCTCTTCTAGATATATCTTTGCATGCTATAAAGTCGTGTATCTGATTATTGTGGTTTATATGTTAGAGGGCCCTCGGTATAGGCCGGTAAAGACCGGAAGATGACATATTCGGTACCATCTAGTTATAGAGGTGAGCCGGTCTTGTGTTGGTAGAGAAACTTTGTGATAGTTTCTCGGTACATTCTTCTAGAGATGTACCGCCGGAAGGTAGTCCCTTCACCTGGTCATTTGTATGGAAATCCAAATTCCACTACGTGTTTTCATTTTGATTGTATTACCCAATTGGGCTATATGCTAGAATTTAATCAATGTAACAATTTCGGCTATGATTAATATTATTTGTATATAGTAGACAGTACTATAATATAACATGAGATTTGATATGATATGTTTTAGTTATCGTAAGGTAAAAACATGTCCGTGTTTATGTGTGGACTTGTCTTACGAGATGCTTTTGTTTTGAAAACTAAGGAAAAGTTTGGTAATTTAATAAATTCATTTGAGTGTGTTTCTCATGCTGGTTTACCAGATTGATCCGGGCGTTCTTCCCTTTCAATGCTCGGGTCAGACCGAGTATATTTACAGGTTCAGATTTGGTGCTTTTGGAGCTTCAGCAGGAGAGCTGGAGATCTTCATTTCGTATACGCGTATCTGTTTTGATTATTGATTATCCGCTGTGTTTAGTTGTTGTTTTATATTATCAGCAATTGTGAGGACAGGTAACTGTTCAAGCTGATAACTCTGATTGGTTGTTGAACTTTGATTGATGTATGTATATACAGTTTCTGTTTTGTAAAGATCATTGATATAATATTATATATTTTCCGCTGTGATGTGAGATTCTGTATTGTTCTGTTTGGTTCTATATTCTCTCTTTCTTCTCTTCTCTTTTTTTCTCTTCTTTTCTTTCTCTTGACTTTCCGTCAGTTTGTGCTTTTTGGGTCGTACACGTGTGGATTATTGTTGATTCAAATGGTACGGATTTGCGGGTCGTCACAAGTGAGGCCGAGACAAAGGTAGCGAGGCAGTCATGGGTTGCTGGGTGGTATGCCAGTGGGCGAAGAAGCGTGGATAGCGTGGAAAACATAGAGGGCGGAGCACAAATGGCATAGGCGTTGCTTGGCTAAGGTGGGGAAAGCTGGAAGTTCGGCCAGGTGGTTGGATCAGAGTGGGCGTGGGTTTCAAGGTGGAAGGAGGTGATGAATCGATTGGGTGGAGAAGAGGAAATGAAAAGATGAGGAGCATGAACACATTATATATATTTCAGTATATTCCACTGGAAGGCAAAGTTTCAGAGACCAAAGTAACGTGTGAACTGATATTTTACACAAATATAATGAAACAGCAAAATGATAGAAATGAAAGGTCAGAAAACAGTAAAAGTGAATTCAAAGAATTAATAAAGCAACGTCCATTCGTTTTTTGACCGTTGGAGTAAACGAATGATCATTAGAGAACCAAAAGGCTCAGTTGTGTACCGATACGGTCCGACGTTTTACAGATCCCGCCTCGTGCCGGGCTTCAAAACACAGAATTGAATATACCATAGAGATTAGCACAAGAGATGATCAAAACGGTATATAGATATCAGTGGTACGATCATCCGATCAAAAGTCAATAATCGATACCAGAAATGCTGCTAATTTGTCAGAAATAAGATGAACGGAGCAAAAGAAGTCAAAATTTTAGAAAACGGAATATGACGTCTCACTCAGAAGATAATTTACAAATTTTCCATAGAAAAATTTTCAGGTTTGAAAAACATTTTATTATCATCAAATTTCAACTGATTTAAATAGAATTACACAAGAAAATAAACTTCCATATTAGCAGATAAAAATTTACTGGTTGCTATGTTTAAATAGACATATTTCAAATATCAATTTATATTTCAAAATCTTATTATTTTAAAATTTCACAAATTTCAATTAAATATATAAATAAAACAAATAAAAATTATTATAAATTTATGATTTATTACACTCTCCCCCACTCAAAACTTTTCATCCCCGAAAAGGAAGGAGGTAGGAGAATAGAAACAACCAAAAAGAAAATAGGTTGAAAATAAAATAAAACAATTAGTTCAAACCATATAAATTTCAATTTAAATAAATTTATACTCAACAATTTGTTTTTAAATTCAAGGTTCCTATTAAATTGATTTAATTTCACATTTATTAATGTTAGATACCAAAAGGTTTCTTTCAAAACGAAATTCAATGTAAATTAATTAATATTCGATAATTAAATTTAAATTCAAGATATTTCATTCAGTTGATTTTATTTCAATTTATTAATTCCCTCAAAACACAATTTATTTTATTTATCTCATTTATTATTCTATTAACTTATTATTCTATTTATCTCTATTAACACTTTATAATTAAAATTTAAGGGTATAATATTTATTATAACCGCTCAAATTTTATTTATAAATTCCTTTTAACATCATTTTCATTTGTATACTATCCAATTACATATCCAACTTCTGAACAATTAAGGTAAGTTGTATTAGAATGTAATTGGGTATTATACAAGTGAAATTTCTAATCCAATTAGTTTAGATTTAAAAATTTACTCAAAATTTGGCTTTATTTTATAATTGAAATCATCCTTTAACAAATTTTTAGAATTAAATTCCCCATCAACTTCAAACAATATATATATATATATATCAAATCTAATTTATAATCATATACCTATATATAATATATATATACATATACATATATATATATATACACATATGTATATATATATATATATATATATTGTAAATCAAGTCATACTTCAAAAATTCAAAACAATTTATTTTTCAAAACAAAAAAGTAGCAGGGCTACTGAATGGTCTCTCTACTTCGAAACTCGAAAATGAATGTCGATGATGTTGTAGTCATCACCGAGATTATTTTTCAGCGACATAAGAGAAGAGAACTGATTTTAAACAGTTAAAATTTCTTTGAAACAGTTCTTATTTGAAAATAATTTAAATAATATACACTTTAAAGCTTTAAAACCAAAGTTTGAAATCACTGGAAATTAAATTCTCAAATTCCTGATTTAAATTCTAAATCAATTTATAAACCATGTTTTATAGTTCAATTATTTATACATTGGTAAAATCAATGGTTTACAAAACAATAAATGAAAGTCAAATAATATCATTTGGTTAACCAATTCATTTAACAATTATCTTTTAGAAAATTATACTCACATATATGATATAATTATACAAAATTTATTTCATTTACTAAATTTGAAAACAATATTGTGTCGGTTTGCTCTATTCAAGTGTTTTGGAAATCATATCGATAGCGTTGATTAGACGAATCGATCGAAAATCTAAATCAACCTTAACAACTCAAACAACATAATATATATAAAACATTTTAATTTTATTTTACAAATACTCTTCCTTGCTCGAAAATATAAGAATGGATTTCAAAGCAAGGATAGAGATTCAAATTTGATGGACTCGAATTAAGAAGAATTTTGATTCGAAGAAAGGTTCAAAACAAAGATAAGATGATTAAATAATAAAATAGGAAGATGGATAAGTTTACTAAATTGTGGGCAACCTTAACCAGGTCAACCGTGACTTCAATAATAAGATCGATGCAGAATTCCAAGGCAAATCAGCATCAGATCACAAGAGATAGAATTCGGGCATAGCGGGAGATAGATAGCATCGTAAACCAAGAATACAGAAAACTCCGGTAAATCAATGCCTATTGTAAAGGAGTTTCACCCCTTTACAAATCATTCGAAGATTGGCGAGACCGCCAATTTATTATAGAGATTGTTTGAAGTGGAGTTATGGGATACTCCAGAACACGAATAGGGAGTGATAAGGATGGATTTTGGAACCGAGGGGAATGTTCCAAAATTCAAATGAAAACTGAATCAAGGAGGAAGGAATTCAGGCTCGAACGAAAGTAATTTCATAGTTAAATTTACTCTATATGCTGAATTTGCCTAAAACCTGGCTCTGATACCAAATGTAACGACCCGATATTTTCAACCATTCGCATCCAAACATGTCGAAATTGAATTGCTCAAAATATCAAATTGTTAATTTATATTTGGCAAAACTCAGCATATACAGTAAATAAAATAATCACAGAATCACAGACACAGAGTAATATAACAATAACGCAACAGAAAAAAAAGAATAGTAGTTCATGAAGCTACCATATATATATATATATATATATATATATATATATCAGAGTCAAATAAGATACAACAGAAGTCTCGAATACAATAGCCAAATACAAGATCAGAATACAACACTAGAATCAGCTGAATATCTGACAACTGGATCTCCAAGCGAAGCTCTAACTCCAAAGGCGAGTCTCAAAAGCTGAATCACTCAATCTGACCCGAGCTTAAAGCAAAAGACAAAAACACTCGAGTCAGGATTAACATTCATATATCAATAAATCAAACTCAAGTGAAGTAACAACTGAAATACAAGTAATTCAAAGGATGTTTGGGATAACCATCCTCTAAGGATCCATTAAACTATTTACTATGTAGTAATATATGCTATTATAATAATGTCTAAAGTAAAGTATAATATATTTTAAAAATAGCGTTAAGGCTTTACATTTTCCACCTTAACACATTTTATATATTCCCATAGTCTATACGATGCCGTAATCTCCCCCGTACTGGGCGTCGTTAGGGGCACTCCATAGGCATGATACAAAACAAAATTATATAAGACATGCTAGGGTAGGTGACATGGCACAACTAGGCAATACCAGGATAGATATACCAATTACACTTCCGGACCGGTGGTAATGCATAGCAACCACTACCGCCCATCTCGAGCCACACTCCCAAAAATCAAAGGTGCACCCAATCAATCACAAAGTAATAGAATGGTATTGAAGGAGTGTGTCCGATCAGAGGAGTTACCTCGTTAGTCAGTCAATTGCTCCTGTTTTAGCCACCTTATGCCAACTCACTAGAGTCGGGTCCACGTATATACCTCAATAGGACGTCGCCGCCATCCTACTTCATTCTGAAATCTTCACCACGTACATGGTTGTTAAAGTGGTTTTTGAAGTTGGCAAAGAGTATGACAACTTCTGATCTCGGTCTCTTTAACAACCAAACGTTATTATAACACCCAGTCATTTCAAAATAGTTTATAATTCAAAACCAAAATATCATTGCCATTTCAAAACCATATAAATACGATATCCTTCTCCATTTCAAAATCAATTACGATAACATTTCCATTTCAAATATATCCCTTTTCCAAAATCATAGCATTTTCTAAAGTTATAACACTTTTTGAAACTAAACACTTGAAATTAAGCACTTTCGAAACATAATACTTTGAAATCATGATATTTCCCACTTAACCGATTAGAATATTAAAATATTATATATAACAAAATTGTTTTCCTCAAATTTCACAAATTAATTCCAAATCAACTCGAATTTCAAAAATTCAAATTTAATCAGATCTCAAATCATTAATTCCAATTTATCTTCTAAATAAACCATTCAAAATAATATCGATTTCAAATAAAGATTTGAACCATAAATAAATCATTTCAAAATATATATTTCAAAGCTTTAAATATTCTATAATTTCAAAACTAAATGTGATAATTTTACACATATCTTAGTTCAATTTACTATTATTTAATTTTGAAATATTTACTTAATAAATTCAATATCATTTAAATAAAACTCAAACTTGAAATATTTATTAATCACTTTAAACCAACATCAAGATATAAAATCATATCCATTAAAATCTCCAAATTCAATAAGTTCCAAATCAATTTTAACTAAATATAATTCATAATTAAATACAATTTCAAATCAAATTCAAATCCATCTTCCCAAACTTAATTTATTAAGATCATTATAAATTCTATATTAAAATATAATTTAAATCCATATTATATTTTAATAAACTCAAACTTTATTATTAAACTTATTTTATGTTAAAAATATTTATACATAGCTTAAATTTAATAATTTAACTATATATAAAATAATATTTATATAATATCAAAAATCAATATTTATTAAACCATATATTCTTTCCAAAACCATAGAAACCCTTTTCGAAATATTTATATACAGACCAGCGGTGTCTGTATATAATTTTCTATTCTATGGTCAAGTGATACAGATATTTATCATTTCAATCCGTAATTTAAATTATATACGGGTATATGTCATTTCAACCCGCAATCCCAAATTCAAATGAAAATCGCTTGGGTTTATCATTTCAACCCATAACGATTTTCTCCTATTCTAAAGATCGTTCGGGTATGTATCATTTCAACCCATAGTGAATTCTATACTAGTAAGAAAATTACATAGTGATAACAGATATGATAATAATATAACAGGCATATATCATCAATATAAATAACAGATAACGGTGTCAGAAGTCACAAGTGAACAGATACAGATAATAACATCCATATAACAATGTAAATAACTAACGGCAGCATATTTCAATTATCATTTCAATTGAAATCAAATTTAATAAATATAAGAACGTTAATCGTGAGTGATTGCTCACCTTTCGAGACTAGAGAAATCTGATAATGAACCGAGGTATGAATCCAAGCATGAAAGCAAAGCACGATGGACACGAGTTCGACGAATAAAGCGAAGCTAAAAATTGAAATTGACGAAATCAAATCAAACTGGATTGAAGAAGATCAATGAAAGATATGTATAAATATATATAAATATATACATGCATAACCCAAACAAAAATTAAATACATATTTAAAAAATTCAAAATCATTGTTTTAACTAAAATTCAAATATTAAAGTCAAGCATATATTTAAAATAAATTTGAACTAATACATTCAACTTAACAGTTTTACATATATAATTATGTAACTTATACAATCGACCAACAAACCAAAAGTTTAAAACTGATAAAATATAAACACTATATGTTACATTTAAGACAATATATATATATATATATATATATATATATATATATATATATATATACACACACACACTTATTTAAAATCAACATACTTAAAACATATATACTTATATAAATAGGTTAACAGGCATACATAGGTATATATAAACCACTATAAGTTCTTATATTATACCCACAGATCCAATATAAACAATGCATGTGCCAACTGTATATATAGTAATATAACAAACCCATATATAAACTTCTACTTGCCACAAAATAATATAGAACATATTACACCCACTATATATGTGTGTATATAATATGCTCTGTTATTTTACACGTTTAGATAGCTGGCTCTGCATTTGTTTTGTCTTTTTTATGTTCGGGTCTTATTGGTTTAAACAATTTATTATATTAAGTACTGCAATATATATGTTTGGGTACTACACTTCCTCTATACAAGAATAATATACCGTAAGTACTTATAGAATTTGAACAACATATATAACTAACAGACATTATACAAATATATATACTTACATAGACGTAAAAACATAATTTATATTATATAAACTGACACAACTATCATACTTAATCAATATATTATGTAATTTATATAACTTATATACTATATTACTACTGACCTATATATAGCTTACACACACACACACACACTTATATATATACCTATAAAACAGAGGTCGAATTCCAAAACAGTGAAGAAGAGACAACAAGATCAAAAGTAAAAAAATCAATATATATATATTCTTCAAATCCAAACATAGATATTTATATTTTATTTTTCAAGTATACATAAAAATCTAGACAAAATTTCGAACAGAAAACATAGGAATTTATATATATATATATATATATATATATATATATATATATATATATATATTACCAAACACATTATATACAACCTAGAAAATATATTTAAGTATACTATACACAAATCATCTCCTAAGTCAAAGCTTATGTATACTGCTACATCTGTTATCACTCGATAGTGCTACATGCAAACATATTTTTACTATGCGCAAACTCATGTATATGAACAAACAGCTTATGTAAATAAAAAAGCAACAGAATTCAAACTTTAAACACTAATATATATAGATATAAAATACCTTATATAAAGAAGAGAAGGAACTCGGCTGGAGAGTGGAAGGAGGGGTGAGGCAGAGACAAAGGTAGTGAGGCAGTCATGGGTTGCTGGGTGGTGTGCCAGTGGGCGAAGAAGCATGGATAGCGTGGAAAACAGGGAGGGCAGAGCACAAATGGCGGAGGCGTTGCTTGGCCGAGGTGGGGAAAGCTGGAAGTTCGACCAAGTGGTTGGATCAGAGTGAGCGTGGGTTTCAAGGCAGAAGGAGGTGATGAATCGATTGGGTGGGGAAAAAGAAACGAAAAGATGAGGAGCAGGAATACATTATATATATTTCAATATATTCCACTGGAAGGCAAAGTTTCAGAGGCCAAAGTAACGTGTGAACCGATATATTTACATAAATATAATGAAATAGCGAAATGATAGAAATGAAAGGTCAGAAAATAGTAAAAGTGAATTCAGAGAATTAATAAAGCAACGTCCATTCATTTTCTGACCGTTGGAGCAAACGAATGATCATTGGAGAACCAAAAGGCTCAGTTGTGACCGATACGGTCCAACGTTTTACAGGACCCGCCTCGTACCGGGCTTCAAAACATAGAATTGAATATACCGTATAGATCAGCACGACGAGACGATCAAAACGGTATACAAATATCAATGGTACGATCATCCGATCAAAAGTCAATAGTCGGTACTCGAAATGCTGCTAATTTGTCAGAAATAAGATAAACGGAGCAATAGAAGTCAAAGTTTTAGAAAACAGAATATGGCGTCTCACTCAGAAGATGACTTACAAATTTTCTAAAGAAATTTTTCAGGTTTGGAAAACATTTTATTATCATCAAATTTCAACCGATTTAAATAGAATTACACAAGAAAATAAACTTTCATATTATCAGATAAAAAGTTACCAGTTGCTATGTTTAAATAAACGTATTCCAAATATCAAAGATTTATTTCAAAATCTTATTATTTTAAAATTTCACAAATTTCAATTAAATATACAAATAAAACAAATAAAAATTATTATAAATTTACGGGTCGTTACATATTCAGATTTGATTCAAATTTAAAAAATAATAAGAAAATTAATTTTTATTACAATAGCTCGATTTTTATGACATATTTTAATTTAATTTACAGGATTTTTTCATAATTTTTAATTTGAAAATTATTCAAATTATTGTTTGATGTATTTTACTGCTAACGTTGGTACTTCTGAAATTTAACAGAATAAGATAACTAGTGTATTTTATTGTTGTTTTGAGACCGTTTCGTATTTTTGTGCATGGTTGTATTTTTTTGTCATTCGCGGTTCATACACGAACAAAATATTAGGAAATCCAGTATACGGTTTCGATGACAACAACTATACAAAGGAACTCGAATATACATATATATTTATATATACAGGTACTTGCTAGAACAACATCACCGGAAAGACAAGAACAAGGCTCAAATGACACAACAAGAGACTACAAGTCGATAGGAACAATGAAGCACAAGAACATGAGCACAAAAACTGATATGCACAATATCGGACGTCTGGATGCACAAGCCAGACGTCTGTATCAGTTCTCTAGAACAACGTACAGGCAAAACCAAGTGTCTGGTAATATCACTAAGACGTCTGATCTTCTACTATATTCAAAAATATATATAGCGTCAGACGTTCAAAACATATCCTAGACGTCTGATTTCAAACTCGAATTTCAAAAATGGGCTTCAACTACCACATACGAATAGAAATTTCCGCTTCTCTTCGTCGCAACTCTTCATCATCAGCAGAAGCAACTTCAGAGTGTTCGATGGATGCAACTACTCAACATACATATTTACAACTATATATAGCATCAAGAATCAAGAGAACTAACTCACCTTACTCACTTATGCTTTCTGATTCTATACTCTATTCTTGATCTCTGCACTCTATACTTATATTCACTCTTCCATATACTCAATTCTTCATAGACAATACTCTTTAGATATATATTGGAAGCAATTGTACTGATTAGCCAACATCCGTGTTATACTAGAACACACATTTGATAAGAACAACTTATTATAACCGAGCCTATTCCTCCGGGTGAAGCGAGGGTTTTTTGATAGTCGAATTCCGAAGGGGAACTTTGGGACTGGACGTAGGACGGGAGGTCCGAACCAGTATAAAATCCTAGTGTGCTTATTCTATATTTACTTAGATTAATATTGTTTTAGTTCCATCATATATTTTGTCACATATACTTGCATATACATTACACGGTCCACCCCGTAGACATTCGTTGGCTTCGGAGAAGTCATCAACTCTGGTATTTCTAATTCTCCTATTATTACAAATGTTTTGTTAGTAGAAAATTTAAAACACAACCTACTTAGCATTAGTCAATTATGTGATAAAGCTTTTCAAATCAATTTCGAAAAAGTTAGATGTAATATTTTCGACAATAACAAACAACTTATCTTTGAGGGTTTTAGAAATAAAAATATTTATGTCTTAAATATAAATATAAATCGAAATTCAAACTTATGCTTAACCGCCAAACATGACGACCCATGGTTGTGGCATAGAGGATTCTGTCATATTAATTTTAAACATATTAATAAATTAGCAAAATATGAGCTAGTTAGAGGTTTACCTAAAATAAATTATAAAGTAGAAAATTTATGTGGACGATTGTCAAATCGGAAAACTAAAGCAAAGCTCTTTTAAATCTAAGAATAATATTTTTACAAAACAACCATTAGAATTATTACATTTAGATTTATTTTGTCCAACTCAAGTACGATCTATAAACCACAACAAATATGTTTTCATAATAGTTGATGATTTTTCAAGATATACATGGACTTTATATTTAAAATATAAAAGTGACACCTTTGCAATGTTTAAATTTTTCGCTAAAAGAATTAAAACTCAAACTGATTTGAAAATTAAGAATATTCGAAGTGATCACGGTGGAGAATACAAAAATGATCTTTTTACTAATTTTTGTAATAAAAAGGGCATAATTCATAATTTTTCTTTTCCCCGCACACCTCAACAAAATGGTGTAGTAGAAAGAAAAAATCGTACGTTACAAGAATGTGCATGAGCGCTATTAAATAGTAGTGGTTTACCAAAACATTTTTGGGATGAAGCTATTGCTACAGCTTATTATGTTTTGAATCGAGTAACCATACGACATATGACTAAACATACTTATTTTGAAATATTTTTTGGAAGAAAACCTAAAGTATCATACTTTAAAACTTTCAAATCAAAATGTTTTATACTAAATACAAAAGATAATTTGGGAAAATTCAACCCAAAGGCCGATGAAGGAATCTTTATTGGATATTCAGATCGTAGCAAGGCGCATAGAATTTTTAATAAACGAACTAACATAATTGAAGAAAGTTTACATGTTTCGTTTGATGAAAATTTTCTTAACCATCATACTAATGATGATGAAGAAATAATTCCAATAACAGATACAACAAACTCTTCTAATAATGAGGCAAATACACAAAATAATATTTTAGTGCCACCTCTAGAATTCTAAAAGATCATCCAAAAGATAATATCATTAGAGATCTCAATTCCATAGTAACTAGAAATCAACTTAACTAAATAAGTCATATTGTATTTGTGTCAAATTTTGAAACCAAAAAATTATAAAGAAGCTTCGAACGATAATTTTTGGATAATAGCCATGCAAGAAGTATTAAATTAATTTGAACGTAATAATGTTTGGGAATTAGTACCAAGATCAGAAAATCAATCAGTTATTTGAACAAAATGGGTATTTAAAAACAAAGCAGATGAAAAAGGAAATATAGTTAGGAATAAAGCACGTTTAGTTCTTAAGGTTATAATCAAGAAGAAGGTATCGACTACATGAAACTTTTACTCCAGTAGCAAGACTCGAGGCCATACGTATATTACTTGCTTTGAAATTCATCACAATTTAATTTATTTCAAATGGATGTCAAAAGTGCATTTTTAAATGGTTTTATTAAAGAAAATGTATATGTTGTACAACCTCCATTATTTGTTCACGAAAAATATCCTGATCATGTTTTTAAATTACAAAAAGCCTTATATGGTTTAAAGCAAGCCCCCCGTGGCTGGTACGTATGTCTTAAGAATTATTTAATTACATTTGGTTTCCAAATAGGTAAAATCGATACGACTTTAGTTATTAAACGAGAAAATAATGACATATTAGTTGTACAAATTTACGTAGACGATATTATTTTTGGTTCAACCGACAAAAATCTTTGTACTCAATTTTCAAATATTACGAAAAACGAATTTGGAATGTCTCACATTGGTGAATTGAATTTCTTTTTAGGTTTACAAATAAAATAACTTGAAAACAATATTTTTATTCATCAAGAAAAATATTGTAACGATTTATTACGTCGTTTTGAAATAGATAAAACTTCAAGCAAACCAACACCAATGAGTACTAGTGTTCACTTGGAAAAAGATAATAACGGAAAAGATTTTGATGAAAAATTATATCGTAGTATGATTGACTCCTTACTTTATTTGACGGCTAGTCCCTCGACATTATGATGAGCATATGTCTTTGTGCCCGACTTCAAGCAAAACCAAAAGAATCTCACCAAAGAGCTGTAAAACATAGGGATCGTCATTTGAACTTGTTTCATCTAGTGACGTGGATTTAGTTGGATGTAAAACAGATCGTAAGAGTACTTGCGGAACGTGTCACTTTATCGGATAATCATTAGTTTCATGATTTAGCAAAAAGAAAAATTATGTATCCTTATCCACTTGCGAAGCCAAATATATTTCAACGGCTCTAGCATGTGCGCAAGTGATATACATGCAACAAACGCTTAAGAATTTTGGCAAATTTATCGATAAATCATGAATATATTGTGATAATACAAGTGCAATAAATCTATCAAAAAACCCTGTAAATCACTCACTAAACACATAGATATACGACATCATTTTTTACTCGATAATGTAGACAAAGGAATTATTACATCAGAATACGTAAATACTGAGACCCAAACAACATATATTTTCACAAAACCACTAAATAAACAAATGTTTATTAAATTACAACGTGATTTAGGAATATGTTCTCTAAATGATCTTGTCAACTGATTTTTTTAATTCATCCTATTCTTAGTTAAAGAATTTTAATCTGCAATCTAATTTTTTTAACAATAAACAGCAATTTTTTAGACTGTTTGTTTTTTTAACTATTTACAACCTCTTCAAACATGCATAAATAGTTCCTTTTTTAACAAATATATATATATATATATATTATATTTTAACAAACAAAAGCAAAAACATATCTTCCGGCAATTCTCATCTCTCCTTCTCAACACCAACATCGAATAGTTCAGCGGATATACCTCATCGCCTTCCTACTCCTACACCAGATCAGGAATCGACCATTAAGTGGTGCTCCTACCACCGGGATTCACTTTTGATAAAAAAGTCCAAACGATATCTATTTGTCTCTTCTAAAACCAAGGAGAAAATCGACGAGATACATCATTCCCAAAAGCAACAAACAGATTTACAAGGAGAATTATACTTTGAGCAAAAGGTCACTGCGCGACGACTAAGTTTTCTGGAGCAAGTAGCGACCAAATTTTGTAATTCACGAAAGAAGGATGTACATGAACCACTTTCAATTCCTTGTCATTCTTTGGATCCCTCTGCCTCTTATCGTACACTTTTGGATTTTTCACCTAGGTGATTCTTTGGTTCCCCAATAACCAACGAACGTGGAAATATTTGGTCTCCACTCAAGCCATAGAAGGATAACACCCTTGAAGATCGCAATTGTAACGACCCAAAATTTTCGAAGCCGAAAATTCCAGATAGTTATGAAAAAGAAGAAAGAGATAGAAGAAGTAGAACAGAAACACCAAACATCTCACAATCGCAGCGGATAAAATACGATAATAAATAATAATAACTTACAAAAGAATACTATATCTGTTGATTACATTTCAATGCATCAGAGTTTCACATGTATTCAAATGCTGGTCATATACAATCAATTTATCACAGAATTGCAATAATATAATTATAGCGGAATATTCTAAGCGATATTACCATCCTGCTTGCCTCCTGAGCTCCAGAATGTACCTACCTGAAAATCTTTAATACTCGGTTTGACCCGAGCATTACACCAAAGTAACACCCGGGTCAGGCTGGAAACCGGCGTTTCAACTAACATAGAATACCAAAATAAACAACTTATATAAAAGCCGGGGTATCTTATATCATTTTATCCAATTCACAATTTTGCTACAAACAATACTTATTTCACATACCAATTTCTAAGTACCAACTTAGGTAAAATAATCCAATTCACTTAAATTGTTTCATTCCAGCTTATTGATATTACAAATCAATTTATAAAAATTCGAAGTGGTATCGGGTATTTCCTAATACCCGATCCCGGCCTCTTCGAAACTCATGTTACCCTATCCCAAGTTATCCAAATGAAACACAACGTTTCATATCAGAGATATTACTCATTCAAAACATCCAATACCAATTCAATCATCCATAAGCAGAACTTAATCACATACAAATCAATTCAAGTTGATTCTAATTGAATTTCAAACCTCAATCACCTAGATTCCTTCAATAATTAATTCCAAATCACTTGATCAATCAACCATTTTCCTATCCATTCATCGTAATTAATCACCCTGGATTAATTATCTTTCAATTACATTTAAGTAATTATCTTTGATTAATTTCACGATATTAATTACACTTAACCCAAAATCAATAAGTAATCTTAATTACTTCATAAATTAATTAACTATATTAATTACATTAATTCTTAATTACTTATATAAATTAATCCCTCACAAGTCACTTATCATGGATTAATCAATCATAATTAATCAATCTTTAATTACATCGTTAATTATACAAATTAATGATTTCCAATTTTATTTTACTTTAATTCGACACAATATTATTCATTCTCGATCACCCTCAACCTGTAATTAACCTTCTTCTTATTTACTCTATTAATAAATTAATTACTCCTTAATTTGTTATTTCAATTAATCTCTTGATTAATAACACAAAGTAATTCTATTTTATTGATTACATTAGTAATTATCTATCAAACCATCCATTGATTATTCTAAATTAATTAAACTTAATTAATTAACTTAAACTTTAATTAATTAATTCAAGTCCTCAATTACTGAATTAATTAATCTAAATCATTGATTAATTGGATTAATTACTTGTCCTTTTTAATTACTCTTCTATTTAAATGAATCGCAATTCATTAACCCTTATTAAATTTAACTTGAAAACCTTTTCTTATTTATGATTTAAATTTAAAACAACTTAAAGCCCTAACACTTCGAGTCAAACCACAATTAACTTGAGAATCAACCAAACCAAAGTCACATCATCAATTCACAGTGCACATCAAATCAATCCAATCATTCATCCAAATATTTAAATTTAACCATTTCAGTTTAAATAAAATCCAACAGAGTGTGATTTACTCACCTTTGCCCCACTTAAATTTTGCAATCTGATCCAACTGCTTGATTTCTTAATTATTGACCTTGTAAAACATTTACAATTTATTAACATTTGAACCAATCGATCAGCCTATTACCATTTGTTATTTTAGTTCTAACTAATTTCCTTTTTAATAAATTTACTTAGTTAATTATTTATTTAAAACAATTTTCCTTTAATAAAATATCCTTTGGTAACTAAAACAAATAAATAAGTTTAATTAAACAAATTGATCTCCATTATTTTTAAAGTAATATTTAAAATATATATACTTATTTTATTTTTGAACCTTCATATATATATTTTAAAATAAATTTATAGACTTCAAAAATTCTAACTTTTATAAACTCCTTCAAATATTTTAGAATTCCCACTTTTCAAAGTCTCATCTGTAAAATAATTTACTGATAATGAATTAAAGAGAAATCCACAAATTAAACTCAACGTTTACTGGAGTACTAAAAAAAATGTCCAAAATAAATTTACCATGTACAATAATCTATTAATTGGTAATTTACCATTTAATGTGTTTCCTTTACATATATATCACCATAATACTCTTTTAAAATAAATAATAAGTTTGAAACAGTCATATATATATATATTTCCAGTAACCATTTCAAAACCAAGATACAAATTTTCTTATCAATATTAATATTATACTTCCTCTTTACTGCAATCATATATATATATATATATTTACATATTTTAAATCAAACTAAAATTTTAAAAAAAGCAAAACTACCTCACTGCATCGCCGAGCGCCACTCAACACGAGATCAACTCCTCCATTGCAGTGAACACGAAAAACCTACTGGCCTCTCAACGCCGCATCCCTTGCCCTAGCCGCCGCATCCCTTGCCCTAGCCGCGAATCCCTTGCGAACGACTTCTTCCCGATGTCACTACGGAGCCGCCGTGTAACAACCCGCATATTTGTCGATTTTATATTTAAATATTTTATCGTTAATCGGATTTTGGTCCGAAAAGCTGCTTTTTGCAAACGGTTAAATTAGGACTCGAGACCACTTCCATTGAGTTCGAAATGTCGTTTACAACTTTTTAAGTATAAACATTGATAGGTTTGGAGTTAGTGGAATTTCACTAACTTTTTCCGCTTCGGACTTTAGGTTAGCTTAGCCATTATAACACAAGCCCAACCCCCCTCCTTCTCTTCACTCTTCATAAATTCCTACCAACTCAAGCTTTTGCATTAATGGTGAGTGGAAAGAGAAATTAAAACTCCAAAAGCTAAGTCTTCATTGCTAATCCAACATCAACTCCAAAACTCAAGTGAAGACATTGATTCAAGCTAGTGGTTGATCCTTGCATAGCATTTCAAGCTTCATCTTCATCCATTTTAGTGAAAAGGTGAGATTTTTATCACACAAATTTAGCCTATAACTATCTTGGACTGTTGGGAATGAATCCCTATCATGTTTGCATGTACATTTGCATTTGGTTTGGATTGGATTGGCCAAAAAAAACCCCCAAATTTTAGTGTTTTTGGTGAAAATCTGCACTTAGGTCGTTCTGCCTATGCTAGGTCGTTTGCGTGGAAAAGTCTCGGCCTCAAAATAGCTCGTTTCCGACCTTAAAATGGCCTACAACGTTAGGTCGCTCGGCACTCGGAATTAGGTCGTAGGTCGTTTGGTTTTAGGTTGCTAGGTCGTTGGGCTTTAGGTCGAATGGACCTTAGGTCGTAGGTCGTATGGACCTTAGGTCGTAGGTCGTTCTGGCCATTTCTAACGTCTTCGGAGTTAGGTCGTATGACCTTAGGTCGTATGGCTTTAGGTCGTTAGGTCGTATGACCTTAGGTCGTTAGGTCCTATGGCATTTTAGGTCGTTGGACCTACATCCTGTTAGGTCGTTGAACCTTTAGCTCGTAGGTCGCTAGGCCTTATCTCCTTAGGTCGCGTGACCCATCTTCTTTAAACCACTAGGTCGCTAGACCACGTTTCCAGTTAGGTCGCAAGACCTGGTAAGACGTTAGGTCGCGTGACCTATATTCCGTAGGTCGTTGACCCACTTAAGTCGCTTGTCCTTCATAGGTCGCGTTCCCTGCTTAGGTCGCTAAGTCGCGTGCCTTTAGGTCGCATTCCTTTATTAGGTCGCGTGTCTCTGTTAGGTCGTTGACCTCCTTAACTTGCATGACCTAACCCGTAGGTCGTTGGACCTCGATTCTATTTAAGTCGCTGCTTCTTATAGGTCGCTCGACCCCTTATTTTCTTTAGGTCGTTTGAGTGTTAGGTCGCGAACCCATTTTAGGTCGCATGACCTTTACCCTTTTGGTCGCTGGACCACTAGGTCGTGCCCCTTTAATCACTAGGTCGTACCGTTTTTGGACGGGGCGCTGCCCCTTGGACCCCCGCGACCTGACCGGGCAGGTCAAACCCCGTAGCAGGGGCGTTGCCCCCGCACCCCCACCTTGGGGGGTTTGCCACCCCCTTGGACCCCCCCTCCGTAGGGGATCTTATCTTAAAAACATTCAATAGAACTTGCTTTTTTGAGATGCTGAGTTGACCATTTTTCGAGACAAACTATCTTGGGCTTCTCGGTCGATTTTATGGATTTTTGAATATCCATTTCGATGGATTCTTTATCGGTTTCTTGGGATTTTGTTCACATCTTCGAATGTGAATTTTTATGATTGATTGTTTCTACAATCACTTCTATGATTTGTCACTTTAAAATATAAAGGTTTTCTATACTGGTAGTAAATATCAAAACTCTTTCTTCAAATGATTTCAACACTATTTTATAACAAAGCTCGTTTTCTCAAACCGATTTCCAATCTATTAGTATATACAAACCTTTACCTCACTCGTATGAGAAATTGAATTAAACGGCTTAGTAAAACAAGTGGTATGAAACGCTTGCGTTTTCTTCGTCGGTTAACTCTTGGACTTGTTCGATTGAACCTTTTTGTGACAATTTTCTAGTGAAGATCTACAGTTTGTTCGTAAATATTTAAGTTAAGCAAGTGGTTATGGGACATGAAGCTAAACTTTTATATTTACTAGCTTAGTGTAATTGACACTTCTCGTTGATCCTGACGATCATTTTGTGATTTAGGTTAGCAATTGTGCGATGTCTCTTTGTTTGCTTTTTGGTTAGCCTAGACCTCATCTGGGTGATTCCGACTCATCCATATGGGGTAGCTCCCCATGGTCTTCGGACCGTCATGTGATAGGCCTTTTTCCCTTTTTATGATTTCTGGATTTCTTGTGTTGATTTCTAGAATTTATGTCATTGACTTGTTACGAGTACAAGTTTAGAGTATGATGCCCTCTTTGGATCTTTGAGAAGATTCTTGTGATATTGGTTTACCTCTTATTGATTGATCTTATGTTGATCATCATTTGCATACTTATAGTAGTATGTCAGTATGGATATTTTATGTTTACGCCATATCTTTTATTTTATATCATGTCATCTGATATTTATAGCTAGGCTGATCCGTTTATTATTTTCTTAAATAATACTCGGGTCAGACCGAGATGTTACAGGTGCTTCTGCTTGACTTCTTCCCGGGATTTGCTACTCTGGCTTTTGGCTAACTATTTAGATTAGCAGTTTTTGTTGTATACACTTGAGATATAGACTCATAGATGTATTCTTTTGTATAGCACGTGTTGCTATTCTTTTGTATTATTGTGGATCTTTTTGACCACTACTCTGATGTACACTTTCATGTGTTAGTTATATATTCATATCTTCTTCCGCCTTTGTGATATGGATGTCTGTGACTGATTGGCGTTATGCTTATTTCTATGTTTGTTTCCGAAGATTATTTATAGCCACCGTGTGATAGCTTTGAGTTTGTATCGGAATGTCGGACTTCCTCCTTAAATGAAATGCATGCTATACTATCTGACATATCGGTGCTCGCACAAAGAGGTTACATGGATGGTCGCTCCTCAACAGCCTTATTCTCTGTGCTAGTTGACAGCACTACATCGTAGTGTTCTTGGCTAGCGTGGGTATAGAGGTGGGGCGTCACAGCTTGGTATTAGAGCCAAACTTCGGAACAATGTAGAATAACTTAACAAGGATCATCGTCCTAAGTCCATCTTAGGGGTCCTACCTTAGGATTAATTCGAGTCTTCGTACCGATTCATCCTAATTTCTTTTGTGATTCCTTGTTCTGTCTATCAAGATTGCTTGATATTCATTCTGAGAATAATCTTTTCCTTCTTCTTCCTTTCTTTCTTGAATGAAGAAGAGATGGTTAGTTCTTGCAGTCCTAGCGCTGGTCAATCCAGTAGTCCTTCTCTGGATGGCGTATTCATGTCTGCCCAACAACTTTCGGATCTTGCTCAGAATCAAAGGTTTATCTGTGCTTTGAGTAAGAATCCCACAAAGATCTTACCTTTGAAACTAGAAGTTCCTTTCGACCAACTTGTAGATATCACTCTACAAGAAGAAGAGGCTGATAAAGGAATTGATAGTGATATTGGGATGTCCAAGAAGAGGCATATTAAGTTCAAAATCCCTTATCCCGATAAGAAGGTGAAGCAACCTGCTTTTGTTGCAAAGACTCCAATCCTTCATCATAGACGATGCTACAATTGTGGTTCTAGGGACCACTATGCGAAGGAGTGTCTGGAACCACTCTTTTGTCGTTATCGCAAAGATTCCAGTCATCATATTTCTGTCTGCCCCATACTTGTAAGCAAGAAGAGGGTGGAACCAGAAACTTCGGTAGCCAAGCCACCTACCTCTAGTCGTAAACGATGTTACAATTGTCGTTGCACATACCATTATGTAATTAAGTGCCCGGAACCTCTCTATTGCCGCTATTGCAAAGGCTCGGGCCATTTCTTGTCTACATGCCCCATGCGACCTAACAAATGAGAAGGAAAGCTAAAAGCTTCTAACGAAACTCCTCTGGGTCAAGGTACTTCTTATTTAATCCTTGATTTCATTTGTTTTCGATTATCCGATTCGAGTTCTTTTTGATATGGGTTCGTCTCATCATTTTTATATCAAAAGAACTTGTTGATTCTCTTTCTTTTTATGTTTTGGGCTTGATGACTTCTTTTAGGATTGCGAATCCGGATTAGTGGATCCACAACACTCTACTTGCTTTCTATTGATATCGAAAATTATTTCATGTGATTTTTCTTTCCGAACCAATTTGCATGTTATGCATTGCTTAGGTTTCGGAATTGATTTGCGTGAAAGGATTGGCTATTGCAAAGCCCATATCCAATTTTTCCGAAAGGACTATTCATTTTCGATATTTTCGATCTACTAAGCAGATTCATATTTTTCCTTTGTGATTTCGATTTCAAATCGATGGCATCATTTTGCTCTTTTAGCTCACATGTTGAGTAAAGAGATATCTCTCTCATTCTTATCGGTTGAAAATTTTCCGGTATTTTTGAGTTTGTCTTAGGATTATCACCTAAGCAACCTTTTTGAGTGGTGTTAAGGTCTTTCCAGTTTGACCTTGCCACCGAATTTCAATCGCTACGATTTGCGGAGGTTAGCCTTCCACATACCGCATTCCGCACTCGTTATGATTTATATGAATGACATATTGTGTCATTCAGTTTATCCAGTCTATTTCATCCCTTTTATAAATCGAGTATTCTATGAATATCTCAATAATTTCAATCTTGTATTTAATAATTTTGGATGAGAATAGAAATTTAAAATTTTGCAAATCTTTTTAAGAAGACATTTTAAATTCCTATAAAAAGATAATTGTGTGTTGTATTGCCCATTTAGTGTTTTAAGAATTCTGGTCGATGCGCTTGATCAACGCTATCGATAGGGATTTCCTAAACGCTTTGATGAGACAATCGGACACAATAAATTGACTTGTAAAATATAAATTTTTCTATGAAGGTAATTGTGATTTTTAAAGTTTTAGATTTTTGGGAAAGAAGATTAAATTCCTTCTTTTCAATATTCTTATTCTTGTGATTTCCGAAGGGAACCAAGACTTTAACTTTAGTACCAATGCTTATTGTATTGGTTTGGATGCCGTTCTCTTATGAAAGAGAACGTGCGATCACTTTTGCTTCTGAATTTTTAAAGCCGGTCGAGACTAGGTATGCCACTTATGATCTGGTGCTCGCAGATATTGATTTTGCTTTCAATATTTGGCATCATCATCTTTGGTGGAGAAATTTGTTCTCTACCTCGATAATAAATCATTGGGATATCTATTTTCTAATAAGAAACTTAATTTGTGTCAACCACATTGGCTCGAATTTCTTGCATCTTATGATCTTGATATTCTTTATACTCCCGGAAAGGGGAAATCGTGTTGCCAATGCACTTAGTCGTAAGCAACAAGCAGTTGTTTCTATGATGATATCCGAATGGAACGATCTCGAGACTCTATCCCCTTGTGAGATTTGAGATCACAAAATCTGATTTATGTGCACCCCTTCTTTTATGTAGTCTAAAGGTTCAACCTTCTCTTTTAGACTGCATTCTTATAGCTCAAAAGGGGCTAAATCCCAAATTGGCTCTTCTTAGCCAAAGTTGTTGGGATGAAAAATTGATATTGAAGGTTTGAAAGACTTTGATATTGATTCTTGTAGCGACATTTGAAAATTTGGTAAATTTATCATACCAATTATTAGTGATCTTCGTAAAAATATTTTAGAAGATTCTCATCGTTCTACAATTACCATTCATCCCAATAGCAGTAAAATGTACGCAGATATGAAGCGACTTTATTATTGGGAGTGAATGAAATCTGTTATCGCTAACTTTGTTAAGTGTTGCATGACTTGCCAACTTGTCAAGGCCGAACACTAAAGGCATGATGGGTTATTACAACCTTTAGAAATTCCAATTTGGAAGTGGGACCAAATCTCCATGGATTTTATAGATGGCCTTTCACGTTCTCATTCGGGTCATGGTAACTTATGGGTTATAGTAGATAGACTTACTAAATCAGCCCATTTTATTCCCGTTCGGTTTAACCAAATCGTTCCTCTTTTGGCCAAACTCTTTATTAAAAGAAATTGTTAAATTATATGGAGTTCCTACTTCTATTGATAGCGATAGTGATCCACTATTTACTAGTGGATTTTGGAAAAGTCTTCGAGATTTTATCACCGCTTATCACCCCAGTCCGATGGACAAACCGGGAGTGTGAATCAAACTCTTGAAGATCTCCTTCGAGCTTGTGTGCTTGATGTCGGTGGAAGTTGGGAAGATCATATTCCTCTTGTTGAATTTTCCTATAATAATAGCTTCCAATCTAGTATTGGTATGACATCTTTCGAGACACTCTAGGGAAGGCCATGCCGATCTCCTTCTTGTTGGCTTGAGGCCGGTGAGAAGCTGGTTTTAGATCCAGAATTTATTCATGTTTCACCTATGATGGGTGTTGTACGTTTCAGTCGATCGGGAAAATTAGCGCCTCAATATATTGGGCCATTTCCTATCACCGTACGTATGGATTCCATGGCTTATCGCCTTTTATTACCGGCTCAATTTTCTCCTATTATATGACGTGTTTTACGTTTCTCAATTATGGAGATGCTTTCGAGATTCCGATTCTATTCTTGAGCCAGGTGTTGTGGAAGAAATTGAAGTTTCACCAGATCTCTTTATGGTGAACTTCCTATTTCAAATTTCTTTTGTGTTAATATGCTTTTATGGTTGTTACTTTTTATATCCATCTTATATATTGCGAGGACGCAATTTCTTTAAGGAGGGGAGTCTGTAACAACCCGCATATTTGTCGATTTTATATTTAAATATTTTATCGTTAATCGGATTTTGGTCCGAAAAGCTACCTTTTGCAAACGGTTAAATTAGGACTCGAGACCACTTCCATTGAGTTCGAAATGCCGTTTACAACTTTTTAAGTATAAACATTGATAGGTTTGGAGTTAGTGGAATTTCACTAACTTTTCCCGCTTTGGACTTGGGTTAGCTTAGCCATTATAACACA
This sequence comes from Allium cepa, assembly GCA_030765085.1. Lineage (NCBI taxonomy): Eukaryota > Viridiplantae > Streptophyta > Magnoliopsida > Asparagales > Amaryllidaceae > Allium > Allium cepa. The sequence continues at coordinate 327,022,363 of CM060932.1, forward strand.
AGCCCAACCCCCCTCCTTCTCTTCACTCTTCATAAATTCCTACCAACTCAAGCTTTTGCATTAATGGTGAGTGGAAAGAGAAATTAAAACTCCAAAAGCTAAGTCTTCATTGCTAATCCAACATCAACTCCAAAACTCAAGTGAAGACATTGATTCAAGCTAATGGTTGATCCTTGCATAGCATTTCAAGCTTCATCTTCATCCATTTTAGTGAAAAGGTGAGATTTTTATCTCACAAATTTAGCCTATAACTATCTTGGACTGTTGGGAATGAATCCCTATCATGTTTGCATGTACATTTGCATTTGGTTTGGATTGCATTGGCCAAAAAAAACCCCCAAATTTTAGTGTTTTTGGTGAAAAACTGCACTTAGGTCGTTCTGCCTATGCTAGGTCGTTTGCGTGGAAAAGTCTCGGCCTCAAAATAGCTCGTTTCCGACCTTAAAATGGCCTACAACGTTAGGTCGCTTGGCACTCGGAATTAGGTCGTAGGTCGTTTGGTTTTAGGTCGCTAGGTCGTTGGGCTTTAGGTCGAATGGACCTTAGGTCGTAGGTCGTATGGACCTTAGGTCGTAGGTCGTTCTGGCCATTTCTAACGTCTTCGGAGTTAGATCGTATGACCTTAGGTCGTTAGGTCGTATGGCTTTAGGTCGCTAGGTCGTTAGGTCCTATGGCATTTTAGGTCGTGTGATCTTCTTACCTGTTAGGTCGTTGGACCTACATCCTGTTAGGTCGTTGAACCTTTAGCTCGTAGGTCGCTAGGCCTTATCTCCTTAGGTCGCGTGACCCATCTTCTTTAAACCATTAGGTCGCTAGACCACGTTTCCAGTTAGGTCGCAAGACCTTGTAAACCGTTAGGTCGCGTGACCTATATTCCGTAGGTCGTTGACCCACTTAAGTCGCTTGTCCCTCATAGGTCGCGTTTCCTGCTTAGGTCGCTAGGTCGCGTGCCTTTAGGTCGCATTCTTTTATTAGGTCGCATGTCTCTGTTAGGTCATTGACCTCCTTAGCTCGCATGACCTAACCCGTAGGTCGTTGGACCTCGATAGTATTTAAGTCGCTGCTTCTTATAGGTCGCTCGGCCCCTTATTTTCTTTAGGTCGTTTGAGTGTTAGGTCGCGAACCCATTTTAGGTCGCATGACCTTTACCCTTTTGGTCGCTGGACCACTAGGTCGTGCCCCTTTAATCACTAGGTCGTACCGTTTTTGGACGAGGCGTTGCCCCTTGGACCCCCGCGACCTGACCGGGCAGGTCAAACCCCGTAGTAGGGACGTTGCCCCCGCACCCCCACCTTGGGGGGGTTGCCACCCCCTTGGACCCCCCTCCGTAGGGGATCTTATCTGAAAAACATTCAATAGAATTTGCTTTGTTGAGATGCTGAGTTGACCATTCTTCGAGACAAACTATCTTGGGCTTCTCGGTTGATTTTATGGATTTTTGAATATTTATTTAGATGGATTCTTTATCGGTTTCTTTGGATTTTATTCACGTCTTCGAATGTGAATTTTTATGATTGATTGTTTCTACAATCACTTCTATGATTTGTCACTTTAAAATATAAAGGTTTTCTATACTAGTAGTAAATATCAAAACTCTTTCTTCAAATGATTTCAACACTATTTTAGGACAAAGCTCGTTTTCTCAAACCGATTTCCAATCTATTAGTATATACAAACCTTTACCTCACTCGTATGAGAAATTGAATTAAACGGCTTAGTAAAACAAGTGGTATGAAACGCTTGCGTTTGCTTCATCGGTTAACTCTTGGACTTGTTCGATTGAACCTTTTTGTGACAATTTTCTAGTGAAGATCTACAGTTTGTTCGTAAATATTTGAGTTAAGCAAGTGGTTATGGGACATGAAGCTAAACTTTTATATTTACTAGCTTAATGTAATTGACACTTCTCGTTGATCATGACGATCATTTTGTGATTTAGGCTAGCAATTATGCGATGTCTCTTTGTTTGCCTCCTGGTTAGGCTAGACACCATTTGTGTGATTCCATTCACACATACCTTTTTGCTTTTTGGTTAGCCAAGACACCATTTGTGTGATTCCACTCACACATACCTTTTTGTTGCGAGGTCAGGCTAGACACCATTTGTGTGATTCCATTCACACATACCTTTTTGCTTTTTGGTTAGCCTAGACCTCATCTGGGTGATTCCGACTCATCCATATGGGGTAGCTCCCCATGGTCTTCGGACCGTCATGTGATAGGCCTCTTTCCCTTTTTATGATTTCTGGATTTCTTGTGTTGATTTCTAGAATTTATGTCATTGACTTGTTATGAGTACAAGTTTAGGGTATGATGCCCTCTTTGGATCTTTGAGAAGATTCTTGTGATATTGATTTACCTCTTATTGATTGATCTTCTGTTGATCATCATTTGCATACTTATAGTAGTATGTCAGTATGGATATTTATGTTTATGCCATATCTTTTATTTTATATCATGTCATCTGATATTTATAGCTAGGCTGATCCGTTTATTATTTTCTTAAATAATACTCGGGTCAGACCGAGATGTTACAGGTGCTTCTGCTTGACTTCTTCCCGGGATTTTCTACTTTGACTTTTGGCTAACTATTTAGATTAGCAGTTTTTGTTGTATACACTTGAGATATAGACTCATAGATGTATTCTTTTGTATAGCACATGTTGATATTCTTTTGTATTATTGTGGATCTTTTTGACCACTACTCTGATGTACACTTTCATGTGTTAGTTATATATTCATATCTTCTTCCGCCTTTGTGATATGGATGTCTGTGACTGATTGGCGTTATGCTTATTTCTATGTTTGTTTTCGAAGATTATTTATAGCCATCGTGTGATAGCTTTGAGCTTGTATCGGAATGTCGGACTTCCTCCTTAAATGAAATGCATGCTATACTATCTGACATATCGGTGCTTGCACAAAGAGGTTACATGGATGGTCGCTCCTCAACAGCCTTATTCTCCGTGCTAGTTGACAGCACTACATCGTAGTGTTCTTGGCTAGCGTAGGTATAGAGGTGGGGCGTCACACGCCGCTTCCAGAACCCTAAGTCATAGTTGCGACCCAAAACGAGCTTCACTTTCCCTCCTCGACCTCATGGTCGCGAGCTCGAGTTCCATGCTTCGCGTACACTATCGCTTCGTGCTCGCTGCCACTCTTTCCTTTTTTTTGTTTTGAATAGATTTGGGCTAGAATTAGAAGAAGAAGAGGGATTTCAGTTCGAAGAAGGGGAGACTGATTCGAATCGGCCTCGGCCATTAAATTTTCTTTCATTTTGATTTTTTTTTAGGGATCGGCTTCTGTTAGAAGATTCAAGAGAAGGACGGGGATAAGTATCGATTTGAGAAAGCTTCACGAGTACGCCTTGAAAAAAAATATCTCTGACATATGTACTTTAAATTTTATTATATTATAAAATTTTCAAAACGTCTCGTTAAGCATACGCAAAATTCTGAACCCGAATCAGACGTGCCGACAGGCGTTTATAAGGTTTTACCCGCGTTCCGAACACAACGGAACGTGTTTTGAAAGCTAATTCGATCATATACGCGAGTTACAGAAGTAAACGATCAATTTTAAATTAAACCGATTAAAATAGTTCTAAGCGTTTTGAGCTGCCAGGGTCAAACGACAACTCTGATTGCTACGAAAATTGAAATCCGATAATAACTAACTATTACGGATCCAATGGAACTTGTTTCGTCTAATTCCGAGACTATGCATCGAATGGCTATTTTTAAATATCGATTGAAACGATATATTATTAAAACTGGACAAATTACCTTCAAATTAAATTCCAGCCATTCTATTGTCTTCAGTATCATTATTATAAATTTTATAAGCCTTCAAATTATTTTTAACAGGTTTAAAATTCCATATTCAATATTTTACCCAATTCCAAATTATATAATTCAATAATTTAATTATCAAGTAAATATTAATATCTTGAATTCAAATTAAAATTAATTTTTAAATATTTTAAAATCCACTACTATTCCAATATACATTGTTAGAAATTCAGGGTCGTCACATTCCTCCCCCCTTAAAAGAATTTCGTCCTCGAAATTACTAGTTAGGAAGAATGATTCCAAACCCGTTTACCTTTTCCCCAAAACTCCCAATTCAACATCCTACCAATTATCTTTTATTAAAGACCTACTATCAGTTTTTACTAACTTCCAAACTCTTCCACAGTTTCCCAACAATACTCTTTTCCTCAAATATTCAAATTTCAATTTAAAACCAAAATTTGAAATTATCAAAATTTTCTCAAAATTTTTCTAACTCCCTAAATTTCCGAGAAATTTTGCCAGCGTCTCCTTTGCGCGGCTAGCTCGGTACAACTACAAAAGGCCTCTACGGGCTCCCAAATTCCAAAAAGAAAACAAAAGCCAAGTGGCTACATCAAAAACCCAATCCAATTTCATATAGAATTTAAATACATACCTTTTTGTCAGGCAATTCAAATTTATCTTTTGGAACCAAATCCAATTTTTCCTTTCCCTTTATAATACCTGCATATCTTACTTAGCAACAATATCCAATCATAACCCTTCAAATCATTTTATACCATTCCTTATATAGGTTTTCATATGCATTCAATTTATTTTCACTTCAGAGTATTAGATTTTATCTTCCATTTATAACCGATTTATATTAGTTTCATTTATTAATTTATTTCAGTTTCATATTTAAAATCATTTAATTACTTAATAAAAATTTTCTCAAAAAAATTCCAATAATTTTCTAACTCCCAAAATTTTCCGAAAATTTTGGCAGAGTCTCCTTTGTACGGAGGAGCTTTTGCAATTTGACAAGAGATATAAATATGTATACATCGACCCACACGGTCGGAAAAAGCAAAAACATTTCATATTTCCTATTTTTATTGCGTAGGCGTACCTTATTTAGCATTTTAAGCATGCAACTTATTTATTTTAGCAATTGGTGCAATCCAAATCCAGCCAAACGGCCTTCAGGTACCTGCACCTACTCAATTTAAACATATAAGCACTATATATAAAGTTTATAACATTTCTCTTACATAAACAACTATAACACTTCAACTCTAAAAGAAATGCATTTAAAATAACTTCCACAAGCAATTTATATGTTTTCAAACCAAATTCAATTGCTTTAAACCAATTTATATACCATTTCATTCAATTTCAATGGTTTGGAACTCAATTTCTTACATTCCATTGATTTTTAATCCAAACAAGCTCATATTTATTTCAAATGATTCAGGATCAATTTTATTTAATCTCTATTAACTCATAGCATTTTAATTATTCTTATTTACACCGAACGACAACCATTTTATGCAATTTCGAAGGTATTCGTTTAACAGAGTATTCATGTAGTTTATAGTTACTTAAATTAATTTCAACTTATTCTGTATTCAATTCCATTTCATTTCTAGTTTATTAACCAACCATTCATTGCATTTTATTTTATTTCCGCATTAAATTCATGCAAAACAATTTATTAAGCTTGGCACATTTCATTCTTATAAATTAATAACTATTTCCCAAACTAATTTAATCCAAGTTTTTTTATTTACTTAATTCATTTATACTTCAAATTAATATACCACCAAATTTAAGTTCAGTCTAATAATCCAATTCCAATCACAACTTTGATTTAGTTTTTAATCAATCAGACTCCATCCATTTATTTATGTCAATTAACCCAATTTAAAGTTTTTTGTTTTGTTTTACTTACTTAATTCATTATCGAATTTATTTTATTAACATAAGGTCATCCTCAATTTATTTCTATTCTCTTGGGCTTTGTTTTGCAACTCAAACCATTTCTATTATAATCACTTCTCTTATATCCAATTTACTTGCGAATTTCATTGAATATTATTCAAATCACCTTTGAATTTTATTTATAATTCAACCATCACATTTTCAATCCAACTCAATTTTATTTCCATTTTATAGCATCTTCACTTATTCAATTCATTATCAAATCCAAGTTGAATTCTATTTACAATTCTAATTCACTTTTCAAACTCTATTATTAATTTACAATCCATTTGTTTAACCAAATTAAATTTTCATTAACATACTCTATCAAATAATTACTTATTAACTTACTTCCAGCTTTTAATTCAATATTCGATTTTAATTACAAAATCACTTCATTTAAAATTCTAGTTTGGATTTCCTTTTTATTTCCCAAAATTCCAACACTTCTATTAAAAAAAAATAGAAGTGATTTTAAATTTATATCATACTATTAAAATAGCTTTTTATCAAAATATTTCTTATAACTCGATGTCTCAACCAGTCCATCCTTGTTCTCATAGAAATTCAGTTATACGTTGATCAGGTGTAGGACTGAAAATCTACAAGTACTTGGTAAACCCGTTCTCAACACCTAGTTAAAATACTTGGAAAATAATTTTATTGAAAATGTTGAAAGCATTTTGAAATAGAGGAAATATCTTTGGTGAGAATGCTCTTAAAATCATCACCCCCATCCATGATCACAGTTACATTCCAGGGTTACGTTGCCGTCGCAGCAAAAGTCCATGCAACCGCAGGCTGTCCGCTGCCTCTCGATTACGCCATAGAACCCACACAACAGATCACAGTTACATCCAGGATTACGTTGCCGTCACAGCGAAAGTCCATGTAACTGCAGGCTCTCCGCGGCCTCTGATTTTCGCTGTCGAAATGAAACCTCTCCACTCCTACATAGATCGCAGTTTGCTGATATAAAATCAAACGTAGACTGTTGGCTCTTGGCGGCACACACGACTTTCGCTATGTTATACCATAGATCGCAGTCTACTGATATAAAATCAAGCGCGGACTGTTGGCTCTCAGCGGCACACACGACCTTCGCTATGGTATACACTACTCATAATCCCCAGGAACTAGTTTTGTCCGGACTCCTCACAGGATCAACTTTAGAACCCCCCCTTGGGGCTCAAGGCAGCACCATCCGGTGGCACTCCTGAGAAGTTCATTTCAAGGGAGCACCTTTTTCCCCAGAGCCATCATCAAAATATTTTATACTATACACACATAGTATTTTCAAATCATACACCTAGTATGATATCATACAAAGCTCCTTTACACAAAATCGATTATCCCAAAATTGATAATTCTCAAACTAGGCTTTCCAAATTCCATATATAGATTTTACCCAAAAATCAAAAACCTTTCCAAATCCAAAGGTTCTCAAAACCTTTTCCAAAATCCTCATAAGATCCTTTATATATATATACAGATATATATAATTTTTAAAACTTTGGATCACTTTAAACTCGTATAAAATTCCTTTTATACTTCAAACACTTCCAAAATCCCTTTTTTTCTTCCAACAACAGATTCAACAAGGGGAGAATATATAACAAAGATATAACTTTGTTTACCCAAAATCAAATATTCAAATTTGATTACTCTTTCCGATATCAATTTCCTTTCTATTCACATTCATTTAAGTTTTCATTCACTTATTCACATTTGCCTTAATCCCCATTTGGATTATTACCTCAATTCTTATCCCAGTTGGGTATTTAATCAATAACAGTTTAAACTCCGACCAGTTTATATTTTTAAAAATAGATAAGTAGTTGAAAAATAATGATTAGTTTGCAAAATAGCTGTAAAATAGTTAAATAGGTTCAAAAAATTTAGATAATTGCAAAATAGTTGTAAATTAGTAATTAATTTGTAACATAGTTAAAATATAGCAATGAGTTTAGAAAACAACTGAAAAATGGTTAAATAGCTCCAAAATAATTATAAAACAAGTATAAATAATTTGGCTTTAAGAAAGAAAAGTTCTGTATATATTTAATAGCTTAGAAAAATAAGTTATACTAAGACAATTTATATTGAAAATAGTCTAGAGTCAAAACTGTTCACTTCCCCAACATTTCAATTTAAATTTCCACTCCCATTTAAATTGACCCAATTCCAAATTGAATAATCTTCAATTTTCATCAAAATTGATTTAACCCCAATTCAAGTTGAATTGATTCTCAATTTCCTTCCAACTTCACATCAAATTCCGTTTGATCCTTAAACTTGTACAACTTTAGTTACAATTTCAATTTTACAATTTCAATTTATAATCAATTACATTCACATTTTGCTTTTAACTCGGAATTATACATTCTATTTAGCCAATATATTTTTATTATTCCATAAACATTTTAATCAAGGTTCCAGAGTTTAAACAAATTTCCAAAATTTCAGTATCACCTTAGAATTCAACTATATCCAAAATTCTTTGGCAAATTCAATTATCCCTTTGAATTTCAAAACCAAACCCAGTTCACAAACAATTCCAATGTAAAACAATTTGGTAGCAATTTCTCTTCTAGAAACTCGAAAATAAGCATCGATAATGCTACAGTCATCACCGACGTTATTTTCCAGTGACCGAAAAGTTCAATGCTTTTATCTCTTTTAAAAACATTTCCAAATATTTTTAATTTCAAATCTCCCAGATTTCAAATTCAACACAAAAATATTTTTGAAATAATACTATTATTTTTCAAAAACCTTTGGAAACCACTTCCAAATCCAAAGGAATTTTAAATTTTCCCAGAAATTCCAAATTCCCAATCCATCCAATTCATATTGAAACATTACTCTGGAATTTTATTTCAAATTATAATCCCATTTACTTATGAAGTTTATTTCAATTTATAAATTACATTTACAATCTATATTTCAAATTCTATTTTGTTATATAAGTTTATTCTTCAACTTTGGTTATAAGTTTCAATTTGGTCGTATTTTATATTACTCTTTAACTTAATTCCAATAATTTAACAACCAATCACCTAAATATTCATTAGAAGGGAATATTGCTTTATATATCAAAATACATGTTTATATGAAATCATTTAAAACTCTTATATAAGAAAATAACAAGTACGCTCTCATATATAAATACTCAACTCATTCTAGAGTACTACGGACTCTATTCAACGAGTAATCCCCACCAGAGCCAAGGTTCTCGCTTAACCTTTCAGCTATGATACCAAGCTCCATCGTTCTCTAAATAAATTTGCTTCATCTTATTGTATTTTTATCCAAGTATATTTGTATTCTTTTTCTCAAATAATAATATTATGTGTTACTAAAATCAATCTCTCAAAAAAAACCAACACACTTAAAAATAAGGCTATTTTAAGACAAACTGGATATTTCAGATGTCTGAACAATGTCATCAGATGTCTAACACCCTTGTATCACATAATTTTTTAAACATTGTGCATATATCAGACGTCTGATATAACCAACCAGACGTCTGAAACTACTTTCTGCCTTAAATAAAACACAACGACCTATTTTAGACGTCTAAAATTGGTTTCCAAACGTTTAAATAAAGTTTTTTCCTTCTCAACATAAAAACAAGGCCAATTTCAGACGTTTGATTTTACTTCCAGACGTTTGACAAAACTCTCTGCCTTTCAAAATTTACAAATCGATCTATTCCAGATGTCTGCCACTAACATCAGACGTTTGATTCTATTTACTATCTTCAAACTAGGTTAAATCATATTTCTGATTCATTTTCCAACGTCTGAAATTCAATCGACACTCTTAAGTACCTTGATAACGTCTATTTTTTTTTCCACTTTTCTCACTTACATTTCATTTCATTTCCACTGCAAAGTCGATTCCCTAATTCTCAAAGTCGCTTTCTCCTTCAAACACGCTCGAATCTCATGGCTCCTAAAATGAAAAGCCCTAAAATCTCTAAGCGCAAGCAAGATCAAACTACTTCATCCAGCCTGCCGGTTTGCTCTGACGATCAAATTGGGAGATGGATGAATCGCATGCCACATTCAATTAAAAGATAAGAAGACATTCAAAAGAAGAAGCTTCATACATGCCCTTTCTATAATTTGCTTAAATTTCCTATGTACAACTTAGATGAAATATGCGAAGATAAGGGGTTACATCAGTTGATCTCCTTCAACTCAAATAATATTCATATAAACTAACTTGCTATATTCCTATTCTATGCTAATTTAGATAGCACAGCCATTTGGAATACCAAAAACGACGATAATTGGCCATGGTCAAGTGTTTACGACAACACTATTAGACTAACTACGAGGATCATAGGCCGAACTCTCAGATGTTCCGACACAGGAGAAGATTTGCATAATATTCCGGATATGCGTCTCAAACCGAGAGAATATCACACATCAAATATGGTAAGATGAAATGCTTAGATTTGCATCAAAATACTTAAGACCTAAGGTGAGACTTCTCACTAGAATGATTATCAACACTATCATTCCTCGCCTTGGTAGTCATGAGCAAATCACAGAGTTAGAGCACAAGTCTCTATATGCTATATTCAGTGGAACAAGGGTTAATTGGACGAAATTTATATTTGACGAGCTCAAACATTATTGGACTCGATCACGCCCATCCGGCATCTATCCTACATACATCATGCGTCTTCTGAATGCTCACAACATTCCTTCTTACTCATCAACTTTTGAAAAGGTTTCTCCGGAGTACGCCTCCACAAAGTTTTTTCCACTTATGCACTTACCAGAAAATCCTCTGGATTTTATGCCATTTGAAGAGTGGATGCAACGTCGTTAAGCCGGACAAGCTAGGCCTCAACCCCAAATACAACTTGAACCATCACAAGAGGTAGAGCAACATCGCGAGAATACTCCTCCTCCTGCACCATTTGATTATTCATGCCAAGACGACATTTTAGAGACTCGCACTGAGACAAATTCAAATGAAATTATCCGCGACATAACTCTCCAAAATCAACTTATTCTATCACGAAATCAAAAATTATTGGCTAAGCGTATTGATAGTTTTGAAACTACGTTTGCTTCACGACTAGCCATAGTTGAAGCATCACTTTCAACAATTTTATCTGTTCTAAAAGAGATTCTACAACGAGTACGTGGCCCTACACCTCCTTCGAAGGATTGGCTAACTCTAGTTCCTTCTCCTCCTCCTTCAAAACACTCTAAACTTTTTGAAGAGGAAAAAGAACCCCCCAAACATACTCCTACATCTCCTAAAAAACAAGCTAGTTCTTCAATGAATGCAGATGAAGGAGATGATCAAGCTCAAGCTAAAACTTTTCCAGAAGAACCTTAGATTTTTTTTTAGGACTCATATTTTATATTATAATCAACAATCTATGCATGTAGTCAATCAATATGTTTAATGAAAAGCGCTTTTTGTTTTGTTCTTGCTGTACATATTCATATAACCTTTCGACGATTGATAAATATTAAATGGTATGAATATGATATCTAAGTTATATGTTATTAATGTTTTTGATAATGCCAAAGGGGAGATATAATGGGAGCACATATTTAGGGGGAGATTTATAAAAATAATATCTAAGTACATTATATAGTTGTCATCATCAAAAGGGGGGAGAATGTTAGGAAATCCAATATACGGTTTCGATGACAATAACTATACATAGGAAATCGAATATACATATATATCTATATATATAGGTACTTGCTAGAACAACATCACTAGAAAGACTAGAACAAGGCTCAAAGGACACTATAAGTCGATAGGAACAAAGAAGCACAAGAACAAGAGCACAAAAACTGATACGCACAATATCAGACGTCTGGGTGCACAAGCCAGACATGTTAATCAGTTCTCTGGAACAACTTACAGGCAAAACCAGACGTCTGGAAATAGCACTCAGACGTTTGATCTTCTACTACATTCAAAAATATATATAGAACTCGAATTTCAGAAATGGACTTCAGCTGCCACATATGAATGGACATTTCTGCTTCTCTTCGCCGCAACTCTTCATCGTCAACAAAGCAACTTCAGAGTGTTCGTTAATGGATGCAACTACTTAACATACCTATCTACAACTATATATAGCATCAATAATCAAGATAACTAACTCACCGTACTCATTTATGCTTTCTGATTCTATACTCTATTCTTGATCTTTGCACTCTATACTTGTATTCACTCTTCCATATACTCAGTTCTTCATAGACAATACTCTTTAGATATATGTTGGAAGAAACTGTACTAATTGGTCAACATCTGTGTTATACTAGAACACACATTTGACAAGAACAACTTATTATAACCAAGCCTATTCCTCCGGGCAAAGAGAGAGTTTTTTGATAGTTGAATTCCGAAGGGGAGATTCGGGATTGGACATAGGACGGGAGGTCCGAACCAGTATAAAATCTTGGTGTGCTTATTCTATATTCACTTAGATTAAATTGTTTTAGTTTCATCATATTTTTTTTTCATATATACTTGCATATATATTACACGATCCACCCCGTAGACTTTTAAAATGCTATGTAGCGAGATGTCGAAAATCATATTGCAAGCTAATCTAACACTTAGAAAATTCAACTACCCTTACTTTTCCCTCCTCTCTCTCACTATCATTCATCATTTACAGTAAATGGAAAATAGCCTCTTACATTTAAAAATTAAAATCAAATAAAATACTTAAGTAAAAATCACAACTTCAGTTCCATTAGGTTTGTTTTGAGGAAATCTTCGAATCAATATGAGTTTTGTTGTGTGCGGTTTCAGTAAGAGATAGTCAACGTGAATAGGCCGATTTACGGTTCTGCTTTTCCTTTGATTTAGAGCGAATTAGGTAGAGACAAGGATGTATTCACATTTCTCGTATCGAGACGAAGCGGTGGCGGCGATATAATGGAGCTCGATTGACGTTTGGAGAATGCGACTTTTTGCCTGGATAAGGGAGGTTTGGGGTTGCGATGTGATTGGCGGCGTCGAGCTCAAGATTGTGGGGTCCAATGCAAAACTTAGGCAAAGGGAAGGTGGATGATGAAGTCCCTTCGTCGAACGTGGACCAAAAAGGGAGTTAGGCCATGCATGCATGGGGTTGTTCGTGTGCGTGTACATGTAGTGACTAGGTTTAGGGATAAAGATGGTTTTGAGGGTAAATAATTTTTAATGAAGTGATTAGTGTAATTTAATTATTTAATTAAATCAAAAGCTTATAAAATGGTAACTTTTTCATATGCGGTCCAATCAAGACATGTTCTTTTGTTTTGCGCTCATAGGAACGATATCTACGCATTACTAATTTCATCAAGTATTGACCATGTGGAATTTTGAGATAAAATTGAAAGCTAAAATTGAACGTCTTTCGATTTTAGATCAAACTATAACACTTAAGTATCCGTTGGAATTTAGGCGGGTTAAACTTACCCTTTGGATACTCGATATATGATATATGTTAGAACTAAATTATTTTTTTGTTGTTTAAACGATTTATTGGTTTATTTTGGTTGAATATCCACTTTAAAAAGCGAATGATATATAAAATGTGTAATGATCTGCCTTTCTTACTACTAAAGACGACACTTAATACATCTTCGGTATTCGTGTATCGACCATTTAGTCGTCCGAAAGACAAGTCATTAGTGGTGAAAAGAAAAAAGAAAAAAGAAAAATAGAACAAAATCTTACAAAACATGACGAGTAATACGTAATATAAACAAGTCTTTACAAAAGGAAAGGAACTTCAATATACATACAATATCAGGGTACACTAGCCTATTATTAGCTTAGATGGTTATAACAACATGCCCATTCAATTGCTGATATCTACAACAATAACAAACAGCGAAAAGTAGAAGAAAATATGAAAGTACATCTTGGGAATCCAGCTCGTCTCTTGAGCTCCAAAGCATCTAAAGCTAATTTGGAAACATGCTCGGTCTAACCCGAGCATTATAAGAAAAATAACATACAGATCAGTCTGGTAAAACCAGCGTAAGAAACTCAAATCATAAGGAATTTTATTTTTACTTATGAAATCCTTTAAAAACAAAGGTATCTCATAAGACCATACCGCACATAAATACGGATGGGTTTTTACCTTACCATAACCAAAACATTTTTATAGAAAATCCAGTGGTATTATAACGGTTTCCAGGGTTTAAAGTAATATATGATTATGGCTGAAATGCTCGTATCTCGCATTTCAACATAGTTACGAATAACTAAGTCCATACGATGCTTATTGGAGAATGGATTTCATACAATGACAGGGCAAGGGACTACGTTCTGAATGGTACACCTCTAAATAAAATTTCTGGGGTTTGATAAGAACATCTTGTACCCTTGTAAGATAGAAACCGCATACCCCTTATTGGATAGTACCGAATATGATTACCCCTTGGTTGATGAGCCTCGAAGCATACATATAAATATCGACTCTAGATAAGGTGGTAATCATACCCTAATAGGAGTGACCCATATAGCCCTACTGCACAACCATGTTATAGCCATTATCAGTTGTGAGGCTTGAGGCACGTTTTACCTTTTAGATAACAATCCACTTGGAATGCTACACTAACCTCCAAACAGAATGCAATGGCAACATTCATCCATACAAGTTCGTTTTGTGACTGAACAAAGCCACATTTTGGAATCACCTTCAGGATTAGTAGCAAGTAGCCCTTGCACTTTAAAGCCCATCTTCGATCATCTTTAAAATATCTTCAATTTGAACTCTTATGTTGGTTTGAGTGGTTTTCGAATAACATATCCGATCTCGGTCTCTTCGAACCAACAACCTATAGTCTCCGTTTGACTCATTCTCAGTTCTTTTGGAAGCATACGACAAGTATTCGAGTCCTCATCGGGGAACTTGGATATACAATTATACTTCCGAAGTCAAAACTTGCCAAGATTTGATAGTCGGTTATTTAACTATCAAATACACAAACAAACAAAAATCTTTAGATTTAATTGCCCATAGCAACCACTAAGCCTCAAAACAAATCTTTATTTATTAAATATCTTTCAAAATATTTATCAAATCATTCATATACTTATCTCTCTAACATAAGTATGTTCACAAAATATTTGTGAATGATTTCTTATTTCAAAATCATGTTGAAATGATCAAACAAATGTTGTTTAAATTAGAGATAAGAATAACCCCAAACACCATTCCTTCACTGTTAAGCATGGAACAAAAGTTCCATACCACTGTAATTAAGAAGGTGGTTAAGGGAAATCCAAATATCAAATTCTTTTTTTTACTATAAATTTCTTCAATAAATCCATTTATAAATCATTTCCATTTATGAAATCTCCCTTTTCTTAAAATTCTAAATCCATTAATAAAACTCTTTTATAAATATTCAAAAATCATTTGTAAGCTTTTTTATAAATCTTCATTTATAATTTCCTTTTTAAAATATCATTTACAAATATCATTTGTAAATCTTCCTTAAATAAATCATTTATAAATATCCTTTATAAAATATCATTTGTAAATACCTTTATTAAAATAATTGGACATCTTACAAAATTATTTACAAACACTTAACCTCAAATTGATATAGAATTAAAGTCAATTTAAAAAAAAAAAGACAATTTAAAATTTTGAAAGGAGGCTTAATGACCTTAATGGTACTAAATCAAATTACTATTTTAATTAAAGTTTGACTACAAGTCACGTAACAGTTTTTACATAAACCAACATATATGCAAATAAAATTCATAACTAAATCCGAGAATAACATGTCAATATAAACCAACTGGCAAATACATGTACAAATAACGTAATAGCATGATGGTGATTTGTCTTGCTAAATAAATGTCTAAACAATCTATTGAGTTCACCTATCGCAGAATGAGGATTTATTTTATTAAAAGATATCCTAATAGTCAATTCAATTAAGTTATAGCAGAATCGAGATTTATTCTATTAACAAACGCCAAAGATAAGTATAACCTATTCACATTTGTATGGTTACTTAATGGCATCGATAATAGAATCCCTTATGTTCAAAACTATTCTTTGTAAAAGAAAATTGCCTTCAAACAAATTGATCCTTAGAAAACAAAGTAATTAAGAACTTAAACCTCTTATTAAATAACTAATTACAAGTTAAGTCCTTTTTTAAAGAAATGATAAAATCTTAATTAAGTCTTAACTTAACCTAAATATCAATTAATAAATAATTAACATTTAATAAATAATTTATTTATAAATTAAAACCCTTAATTAATTTATAGTAAGAATAATTTTACACTTACTTAATAATTAATTTACAATTAACTCTACACTTAATTAATGATTGATTAAAATGAATCATATACTTAATTATAATTAATTAAAAATTAGTCTTGCTTAATCAATAGTTAATTAAAATTAGTCTCATTTTTAAAAAGATAATTAATTAGTAATTAATCTTCACTTAATTAATAAACCTTGTTTAATACTTAATTAATTATTGATTACCAAACTTAACTAAAAAATAGTTAATTGATAATTAATTAATTAATCCTTAACTAACTTCTTAATCATCATTAAATAAGTTTTATAAAACATTTCCAAAGTGTTCTAAGTATAAAAACTTAATTTGCAAAAAATGGACTTTTTAGCGAAACTTCATCTATAGCGACTGTCGCTATTGGATGCCATAACTTGAAAAATTATTTCTTAGCTTTCTTTGAAAACTTATCACTTTTGGAAGCTCGGTAACTTTTCACAATCATAATGTAAGTATTTTTAAAAGTAAAATAAGTTTGGAGCTTTGAAAAAAAAAATTAAAACTAAAACCATAGTTTTCACACAAGATTTCTTTATCGTAAACCATACAAAGGAGCTAACTTTTCCTAGCATACTATTACATACACTTGTCCATCGAACATGCAACACAACGATAACCCCAAATAACCTAAAAATCCAAATTTTCTTACATCCATAACACATTTAGACTTATTTATCAAGTCTTAATTTCCAAGCACAAGCACATACAAAATCACATTCAAGCATGTAAGTAACCAATAACCAAGCAATACCACATACCAATGCTAACATAACTTAAAGATGTAATTTTTACATGAGGATGTGAGTTTTTTCTCACCAAAGCTATGAAAGCAAATTAAATATTTCCTAGAACTTGAAAAGAGCCTAGATCTTAGCTTTCTTTTTGTAAAAACTTGATTTTTAGCCAAGTGGAGGCCAAGTAGGCTCGGCCAAAGGCCTTTAGGCTTGGCTAAAGGGTGGACTTGAGCATGGCCTTATGGTATAGGGTGGGTTTTGGACTTGTTTTTGAGAAGAAGAGGTGATAGAAAGAATAAAGAAAGGACTTTTAAGGATTTTAAGAGTTTAAAATGGAAAAGGAAGTGATTTTTTTTAAAATATGGAAGCCATTAAAGAGTTTGAGAGCTTAAGGATAAAGAAGATGGAAATTTGAAAAGTTGAAAATGAAATGAGAATAAAGAGAGAGAAACTAAAAATTAGTTTGATAGAAAATGAAGTAAGAAAATTATCTAAATGCACCTTAAGTACATACCCTCCACACAAATCATGCCACATCATCACACACCTCTACCTCTACCTTGTAATACATGTTGGTTCAAGGGAGCACCTCTTTTTTTCAAGCGTAATGCATGGATTTGCACCATGGTATCATAAAATATGACTTAACAACTTTTTATTTATTTATTTATTTATTTCTTTTGAAAATGATCACATCGCTCTTACTTCTTAAGTACACTTATATTTATACTTTTACCACCCCTAATTAAGTACGTATTATTTATTTAAGCATGCTAAGTGTTTACAACCTTTTAACAACTTTTTAATGGTGAAAAAAGGGATTTTGGAACAAGTTTTTTTGTCATATTTTATATTTTCCTTTGAACAAATTGTTTTTGTAAACATGTTTTGAAAATCATTCCACCGTCACTAGTTACTATAATAGGGGGTATTACTGAGTTATAAAATCTATTTATTAATTATTTAAAAAATATATTAATTATTCATATTTAAAATGGTGAAATTCCGAGTCGTTGCATTCTTCATCTCTTAAAAGAATTCTATCCTCGAAATTTCACCATATGAATACCCATAATTATTCATAAGTCTACATGATGTTCATAGATCATCCATATGCAAAATGTGATTCAATCTCTACTTAATACACAGCCTATCTTCCAAAAGATTATCGCTCTCTCGATTTCCTAGTGCGGATTTCGATCAGCCTTCTTGATTAGAAACCTCTTTTCTCCTTAGCCAGATACTATGATAGAAAACTTTGGTTTCAAATCAAGAACCCTCACCAAGTGTTTACTGTCAAAAATCGAGTGATATATCCTAATTGGAATGGTGTGAAACACCCTAAAGTCCTATACTCGAATCTTAGATCAAGACTATACGAAAAAGGAGAAATGATCTATGCTCAACTTACATACTTATTTTATTGGTTCTCACTAGTACCAATTCTATTTTTGCTAAAATTATGTATGAAAACATTTCATAAAACTAACTTAGATCAATTTGTATAGTACCCTGCTACGTTCGAAGAGTATATGCCACTATTTGATTCAAACATTTTAAATTTGAATTCAATTCCCTTAAGTAAACTCGGGATCCAAATACCCGATTTTATTTCAAAACCCTTTTGAAATGAAACTATATATGTAACCCTAAAAAATGTATACATATATCCCAAGTAAGCCCAAAATGATACTAAGGAACTAAGTACTATCAAATAGAATCATATATTCCCTGACCAAGAAGGGTAATACTTAAGCGAAGTGTTTACCATCCGAACATATCTCCTTCCCATCTGTAGTTATTTTCAGGCACTCGAAATAGTTACCATAACAATATTACTTCTATTTCAAAACTACCTTTTTTGAAACAGCGCTTCATATATTTCCAAACAATAGTATTTACAAAATATCTATTACCAACTTGCTTTGGGTTTGTTCGGATTCAAACTTATTTTGATTGTATAACGATAAAGAGAATAATTTACTAAGTGTCCTATAATGTTCAACTAAGCAACCATCCTATTGTCACTTAGAAGGTTATTCAGATCATCACAAAATAAATGGAGATTCGTTTTCCAAACCAGTCAAAGGAAAATGCATCTACAACAAAATTTCATTTCCAAAATTTTTATAGTTAAACAAAAATACTTTTAAATAATACTATTATTACTTCCTAAACCTTGAAAAATCATTTTCTAAAAGCACCAGAATTTAAGCCCTTAATTTTCATACTTAAATTTATTTAGAAGATCCATTCTTATAAATCCATTTTATAAAATCATCCTTAAATATTCTTACTTCCTTTTAATAAATATCTTTTATTAAATCAAAATTTAACCTGGCATTAACATCGAACACCTTATAGTCATATTGGAAAACTTAATTCATAAGGTGTTCTTTTCAATGTTCACACGATTTCCTGTCTACCCAACCCATGTGTAAAAAAAAGCTAATTATAAAACACTTAACAATAATAAATGCTCAATTCGACGAGCATAACGAAACAAAATCCTAATTGATGATAATAGAATATTATCATTTCCCAACAACAAGCACCTTAAAAATACTATACTCTTTTTGAAAATCATTCTTGTATATGTAAAATATATTCTTAGGTAAAATTATTTCATCTACCCAATTTAAAACAATACTGTGTTGATTGGCCTTATTTAAGTGTTTATGAATCCCTATCGACTACGCTGATCAGGCGCATCGACCAAAATTCATATACTACTTAATCGATCAAACAACATAATATAAAGCATATTATATCACTAACAAATGCACGCTCTTACACACACACACACATTCAAACTCATTCCAAGGTGTCACTTACCCTATCTCTAATGAGTTTACCTCGCCAAAGCCAAGGTTCTTGCTTAATCTCCAGCTCTGGTACCAAGTATAATGATTTTCCTTTCTCACGAAGACACTTAATACATCCTTACTGCTCGTGTGCCGATCATTTAGTCATTTGAAAGATAGGTCATTAGGGGTGAAAAGAAGAAAAGAAAAGATAGAACAGAATCTTACAAAACTTGATAAGTAATATATAATATAAAACAAGTCTTTACAAAAGGAAAGGAAATTTAATATACATACAATATCAGAGTACACAACCTATTATCGGCTTGGGCAGTTATGACAACCTACCCTTACAATTGATGATATCTACAACATTAACAAACATCGAAAAATAAAATAAAATATGGAAGTATGTCTTAGGCATCCGGCTCGTCTCCTGAGCTCCAAAGCATCCAAAGATAATGTGGAAACATTCTTGGTTTGACCCAAGCATTATAAGAAAAATAACTCCCAGATCGGTCTGGCAAAACCAACGAGAGAAACTCAAATCACAACGAAATTTATTTTAACTTATGAAGTCCTTAAGTACATATGAAAGCAATTAAAGAGTTTGAGAGCTTAAGGAAGAAGGCGGTGGAAATTAAAAAGTTAAAAATGAAATGAGAATGGAGAGAGATAGATTAAAAATTAGTTTTATAGGAAATGTAGTAAGAAAATTACCTAAATGCCACTTAAGTACATACCCTCCCCACAAATGATGCCACATCATCACACATCTCCACCTCTACCTTGTAAAACACATTGGTTCAAGGGTGCATCCTTTTTATCCAATGTTTAATGCATGAATTTGTACCATAGTATCATAAAATGCGACTTAACATCTTTTTATTTATTTTATTTATTTCTTTTGAAAATGACCACATCACTCTTACTTCTTAAATAAACTTATATTTACACTTTTACAAGCCTTAATTAAGTACACATTATTTATTTAAGTATGTGTTTCAGTGTGCTAAGGTGCGTGCATCCTTTTAAATAACTTTTTAATGGCGAAATATCAGGATTTTGGAAAAAGTTTTCCTATCACACTTTCCATTTTCCTTTGAACTAATTATTTTTGTAAATATATTTTGAAAATCATTTCACCATATTATTTAAAATGGGTATTTTTCAGTTATAAAATCCATTTATTAATTATTTAAAAATATATTAATTATCCATATTTAAAGTAGTAAGATTTTGAGTCGTTACAAAATGAAATATAGGGAATTTCGTAGAGAAATCCAGATTTCTCGCCATTATAATTTTAAATTTTATTTGTATACCTGTTGATTTTATTTCCATTTATATACTTATGCTATATGTTATTGAGTGATAAAAGTTAGTACTTGGCCATATTGGACGTGACATTGATATGCGTTAAAAGTTGAACCTTTTTGATGATAAAGGTAATAGTAGCATTGGTTAAGTGTTATGGTGGGTAGTGACCTCAGTATAGTATTTTGAAATACTATTAATTATTGTTTTCCTTTGAAATTTAATTTGGTTTGGAGAATGATTTTCAAACGTGACTTTGGGATTTTCTATGGCATTTTATTTAAAAATGGTTTTTGAACTTCTTGATTTTACTCTAACCTTTTTGGAAATGTTTTAAATGTATTTTGGGTAGTATTTAGTTTACCAAAAGGTTATTAAAATAATGAATGGTTATTTTAAAGGGATTTTTATAATAAAGTGTTTTTTTAAAAGAAGTTAAAAATATTTAGAAGTAAATATTTTTGAAGCGTTTATATAAAATGTTGTAAGTAAAAGAATAGATTTATATTTCATAAACAAAATAATAGATTTATTAATGGTACTTTATAAATAAAAAGGATATATTTATAAATGGTGTTCTTATAATAAAATAATAGTTTTACAAATAATATGTTATAAAATGGAAAAATTATATCACTCAGATAAATTGGAATAGTAATTCACATTTGCGAATTTATCGTGATATATGAAATGATCGTTTTATGGATAGTATTTGACCGATCTTCAAATCATAGTTTTATGGTAAGTATTTAAGATTTAAATCCTAAGATCAATAAATAAATTATGAGATAAAGGAGTTTTATAATTACATTTGAGATTTATAAAAGATTTTTATAAATAAAAATGAGTTTTATAAAAGGAGTTTTATAAATAAATTTAGAGTTTTATAAAAAGAGTTATAAAAGTATTTTACAAAAGGTATTTGTAAAATAGAAAGAGTTTTATAAATAGAAAGGTGTATTTATAAAAAGAGTTTTATAAATGATATTTTACAAAAGGAGTTTGTAAATGTAAAAGAGTTTTATAAATAGAAAGGAGTTTTATAGAGGAAAATTGTAAAAGGGATTTATAAAAAGAATTTTTATAAAAGGAATGAGATATGATTTACATAAATGTTCATTTAAATTATGGTGATATGGGAAGTATTTATTTCATACTTGACACAAAAAGAGAAAAGTAGTTTGTACTTTATCATTACTTATATTTGAAATGGCATTTGTGTAACCCGAATAAGTTTGGTTTTTAAAATTAAATCTTTTTTAAGATTTGTGAATATACTTATACCATCAAGATAACTATATGGGTACACTTTCTAAGTATAAAAAATGTAGCATTTTATGGACATACATATATCGTTGATATAAGCACACATAAAAGTCTTCTAAGTATTGAAAGTGAAATGTTTTATAGGTATACTTATACAATTGAGATAAGTATATCAGTACTTTTCAAGAATTGAAAGGAGTAGAGAGAGAGTTTGTGAATATACCTCTGTAAAAGTATTTTGATACTAGTATTTACAAATTGTCTTTAATTAATGAAATTATTAATTAAAAACGCTTAGTGGTTGCTTATATGCTTAACCAAATTTGGTTTCCATATGAAATTAAATCTCTGGTTGAATTATTTGTTTATTTGATAGTTAAATAACCAAATATCAAATTTTGGCAATTTTCTAAAACTGTCATTATCGATTTGAAGTGACCGGGATCAGATATATTATCCAAAATCCACTTCGAACCAGCATAAGCTTTCAGAATGGGACGTCTTAAAGATGATGGAATCGAAGATGGAGTTCTTTAAAGTGCAAGGGCTACTTGCTATTATTGTGAGAATGTAGTAAAAGTAGTGCCGTCGTTTTGTTCATATCCTGAACAACTTGTATGGATGAATGCTGGCGTTACATTATTTCCTGGAGGGCAGTATTAGCATCCCAACTGGGATTTGTTAAAAATGGTAAAATGTAGCCTCTAGACTCACACTTAGAAATGAATAAAATAGGGAATATGCTTTAGGGCTATGTGGTTCACAACCATTAGGGTATTGGTCATCATCCGATCTAGATTGATATTTATGGTTTATGTATGCTCTGGGCCCGTTATGGTTGTTGGCCACAAGCGGGATGGTGACATATTCGGTACTATCCAGTAAGGGATAGGCCAGACCTGATTTGTAGAGGGTACATGTGAGGCCCTCGATACATTTTTCTCGAGGTGTACTATGACAGACGGTACCCTAGTAGCCTTGTCACTGTAAGGAATCCATTCTCCAATACATGCCTTTACGAACTTAGTTGTGTGCAAATATGTTGGAAAGTGAGATGCAAGCATTCCAACTATGTTATCTATTTATTTTAAACCCTATACATTATGATAATATCACTGGATTTTCTATTTGAAATTGTTTGGTTTTTGTTAGGTAAAAATCAGTCTGTATTTATGTGCGAAGTGGTCTTACGAGGTACTTTTATTTATAAAAGGCTTTATAATGTGAGAATTCATTTGGATGTGTTTCTCATGTTGGTTTACCAGAATGATCCGGGCTTTATTTTCTTATAATGTCCCGGTTAGACTGAGCATATTTCCAGATTTAGCTTTGGATGCTTTGGAGCTTCAAGAAAGCTGGATGCCTCTAAGACGTATTCATATATACGAGTATATATGCATGCCCAGGTGGGCCTGCATCTAATCACAATGTCTTGTTGCTTGATCACATGCTTTGTCATTTTTAGTGCTCTATGGTCAGCAGTCTCTCATATATCATTTACATTGTATTTTTTACCTTTTTAAATTCACATTTTGTTGAATATACTTGTTAATATTTTTGTTAAATTTGTGATTGTGAAAAGATTACACGTTAGATGATTAAAAAAAAATTAAAGTTTGAGTCAAAGATGTTTTTATTTTAACCTTATGATACCATAATTTGCATAAGGTTAGGAAGTTAAATTTTATTTGCCAGGCTAATTCTTCGTCAAGCAAATGGAATTGCAATGTTGTTCAAAATGAATGCACGGTGTCATATGTTGTGTTTCAGTACTCCAATGTGTTCCCATAAGCGTGCGCTTCATTGTTCTGAAATGACGCTACCTTAATGAAGGTTTACGATGTGTCAGCGTGCCGATTGAATATCACTTTCACCACCTTCCGGAAGGAGCACATACATGGTCTTGCCAACACTTGTTTGTAACAAAAGGTATTTTCAATGTTACATGTTACCAATTCCACATATATACCATGTTATGCACCATATTTCGTACGATGTGGGACTTAACATTCACCTACGCACTCTCAAATGTGAGACACGCCTAATAGATCTCCACCTTGGCAAGCATTTCCTCTAACCTTCGTTTGAAGCATATTGAAGAAGCTCTACAGTTGGTCAGGTTGCTTCCACTTCTTTATGCAGTTGGTGAGGCTACATTACCAAATCTCCACTTCAAGGCGAGTACTTTCGCTAAAGCCATCTTGGAGCATCAACAACACAGGAGAGCCGTCTGCGTATCTAGCAGTGAGGTCAACTGCTTACATATTCCTCATATCAAGCTGGTTTTCATGATGAAAGCGCAAAGATAATACGTCCTTTCCACCGTTGCAACATCCATCCATCATACTCATCAACATCAAAAAATTTATGGTAAAGCATCGTCACTTTCTCTTTTTCCTTCTTCGGCATCTCTTTATTCGGTGGGTTTTACTGAATCCTAACTTGCAGTGTCCTTAACTGACGTCTCTTATAAGTTTCAAGGTTCTCTATCTGTATTAAAACAAAAGGAATGGAATGTACATGAGTTTCAAATATTTGTAATGGCCACTTGTTACTTGCTGGTTAAGTGTGTAACCATCATTAAAATTAAACAGCGTATGAAACTATTGACGGACTAAATATCAATATTCATTATAAAGCAATAAAATGTAACGTGTTGTATATGATTGTTGTCCTATTTTCACCTCACTTTATTTCTAGACATTGCGTTTTAGTTCCATCTAGAAAAAAGTTTCAAAAAATATAAACACTATTGGAGCTAATATATATTATTACTTTTAAGCAATGTATCATGTAAACTATGTATTTCTGTTTGATGATAATATGACAGTAGTATTATTAGTATTTTATACAAAAACTCAGTACTCGAATAACTTATATTACCATAGCTAAAATTACTCAACATGCAGTTATACGTGAATACATTTTTTGTACTTTTTCTGAAGGAGTTAGCATGATTGTTTGTTCTGCTTTAGAATTGAAACTCATGTGTACAGTGTTGTTTGTGCTTGAGCTGAAGCACTGTACATCTATTATATACGTATACATACATATACAGACAGACATATATTACATATTGAATTTGCATTCCTTTAACTTTTAGTGTTCTTCCTTCTGGAAAATAGTAGCAGTTTAGTTTACAAAAGGTCTTGCTGTATGTTATACAATCTTTTACCATAATTCATTATTCTTATGAACGGTGAGACACTTAAGCATATACCTTAATGTTGACCGAACACATATATTATCAAACATCATTTAATTCAGCAAGTGCATATAAATCTGTAATTTTTGACATTTCTTGATATGATGAATCAGGCGTGGTCCAAGAAATAAGGTCATGGAAATGCAGTTTAATCATACTTGAAAGATTAATGTTGACGTTATAAAATTGAACTTTTCATATTAATGTTGAGATTATAAAATTGAACTTTTCTGTAAATGATATAATTTCTTTCGGATATTTTCATTTATGACTAAGCTTTTCGCTTGTGCAAGAAGATGAGTGTACCCTTTGCGTACTCTTCTGGTATAACACTTTTGGAGGGGTAGGAAAAATGAAGTGGAGCTTATGGAAATACCTTCCAGCTAAAGTTATATATAAACTGCATATTTAAAAGACCACTACACCATATAATGCACTATAATGTAGGTACGTACGCAGTTTTGAGTAACACATATCAACTAAACCTTCGTAATAAATAAGTACAGATCATATCAAGTAACTACAACTAATGTAAGAGAAAAGTTGCATTAAATATGATACCATGATGAATATATTAAACATAAAAACAACCGTAAGGAGCATACAAAAATACATCAGCATCATATAATCAAGCTTTAAAGTCATAGAGTAGAGCTAACACATGGTTGATCAAGTCATCGTCCTAATTAGATTCTTTTAAACATATTATCTCTTTCATTCCTGGAATAACGATACTTTACATGATGATGATGATAGTCATGCGATGAATGATGCTTTGAAGGAAGGTAAACTGCCATTTTATTTGTCTGTGATTGCTGATGTTAAGTGGAGAGTTGGTGATTTTCAACACTTGGATTCCAAGGGTCTGCATATTCATTGCTTGGAGCTACCTCTGCCCAATGGAGTTCCACAGCTACCACAGTTATTCCTCCCAGGCTAAGCTCATATTACTTGGATTCCAGTCATCTAAGCTCTCCTACCAGCACTCGGACTCATCTTTCCACCTCCATCTCCATAGCTAATGCAGTTATTCCTCCCAAGCTAGTTTCATCACTCAATCGACCAAAAGCTTCGCTAACAGCTAAGGACTGCAACCACATGATTGCTCTCTTCTCCTAGTTTCCACGTTCCCGTAATATAAATATATTTTTAAGCAACATAAAAAAACATATAGTTCCTATAATGGTAGAGTTGAGATCAACATAAAAAAACATATAGTTCCCATAATGGTAGAGTTGAGATCTCACTGGCAGTACAACGGGAAAATACATGAAACGTCAATAATAGCATCTCCAGCAGGATTAAAAGAAAGAAAAATGACGTATTCCTAAATTGGTTTTATACTTCTGCGCAAAATATATACCAAGTTGGTGACACATATTCAATTAATATGTTTTCAACTATATTGAAATATGTAACATATTACATTGTCATCAAAATTGGTAGCATGTATTTACAGTTATGAAGAAAAGTTAGAATACTCAAATTAATAGTCAAGTGAGGGAAATATAATAGTACATCAGGCAAAGCTAAAGGTGCAATACAAATATCCCTATGAAAGTATAGATCTTCTAAATTTATAATTATACCCCTCATCGAAGTACCTATATAAATAATTTTAGCAATATCAAAGTAACCTAACGACATTATCATAACAATATATATCAAATAATTTTAGCAAATAAATGTGAATGCAAGGCAAATTTTATAATGCAAACGTATTAAAACGGTGGTAAATCGCTCATAAAAGCCGTTTAATCCTGATATTCATAGATTGAGGATGTGGATCCCTTTTATCTCTATATAGTGTATGCACACGTCCAGTTACATATATGTACACAAACTTTTATTTATGCAAACAGGGTAGTTTAATATTTTTGTATTCATGAAAATTTGTGTGGTGCTATTTATTTTTTGTTTTCCACTCATAGCCATGTCATGCTTTTCAATGTTTCTTAATACCTATGACAGTGAGAAAATCGGTTCTTGTTATTTTTTCTAAATTTATTATGTTCTTGTCCATTTCTTTTGCCTTTTCTTACAGATGCATAGATAATTCCCCTTTTGGCAATACTTTATTTATATCAACTTCTATTTGTGTACCACAATCAGTGTATAACCGTTAGAATTTATTGCATGTTCAATAAACACTTGTAGTTGGATAAGGATTATGATATTTGTTGTTATTTATTTGAATATTGTAAGACTGTCATCTCAAGAGTGTAGCCTCCCACTATGAGAATTGGTGAGCACAAACATAGTCAGAACAAAAACACATTATGCACTTGCCTGATGCTAGCTGTTTGCACAATGTATACAACCTTCTAAACACCTGAACTCAAAACTAAGAACCAAACTAAGTTTAAGAAAATAAAATAGTGAAACAACAAAACTCCTGAAAAGGTTTTTAGGCTTATCGGGTTGTGTACCTTTCTGGTGCATTACTCCTGAAAAGTTTTAGGCTTATTGAGTTGTGTACACTATGAAACTAAATGTAAAGCTCATGAACTCAAGCTTATAATTTTATCGACAAAAAAAGAATTTTGGTTATATACACCAGCCTATCGACATAAACTCAGCCTAAAACTCATGAACTCAAGCTTATTAGGTTGAGTTGTATACACCAGGCTATTGACATAAAAAGAATTTAGTTAAATAATGCCATACCTGATGTCCATTTGTCTATAAGTCTATCTTCATAGCAACTTCAAGTGTATTTTGTTCCATGACTATTTCCAAAACTGATGTTTCTGCACAAAAAAGAAAAGCCAATTATCTTGGATTTTCAGAAGAAAGGAAAGTTGTAGTTTTGCAAGAAGTGCTGGGTAAGGTTAGAATTTGAAAGTGAAGGTTGGTTGATGACAGTGCACAGAGAGACACAATGTAACAGAGAATAGAGCAAATGCAATGATTTTTTTTCAAAATGCCTTTAACTAAAAGTTTGTAGCTGTTTTATTCAAAATGAAATACAAATTGTAAAGTGCTGGTGAGACAGTTTTAATGAATGTTGTTTGTGTGTTGATACTGTTGCAGTGGTTGAAACAGACCATAGAAATGAGAACATATTTGAACAGTATGTTGTGAACTAAAAAATGTAACAGCAGAGAACTGAATGTAACAAAACAAATGAATATAGCAAACAACACACTACAAACAGAAATTTACTTAGAATAGGGATATTAGAACTGAAATTTGTTCAACTTGCAAATGTGTAACTAAATGAACAGATAATGAACAGCTTGAAATCAAGAGCAAAACAAAGCTAGATAGAAAACAGAAAACAACTATGCAGAAATGCCTTGATGTTGGCTTAGGTGGAACTTGATTGTTTGAATGAGCTAATAATAATGATAGTATATTATGATTTTGAGTAGATCTAGAATCTGCACTTTAAGTTATATACTGGAAATATAACAATGTTCATGAGAACTAAATTAGTCATGGAAAGTATAAACATTATATTGGTAGTACCTCGAAGCAAGAGTTATTGATGTTCAAAACTAAAGAATTCTGCAGGTTTGCATCCGTTCCATGACAGACACATGTTCTTTGATGACCTTTTGATTTAAGCAAACAAAAAGAACCTACTTCATTACCATTCTCACTGATTATATTACCGCATTATCTCATATTTCACACATCAAAAAATAAAAGGAGCAAAATCCCTAAGATATATCATCACTAAACAATGATTTGGCATACATACAATTAATGTAACACCAATAAATTATTATCTATATAATGTGCATAAACAAACCTAATTTCTAAAATCACATACTTTTTATTGTAACAGACAACTTGTAACAGATAACCAAAGAAGAAGAAAAATGATACCAAACCTTTTAGGTACTATAATGCATGGTCTAGGCTAGAAGAATAGTTTGATGCGGTAGATAAAGGACTAAAAAACAACAATCCAAGTAAATTTTTATTTAAATTCACTGTAGATAGTCAGCAGCATCCAGAAAAATTATAACCACCCACTGATTGCACATCACTTGAACTGCAAGCACAACAGCATATGTACAATAAAAATGATTTTTTTTAATATTTGGCCTAACACTACATAATGATATATAAAATTGTAACATTATCCACGTTTAGAAAACTTGCACCGTAGCCGACATGCTATTTCACATGGAAAAAAACAGTTTATACAGTAACAACGTAATTAGGAGTTGGTATATTCACCAACTGGAAGTCAGATATTACATTAACAGCATTTTTCGTGGTCTCTCAAAACATATAATTCTCTGCCCAATGACTGTCAAGTCAATTTTTGAGAAAATGGTATTAAAACTCATAGTTATGGTCTTCTCAAATGTGGAGAACTCATAGTTTTTGTATCAGATTAACTTTTGGGCATGATGCAGTAACTGGATGTTAGCTGACTACACTCCTGTATTACAGAGGCAGGCTATAAAATTAAAACATAGGCTATAAAATTAAAACAAAAACTCATGTCTTCCAGAGGGTATGTTCAATTCTGGAGTACTCACAGTATTTGTAGACTACCAATTTGGAAGCAAGCAGTGGCTCGCTATCATCGTACTGCGGTACATCAGTACAGTGATATCATATCAACGGACAACAGAGCTTCACTTTTTTATCACAAAATCGCCGTCATAAAACACCAGTGTACCCATATTATTTTAAATACCATATAGTGCCGACCGTTTGGTGTTCACACAGGAAAAAAAAATACATGTTTGACAAATACTGCTTATATGTTTATGTAGTTAAGATGACCAGGCTTTGTTGGAAGTCAATGTATCTAATACTTGAATTATCTGTCAACTACGACTACCTCCCTTTCTCACCATTCTTCCATAAAGTCAGACAATTATGCTCCACCATGTTTACAATCCAAACGTGGACATAAAATGGTGTAATCTGAAACCTCATACCCTTATTCTGAAGTACACAGCTGGTCTAATTTTATACATTATGATTATAAGGATGGTGCAATTGCACTATGTCAGTGCAAACCATGAGAGATTGTCCAGTTAGTTTGCACTATTTTAATTGCCTTTTGCCATAATGTTTTCTATTAGTTGTTTTGATCTTAAAAGTTTAAAACTTGGTTATTATGTATGTTTTTTTATCTTTCAGATGGGTCGAAAAAATGGTGCTATTAAATTTGTTATGAAGAAGCCGTGTTTGTTTGGGGAGCAAATAATGCTGGTTAATCATGATCCATCGTTAGGTGGTTTAGATCCGAAGAATGTCATTCCTCTTCAATGGTCTAGTCATTGTCTGTAAGGATATGGGACACATCTAAAAATGTCGTTGTTTATGAAAAGTGGGGCAATGATAACAGTCAGAGATTAACCGAAGCTTAACTGAAGAGGAGGAGGAGGTTATAGATGAGGTGAAGCCAACTAATTATATATAAAACTACAAAGATTGAGACATAATCCTCTAATGAATACTGAGAAAAAAGGGAAAACAAAAAAACTTAAACATTAGACTTTCCTTTTCTACACACATATGCTTGCAATAAGAAGGGGAAAAAAATGAGCATTAACTAATTATATATAAAACTGTAATGAAACACAATGTTTTTTTCAGCTATCAATTGAAAAAATATAAACATCAAAAGCAATGATAAAATTGGTAAATGAGGCAGTACATATATTATGCACAAATTTAGTGTCAGTGATACTAAAATCAAATCTGTATGAATACCTCAATGCAGTTCAGGTTGGAGTATTGTCAAGGCATGTATAACTTCAGGATCGGATGTAGAAAAACTGAAATAGAACCGGCTTTGAGCACAGCAAGAACTAACAGTGAATGTAATGTAGTAGATATTATGCAAATCAGTACACGTGAATGAAAATTAATGAGAAATTACCTTTGGTGGACGTCTAATAGATAACTGCATAGTGATGGTTGAGCGTGGACGTCATTAGTTGCCAGTCATCATTGCTATTGCGAAGAGAAACAGAGAAATGAAAATGCACAAAATCGTAAACTAAAGGAATAAAACAAAAGAAAAACTTGCTGATTTATCAAATATTTAGTTGAATATATATAAGGAAAAAATGATTTCTTTGTACAAAAGAAAATTTTGCTAAAATTTTCATCTATAAAATAGTTTAATAAATTCTAAAAATGATAGTCAAGAATTTGGTACCAAGCAAATTCTAAATTTTTGCTAAAATTTCCATCTATAAAATAGTTTATCCCCCTTTACGTAACGATCTCATCTTCGAACCGCACTTACTAATGCACTTAATGAACTAAAACTTTCAAACAGATTATATCATGATAAAATATAGCAAATAAGGAGCATCGTTAAAAACCCAACTATTTTGAGTTAGCATTTATTATGATAAGTTTTGTAATAGAAATAGAATGATGCTAAAAGCAACTGTCTGAATCACCTAATACATATAAACAGTAAATCGGCAATATTTAGTAAAATCCTTATTTACACACACCCCTACCTCAATACATTAGAGACTTAAAATAGTATAGGATAGTTGGATAAAAATCTAGTGAGAACCAAATATTATGGTAATAATATGAAATTCACTAAAAATAAAGCAAGTGTCTTCTTCATGTTTGAGAGTTACTTCAGCAACTCAGTTTGAACCGAGTTGCTTCGGCATGCTTAGAGCTGAGTTGCTTCGGCAATTGAGTTTGAACTGAATTACCCAGAGCATTACTGCTCCAGGTCCATCATTAACCGGTCAACTGCCATGAATGGCTGGTCGACTGGTCATAGTAACCTGGAGAAGTAATGCTCTAAATAATACACATAAGTTATATTTTTTGCTTTTTCTTTTCTTTCTTAATTCCTGAACTTTGAGTGATGAACTGAAATTGGCCATTTACCTTCACGGATATCATAGAATTGAAGTTAAAGGATTAAACCAATAATTGGTGAAGACTGAAGCTCACTGTAAACACACTTTTTATTTCTTTTACTGATGATAGTAAGTTTGCTTCTCATTTCTTTTTATTTCTTTGGTTTTCTTGCATACTAATCATTATATTAAGCTGAAATATACCACATATACAACATCAAACAACCTGGTTTTACAGAGATTCCAAAATGCAAGAAGTAAAGTGTTGGTTTTAAGAGTAAAGTACCTTGTGTAATACTAAAGTAGGAAATTTTGTTTTGCTTTTCTTATTTCTTTCCATTATATTATGTTAGAGTCATGAAAATTTAAATTTTGTATTCAAGTCAGTGTCTATACATTAATATTTACTTTTGTTTCTTCTTTTTTCATATTAAGAGCAATTTACTTTACACTCAATCATAATTATATCATGAACATATATATTTGTTTATATTTGACTTTTACATATTCTTAATTCTTGTTTATATCGGTGTAAAATGGATACTAATTAACATTCTTTGGTTATAACCATATTTTATCGTATAAAAAAAAGCAAAGGTTAATTGGGCATCAAAATATCAAACAATAACCACTCAACAAACTAATATGTACTGCAGGTGTATAATATTCTTATTGTGCATAGGTCAGGCTATAAAATAGTTTAAAATATCTGTTTGAAAATTATACTGGATTATTAAGCATCGAGTGGTACATCCAACTCTAGGAAAACCGACGTAAAACATATGTAAATTCTATTTTTCCAAAAAAACATAACCATTTGAATCCAAATAGCATAAATAAGTAATGAACCATTAGAATAAGTGCATATTCATAAAACAGCTGAATACAACACCATCTAAATTTAATAGCTAACAGAACTAAATTTAGAGTAAATCGATATAGGCTGTATTGAGAAATGCACCTCCAACTGATGGGATTGAGTGCATAATAATCTTAGCATAGCAGAATAACATTTCACTAATAAATGAGATGGAACCGAACAATAAATTTTGAAAACAAAACCAATTCCAAAAATGACTATAGGTGAAGTAATTAGAAAAGCACTGTTTCTTTTGATAAGAAGTATTAATTGTTCATAAGCAACAATAAATTGGATGGTATTTTCTCCTTTTGATTATTTTCAACGAATTGATTATGGAAGCAACGAAAGCACACTTTGCTTAATCGAAGAATTAAGTGATGCAGTTACTGCTTGGATTATTCTTCTTGACCCTCTTTGCATTTCTTAGCGCTTCAAAAGCAATCATAAATTGAAACGTGAACTAATTTACTACCACCTAATCGAGCAGTTCAATAGAACCTATTGTGCATATTAAAAGTCTCGTCAGTTTAAGTTCTCAAAATACAAAAATGAAAGTCATCGATGCTTTGTTAGTGTAGCAAATTACCATATGTTTTAAGTCGGTCTGGACGATGAAGGAATCATGGGTAGCCTGGACTCAACCGCGGGTAAACATGATGAAGGCGACGATGTTTTCAATCGATCTGTAGGATGGAGGATGTATGGGTAGTGCGGATTTGATCTAGGGCAACAACGTTGATGATTTCTGAGGCGTTGATGGCGACGACGATGATGATGGCCACGAATTTGATCTAGGGCAACCGCGGATAAACAGTAAATTGGATGGAGGATGATTGCGACGATGTTTTCAATGGATCTGGAGGATGGAGGATGTATGGGTACCGCGGATTTGATCCAGGGCAACAACGTTGATGATTTCTGAGGCGTTGATGGCGACGAATTTGATTTAGGGAAACTGCGGATAAACAATAAATTGGATGGAGGATGATGGCGATGATGTTTTCAATCGCGTTAGAGGCTTTGATGATTTCTGAGGAGAATAGCGGTACGATTAGGGATTAGAGATGAGGAGGATGAGCGATGCGATCGATTTAATAGCAGGAGGCGTTTGATATCTGGGGAGGATGACCGGCGAATCGCGTATGCGAATAGAAGTGGACGAAAGAATACCCAAAGAAAACAGGGGAAGGAAGGGCATTTTTGGTACTTTAGAAAGACACGGTTGAATCATGTTCAAAGAGCTCTTATTATTAGTAGTAAAGATGTTGGCAACAATATCACCTACCGCTCCATGATTCACCACCGCGGCATCAATATATCATCATAAAGTCCACTGCTTCCACATTGGTACCCTCTTCCTCTACCGATTCACTCAACAGTGCAAATTTTTTTGATGTCACAAAGAATTCCAACGATTCTATTACCTGGTCTGTATCTCGGGCATCATTAAGAATGCTGCCAATAGGCTCAATTAACGGTGTTAGAGCCAAACTGCATACTGAGGGTCAAAACATAGTGGACCGATGTGCAAGGATGAAGATGCATACCCGGTTATCATTCTTGAAATTTCAACAAACGCAAAGTATGCATATTCTTCCTGAATGATACGTGCTTCATCGCTGGCCATTGAGGTGTCATGCTGGTGGAAAGTAGGTTGCTTATTTGCCACTGCATCTACCAGCTGTTCAAATTCGTTCTCATTCCAAATGACAACACTAAAGTGTCGATCGAAAAAGATCTTCCAGCAGATCAATGCCAGTGTCATTATACATCCAAAACCCATCGAGGAGCACTCCTTTTAATTTCATGTATTTTAGGGAAAAATTGAAGTTGTGGTCCCTCTTCAAGAAAGTAGGGAGCCGCGGATGCCTGGAACGCTGTGTTGATCGGAAATGGCAAGAGATACGCTTATAACCCAAGTTTCAACACCCAAAGCATCTATTTGGTTTCCTATAGTCTCTGGCAAAGTGTGATGCTCTTTCACATTTGGAGAAGATATGGTGCTAGCTTTTGTTTTGAGTGTTGTTATTCCCACTGGAAAAAGTACTAAACTACCCATATTTATTTTTAAAAAATTACAGTATTAATAATCCTAAAATTACAGTATTAAAATAAAGAGACAATGAAGCATGGAGATTCCAAGTTGAAACTACAGTAAGAAAGTCTATGATATGAATAACATAAAATTGATGACAGTTCTTGTTTCTTCCTTTTAGTTGAAGTTTATTTCATTCTTCCTCTATCCAAAATGAAAATATTAACATGAAATTCAAAATTCATCATCAGGCGAATGTTTTTTCCTAAAACCTAACAATGAGATCGATAAATTACGATATAGCATTCGTTGTTTAGGAAACTGATGGCAGTGCAAA
The DNA here is from genome assembly GCA_030765085.1 of Allium cepa. Classification (NCBI taxonomy): domain Eukaryota; kingdom Viridiplantae; phylum Streptophyta; class Magnoliopsida; order Asparagales; family Amaryllidaceae; genus Allium; species Allium cepa. The sequence goes on from CM060932.1 coordinate 327,057,813, forward strand.
TCTTAATAAAATCTATCAATAAAACTTGTACAAATTACAATAGAAAATTTATAAAGCGGTTAATTTTTTCTTTTAATTACTAAATCTTTTGTCAAGATACCTTGCATTTATACCTTATACTGCTCGAAGATACCTGGTAAAGGACTAACATTATACACACTCCTTAATCATCCAAAACTTACTGTAGTACCAATAGAAGATCTAAAAAAATGTTTAAATATGCAAGTAAAGGTAATATATATCCTAATCTGAAAACCTTACACAATTCATACTATTATCAAGGTGACTGATCAAAATAAAATAAGTACTCATTGCCAATAAAGAGAGACATGTTTCTAGTGCATATATCGATGTTGTTGTAACCGTTAATTTTACTATTTTATTATTCTTAAGTTAAACACACGAAATGCTAATACTTTAAACAATCTATTTAAAAAAAATACTTGAAATATCCACTAAAATTATTTAATTAAAAAGAATATGAAGGTTGTAGTTATTGATGAAAAGGATTAAGAAAATTAGGTTTTGTAATGTAATACAAAATTTTTATGTTTGGGTGTTACCTGATATTTTGGCCATGCCAATCAGATTCAATCATGAAGGCAAAAATAGAGGGAGGTATCAGTTTAGTTGACTTAATTCGAACCGTGAGTTATTCTTTCCCCAAATCCAAATCACAACAGCATCACATTTGGTTAGCCTTAAAAAACTGATTTTAAAAAATATGTTAAAGCTAAATTACTTTCATTTAATCAAAAAGAGAAATAGAAATTAAGCACTTTTGGGTTCAAAATTAAAAAAAAAAATCATTTAATGCAAGTTCTAATAAATGTAGGATACAAACAAAATGGTTTAACTTTAGACTGCAATTTTTTCACCTTAAATATTATTTGAATCATTTAATGTAAGTTCTAATAAATGTTGCATTTAAAAATAGCATGGAGGAAAGATTATAAAAACTTAAATACCTGCATAAAGTAGTAGTCAGTTGATATAATCCACTTAAATATGGATGTGTACGTCAATTACTTTCGTAGTCAATTAATGAATTGAAAATGGGTATAGTTTCTTATTAGTGCAAATGCTTAGCATAATTACATGAACACTTATTGTCGAAATTAAATTAAAAAAGATGATGTACATAAACAGATAAAGTGAAACACACACACAAAGATTTTCTAATTGAAATCAAATTTATAAAAATAAAGGACACAATCAATGTGGTGTTTATTGCATATAATTTCATTGCAACATTCACATGCATAAAGCTGCAATTTTCAAACTGCATCAATATTTGTGTTTATCTATTACAAAAAAACTTGCATCATCATTTCAGTATTGTGAATCACTGAGACCATTAACGAACATGAAGCAAAAAAAAACAAAAAAATTAAAAGCAATCAACAAAATGAAAAATACTTTTTTTGCATTGTTTCCGTGTCCACTGCAGTGGTATTCATCATTGCTTCAAACTTAAAAGCAATCAACAAAGAAGCAATCTAAACCTACTTCCAATTAGCATGAAAAAATGGTTGTTTAAAAACTTTTAGCCAAAATAATTGAATTTCTCAAATTTCATTTCATGAGTCAAGAATTAGATCAGTGGAATCAAACCAGAGTGAATAAATAACAAAGAACACTTATTGTCGAAATTAAATTAAAAAAGATGATGTACATAAACAGATAAAGTGACACACACACACAAAGATTTTCTAATTGAAATTAAATTAATAAAAATAAAGGACATAATCAATGTGGTGTTTATTGCATATAATTTCATTGCAACATTCACATCCAATAAATAATGCATAAAGCTACAATTTTCAAACTGCATCAATATTTGTGTTTATCTATTACAAAAAAACTTGCATCATCATTTCAGTATTGTGAATCACTAAGACCATTAACGAACATGAAGCAAAAAAAAAACAAAAAACTTAAAAGCAATCAACAAAATGAAAAATACTTTTTTGCATTGTTTCCGTGTCCACTTCAGTGGTATTCATCATTGCTTCAAACTTAAAAGCAATCAACAAAGAAGCAATCTAAACCTACTTCCAATTAGCATGAAAAAAATGGTTGTTTAAAAGCTTTTAGTCAAAAAAGTTGAATTTCTCAAATTTCATTTCATGAGTCAAGAATTAGATCAGTGGAATCAAACCAGAGTGAATAAATAACAATGTGTGACAGTGTCAAACTGTGACAGTAATCAAAGCATATAAACATTTTGGTCAAAATGTTTAAATTGTATAGAAGTACAACTTGGAAAGAGGATAAAGGTAAGAGAAATCAACTACCTGAACACTTATACAGTGATCAGTCAGCTACCTCTTCCGACTAATCCAATCAATCGCCCTCCATTGATGCTACATCGATGGTCGGGGATGAATGGAATATGGGATCAATAGGGAGTCGCTGAAGAATCGAGATCAAATTCAGTGATGCGAAGGTAAGGGAGATCGATGTTGAGGGAGGTTGCATGGACGCTATGTCGCTAGAAGATCGAATCTCGGTGGTAGATTTTAGATCGATTTTGGTGGGAGAGGAGGTGTGAATCCAATCTTGGACATGGAGAGAGGGCAGAGGGATAATAAAGAAGTTTGGATTCCGTAACTGTATAACTTCTAATTTAGGGTTTCGTAAGAAGTGTCGAAGTATTTGGAAACGGATGGTATTTTGGGCAATTCAAAAAGACACGATTGAAATTAGCTCAATGAACTATCATTATTAGTAGTAAAGATGTTATTCCTGCCGCATTTGTTGTTTGTATTTATCAGCATTTGCGATGGCATGTTTGCATAATTGTCTAGCTGATGATATGTTAGTTTATTCTATTGATATATGTATATTACAGTTTTCTTTTGTAAAGATATGTTGTATATTATTTATTACTCGTCACAATGTGAGATTATGTTCTGTCTTTTTATTTCTTTTATTTCAACAATCCATCTTTTCGACACTTGATTGCTCAGCACGTGAATACCGTGGATATATTAGTGTCAACTTAAAGGGACGAAAAGGTGGGTGTTACATGTAAAGTTTATATTTAATGCCCATATGCTACCTATTGCTAGTCTTTGGAGTAAATTAGCCATAGCTAAGCAAGAGAGTGGGGTACATTATTTGCTAATAATCATCATGAGTTTGATAGACTAAAACCTAGCTCTATGGCTACAATTGTTGTTTTTGTATAACTTATTTTATCATAATTTTGATTCTATATAATGTTCGTTTTGATTTCAATTGAAGTCGTTCTAATTTTGTGGTGTTTATTATAGTTCCGCTTCCAAACTGTTTGTTATCTATGTTAAAAAATGCTAAGGAATATGCATATTATTGTAGAAACTTAATATAAAAGGGTACAAACAACTGTGTACACCTATTACTTAAAACATAAACAAGTGGAAATCACTAATTCCTCCCAACGGTTATTTAAACCCGTCTATCATATAAATTGGCAAGTGTACAAAATCGTTGGTCCGTGTAATTCAACTAACTCAGATGCAAAGAGCAATGATTATTAACAACCGTTTATATATAACCAAAGAAGAATATACAAACCCAAATATGTTGTGTTGGAATAAACTGTTAATACCACTTATATTGATATTGATATTGATGATAACTACCATATAAATATTCGTAACAATGTTTCCTAAGTTGTAAAGAATAAATTGCAGAATATTACACAGGTATAGGATAACTGACTTTGAAGACTGATCAGTAAAAAGAGACTACAGGTCAAGATTTAGAGATGATCAAGACAATTGTAGACTCGTGAGTTTAAATATAAAGACGTGAAGAGTTCAAAGCTAAAGATTGTAGTTAATAAAAATTAGATAAATTTGTTAAAGTCCTTGAATAGCAACTTTCTTTTCTTTGAATAGTCTCTCACCAAAAAATTTATTTTATTTTCAAAATATATTTCTACAAATATTTTATAAAAGTTTTATATATTAAATTATTTAGAATTTATTTTTAAATAATTTTATAGAATTTCAGAATTTTGTAACACTTTAAAAGCATTGCTGTTTTTCTCAACATACAAGGGTATGTCAAGATATCCTACCTAAGTATGTCGACGTATGTTAATTATGTCGACATATCCTACCTAAGTGTGTTGATATATGTACCATCGAAAAGTGTTTTTAAAATTTTAAAGAACTGTGATTTTTGGCTCCATCTCTTTACGCATAGACATATCCTTTCAAATACTATATAAAGGGGACTAGAAATGAATTTTTCAACAATATTCTGTCCGTTCTTTTCTACTTAAATTTCATTATGTATTATCAAAATCCGCTTTCTATGTTCTTCAAACCCAATCAAAATCAATCTATACTTCCTAACATTCATTCTCTATACTCTACACACTGTTTTGCAAGCATTCTTTCACCAATTCTAAGACTAAAGTGTTATAAAAGGGCTATATTGTATTTTGTAATGACCCAGAATTTCATCGCTTTGATTTGTGAATATTTAATTAATTTTAAATATTCAAATAATATATTTGGTAATAAAATAAAAATATTTTAAAAATAATAACTTGTGATGGTGAAATAGTTTTCAAATTTTGTTTACAAAATAATTAGTTCGAAGAAAAATAAAAAATGTGACTAGAATTCATTTTCCAAATTTTGACTTTTCGTTGGCTAAAAGTTATTGGAAACGTTGTGAGCACTTTAGTATAAATATACATATACATTTATAAATAAGTTAGGATTTTAGTATATGTAAATATATATGCATTTACTGAAGTGTTTATAAAGTTTGACGAGACTTTTTGTGAAAAATAAAAATAAAATTAAAAGATATTTATAATGAAATGACATAAGGAAACATAAGTACAATATGGTATTAATGCATGTTGGCTCAAATGGTGAAGTGGAGGGGGGGGGGCGAGGTTCCATGTGCATGAAACATGGTGGAGGGTGGACAAGATGAGGTGGCATGAATGTAAGGGAGGTATGTACTTAAGAGGCAATTTGGTAATTTACTAAGTCCATTTTATATAAAGGTAAATCCCATAGTTTCTCTTTCTCAATTTTTCATTTCATTATTCATTTCAACTTTATTTTCCACTTTCGAAAGCTTCATGAACTCTTCCATGGTTTTTAAGTTTTAGAGTTTTAAAAACTTAACTTTTTCCACTTTTAAATTCCTAAAACTTTACTTAAATATTCCTCTTTCCTTCCTACACCTTTTACCTTCCAAAACAAGTCCAAATCCCTACTTTCAAAGCTATGGCCAAGCCTTCCTCATCATGGCCAAGCCCAAACACCACCTTCCAAAGTCCAAAATTCTGTTTTTGTTAAAGCAAAGTAAGAATCTAGGGCTGTTTCAAAAGTTAGTGGAAGTTAGAGTTTATTTGGTTAGCTTTATTTGAGAAAAGCTCACCTTTTTACTTAAAGTTTTAAACTTTACTGTTGATGATAATTATCATTTATATTGGTTGCAAAAATATGTTGCTTGTTTGGATATAATTGATGTTGATTGTATGTGTATATATGTGCTTGAATGTATTGTGATATTGAGTTGAAAATGGAAGTTAAATTTAAGTTAGTTAGAAGTTAAAATCCTTGTTGGTGCATGTGGACTATAGCATGTAAGTTATGTTGTGATGATGTACATTGTGTTGTATATGCTAAAAAGTTAGCTTTTTGACTTGTTAAGCGACTTGAGATCCTTTGGAAAACAAAATCATGTTTACTAGTTTTAAATTTCTAAGAAGATTCCATTGTTTCTAACTTTGCTTTGTTTAGTTTTCAAAAACTTTATTCAAGTTATAAAGCGGGTTAAAGTATAAAAGGTAATGATTTTAAAATTTATTTGTTGTAAAAATAAGTTTTGAAAGTTACGCGTCATAAAGCGATAGTCGTTATGGATGCAGTTTGTAAAAACAAACTCTTTTTGCAAATTTAATTTGTTTTTATCTTAGGATTATTTTAAAAAGTGTTTTCAAAACATATTATACATATTTAAAGGTAATTATCTATCTATCTATTTATTTAATGATTTAGTGCTTAATCATTAGCTGATAAAGGAAAAAAATACTTAATTATTAATTAAGTTAATTAATATTATTTAATTAATTAAATATTGATTATTAGTTGATAATTTGTTCAAGGATTAATTATTATTTAATTATTAATCAAGGATTAATTATTATTTTATTATTAAAGAAAAGATTTAAAGATTTATTCAGTTACTAATTAAGTTAAGATTTAATTAAGACTTAATTAAGATTTGATTATTATTAATGAAAGTTTAATCTATTGTTTAATTATTAATTAAATATTAATTATGGTTTAATTATTTATTTAAAAGTAAATTATTATTTAATTATTATTTAAAAGTTAATTTGGGATTTAATTATTTATTTAAAGGTTAAATTATTAATAAATAATGAGTGTTAAATGCTATTTAAATATGGAATGAAAGTTTTTGATTTTAAGTCTCTTATTTCTAAAGATCGGTTTTGTTTTTAAAGTAATTCTCTTTTAAAAGAATATTTTAAATTCAAGGGATTTCTTTATCGATTTCTCTTAAGTAACTCTAAATGTATATGAAACCCAATGACATCTGTTTAGCGGAATAAAACACCGTTCTGTTAATTAAGTTATATTGGATATCAGTCTGGTAGAATAAATCGAAGTTCTACCATAATTCACTCAGTAGATTATGTTGATGTTTATTTAAGCAGAATAAAAACCCATTTCTGCTATTTTGGTAACTTGAACATTTATCTATTGTTGATTGATTATTATTACCTGTTTCCCTCTTACATACCCGCTTGTTATGTAAATACCTATGTCATAACTTGGGGATATAAACTCAATTAAATAAGAACCATTATTGTCACTAAGCCTCCTCCTAAACTTGTAAAGTCAAATATTCAAATTTTATCCTTCTAAAAATGTTAAAGTTTATTACCATATTAAATATCTATTTAAGGGATAATTAAGAATTATTTTATCAAAAATGGTTGAAGTTGATATAATACTTTCTAAATGATTGTCTAAAATCATTATTTTGTTAATGTGATTTAAAGAGAATTAAATAAAGAATGTTTAAATAATAACTTGTTTATTTAAAAGTGTTTTGAATAATTGACGTTATCAAAGGGATTTTATTGATTAATGTTTATTAAAGAAGTCTTGTTTTAGACATGGAAAGTTTATAAAGGAATTTTATAAATTGAAATAGATCTTGAAATTTGGGAAAGAGTTTTAAAAATGATTTTGGATATTTATAAAAGAGCTTTATAAATAATTTTGGATATTTATAAAAGAGTTTATAAATGGTTTTGATATGTATAAAAGAGTTTTATAAACAAACTTAGAGATTTATAAAGAAATTTTACAAATAGATCTAGAGTTTTGGAAAAGGAGATTTCCATAAATGAAAGAGATTTATTTAAAAAGGATTTATAGGAGTAGTTTGTAAAAGAAATCATGATTCGATTTCCTTAAACTGACCTTCTTAATTATGGCGGTGTTTGTGCAGTTAAAGCGCTCGACAGATTCAATACGGTTGAGGTGCAAGAAGTCATAGCGAGGATACAGCCAGGATATAACAGATGACTCTAAAATAGCATATAAAACTCATACTTAATGTTTTTACAAATATATAAGTGGTAATTAAATGAAAAATTAACATTCAACTGAATTATAATTAATACATAAATAATATTAAATAAAAACATGCGCAAATATACTTTTAAATAAACGTAAAAATTATATAGCATAACTGAATTAGTAGAATATTTGAGTATTTCCATTTATAAAAATATATTAAAAATTCAATTAAATAAACTAATTTCATAATTTTTATAATGTATAAATGTCATTTTCAACTCATTTCTTTCAAAGAAGATATAACGGAAATAGTAGAATATAGCGGGAATAACGGGATATAGCAGAAATAGCGGGGCTTGAAGCGGAAAGGCTATATTTGGGGCTATATGAAAAAATCATAGCGGTAGAAATCCGCTATGAGATATAACAGGGTTATAGCGGGGCATTAACCGCATAGGGTGGTGTGGAACATTCGTTCCACACTTAACACCGAATGAATATTGTTTAGGGTTATCCATATCTCTATTTCTTTTTAAACAGCTTGTGTTTGATCATTTAATATGATTTTGAAATAAGAATCTTTCACAATGTTTTGTGAACATATTTATACCAGTGAGATAAGTATATGAATATTTTGATAGATAATTTGGAAAGAGATTTAGATAAATGAAAGATTTATTTTGAGGCTTAGTGTTGCTGTAGAAATATTAAATTTCTAGATTGTTAGTTGTTTGTTTATTTGATAGTTAAATAACCGACTATTAAATCTTGGCCATTTTTGACTTAGGAAGTAAATAAGAGTTTCATATGTTCATACGCTTTGAGTTTGCTCGGGAGGACGCATTCTATTGAAATGTCTCTAGCTTTAATGGATATATCAGAGATCCTTTTAGGACTCTATTATAGTTTGCTTACTTCCAAAAGAATAGGGAATGAGTCAACCGGAAATTATCGGTTGTTGGTTCAAAGAGATGGGGATCAGATATGTTATCTGAAAACCACTTCGAACCAATATGAGTGTTCTAAAGATAGACACCTTAATGATGTTTTGAAGAAGGGGTTCTTTAAAGTGCAAGTGCTACCTGCTACCAATCTTGAGGGTGATTTCAAAAAGGATGTAGTAGTGTTAGTGCCTTCGATTTCGTTCAGACCCGGAACGAACTTATATGGATGAATACTGACATTACATTTTTCCTTAGAGGGAAGTGTTAGCATTCTAATTGGAGCTACCAAAGGAAGGTAAATCATTACCTTATGAGGTCCACACCTTGGAAATGGCTAAAACAGGGTGAGTGCAGCGGGACTATGTGGGCCGCTCCCATAAGGGTATGTCATCACCTTTTTAGATTATCATATGATTGATTTGATTGTGCATGAGAGCTATCCATAAAGGTTGGGAAAAACAAGAGTGATGATATGTTCAGTACAATTTACTAAGGGGTAGGACGGTTCTATGTTGGCAGATGTCGAAAGGTTTTCGTTCTCAGGTACATTTTATTTAGAGGTGCACCATTTTCGAAAGGTAGTCCCTTACGTTGCCATTTGTTGGAATTTATTCTCAAATAAGCATCTTCGATTTTGATTATATACTTATTATTATTGTGATGTACACACATCACAGCTACTTGATTATCGGTATTTTAAACCCATAGACATTATTATAATATCATTGGATTTTTATAATAAAAATGGTTTGGTTATCATAAGGTAAAACTCCTTCGTGTTTATGTGCAGCATGGTCTTAGAAGATACCATTTATTTTAAAAAGGGTTTTCAAATGTAGAAATCAATATGATTGATTTTATTGAGCTTTCTTGCGCTGGTTTACGAGACTGATCCAGGTGTTATTTTCTTATAATGGTCGGGTCAGCCGAGCATATTTTTCAGATTTAGCTAGGTGCTTTGGAGCTTTCAAGAGACGAGCTAGATTCTCCAAGACGTATTCACATACCTTATATTCTTCCGCTATCTTTGCTTATTTTATTTTTATCTATATTTGTCAGCAATTGTAAGGACAGTCTGTTATAACTGTCCAGATAGAAGATAGGATACTATACTCAAATGTTGTGTATAAATAAAGATGACTTCTTTTTGTAAATATTTCATATATATTATATATTCTTGTCACGACACAAGATTCTGCTTTGTCTTCTTCTTTCTTCACCCCAAATGACCTATCTTTCAAACACTAAAATGATCGACACATGAATATCGAGGATGCATTAAGTGTTGTCTTTAAGTGTAAGAAAGGCAGATCGTTACAGTTGGTATCAGAGCTTTGGTTGAGCAAACACCTGGGCCTTAGTGGGGTAAACTCATTAGAGATAGGTTAGTAATACCCTAGAATGAGTAAACTCATTACAGATGGAATTAGTAATATCCTAGAATGAGTTGGATATATATATATATATATATATATATATATATATATAGAACAAGTATTTGTTAGTGCTATAAAAATATTTTACATTGTGTTGTTTGATCTGTTTAGTTTGAATTTTTTATTCTGGTCAATACAAGTAGCTAACATTAGTGATAGAGATCTCAAAACACTTGAACAAGGCCAATCGACAGAATATTGTTTTAAAAGTGGCAAATGAAATAATTTTACCTAGGAATATATTTTATGTATAAAGGAATAATTTTCAAAATTTATAGTTATCTATGATGTGTTGTTATTTGGAGTTGATAATATTTAACCATTATCATATAGGGTTTATCTAGTCATGCTCATTTAGTTTTGAGCAATGACTATTGTTTGTTGATTTTCTTTTTTCGATCATAGGTTAGGTAGATAGAAATTATGGGAACATTGAAACGAACACCTTATGAATCAAGTTTCATCATTTGACTACAAGGCGTTTGATGATATTATGGGTTAGAATTGGATTTTAATATAAGGTGTTTATTAAAAGGATATATTTCAGATGATTTTATAAAAGGTTAGTTTTATAAATCAGGATTATATGTTTTGAAAATAAGATGGATTTTTGAGGAATTTAAATCTCGGTGGCTTTGATAATGTTGTCATTTGATTCTTGGAAAAGTAGTAGAAATTTTACTTAAAAATACTTTAAGGCATAAATATTTTGAGGGGAAAATTGAGAGTAAGATTTTTCTTTAGATGCTTGGGGAAATGGGTCTCGATCTATTTTGTGATAATCAAAATAATCTTCTAAGTGACAATCAGATATTTGTTTAAGCGAATGTGATAGTGCACTTAATAAATTATTATCTTTGTCATTATACGATCGAAACGAGTTCGAATCTGAAAGAAACCAAAGTAAGTGGATGATAAATATTTTGTTAAAAACTATTTAGCTAGAAATATATATATATAGTATTATTTCTAAAAGGGATTCCAAAAGAAGAAATATTTTATAATTAACTAGTTCGAGTAACTCGACGCGACTAAAAATGGGTAGGAGATGTATACGGACGGTAAAAACTTCTCTTGAGTATTACCTTTCATGGAAAGTGGATATATGATACTATTTGATAGTACCCAGCCCCTTGGTATCATTTTGGAGTTACTTGGGCTATATCTATATTTTCTAAGGGTTAAAAATAAAGTATCATTTCAAAAAGTTTTTGAACAAAACCTGGGTATTTGGCTCCTAAGGTTTCAAAATAATAGGGTATTTTGATTAAAGAATGGATTAACAATTGAATTTTTAATTGGGTAAAGCTTAATAAGGAGAAATAGTAAAATTTATTTTATTAAAACGTATCTTTTTATTTTACCATCTAGGAAGTGAAAAATTATTTGATGTTATTAGGCCTACTAACAAACGTCTTTACCTTAGGGGTGTCTAAGAAAAAGTAGACTCTAGATGGAGTTTGGATACCATCATCCTACTCTTCTTAGCTTCTTACCAAACCGAAGGGCAAAGAGTTCGAATAGGCCAACTCAGTTTTGAGATCCAAAATTATTTTGGGTCTGTATCTGAATAGAAAAGACGAATAGGATTAAAAATCAAATATTTTGTATATTCACCTAGAATGTAGGAGAGTATTATACAAGTTAATAAATTAAAATGATTTGATAAAAAGGTACCATAAATAAGCTGTAACATTTAAATGTTTGAACCTAAGCTGAAATTTTTATAAAATACTTTTATAAATCTTTTTTTTGGGGGGGGGGGGGTAAAGAGTTGTTGGTTAATAAGAACCTTTAGATGAGTAAATAAGTTGTATGTAGATCATTTCCTTTCCTTACATAGTTCTTGATCCAAGTTTCAAGTACATGACTTAAGATGTCCCACACCATTCCAAATAAGGATTTATCACTTGATTTTTCAACGGCGAACACTTGGCGAGGATTCAATGTGGAACCAAAGTTTTTCTACCACATGGTATGTAAGGAGAATGGAGGTTTCTACTTATGAAGCTTGATCGAAGCTGCATTAGAAAGTCGGACGTGAAATACTAGTTCGGAAGTAAAGCTATCTATTCGAGTGAGTGATCGAGTCACATTTTACGTTGGAATGATCTATATGCATCATACAGACTCATGAATAGTGTTAAGTGTGTCTAGGTTAGGGTTGAGGTAAAATTTAGGGTCGAAATTCTTTTAAGGGAAGAGAGTGCAACGAACTGAAATTTCAATACTTTGATTTATGAATATTTAATTAATTTTGAATATTTAAACTATATATTTTATAATTAAAATAAAACTCTTTTAAAAATAATAACTAGTGATGGTGAAATTATTTTCAAATTTTATTACAAAAATAATGATTTTGAAGAAAAATCGAAAATGTGACTAAAATTCGTTTTTTGAAATTTCGACTTTTCATTGGTTAAAAGTTGCAGGAAAGATTATGAGCACTTTTGATAAATATACATATACATTATAAATAAGTTAGGATTTTAGTATACATAAATGTATACACATTTACCTAAGTATTTATAAAGTTTGACGTGACTTTTTATGAAAAATAAAAATAAAATTAAAAGATGTTTATAATGAAATGACATTGGGAAACATAAGCATAATATGGTATCAATGCATGTTGGCTCAAGTAGTGAAGGGGGGACAAGGTTCTATGCACATAAAACATAGTGGAGGGGGAACAAGATGAGGTGGCATGAATGTAAGGGAGGGTGTGTACTTAAGGGGCAATTTGGTAATTTACTAAATCCATTTTATATAAAAATAAATCCCACGTTTCCTCTTTCTCAATTTTTCATTTCATTTTTCATTTCGACTTTATTTTCCATTTTCAAAAGCTTCATGAACTCTTCCATGGTTTTCGAGTTTTAAAGTCTTAAAAACTTCACCTTTTCCACTTTTAAATTCCTAAAAACCTTACTTAAACATTCCTCTTTCCTTCCTACAATACCTTCCAAAACAAGTCCAAACCCCCACTCTCCAAACCATGGCCGAGCCTCCCTCATCATGGTTGAGCCTAAACACCACCTTCCAAAGTCCAAAAATCCATTTTTGTTAAAGCATAGCAAGAATCTAGGGTTGTTTCAAAGGTTATTGGAAGTCGGTGTTTATTTGGTTGGCTTTTAGGTGAGAAAATGAAACAACCCCACTGCTATACCCATATTATTAAAGAACATTACAAGTAATGTCATCAAATAACGTGGAGAATATGGTTAGTTAAGGGCGATCAAATATGAATATATCTTTATTCTAACGTTGACATGTTTTTTACCTTTAGAAGATCTAAATCAAAAAGTTTGACGTGTACAATATTAATACAAAGTAATAAACACACCAATAAAAAATATTCAGAACAATATATAATATATATAAATCATAATCAAAGTCATGGATCACATCGGAATAATATACATCATATACATAACAAAATGCGAGTCTACAAAATATCAATACTAGACCCACATAATATCTCATCTAAAATAAAATATCAGGTACACAATGATTTACTAAAGAATATACAAGTATGAAGTAAACTAAAACGGTCAAAATAGTCTACTTCAATGCTAGCCCAAAATCCAAAGGTCAACGAGTCCCTATACCCATAAAGTCTCAACATGACCTAAGTATTGTAAAATAAACGGGTCAAACTATATCTAATAAAATGGTGAATTACTGATATTATGAATATAGGACTTAATCATAATCAAGTCATCCCAAATATGCCTAACCTCAACAATAAATACAAGGCATATCAAACCAATGGATACTGATATCTGAAATATATGACTTAGTAGGAAAATAAGCCATAATAAAATATGCCAAATAAATAATCAAAATAAGGCATATCAAATAGAATCACAAATTCCAACTTCCAATTATGATTCAACTATAAAATTAAATCATCCCAAAATATGCCTAAAACCAATTAATCAAAATGAGGCATACCTCAAAATTTGATTTTGGTTTTGGCATATTTATTATAGCTTATTTTATTGTTAAGTCATATGCTGATATGGATTTTAAACGGCGATTTGGGTTAGTATGCCTTAATTTGATTGACTGGTTTCAGGCATATTTTGGGATGATTTAATTTTATAGTTGAATAATAATTGTAATTTGGAATTTGTGATTCTATTTGATATGCCTTATTTTGATTATTTGTTTGGCATATTTATAATGGCTTATTTTCCTGTTAAGTCATATATTTCAGATATCAGTATCCATTGGTTTAATATGCCTTGTATTTATCGTTAAGGTTAGGAATATTTGAGATGACTTAATTATGATTAAGTCTTATATTCATGATATCAGTATTTCACCATTTTATTACATATAGCCTGACCCGTTTATTTTACAATACTGAGGTCAAGCTAAGACTCTATAGGTATAGAGACTCGTTGACCTTTGGATTTTGGGCTAGCATTGAATTAGACTATTTTGACCATTTTAGTTTACTTCATACTTGTATATTCTTTAGTAAGTCACAATGTACCCAATATTTTATTTTAGATGAGATGTGTATATTGATGTGGGTCTAGTATTGATATTTTGTAGACTCACGTTTTATTATGTATATGATGTATATTATTCCGCTGTGATCCATGACTCTGATTTTGATTTGCTTATATTATATATTGTTCTGAATATTTTTAATCGGTATATTTATTACTTCGTATTAAGACTTTACACGTCAAATTTTTCAATTCAGATATTCTAAAGGTAATAAAGACATGTCAGTATTAGTATAAAGATATATTCACATTCAATCGACTTTAACTAAATGTATTCTCGATGTTATTGGACGACATTACTTGTTATGTTCCTTAATAATATGGGTATAGCGGTGGAGTTGTTATAAAAAGCTCTCTTTTTTACTTAAAGTTTTAAACTTTAACGTCGATGATAATTATTTCTTATATTGGTTGTAAAAGTGTGTTGCTTATTTGGATACAATTGATGTTGATTGTATATGTATATATATGCTTGGATGTGATGCGGTATAAACTTGAAAATAAATTTAAGTTAGTTAGAAGTTAAAACCGTTGCTTGTGTATGTGGACTATAGCATGTAAGTTATGTTGTGATGACGTTCATTATGCTGTATATGCTAAAAAGTTGGCTTTTTGACTTGTTAAGCGACCTGAGATCCTTTGGAAAACAAAATCATGTTTACTAGATTTAAATTTATAAATAGATTTCAAAGTTTCTAACTTTGCTTTGTTTGATTTTCTAAAACTTTATTAAAGTTATAATGTGGGTTAAAGTATAAAAGATAATGATTTTAAAGCATTTTTATAAAAAATATTTTGAAAATTATGGGTAATATAGCGATAAACGCTATAGATGTAGTTCGTAAAAACAAACTCCTTTTGCAAATTTAATTTGTTTTTATATTGGGATACTTTTGAAAAGTGTTTGCAAAACATATTATAAGTATTTAAAGGTAGTTATTTATTTATTTAATGATTAATTAATTAATTAAGCAATTTAGTACTTAACCATTAGTTAATGAAGGAAAATAATACTTAATTATTAATTAAGTTAATTATAATTAGTTAACTAATTAAAGTGATTATTAATTAATAATTTATTTAAGGATAAATTATTATTTAACTAATAATTAAGGATCAATTACTGTATCTTTTTTAACCTAAAGACAACACTTAATACATCTTGATATGCGTATGCTGATCATTTTAATGTTCGAAAGACAGGTCATTTGGGGTAAAGAAAGATTAAACCTTCATTAATAATAACTAGATAATAAATTAAAACTTCATTAATAATAATTAAATCTTAATTTAATCTTAATTAAATCTTAACTTAATTAGTAGTTAAACAAATATTTAAATTCTATCCTTTTAAAAATGGTTTAAAGTTTATTATCATTTTAAATAAGTTATTTAAAGGATAATTAAGCAATTATTATACCAAAAATGTTGAAGTTAATTTAATGCTTTCCGAATGATTGTTTAAAATCATTATTTTGTTAATATGATTTAAAGAGAATTAAACGAAAAATGTTAACTAATAATTTGTTTATGTAAAGATGTTTTAAATAATTGATGTTATCAAATGAACTTTAGTAAAGAAGTTTTGTTTTAAATAAGGGAAGTTTATAATAGGAATTTTATAAATTGAAAAGGATCTTGAAATTTGGGAAAGAGTTTTATAAATAATTTTGGATATTTACAAAGATATTTATAAATGATTTTGGATATTTATGAAAGTGTTTATAAATGATTTTGATATTTATAGAAGAGTTTTACAAACAGACTTACAGATTTATATAGAAATTTTATAAATATATTTGGAGTTTTGGTAAAGGAGATTTCCATAAACGAAAGGGACTGATTTAAAAAGGATTTATAGAAGAAGTTTACAAATGAAATTGAGATTTGATTTCCTTAAACCGATCTTCTTAATTATGGTGTTATGGAACATTCATTCCACACTTAATACTGAAGAAATAATGTTTAGGGTTATCCATATCTTCGCTTCTTGTAACGATCCACATTTCGGCTACGACGACCCACATTTTGGAAGGTTTAAATCGACAATAATTCACACATGTCCAACTTAAAAAATCCGGAACATAGATAATCAATAGGGTTAATTAAGAAAAACAAGAAAAGAAGAAGAAAACAAACACAGAATCTCGCAGTGGAACGATAAAATATAATAATCAAATAAACAACTCATGAAGCTGTTTATACCGTACATTTGATTATAATCTATACAACATTTATCGGAGTTTTATATACATCAGGGATAAGTAAATAATGCAGCAGACAACATGATGTAGAAATACTAGTGGAAACAATATACCAAATCTTCGTCGTCCTCCAGAATAAATCTTCAATAAGCTGAAATACTCAGGACTGACCCGAGCGTAATGAAAAGACAAAACACTCGAGTCAGGACTAAAATATCCTTATGTAAGTCAAATCAATATCACATATAACATGAGTGTAATAACGTTAGAGATGTTTATAGAATTTCACATCTCTTATCCAGTGCACGACGCGCGTGCAATAACTTAAGAGATGTTACATGATTTTCCATCTCTTAAGAATCCGTCAAAATATTTATATGTAGTAGAATATGCTACATATATAATGTCTAATGAGTAAAATAAATATTTTTCTTAGCGTTAAGGCTTTACATTAATCCCCTTTAATGCATTTTAAGCATTGTCATACAGTTTGCATATAAAACACTAGTAAACCGTCGGTGGATAGGGATGCGCCATTATGCGACAACACTAAACCAAAATCGTAGTGGTCTCGTACATGAATAAAAATATGACAAGACATGTGAGGCAATGCCCAAAGTAGGATACTACCAGTTTACCCTTCTCGGCTGGTAGTAACGCATCATAGCCATGACCGCTCACCGTGTCCAGCGCTCCCAAAATCTGAGTGTGCACACTAATCAATCACAATATAAACGATGGTAATACGAAGAAGTACATCCGCTAGAGGCAGCTAGCCTCATTGACCGGTACGACTCCTGTTTTAGTCATTTCAATTTGATGCAAGTGTTAAGCCAATCCATCATCATTCTCTTTCTTCAAATCCATGAAACGTACACCAAATCCAATCGCTTCATTCTGGGTCATCACTCCGCATGCGCAGTTGTTAAAGTGGTTTCGGTATCGACAGAGAGTATGCCCATACCCGGCCCCGGTCTCTTTAACAACCAAACGTTGTTTTACACACCATCTGGTACTTTTACATTTCGAAATAGTTCATACCTAATATCGAAATATCATATTCACTGTAAAATCAAATCCATTTCGAAATCATCATATTTACTCAAAATATACCATTTTACTTCAAAAGTCATTTTTGCCTCACTATTTCGATTT
The DNA here is from genome assembly GCA_030765085.1 of Allium cepa. Classification (NCBI taxonomy): domain Eukaryota; kingdom Viridiplantae; phylum Streptophyta; class Magnoliopsida; order Asparagales; family Amaryllidaceae; genus Allium; species Allium cepa. The sequence goes on from CM060932.1 coordinate 327,075,655, forward strand.
CGCTTCCAAAATCGTTTCGAAATTCAATTTAGGTTATAACTTCATTTTTACCCAATTCGCACTTAAATCCAAGATTTAATTATAAACATTTTACCCCTTTGACCACTTTGAATTTTAGAAAATAGTTTAAATAATTTTAAAATAGTTAAATAGTTAAAATAGTATAGTAGAACATAGATTGAGTATTAAAATAGTTTATATAGTAAACAGATTGGAAAATCAAATTAATTTTGAATATTTAAAAAGATAGACTTAAGTAGCTTATATCAAAATAATTTAATTGAAAATAGTTTCAAAGTCAAACCGATTTAATTCCAAGTTTTCCAATTCAAATCACTTTCAATTTCAACTTCCATTTAAATTCGATTTTTATCAAAATCATTTAAATATTTCAACTCAAAATTTTAAAATCATTTCATTTAACCAATCCGGCGTCCATATATAATTTTCTATCCTATGGCCAAGTGAATTCATTATTTCAATTTAATTTCAGGGATGGATATATATCATCTCAATCCAAAATAAATGTCATAGGTATATATCATTTCAACCTAGTTCTTAATTTATTCGAAATAATTCGATTTAAATTCAATTTTATTTCTTAAAATCAAAATCATTCAAATTATTTCAAATCAAAATTTTAGAATAATTTAATTTAACCAATCTGGTGTTCGTATATAATTTTCTATCATGTGGCTAAGTGAATCCATTATTTCAATTATATTTCAGGGATGGATATATATTATTTCAGTCCAAAATAAATGTCATAGATACATATCATTTCAACCTATTTCTTAATTTGTTTGAAATAATTCAATTTACATTTTTATATACTGTAAAGAATATACGGGATGATAGCAGGATATATCAAAATAAATAAACGTCCAAATCATCCAAAACATTAACCAATAACATCCATCACAATCAGCATCCAAATCAGTCAACTAATCGCATCAATTAACCAATTATCAATAATCAGAAATTTTACTACCAGTTTACTTCCCATTCAATTTAACCGTCAATTTAAATTTCTATCAGCTAATTCAGATGTCCATTTAAATGTCAATTAAAATTATCATACAACAGTCAAAAAATTTAAGTCACCTCAAAATTTTATGTTTAACTAACATAAAAATATTCTAGTACATCATGAGCGTTATAAAACACTCACCTTTTATTTTAAACTAAAATTATTTCAGCATTATATAAATGCCACTTCGACTACACGCCAAAGCCTTGGTCGATATGATTCCAATGCCGCTTGTTTGGTCTCAATCGGATCTCGTATGAGCGAGTTATGAATTTTATTAGCTATCGATTTTTAAATAAAATTAATTAAATGATAATCACCAATTAAAACTAATTACCACCTTACCTTTCCACTACCTTTCTTCCCAAACAAGCTCCTCCCTTCCCTGTACACTAACACTCACAGTAAACCCAAAATCCACTCATGCACGCACGCTTGAACATAATAAATACTCAACGAATTCAACCATCGACTCCACCAATATGTTTTTCACAATGCAGGCTCTCGATTCCACCCATCTGTCACAATTTCGTCACTACGTATCAAAACGCGACAGTCACATCGCGATCTACGGCCAGGAAAAAGATGTGACTTGCCATGATCGATCGCACACAACAAAAATTGGCCACGAGCTGCTATTTCGTGCGAGAAACCTAAAACAATCGACCCCAAGCCTATCGTTACCTCAAATTCAGGCAATCCCAAACCCTAGCTAATGAACTCACCACTATCTCGACTGTTCGTACTGAAAATGGAGTCACACCATCCAAAATGAATGCCAAGCTATAGATAAACTCGAAACATGAATTTTAATACTTGTTCCATGATTTTTCATTTATATATATATATATATTAATTTTTAAAGTTTCCATTTCTCATTTTCTTTTTTTTCTATATGTTTTTGAATTGAAAAGAGGGAACGTAGATGATTTTAAATCAAGGAGGAAGTAGGTACTATAATAAGGTGGCTGATGTATAGATATGGTGGCCAATAAGAAAGCTTGGAGGCTAATGTGAATATATGGTCAAGTCAATATATATTATTCAGATTTGAAAATATCTAGATATTTATTTCGAATCCCAATTAAGGCGTTCCATTAGGCATTTATAATGTTATACCTCTATTCTCAACGCAATGGAACAAGTTTCGAGTTCCAATTAGATCGTATGGAGAAGACAGCTTTTTGGACCCAATTATTATATTGAATTTTCAATATTAATTTTAGTGCGTTTCTATCTCGTATGACCATATCCCGTATCCCGTATGAACCGGTTTCATCGAATTTCGAGATTATGGCCAAAATGGCTGTTTTTTACTCGTTAATTATAATACGAAATTTCCAATTTCTAATTATTCAATTTCAAATCCAATTTTAAATGTTAAGAATCTTCATTGTTGTTTAAATAAAATTTAAATCAACTTCCGATATCATTTTCAATCATATTAAATTCAGAATTCAATTATTCAAATAATTTCCAATATTAAATTTAAACAATTTAATTTTCCTATAAATCAATATTAAATCATTAAGCTAGTTCCAAATAATTTTTTAGTTATCAACATTATTTTATTTCTATCTAAATAATTCACAATTATTATTCAACTTCGGTTATTGGTTATAAATCCAGTTAATATATAGAATTTCATTTCAATACTCGTTATCGCTAAATCTTCAATATTAATTTATTTCAAAATTTTATTCAAGTTCATATCCAATAACTTACATTCAAAATCATTAAAGTTTTATTTTTTACGATTTTACTCAATAATTTTTATCAAATTCCATAATTTAAAGTAGTTAAAATATGGGTCGTTACATTCTCCCCTGCTCAAAACTTTTCGTCCTCGAAAAGTGCTAAGTACAGAATTTAATACTTGATATATTTTCTCGAAATAATTAACTTATAAAATATTAAATCTCATTTAGAAAACCATTACTATGTTTCTACTATGCTACTCCAACCGGCTTATGGAATTTACAAGTTAGTTACCGAAACAAGTTATAAAAATTTTACAACTTCAAAAATTTTCTAACACATGGATTTACGGAAAATTTCGGCAGAATCTGCTTTGCGCGGCTCGATCGAATTTTTTTACAATTCAATGTATAACTCAAATATACTAAATAGATATCAAATATACATCTCATCTCAATGATGAGGCATCCCGCAGGGAAAAATATAAAAGCGTGGAATGTAATCCGAGAAGTGTACCTTATTATTATTAATTTGAGCGAGTTCGCTCGTATTAAGCAAGCAAAAGAAAAATATAATCGCGTATACGTCCAAACGGTCTTCGTATGTACCTATCTCAATTCAATTTAGAATATTAATCATTTATATGAGATACAAAAAGCATATATGAGTTTAATAGAGGCATATAACATGAATTTTAAACCAAAACCATTACATAAGCACTTATATACGACAAACAACAATCAAATACAATAAAACAGTTATAATGACGATTTACAACAAAGGAAACCATTCAATGCTAATATTTTATTTATACACTTTATTTCTTATTTACATTCAATTTTTATTAACATTTAATTGGTTTACTTCCAATTTATTCACATCTATTCCATTCACATTCAATTTATTCAATTAAATTTGTTAAATTTCACTTGTTTCATTTTACGTTTAGCAAAATCTCATATCAATTCATTTAACATCTTGTTTAACTAACATTTATCAAAGTTATAAACTATAGATTTTACTTTACATTTTCGCGAACCATTTGAATTATAATGTTCATATCTCCATTTTTAGCATCAACAATGTTAATGAATTATTTATTATATCCTTACTTAAGTTTCTTTACAACCTTATTCACATTTATTTTTCACAATTTCATTTAATAACAAATTTATTTGTGAAACATTTTATTAATCATCACTTTAGTTTATAATCATTCTATAAAAGTCCAACTTCTTATATATGACTTTATCTGAGTTTATAATTATCTCAAAAGTTACAAATTTAAATTCAATTTTTTTTGCAAATTTGTATTTAATTCCATAACCAATTTACAAAGATATTATTTATTTCATTTGTCTACATCTTAAGTTCCGCTTACTTATTCTATTTAGTCATTAATCATTTCATAGTATACTAATTAAGTATATTACTTTTATTATTACAACTAAATTTACATTTATATACATTAGAATTACTTTTAAGCTTTGTTTACTTATATAATATCCCATTACATTTCAAATCATCATTTTGTCTTTTAACAGTTGGTAAATCTTATTATATGTTATTAGACTGCAATTTGGGATTATACAAACTAATCTAATTCATTTTACTTAATTAGAATGTTTACTATTTTAACTTGTTTAAATTTTCTTTACTTTAAATTTTAGAGTTGTAAACTTCAACTACAAAGTTTCTCAAAACATTTAGCTTTATGTACATATTAATTTTTGAAGTTTCCATTTCTCGTTTTCTTTTTGCTCTACGTGTTTTTTAATTGAAAATAGGGAACACAAATGATTTTAAATCAAGCAGAAAGTAGGTTGTCACGTCCTATTTTCCGCACCGATTTAAACTAATTATAACCACAGTTGTCAGCCAAATCGCACGGGAAGACGGATAGTGAAAGAAAGAAAGAAGGTAGAAGATAGAAGAAAAAGAGAACAATTTAGAATCTCACAGCGGAATGAATACTTTATAATATAAAACAAATCTTTACATGAAATCAAATCATTTGCTTTAATAACATATACAGACTTAAATTAGAGTTACATCCATTTCCACTCGGACAGTTTATAACAACCTTCCCTTACAACTTGTTGACAACACAACCAATTACAACGGAATATAAGCATCTACGTGAATACGTCTTCTGATTCCAGCTCCTCTTCCTAAAGCTTCCACTCTCCTAGCTAAATCTGGAAATATGCTCGATCTGACCCGAGCATATGGGAAAAACACCACGCCTAGGTCAGTCTGGTAAACCAGCGTGAGAAACACACTCAACTTTATTAATTAAAGTTTCAAAATCTTTTTGAAATTAAAGGTATCTCGTAAGACCATGCCCCAAATAAACATGTCGGGTTTTTACCTTACGATAACCAAACAGTTCTTATAAAATTCTCTGATATTATAATAATGTCTAAGTACAAATACTTATTCAAATAACCAAAATTGTTACATTATTAAATTCCAGCAATACTAGCCACAAAGTGGGTTCTACAAACAAAACAATAAAGGCACGTAGAGAGAATGGATTTCCAACTAATGATTAGGCACCGCGGTACCACCTATCATGGTACCTGGTCTCGATCAGCATTCCGAGGACCCCTCCATTCCTCTGCAACACAAGACCGAAGCTACCTCTTACTGGATAGTCCGAATAAGACCACCCCATGGTAGGGATCAGCAATCGCCCACACAGCCGAATAAAAAGGGACCTCTAGACATGGATGACCTTACCCTAATTGGGTGCTACCCACTTAGCCTTGCCGTGTATCCCCTGATTTTCAGTCCTTACCGGTTGATGAGGTTCAAGGCTCAGCGTTACCTTTTTAGAACATTTCACTTAGAATGCTCACCGTCCTCCTTACGATGTTCTGAAAGCATTCATCCATATAAGTCTGTTCTAGGTTCGAACGGAACCGAAGGCACTATTCTTACTACATCCATTTTGGAATCATCCTCAGGATTAGTAGCGATTAGCCCATGCACTTCACTGCTCCATCTTCGACTCCAAGCCCTAGTCTTCATCACGAAAACGTACTCGTTGGATCGAAGTGGTTTTCGGATCAAAAATCCGATCCTGGTCTCTTCGAAACAACGTTCGCTATTTCCCATTAAACTCAACCCCGGTTCTTTAGGAAATACACAGACGACAAATAAGATCGGAGTTCATCTCCTAACCGTTAGTGGATGGGTTTCCTTATAATTCGTCCTAAGGAAAAACGAGTTTATACGTAAGGTATAACACCTCGAACGGTAACCGTACCATATAATTCTCGAGTTTCCTCTAGATACTTCCAAAGTTAAGTTTTTGTCCAGATTTGAAAGTTGGGTATTTAACTATCAAAATAATCAATCAATTCAACCAAGTTAATTTCCCATTGCAATTATTAAGCCTTGTTTACATTTAGAATCCAAATAGATTAAAATTTACTAATTAAGCTTATTTCGCTGGGTGTGTGTGTGTGTATATATATATATATAAAATAATTTCTTTCCAAATCATACTAATAATATTTCCAAATAAATTTCTCAAGTTTTAAAATAAAATACTCTTTTATAAAAGTTACTATAATATATTATTTAAAATGACACTTAATATTTAATAGATTTATCTTGAAGAAAATATACTTAAATACTAATTACTCTAATAAAAATTAACTTTTAAATGATTTTGCAAAAATAGTTTTATACTTGAAATAGTTTAAATAACACATAACTTATAAAAATTATACCTTTGTAAAAATTTCCAAAAATAAATTAACTTCCTTCTGTCATTTCTAAAATATTTATCAAATCTTTTACCACATCATTAAAAATAATATTTATTTAAAACAAAACTGTTCAAAGTCGACCCAAACAGAATAAGGCTTATCAGTCTCAACGGTACTTATCAAACTACAACTCACAGTTAATACAGATATTTAATATCAATCAGCTTTCATAGATTAATTCACATTATATGCTCAAATATAACTATCAGGCAAATAAACATATATATGCATAAGACCATAGATTTATCATTGCTAGTAAATATTTACAACAATTATACAGAAACTATCAGAATGATGGCTTATACCACCCACAACAGTAAATTAAATAATTAGCGGAATGGTGTCTGTTTCCGCTGACCAGTTGTCAAGCCGTTAGAATAATCTACAATGAACGAATTTATTTTGTTCGGGAACATCTTATAGATAGGCCGTATAAAATTATACAATGGTATTTATTCTCAAACGGTAATTTAATTCTGTTTGTACAAGCTTGTAAAATTTTACTTATTTAACTTCATAAAGGGTTAAATGACGGCACAATATCCGTCGATACAAACCATCTCCTTAATAACCCTATATTATCTGTGAAATTAAATAATTATTATAAATATAGAATCACTTAAGAATTTGAATTAATTCAAAAGTATAAACATTTATTTTCCCTTAATTATCTTAATTTTACTTTAATTTATTCAAAAAAAAGACTCAAGAATAAATTATTTTTAAAAGCTTGACTAATTTATAATAAAAATATTTTATTTATATTACCTTAATTAAATAGTCTTAAAATAAAACAAATTTATTATTTTTAAAATCCCTTGTTTTTATTAAAACTTAAATAAACATTTTAATATAAAAGAGGATTGTTTCAACACATTTGATCACTTGCTTATTACATGCTTTAATTTCATTACGGATTCACTTTTACATTATAACTATTTTCTTTATTTATTTAAATCCTATTTTTAAAATAAATCCAGACCAAACAGGCTGGAGCCCAAACCAAAAAAAGCTAAGGAACAAACTCGAAAACCCTTTAATTTAATCCTGTATCTAAATCAAATAAGACCAATAGGCCGAAGCCCAATCCCAAAGCAAAGAAAACAAACCGAAGACCATTCCACCTTCTTCCCTCATCAACCCTCTTCTTCCAAACCAACATCAGGATCACAACCCAGAACGATCGACTCAACCAATCCATACCGAGTTCTGATCGATTTGAGCATCACTTCGATAAAACCCGAGACTATGCCGACCTAATCACACGCATCACCAACCATGAAAACAAATGCTCTCGCTCGATCACACATGCACGTGCACTTACACACCCACGCCACTTCCCATCTCACTGCCGTGACACACCACCCAGTCCCTCATCATCTCCTGATCCAAATTACCACAACGTCGAGGCCAGCAACCCCTCTGATCAAAAATCGATCAATTTCTCAACCCTCCCAGAAACCAGAAAACCCACCTACCTCCACAAATCGACCCACCACAACCACGACCGGTCACAGCTTCGCACTCCACCTACGTCAGATGAAAGCCCTCCCATGCAGCCACCTCCAAGCCAAACCCTTTGAACTCTGGTCGCCCCATCACTTCTCGAAACCATCGCGGTGCCACCCAAAGCCGATACTACCCTTAAACCCTAAAGTCGATCGACCCACCAATCCATGCCCAAATCTAAGATTCTGCCACGGTCGATCGCTTCACCAAGCCCATGCGCACTTCTCAACGTCGTCGTCCTGACGCCTCCACCACCCACGGTGGTGAAATTAATTTTTAAAGAGAATTTGGTCATTTTAAAATTTCTTACATTATAAACTTTTAAAAATCATTATTTGACTTCTAAAAATACTATTTCTTTACCAGAATCCAAATAGCATGCTTGAATCCTGGTTTTAAATATATTGAATCTTCACCAAATTTGGTTATTCACTGTAAATCATATCATTAGAAAACTACGCAACGAAATCAATTCACAAAACTATTTTTAACACAAACTATACTAGAAAATAAACATTTTCTTAGTTTACAACATTATAACGACCCAGAATTTCTGTCATTTGAAATTCAGATATTTAATTGATTTTAAATATCTATAAGTAAAATTTATAAGTCGAATAATTTATTTTTCGAATATTTAGATTTAATTGGATAATTAAATCGATAATTTAATAATTGAAATTCTAGAAATAATTGAAAATTGGGTTAATGTGATTGAAAATGATTTGTAAAATTTTATTTAATCATATTGAAGTTATAACGATGTTATAGAACTTTTAAATTGAATTAAAAGTTAATTTGTGAAAATTGAATATTTTAATATTTAATCGACTAGTGAAAATAGCCATTTTTCAAACAGTCTAGGATTTCGAAAAATCCAGTTTTATCGGATTTGTAATGTCAAATTATTGTAAGGTTTCGAATTTCGTGTCAATTGGATTTACCGTTTGTCCGGGGCAAGCCAAAACGCATAGAAATTAGTTTAAATCGATTTAGTTTAAATTTGATCGTTTATTTCCGTAACTCGCACATATGATCGAATTAGCTTCCGAAATATATTCCATTGTCTCCGGAGCACCGGGTAAACCCTAGAAACGTCAGTCACCGCGCGAGATTTGGAGTTCGGAAAATTTCGAGTGAATAGTAATTGGGAAATTTTCTATAAAAGGCCTTCATATCTTCAATTTGCAAACAAAAGGAAAAACCCTCGGGTTTCAATGTCAGGCCGCCACTATCATTTAATGGCCGAAATGCATTCTTCTTCCTCCATGATTTTCTTCAAATCTACATAACGATTCAACAAGTGTTCAACTACAAAACTCTAGAGCGTAGTGAGATCTATAATGTGAACGACTATGATTGTTTTTAGGGCTTTGGATCATCGGCAATTTGGCCTCGAAGGCAGCGCATTCGCACACATTTTCCTCGATATCTGTGCAACCGAGCTTGGTCAAATCGTGGCCGGTGGTAGCTCTGGGTGAGGCGCGCGTAGTGGTGGTCGTTGATCGGCATGAAAGTGAACGTAGGTGGTGCGTGATTTGTTGATGGTGGCGGCTACCGTGGGTTCCTTCGTTCGAACGAAGGCTGGATGGAGGAGATGATGGCAATCACGGCCCAGATTTTTCAAAAGCAAAACGAACGGTAGTGATTTAATCTGGGTATAAAAATATAAAAGAAATTGAAATTAATTTATATTATAATGTGTACAAACTTTAAAAATTGATAACTTTGTCATACGAGATCGGAAATTGACGAAACGAATGGCGTTGGCTTCGTTTTGTCGAGCACTACGCAATTGAGCTGGTTTGGAGTTGTTTGGAGCTAGTGATAATTTTGGATAAAATTAAACGCATGTTTGATTTTATCCAAAATTATCACTAGCTCCAAACGAAACGCTACAACTGTTATCGGAAACTCAAGGTGAGAACTTCTCACTCTATCGAATTGTTTCGATTTAAATTTTAAATAGTTAGATTTAATATTGCTTGATTGTGTGATTGGATGATAGTTATTATCTGTTGTATTGAAATAGACCCTATACGCCGTATATTAAGCGGATGTTATTTATTAAACACATATACCGCGATAATTCCAACTTGTATGGAACTGATATTATATATGTACTTGGAGTTGATTTCCTGCATTGTATAGCGGATGAGACCCTATTGCACCGCATAATAGCGGATAGTATTTTATAAATCTCATATACCGTGGTATTCCGTCTTGAAGCGGAATTGGTATTATGCTAACACCTTTGGATGCAGGGAAACAGGTTGGAGGGATCCAACTGGATTCCTCAAACATTTGAATTTGTTTCAATGTTGTGTGTTGATCTATTTATAATCTGCGTGATTATCTTTGTGATTGAAATCGTTAAAGGCTAAATTTTAGCTGAATATATTTTTGGTATCGTTTGATGTCGAAAATAAATAAAATTGGATTTTTGAAATTTAAGCTGAGAATTCATAATAAAATTTTATTTTGGAATTGATTCATTTTAAATAAATAAATAAACGTTGAAATTTTTATGTTATAAAAATTATGATTTTGTGAAATATAACTGAAATGTGATTTTTGGGATGGACTTAGTAAGGGTCCAGAGCAGCCATTAATAATCCAGAGAGACTACGGAACTTCATTTTCAACTTCTACAGAAAGAACGAATGCTGATTCGGCTTCGAACAGCCATAAACTTGATTGACAATACTGCGCTATGAATAAAACGTGAATTTACTACATTCGATTTAAACCGTTCAAAACATACCTTTACAACAAGGCATGTTTTAGGGGACAAAGTGTTATCCCACCTTTTGGAAAAGCTGAGATACCAAAAATTAGCTGAAAACCAATGATTACTATTCTTGAATATCAACTGTGCACTGCAGGATAACCATGGATATCGATGAATTTTGTCCGAGTCCGGATCAGGCCGCAATTGGCAAGACACGATGAGCAAAGCTGTAGAAGCTAGCGTTTCAAATCTCATGTCAATCCGAGCTTGTATGTGCAAGTTATGATCGATTCAATTTAAGGAGAGAACATGCTGTTCATATCCATGAAGAGGTCGAGGTGATGGTCCATTCGAATCCATCAGGTTTGAATCCATCAGCATAACATCGTCTCGCTCCATTCGAATCCATCAGGTTCGAATCCATCAGGAGTTAGTCACTTCGAACCGATCTCGTTCGTACCCATCCTCATGCCTCAGTTCGACTCCATCTAGTTCGCATCCATCAGCGAGCAATAGTTCGAGTCCATCAGGCAACCGCTCTTCGGATCCATCGGTGACTTCACTTCGCATCCATCAGATGATTTCACTTCGCATCCATCAACAGATAGTGTGCTTCGTATCCATCAAGTAAGAGCCTCCTTCGTATCCATTAGGTACGGTCTAGTTCGTATCCAACCTTCATCACAACCACTTCGTATCGGTAACCTCCATCGTCATTTCGTATTGATCGATTCGTGGCTGATCAATACGAAGTACACTCCAGGAATCGCTGCGAAGGAAAACACGAATCGGTGGATGCGAGCATGACCGTTATGAAGCTATGGATATAGACGAAGCGTGGAACATGGATACGAGTGCGTCTTTAGGAAAAGAGGCATTCAACACAGCGACAAAGGTGGATCAACCCAGGGAAATAACACCACGTCATCGATGCGCACACGCTTTGGATGGAGTCGAACAAGATGGACTCGAAGCAATGGATTCGAAGACGACAAGCCAACAGACAACCCAAACTCGAATCGATCATAACTTGAGATCTACAAGTCCAAATGCCATGAAATTTTCACAGGAGCTTGCTTACATGTTAAAGAATGTCCACACCAAATTTCATCTTGATTGGATGATTTTATGATCGATTCGAATGGAGTTCGAATCGATCCCAAAGTGGGCCCAAATTTCCTGAGGCCGGTCGCGTGGGCCCACTCACGTGCCAAAGGAAGTCTCCCGAAGTTTGAGCGAGATCTGAGCCTCCTACGCCTATAAATAGAACCCCAGAGCCTACAGAAAAAGGATCTTTTGGCCATTGAACGTCCAGACTCTGTCGGAATCAATTCTACTTCCTTCCATAGCTGATATAGCCGAAATTCAATTATTGTACCTGCTGCAATCACTTGTAAATAGGAAAGAATATCAATAAAAGTTAAAACCTTTGAAGTGGATGTAGGCCGGAGATAGCCGAACCACTATAAATCGTGTGTTCTTGTTTATGATTTATGAATTGCTGCTTATTGTTTGCTGAGATCTGTGATTTGTGTTTGAATTTTGCTGATTTTGTATTCATACACTGGTGCTTTCACGATAATCGGGGTTTGTGACCAATTTTGGCGCAAACACTTTGGTGCTTTCACTGAGAAAGACTAACACCCACTACACCAGATTCAAAGTTCAGATTTGAAAGTTTGAAGAACTCGGACTGATTCAACAATGACTCGACAGAATAGTAGAAGACAAAGAGTGGAGAGAAGCCAATAGGAAGGAAGTCGGGAGGCATGCTCTGGAGCTGGAGAAGGACAAGCCTCGATCTACATCACTAGGGACGAGATAGAGGCTATGGCAAATTCGATGCATGAAAGAATGATGAAGACTCAATAGGAGATGCTGCAGAATTTCCTCGAACAAATTAGGGCGGTGAACGTGCAAAACCTTGGACCTACTATAGCAACCGCGAGTGTGGGACAAGGGGTTAGGATTACAGAGTCTAATGAAGATCAGGTTCAAGACTAGAATGCAGGAACTGAAGGTAATCTACAAGGACTCGAGCAGACCCTCAGGGTCCGATACTGAGAGGCTAAGGGATGGAGCTCAACAGGCTAGAGTCGATGCTAATGCTAACGAGCCACCCGAAGAGTATGTACTAGAATTCCCTTCAAGGCTCGGGGGGCAGGATAGAAACTTGACAAGGGGTCAACCCCTGGGCGGAGATGAGAGAATGATTGGTCTAATGCGACGAATCATGAGAGGAGGATTGTCTAGTGGAGGGGTGGAAGAAGTCAGTCGTAGTCCGTTTACTCCGAACATCCGAAACGCAAGGAACCCTCCAAAATTTAAACTACCAATACTGGATCCTTATGACGGGAGGTCAGACCCGACCATGCACATTACCAGATATATTAGGCACATGGAAGTGCTCGGAGCATCCGAAGAGGTAATGGCACGATGTTTCCCCTTATTTTTATCGGACTTAGCTGCGCTTTGGTTCAGGCAACTGGAGACCGGATCAATCAGAACATGGAGCGAGCTTGTAGATTGCTTCATGAGATAGTTTAGGGTCCATGTGACGTGACCCAAGAGTGTGATGACTTTAGACTCGATAAAGTAAAGGACCGGAGAGTCCATAAAAGATTTTCTACTAAGATTCAATGCAACGGTGACTTCTGTAGATCGCCCAAATCCATCAATGATTTTGATGGCGGCGGTGGCAGGAGTTGGGGAAGGCACCCAATTCAAAGATTCTCTGACCAATGATCCATCGCAAGATCTCGGAGAGTTCTATCATAAAGCTGAAAAGTTCATCCGATTAGAAGAATCGCGAGCCGAGAGGCAGGAAACAAACGCCGCGCAAAGCAAAGGAACCTCCAGGGAACAGTCCAGAGTAGATAAAGGAAAGAGGAAACAGAATGACAGGTACGATGGTCCTAATAAACGGAAGAAATTCCGAGAACCTAGATTCAGGCAATACGCAGATCTGACTGCAGGCCTGGAATGAATTTACACTGAAACTCGGGGGAAACTCCCTTATCGAAAGCCACCCAGGAGAGATCCCACTGAGCAGGAGCGCAGAACTGGTAAATATTGCATATTCCATGAGCTGGATGGGTACACTACAGATGAATGCCACCATTTGAAAGATGAGGTGGAAGAACATGCCAGGAGTGGCAGACTGCCATAGTATGTCAGAGAACGTGCAGCAACGGTAAGGCCTGAACAACTGCTGCCCCCACCTAACAGAAGCGATCCTGGATCGGGGTCACGACTCATCATCAACTGACTAAGGTGACAAGGGCCAAGTCAGGATTTGAACTTTGGTCAAATAATTCCATTAGATTTGTTTTTAGAATAAACGGCTATTCCACTTACTCATGTACGGGAATCGGAGAGATCCCTAGGCATGCTCTGAGATGGTAATAGACCGTCCTGCCCGGAGAGGCGATGTCTAGTTTTTTCCTTGTGTTTGAGATTGAACATCAAGGACCTGAATTTAATAAATGAATTTGAATTTCTTGAAATAGACCTCTGACCGGAGAGTTAAAGGATGAACATTAAATACAAATATAAAAATGATCGCTTTATGACCCAACCCGGAGAGGCAGGGTCCGGAGTGCGAGAAGTGAGTTGCTTCGCCGGAGAGCGATAGGATCAACTCACTTAAGCGCTGTTTCCCCTTCACCGGAAAGTGACAGGATGGGATCCAGCAAGAGCCCGGAGAGGCTATGACCGGTCTAGAGCAACCAAGACATCGCTTAATGTTCAGATACACTGAACCGGAGTGCAAGAAGTGAGTTGCTTCGCTGGAGAGCGACAGGATCAACTCGCTTAACACTGTTTCCCCTTCACCGGAGAGCGACAAGATGGGATCCAGCAAGAGCCCGGAGAGGCTATGATCGGTCTAGAATGACCAAGACATCACTATACGTCCTAGCCGGGATCAGAGTGCAAAGGATAGATGGCAATGCCAGAATGCAATATGATCTTTCTATCCATTCGCTAAGTCTGGGATGGACTTAGTAAGAGTGTAGAGTAGCCATTAATAATCCGGAGAGACTATGGAACTTCATTTTCAACTTCTACAGAAAGAACGAATGCTGATTCGGCTTCGAACAACCATAAACTTGATTGATAATACTACAGCTATGAATAAAACGTGAATTTACTACACTCGATTTAAACCATTCAAAACATACCTTTCACAAAAAGGCATGTTTTAGGGGACAAAGTGTTATCCCACCTTTTGGCATAGCTGAGATACCCAAAAATTAGCTGAAAACCAATGATTACCATTCTTGAATATCAACTGTTCACTGCAGGATAACCATGGATATCGATGAATTTTGTCCAAGTCCGAATCGGGACGCAATTGACAAGACATGATGAGCAAAGCTATAGAAGCCGGCGTTTCAAATCTCAAGTCAATCCGAGCTTGTATGCGCAAGTTATGATCGATTCAATTTAAGGAGAGAACATGTTGTTCGTATCCATGAAGAGGTCGAGGTGATGGTCCATTCGAATCCATCAGGTTCGAATCCATCAGCATGACAACGTCTCGCTCCATTCGAATCCATCAGGTTCGAATCCATCAAGAGTTAGTGACTTCGAACCGATCTCGTTCGTATCGATCAAGTTCGTACCCATCCTCATGCCTCAGTTCGACTCCATCTAGTTCGCATCCATCAGCGAGCAATAGTTCAAGTCCATCAGACAACCGCTCTTCGAATCCATCGGTGACTTCACTTCGCATCCATCAGATGATCTCACTTCGCGTCCATCAACAGATAGTGTGCTTCGTATCCATCAGGTAAGAGCCTCCTTTGTATCCATTAGGTACGGTCTAGTTCGTATCCAACCTTCATCACAACCACTTCGTATCGGTAACCTCCATCGTCATTTCATATTGATCGATTCGTGGCTGATAGATATGAAGTACACTCCAGGAATCGCTGCGAAGGAAAACACGAATCAATGGATGCGAGCATGATCGTTATGAAGCTATGGATATAGACGAAGCATGGAACATGGATACGAGCGCGTCTTCAGGAAAAGAGGCATTTAACATGGCGACAAAGGTGGATCAACCCAGGGAAATAGCACTACGTCATCGATGCGCACGCGCTTTGGATGGAATCGAACAAGATGGACTCGAAGCAATGGATTCGAAGATGACAAGCCAGCAAACAACCCAAACTCGAATCGATCATAACTTGAGATCTACAAGTCCAAATGCCATGAAATTTTCACAGCAGCTTGCTCACATGTTAAAGAATGTCCACACCAAATTTCATCTTGATTGGATGATTTTATGATCGATTCGAATGGAGTTCGAATCAATCCCAAAGTGGGCCCAAATTTCCTTAGGCCGGTTGCGTGGGCCCACTCACGTGCCAGAGGAAGTCTCCCGAAGTTTGAGCGAGATCCTCCTACGCCTATAAATAGAGCCCCAGAGCCTACAGAAAAAGGATCTTTAGGCCATTGAACGTCCAGACTCTGCCGGAATCAACTCTACTTCCTTCCATACCTGATAGCCGAAATTCAATTATTGTAACTGTTGCAATCACTTGTAACCAGGAAAGAATATCAATAAAAGTTAAAACCTTTGAAGTGGACGTAGGCTGGAGATAGCCGAACCACTATAAATCGTGTGTTCTTGTTTATGATTTATGAATTGCTGCTTGTTGTTTGCTGAGATCTGTGATTTGTGTTTGAGTATTGCTGATTTTGTATTCATACACTAGTGCTTTCACGATATTCGGGTTTTGTGACCAATTTTGGCGCAAACAAATATTTTTGAAAATAAATAATTTGGGAAATTATTTTAAATCGGGTTATGTTGTGAATATTGATTGATAGTTAAATAACCGACTATCAATATTGACCCTTAAATGGCTATTTGGTGTGAATTGGTTGAAATTGAATGCTACACTTATTTTTAAATTATTGCGCTCGTTATTCAGATTACCCATTCCGAATAGTGATACGACATAATGGATAGCATTGAAAACCAGTGTTGAAGACCAGGTATTTGTGAAAACGATAGGATGACCTATCGATTGTCTCTGCACCATTAGCTACGGTATGGAGATTTCCTTTGTGAAGGGAAATTCGATCGGGATTGTGAATACCCGGATTGCAAGAGCTTCTTTTGAAGTGCCTTCGGTTCTGTTCGAACCTGGAACAGACTTGTATGGTTACGTGTCTGACATTACATTTTTAGATATAAAGCAGATTTCTTTCAAATACATCTCTATTGGTGGCGGAGAATTTATTCTCTTAGCTTAACACCCTTCTCTGAGACGTACGAGCTCAGAGGTTTTGTAGTTGAAGGTTATCAGCGATATATTACCAATTTGGTAATGTGGCATGCTGAGTGTTGCTGTGTGATGATTACTTATTGATCATTTATTGATCAAAGCGTGGCTTTGTGAAAAGCGTAGCTTTGTGGACGAGACTTCATCAGACCTCACACCTCGGAAATGGTCGAAACAGGAATATGCGGCAAGGTTATGAGGATCGCGCTCTTTAGGGTATGTCATTTCCTTCTGGAAAAGTGTGGTGCCAGGTATGGAGCCCTGATGCTTAACCTATGTGGTTTCTCCAATCTTATATTTCTGTGTGGTTGTTGCTTGGTGATAAAGGGCCCTCGGATAAAGGTCCCAAAGGACCGGGGGTGGCATATTCGTGTAGTAGTTACCTAGTTACAAAGGTAACCCGGCCTTGTGTTGGCAGAGAGTTGGTTAAGTTCTCGGGACGTTCCGCCAGAGGCGATCCCATGTGGCAGTAGGAAGTTCCTTAGCCTGACCATTGTTGGAAATCCAAAGAAACAATACGACCCTTGTACGGTTTTAGTTGTAGAACCTGCCATTTAATATGGTATCTATAGTAGGCATACTATAATGGTACCTATGCCGGCTAAGATTTATATTCTATTTTCAAAATGTTTTCATCACTATGAACTAATAATAATATAAAAAAATTGATTTGTTATGCGTAGTAAGCATGTTTGACTATCATAAGGAGAAATCTCCTCTAATTCTGCGTTTGCATTGTGTATGTGCGGGGAGGCCTTATGGTAGTTTCATTTTCCAAAAGCATTGCGGATATTTTTTTTCACTTCACTTGTTGTTGTTGTTGTTTTAAAAGATAAATAACTGTTTTGAGTTCTCACACCAGTCCCATGACCGACCTGGAGTTTATCGTTCTCTTCCTAAACTCTAGGTGCCCATAATTTTCCACACAGGAAGCCTAGAGTCAGGTTATCAGGTCATTCTAGATTTAGAAGTGCTTTGGAGCTCAAGTGGCGAGCTGGATGGCGAGACGTATTACTTGTATATGATATTATCTTTCCGCTGTAAATTCACTTGTAGGGACATGTTTGTATAACTGTCCATTGTCCAGTTGTGTTGTATATTGTTGTTGTGCACTCTGATGATGATGTAATGTATTAACTGATGTAGTTCTTATTTTTAAAGATTATTCATTTATCTATTATATGTTGTTCCGCTGCGAAATGTGAGATTCTGATATTGTTTCTATTCTATTTTCTTACTTCTTCTATCTTTTTCTTCTACCTCTTCTTTTTAACCCTAACGATTCGGTTTTCCGACATTCGATTGCGCGGCGTTTGATACAGTGGACGTAAGAATGCCGACCTTCGGATCCCGATAAAATCGTGTTCGTTACAAACATCATCAAATTCGAGCTAAATCAAGAGATATAGATTTTTGAAGTGGGGATGAGTAAAATGTTCGCTGTCAACAGAGCAAATATTTTCATTTTCAAATTTGAAAATAAACGTTTCTCACCTTAAACATTTTGATTCCAGAAGCTTTTAAAGTTGAAGTTGAAATCTTTAAATATGAATTCCAACAACTTGCTTTTGAATCCTTGCTTGAATGATAAGAATAGAGAATGTTTTCTTGATCACCAGACTAATTATAGAGTAATTGCTTATTTTTCTCCGTCGATTGAATTCTTGTTTATAGTTTGAATAGAAGATATTTCTTAAGTTACAGGTTTAAATCTTAAACAACAACCCAGATCAAAGCCTATATATATACACAAGCATGCAACATCATATGATAGACTGAGATGATTTTTGGTGGCTGAGCAGATATTTGCTTTAATTGTGAAAGAAATTTGAAAAGAAAAAGATGATTATTACTATATTTTATCAGTAGTTTACTGCCAAGTGTTAGTATGTTTTCTAATTTAAATTTCATTACTTAATACCTATTGTTTTACTTTATTGAAAACTGTTTTGTTAACTTGCATTGCTCTTAACAGTTAATGATTTTGAAGTCTTTTCCCTTATTATATTTTTGTATATAAACCATACAATATTTAAGGTGTGTGTGTGTGTATATATATATGTACACTTATGAAGATAGGCAGCCATAGTTATCTTTTCTTAACTCAAACCAGTTTTTCTATTACCCTGTTTCCTTTTTACTGCTGATTTATTTGACCTGAAATCCTTCTTTGCTTTATTTTTATATAAACTATAAATACTTAAAATATATGTATACATTCTTATGATGTTGGATAGCCTATAGTTGTTATTGTCTTAATAAAATAAATGTTTGCATTTTATACTTTTACGCAATTTTAAAAATGAAACTTATTAATTAAATTTTAAGGATATAAAATAACACTTTTTAAAACACTTTTCAGTCAACATGACTTCACATACATTTATTATAAAAAAAGGATTACAAAGTAGTTCTTAAAACAACTTCTAAGCCTTCATGTATATATGTGCCCATATATACATCTTTTAATGATAATATATAAATATGTTATTTCCAAATAAATCACGTTCATTTGATGTTTATGTATATATAATTTCTCTTAGTTATACTTATGTGATTCCTATACACATCATTTAATTTATAACATAACATTTTTATTTATTTATAGATATTATAAATTTTCCTTTTGAACTATCTTTACATATATACAACTTTCCTTATTCAAGATGTGTGTGTGTGTGTGTGTGTGTGTGTGTGTGTATGTTATTTTAGAAAAGTTCACTCGAAACTCTTTTATTAATATAAACAATATTGTTTATATGCCCAAAATAAAAAATACCCCTTTTTACTTTATTATCAATTTCTATCCAAATTATATATACACATATAAATTTTATTATCCCTATATGTAAAATATAAGCATATGATTTTTTTCCAATTAATTTAATTTAATTTTATATTTAGAAAAAATATAAATATTTTATTTTTAAAACAAAATACACATATTTTATCTAAAACAAGTATACATATTTTATTTAAAACAAAATATACATATATAAGAAATTCCATTTGATCAATCTGTATTTTAATATAGATCTGCAAATTCAAATTATATTGGTTTTGGAAAATTAGATATAATTATTAATTATTGATTAACGGGAATATTTTATATTTAAATACAATATTATTGAATATTATAAATTAATATTCACAACTTGAGATGTCAAAAATCCTGGGTCGTTACATAGGTACTATAGTAGGGCGGCAAATATACAGATAGGGTGGCTGATAAGAAGGTTTGGAGGCTGATGTGAATATATGGTCGAGTCAATATATATATATATATATATATATATATATATATATATATTATTTAAATTCGAAAATATGTAGATATTTATTTCGAACCCCGATCGAGGCATGCCGTCAGGCGTTTATAATGTTATACCTCTATTCCAAATCAATGGAATAAGTTTTGAGTTGCAGTTCGATCGTATGGAGAAGATAGCTTTTTGGACTCAATTATTAAATTGAATTTTCGATATTAATTTTAGCGCATTTCTATCCCCTATGATCACGCGATAACTCCAAATGTTACAAAATTTGGAATCCTATAATAATACACCATTATGGATCCAACGGAACTGGTTTCATCGAATTCCGAGACTGTGGCTAAAATGACTATTTCTTACTCGTTAATTATAATATGAAATTTCCAATTTCTAATTATTCACTTTCAAATCCAATTTTAAATGTTAACAAACTTCATTGTTGTTTAAATAAAATTTAAATCAACTTATGATATCATTTTCAATCATATTAAATTCAGAATTCAATTATTCAAATAATTTCCAATATTAAATTTAAACAATTTAATTTTCGTATAAATCAATATAAATAAATCGTTAAGTTCCAAATAAATTTTTAGTTATCAAAATCATTTTATTTCTATATAAATAATTCGTAGTTATTATTCAGCTTCAGTTATTGGTTATAAATCCAGTTAATATATAAATTTCATTTCAATACTCGTTCGCGAAATCTTCGAAATTAGTTTATTTCAAAATTTTATTCGAGTTCATATCCAATAACTTACATTCAAAATCATTAATTTTTTACCTTTTTACCATTTTTACACAACAATTATATCAAATTCCATAATTTAAAGAAGTTAAAATACAGGTCGTTACATTCTCCCCCACTCAAAACTTTTCATCCTCGAAAAGGGCTAAGTACAGAATTTAATACTTGATATATTTTCTCAAAATAATTAACTTATAAAACATTAAATCTCATTTATAAAACCATTACTACGTTTCTACTACGCTACTCCGATCGGCTTATGGAATTTACAAATTTGTTATCAAAACAAATTATAAAATTTTTAAAACCGTAAAATTTTCCTAACACCTGGATTTACGGAAAATTTCGACAGAGTCTCCTTTGCCCGGCTCGATCGAATTTTTTTTACAATTCAATATATGACCCAAATATACTAAATAGACATCAAATATGCATCTCGTCTCAATGACGAGGCATCCCGTAGGGAAAAATATAAAAGCACAGTGTAACGACCCAGAATTTTAATTAATTAAAATTTGAATATTTAATTAATTTTAAATATTAATAAGTGAAATTTATAAGTCGAATAAATTTTATTTCGAATAATTAGATTTAATTGAATAATTAAATCGATAATTTGATATGTTAAATTACAGAAATAATTGAAAATCGGGTAAAATATGATTGAAAATGATTTGTAAAATTTTATTTTATCATGTTGGAGTTAGAATGATATTTTAGAACTTTTAAAATCGAATTAAAAGTTTAGTTGTGAAAATTGAATATTTTAATATTTAATCGACTAGTGAAATTAGCCATTTTTCGAACAGCCTCAAAATTGGACGAAACTAGTTCCATTGGATCCGAAATAGTTTGTTATTACCGGATTTCAATTTTTGTAGCAATCGGAGTTATCGTTTGACCGTGGCAGCTCGAAACGCATCGAAATTGTTTTAATATTAATTTGGCGAGTTAAAATAGCCATTTTTCAAAAAGTCTCGGATTTTGATGAAACTAGTTTCATCGGATCCGTAATGTGATATTATTGTATGGTTTCAAATTTCGTGTCAATTGGATTTACCGTTTTTCCGGTGCAAGCTAAAACGCCTAGAAAATCGTTTAATCGGTTTAATTTTAAATCGAACGTTTATTGCCATAACTCGCATAGATGACCGAATTAGCTCCCGAAACACGTTCCATTGTGTTCGGAACGCGGGGTAAACCTTAGAAACATCAACCGGCACGCTTCGTTTGGAGTTCGGAAATTCCGGGTGAATAGTAATCGGTGAAATTTTCTATAAAAGCCCCCCCTTCATAATTTGCAAAAAAATATCAAACCCTAACCCTAAACTGAAGCAGCCGCCACCCTCTTCAACCTATGGCCAGAAAACAATTACCTTCTTCCCAATTTTTCTTCTAATCCATGCGTTGATTCAAGAAGTTTTCAACTAGCAAAAGGTAGAGGGCATTGAGGTCTTTGATCTCAACGGTGGAGATCGCATTCGGAGCAGTGTAGTGGTCGAAATCATGGCTCAAAGGCCTGATGTTGCACACGCATTTCGAGGATGGTATGATGACCAAGCTTGCTAGGGTCGTGGCCGAGGGTAGCGTTCGTCACAAGCTTTCGAGTGGTAGTGCCTGATCGAATTTTTATCAAGTGTGGTGGTCGCGGCTATTAACCCTAAAAATCAAAATGGGTTCGGCTCCAATTCTCTGAGAACGTGCGTACGTGAAAGAGGAAGGAGAAGGAGGGGGGGGGGAAGCGCACGGTCATGATGGAAAGATAGTGGATCCAAGGGCTGAGAATAGATGAAGGTTAAAATAAATAAAAGAAATGTCGTAAATTTTATATTAAAAATTCGTAAAACTTGTAAAATGCATATCTTTTTCATACGAGGTCGAAAACGCACGAAACCAGTTGCGTTGGAATCGTATGGACGAGCACTACACTATGGAATTGGATTGGAGTCGTTTGGAGTTAGTGAGAATTTCGGGTAAAATTAAACGTCCGTTTAATTTTATTCGAAATAAATCGCTAAAACGAAATTGAAATCAAGGTGAGAACTTCTCACTCAATCGAATCGGTTTCGATTTTATTTTAAATAGTTATATTTAAAATATTTGGATGCATGTTTGAATGATGATTGTTATCTATTGATTGTTAAAATAGACATTATGCGCCGTTAGTAAGCGTATGTTATTTATTAAAAACATATACCGCGAATATTTCATAAACAGTGAAATTGGTATTATTTATGTACTTGGATTTGATTTCCCACAGTATATAGCAGATGAGACCCTATTGCGCCGTCTATTAAGCGGATAATATTTTAAATCCCATATACCGCGATAATTCCGTACTGGAGCGGAAATTGTTATTGTGCTAACATCTTTGGATGCAGGAAAACAGGTTGGAGGGATCCAACTAGATTCCTCAACAGTATTTATTTGATTATGGATATTTTGATATTCGTTGATTATCATATTGATATATGATGTCGTTGTTGTCGTGATTGACTATTTGGTATGTAGCATCATTGGACCAAATTTTGGAATTTTAAAAGGATTTTAAAGTGATTTTTGAAAGTATACGTTTATAAAATATTTTTGGAATTGATCCATTATAAATAAATAAACGTTATAATTTTAATGTTATAAAAATTATGATTTTTGAGAAAGATAGTTAAAAGTTGATTTTTTAAAATATGGGGCTAATGATTTTATAAAATAGTTTAAATTGGGATTTTTGGATTTATTGTGAAAAGTTTAAAAATAGGATTTATAAAATTTAATTATTTTATAAATCAAAATAATGAAATTATAAAGGACTTTAAAGACGTTTTAAAAGAATAATATAAATTGATTTGTACAAAAAAATTTATAAACTGATATTTGTAAAATTAAAATGTTGGAATTATAAAACGAGTTTTTATAAGTGTTAGAATGAATTGTAAATGAATTTCATAAATGAATGAAATTCATAGAATTATAAACAGTGAAGTTATAAATGGAATTTTATAAGCAGTAGGTTTATAAAATTTGTAAAGTTATTTGAAGAATAGATTTGGATAAGTAAATGAATCTTATAAGTTATAAGATTTATAAATTTGGAAAGTTTAAAAGAATGTTTTTTGCAAACAAATAAATTATAAGTATTTAACTTATAATATGAACTTTTAGTATATCATTGAGATATGAAATTGAATAGATTAATAAAAG
This sequence comes from Allium cepa, assembly GCA_030765085.1. Classification (NCBI taxonomy): domain Eukaryota; kingdom Viridiplantae; phylum Streptophyta; class Magnoliopsida; order Asparagales; family Amaryllidaceae; genus Allium; species Allium cepa. The sequence continues at coordinate 327,099,922 of CM060932.1, forward strand.
AGATTTATAAAAGGAAGTTGTTATAAAATAAATAGAAATGGAATTTATAAACGTTGTTTTATAAATTCGCAAATGACTTATTTTGATAAGTAAATTGTTATAACTTATTAATGGAGTTATATTCACGTTTTAGACAGTGAATAAATCCTTTAAAATGAAACGTATAGAAATGATGAAATTGTTAACCTAGTATATTCACGTTTTTGAATAGTGAATAATATGTTAAAGAAATTGTTTTGAATGTGATGTTTTAAATAGAATTAAAACGATCTAACGATGTTTTCAAAACGTGTTGAGATTCGAAACCATAGATTTCAACATTCATTGTTGAAATAGACGTTTTCGAGAAATAAAAGGAAATGGTGGACTATAACACTGTTGTTATAGTAAATGATTTCCGAAAGGAAATGTTTTGTATAGTATTGGGATTTATATATCTATTTTAATTTCGAATCCCTATACTAGTGATTTTGGGTTGTCGTAACGATGTTTTACGCAACATTCGTTTTGGCCCAAATAAATATGTTTAAGAGAATGATTTTCTTAAAGAATGAAATATATACTTAATCTCGATTTAAGTATATTGAATATTTTCCAAGTGTTGAAAATAAATGGATTTGTGAATTACTTATTAAATAAGTATGGAAATGTTTTCTAATATAAAGTGAATATTTTGAGAATTTATCTTTTTGAAGATAAATTGAAAATGAATAATTGAAATCGTATATTCATAGATATTTTGGAATATAAATTCACTATGGAATTTATAAAAGAAAGTGGAATTCGTTTAAAAATAAATATTGATTTATTTTTGAAGTATTGAAAACATGTATCTTGTAAAGATATTTTTGGGGAATAAATAATTTGGAAAATTATTTGGAATCTGGTGATGTTGTGCATATCCATTGATAGTTCAATAACCGACTATCAATATTTACCTTTGAAAGGTATTTGTTGTGATTTGCTGAATTTGAATGCTACACTTATTTTTAAATTTATTGCGCTCGTTATTCGGATTACCCATTCCAAATAGTGATACGACGTAATGGATAGCATTGATGACCGGTGTTGAAGACCGGATATTTGCGAGAGCGATAGGATGACCTGTCGATTGACTCTGCACCGAGTTGCTCCGGTATAGAGTTCTCCATATGTCATGGGGAATCCGATCAGGATTATGGATATCCGGATTGCAAGGACTTCTTTGTAAGTGCCTTCGGTTCTGTTCGATCCCGGAACAGACTTGTATGGATTGTATGTCTGACATTACAAATTGAGATATAAAGCAGATTTCTTTCAAATATATTTCTGTTGGTGGCGGAGAATTTATTCTCTTAGCTTAACACCCTTCTCTGAGACGTACGAGCTCAGAGGTTATGTAGTTGAAGGTTTTCAACAATATATTCCCAATTTGGTAATGTGACATGCTGAGTGTTGCTGTGAAATGATCATTGTGTTGATCATTTGTGATAGGATCATTTGTTTGATCGTTTATCTTTGTGATCATTTCTATGATCATTTGTGACCCAAAGCACAGCTTTTGTATAAAGCGTGGCTTTGTGGACGAGACTTCGTCGAGCCTCACACCCCGGAATGGTCAAAACAGGAAAGATGCAGCAAGGTTATGAGGGGTAGCTCCCTTTAGGGTATGTGCATTTCCTTCTTGAAAAGGGTGATATCATGGTATGGAGCCCAGATACTTACTCATGTTGAAACACTTTATTATTATGGTGTGATGTTGATTACGAGCGCTCGGTTAAAGGCCCCAAAGGACCGGGGGATGGCATACTCGTGTCAGTAGTTACCTAGTTAGGGGTAACCCGGCCTTGTGTTGGCAGAGATCCGGTTTGGTTCTCGGGGACGTCCTTCCAGAGGCGTTCTCATGTGGCAATGGGAAGTTGCTTGGCCTGACCATTCGTTGGAAATCCAAAGAAACAATACGATCTTGTACGGTTTTAGTTGTATAACCTGCCATGGAATGTGGCGGTAACCTGCTATTGAACATGGTAGCTATAGTAGGCATAAGTGCGGAATGCCTATGCTGGCTAAGATTTATATCTTTATTTTCGAAATGAATTTTTTCTACACTATGCACTAGTAATAATATCAAATGTTCTTTTTAATGCGTATCAAGTATCTTTGACTATCATAAGGAGAAATCTCCTCCGATTCTGCGTTTGCATTGTGTGTGTGTGCGGGAGGCCTTATGGTAGTCTCATTTTTAAAAGCATTGCGAATTGACTGTAAAAATATTCCTCTATTTTGTTTTCAAAGATAAATAAACTGTTTTGAGTTCTCACACCAGTCACATGACTGACTCGGAGTTTATTGTTTTCCTTCCTAAACTCTGGGTGTCCACCAATTTCCACACGGGCAGTCAAGAGACAGGTTTATCAGGATATTCTGGAATTCAGGAGTTGCAGGAGGCAAGCTGGATGACATGGCGTATTATTAGTATATAGTATTTCTTTTCCGCTATTTGATGTTGTTTGTTGTTGTACACTCTGATGATGAAATGTAATGAAATGTGATGTAATGTAATGATTGATATAGTTCTTTGTTTAAAGATTATTCATTTATCTATTATATGTTGTTCCGCTGCGAATTGTGAGATTCTGATGTTGTTCTGTTATTTCTTTCTGTTTCGTTCTATTTTCTTTTCTCTTTATTTTCTATCTTTTCTCTCTTCTTCTACCTCTTTTCTTTTCTTAAAACCCTAAGTGTTCGGTTTTCCGGCATTCGATTGCTCGGTAGTTGATACAGTGGACGTATTGATGTTAGTTTTCGGAAGTCGAAGAATCGGGTCCTTACAATGTTCTTTTAAACTTTCCAAATATATAAATCTTATAACTTATAAGATTCATTTACTTATCCAAATCTATTCTTCAAATAACTTTACAAATTTTATAAACCTACTGCTTATAAAATTCCATTTATAACTTCACTGTTTATAATTCTATGAATTTCATTCATTTATGAAATTCATTTACAATTCATTCTAACACTTATAAAAACTTGTTTTATAATTCCAACATTTTAATTTTACAAATATCAGTTTATAATTTTTTTTTGTACAAATCAATTTATATTATTCTTTTAAAACGTCTTTAAAGACCTTTATAATTTCATCATTTTGATTTATAAAATAATTAAATTTTATAAATCCTATTTTTAAACTTTTCACAATAAATTCAAAAATCCCAATTTAAACTATTTTATAAAATCATTAGCCCTAAAAATCAACTTTTAACTATCTTTCTAAAAAATCATAATTTTTATAACATTAAAATTATAACATTTATTTATTTATAATGGATCAATTCCAAAAATATTTTATAAACGTATACTTTCAAAAATCACTTTAAAATCCTTTTAAAATTCCAAAATTTGGTCCAATGATGCTACATACCAAATAGTCAATCACGACAACAACGACATCATATATCAATATGATAATCAACGAATATCAAAATATCCATAATCAAATAAATACTGTTGAGGAATCCAGTTGGATCCCTCCAACCTGTTTTCCTGTATCCAAAGATGTTAGCACAATACCAATTTCCGCTCCAGTACGGAATTATCGCGGTATATGGGATTTAAAATATTATCCGCTTAATAGACGGCGCAATAGGGTCTCATCCGATATATACTGCGGGAAATCAAATCCAAGTACATAAATAATACCAATTTCAATGTTTATGAAATATTCGTGGTATATGTTTTTAATAAATAACATCCGCTTACTAACGGCGCATAATGTCTATTTTAACAATCAATATATAACAATCATCATTCAAACATGCATCCAAATATTTTAAATATAACTATTTAAAATAAAATCGAAACCGATTCGATTGAGTGAGAAGTTCTCACCTTGATTTCAATTTCGTTTTAGCGATTTATTTCGAATAAAATTAAACGGACGTTTAATTTTACCCGAAATTCTCACTAACTCCAAACAACTCCAATCCAATTCCATAGCGTAGTGCTCGTCCATACGATTCCAATGCAACTGGTTTCGCGCGTTTTCGACCTCGTATGAAAATGATATGTATTTTACAAGTTTTACGAATTTTTAATATAAAATTTACAACATTTCTTTTATTTATTTTAACCTTCATCTATTCTCAGCCCTTGGATCCACTATCTTCCCATCATGATCGTGCACTTTCCCCCTTCTCCTTCCTCTTTCACGTACGCACGTTCTCAGAGAATTGGAGCCGAACCCATTTTGATTTTTAGGGTTAATAGCCGCGACCACCACACTTGATAAAAATTCGATCAGGCACTACCACTCGAAAGCTTGTGACGAACGCTACCCTCGGCCACGACCCTAGCAAGCTCGGTCATCATACCATCCTCGAAATGCGTGTGCAACATCAGGCCTTTGAGCCATGATTTCGACCACTACACTGCTCCGAATGCCATCTCCACCGTTGAGATCGAAGATCTCAATGCCCTCTACCTTTTGCTAGTTGAAAACTTCTTGAATCAACGCATGGATTAGAAGAAAAATTGGGAAGAAGGTAATTGTTTTCTGGCCATAGGTTGAAGAGGGTGGCGGCTTCTTCAGTTTAGGGTTAGGGTTTGATATTTTTTTGCAAATTATGAAGGGGGGGGGGGGTTTATAGAAAATTTCACCGATTACTATTCACCCGGTATTTCCGAACTCCAAACGAAGCATGCTGGTTGGCGTTTCTAAGGTTTACCCCCCGTTCCGAACACAATGGAACGTGTTTCGGGAGCTAATTCGGTCATCTGTGCGATTTATGGCAATAAACGTTCGATTTAAAATTAAACCGATTAAACGATTTTCTAGGCGTTTTAGCTTGCACCGGAAAAATGGTAAATCCAATTGACACGAAATTTGAAACCATACAATAATATCACATTATGGATCCGATGAAACTGGTTTCGTCGAAATCCGAGACTTTTTGAAAAATGGCTATTTTAACTCGCCAAATTAATATTAAAACAATTTCGATGCGTTTCGAGCTGCCACGGTCAAATGATAACTCCGATTGTTACGAAAATTGAAATCCGATAATAACAAACTATTACGGATCCAATGGAACTAGTTTCATCCAATTCTGAGACTGTTCAAAAAATGGCTAATTTCACTAGTCGATTAAATATTAAAATATTCAATTTTCACAAATAAACTTTTAATTCGATTTTAAAAGTTCTAAAATATCATTCTAACTTCAACATGATAAAATAAATTACAAATCATTTTCAATCATATTTTACCCGATTTTCAATTATTTCTGTAATTTAACATATCAAATTATCGATTTAATTATTCAATTAAATCTAATTATTCGAAATAAAATTTATTCGACTTATAAATTTCACTTATTAATATTTAAAATTAATTAAATATTCAAATTTTAATTAATTAAAATTCTGGGTCGTTACACAAGTATGTAATCCGAGATGTGTACCATATTATTATTAACACGGGCGAGTTCGCTCATATTAAGCAAGCAAAAGCAAAATATAATCCGCATATACGCCCAAACGGTCTTCGTATGTACCTATCTCCATTCAATTTAAAATATTGGACATTTATATGAGATATAGAAAGCGTAGATGAGTTTTATACAAGCACATAACATGAATTTTAAACAAAAACCATAAATAAGCATTTATATACGACAAATAACAGTCAAATACAATAAAATAGTTATAACGACGATTTACAACAAAAGAAACCATTCAATAATTAGTATTTATCCAATTAATTCAAAACAATACGAATTTACATTATCCAATGCCAATATTTTATTTGTATGCTTCATTTCTTATTAACATTTGATTTTTATTAACATTTAATTGGTTTACTTCCAATTTATTCACATCTATTTCATTCATATTCAATTTATTCAATTAAATTGTTAAATTTCAATTGTTTCATTTTACGTTTAGCAACATCTCATATCAATTCATTTAACATCTTGTTTAACAAACGTTTTTCAAAGTTATAAACTACGAACTTTACTTTACATCTTCACGAAACATTTGAATTATAATATTCGTATCTCAATTTTTAGCATCAACATCGTTAATGAATTATTTTTTATATCCTTACTTAAGTTTATTTACAACTCAATTCACATTTATTTTTCACAATTTCATTTAATAACAAATTTATTTGTGAAACATTTTATTAATCATCACTTTAGTTTATAATCATTCGATAAAAGTCCAACTTCTTATATATGACTTTATCTAAGTTTATAATTATCTCAAAAGTTACGATTTCAATTTCAAAATTTCTTTGCAAATTTATATTTAATTATATAACCAATTGACAAAGGTATTATTTATTTCATTTGTCTACTTTCTTAAGTTCCACTTATTTATTCTATTTAGTCATTAATCATTTCATAATATACTAATTAAGTATATAACTTTTTTTTATTACAACAAAATTTCCTTTTATATACATTTGAATTACTTTTAAGTTTTGTTTACTTGTATAATATCCCATTACATATCTGAATCGTCATTTTAACTTTTAACATTTGGTAAGTCTTATTATATGTTATTAGAATGCAATTTGGTATTATACAAATTAATCCGATTCATTTTACTTAATTAGAATGTTCACTATTTTAACTTGTTTAAATTTTCTTTACTTTCAGAGCTGTAAACTTCAACTCCAAAGTTTCTCAAAAAATTTAGCTTAGATTTCTTAATTCCCTTATTTTATAAGCTTTGGTCATTCAAATATTTCATTTCCTTCAAATAATTTGAAGATTATTAATTAATAGAACCTAAGAATTTTAAATATCGGGTTCATTTCAAATCATTTAAAATAAGTATATATCATACTATTGGAGTTTAAACCAAAATCCGTTTATCAAAACAATTTCATGGCAAAGCTACTTAGAAGTCTCCCACACTTTAAGACTCGAAAATGAACGTCGATGATGCTGAGACATCCTATGGGCCCATAACCCACATGGCTTAGGACAATCTCAACATCATCATAAAGCATGCTAAGGGTTGTTACAGACTCCTCCCTTAACCAAATTGATTTCGAAAAATGGTGTTAAAAATTTGGATTCATACGTGCGAGCGCATCTTATCTCACATGGATTTTCTGATCACGATAGAGTTCTTGTAGCGTCTAGCCTATTGCAAGAGCATGCCTTTGATTGGTACGAGCTTCTCATAGCTGAGCTCGATGAGTCTACTCTTTTTTTGACTTAGTTTCGAGAATGATTCGAGCTCTGTGGGACCGTAACCCACATTAACAAAGAGTATTACTAGGTAATACTGTCTGCTAATGTAGAGAATAGGGATGGATGATACAAGAACTCTATCATGATCAGAAAGATCCATGCGAGAGAAGATGCGCTTGCACAGACAAATGCAAGCTTTTAACACCATTTTCCGAAATCAATTTTGTTAAGGGGAGAGTCTATAACAACCCTTAGCATGCTTTGTGCTGATGTTGAGATTGTCCTAAGCAATGCTTCATCACCATCAGCTTAAAACCAAATTCTCCAAGTTCCATTTCTGTTAGAATAAGGTTAATTTTTTAGGCCACATTGTTTCTTTCGAAGGCATTTCGATCAATCCTTCGAAGATCGAATCCATCCAGTATTGGAAGAGGCTTGGGCACATTCTTGTTGAACTGTTACAAATATGGTTTGAGTCCATGTTTGAGGCACCGTACCTTTTTCATTTTATGTCGAAATTCATTGATTATTATTTTTGTTCGAAAAACAAATTTTTCTACTATAAGCATACCAAATTTCAGGTCATTTCGACCTATATAGCTTATAGAAATATGCTGCTGAACTTTGATCTGGATCATGTTTTTTCCCAGAGTTTTACAGTGAAAGCACTGCCTGAGTTCAACATTGAGACATCATAACTTTCTCATACTTTATCCAAATTGCATGATTTTTTTTGAAAGATAAAGTTTTCTACTATATGCATACCAATTTTAAGCTCTAACACCAAGCTGATACCAAGCTATGAATGGGTGAATCGTATTCTCGAGGATCTTCTTCGTGCTCGCATTCTAGATTTCGGTGGTAGTTGGAAGGATCACCTACCTCTTATGCAATTCTCCTACAACAATAGTTTTCAGTCCTGTATCGGTATGGCTCCTTTCGACATGGCCTTCTCTTTGGAGATATATTTGCCTTATGGCGTGTTTGAGATGTGACCTCTTTATGCATGTTTTAGGTTTAGCCCTTAAACTATACTTGATGTTTTATGAATGCCGATGATACGAGGCTCGCTACTTTTAGCGTTTTATGAGTTATTTTATCTTTTTTGAGATTATCTGTTGTTCTGTGATGTGTTTTGCATTTGAGTTGTTGTATTTTGTTCTGATAGATTCCCTGCGTAAGGATGACATGCACAAATCGAGATCACGCCGCTGATCATCGACAATACAATCCAATAAGCTGGGTCAAGCTTCCAAATTTAATAATAGAATAGGCGAATCAAAAGATGGAGCTCGATCACGAATAACACAAAGAGATAAGGTCTCAAGAACATCCTACTTGGCTAGCCTATTGATAGGCATCATAGCCTTCAAAACATTTCAGAAATATCACAAAAATTTGAAGTAAAAGTCAAAATTCGTACCGAAAAAGAACATAAAAACGCTTAGGCAAAATAAAACCCAGGTCTGAAATCTTCTCTAGATTCAACTTTCAAACATAAAACTGGTGGATAAACGACCTTTGATTGAACTAAAAAATTGGCGTGCACAAAGTAGAAAACTTCGTCTTTCAAATAAAAAAAGAATCAATGAATTCCAAAAAAAATGAAAAAGTTACGTTGCCTCAAACATGGACTCAGACCATGTTTGTAACAGTTCAATAAGAATGCGCCCTTATTCCATTTATTACCAATTATTTTTGGGTCCAAAAGCCCATTAGTACACTAAATCCAAGTTTTGATGAATTTGAAATTTAAATTTGAATTGAATTTGGATTGAATTGCATATGGGTCAGCCGATCCTAAGGGATGGGGGAAACCCGTAAAAGGGCGCATTGATGCGCGAGCTCCGAGAGGGTAAAGGTTCCATGTGAGCGGTAGCCCCACCCCAAGACCCACATTAACAAAGAGTATTACTAGCTAATACTCTCTGCTAATGTAAAGAATAGGGCTGGATAGGTGCGGGATGCTAGAATTATTTGTTCTGAGAAAATTTTATATATTCGACATCCAGATTCGTCTACTCAGCTATCACTTCTTCTTCGGATTGTGGATAATTCCAAAGTGGCTTTATATTCTCATAGGTGTTTTTGCCAGAAGAACCGTCTTGTTATGCCTTCTGATTTAGGCATGACATTCTCGACGACGGTCATCGTTTAAAGTATACCCATGGTAAGGGAAATCGCATTGCTGATGCGCTTAGTCGCAAACATTCAGCAGTTGTTTCTTTGATGCCTATGGAGGTTCTTCTCAATGCAGTAGAAGCGTAGCGGGCCCAAAACCCACACCGAAATTATTTTCCAACGACATAAGAAGGGAGCATTGAATTCATTCCTTTTAAAATTTATTTGAAAAAAATTTGTATTTGTATATACTTTTAAACGATACTGATATTATTTTCCAAACCATGAAAATCTTTTTCAAAGACACCGGAATTTAAATTTATTAAATTCTCAATTTTATATTCATTTTACTTGCGAATTAAATCTTATAAATCACATTTATACAGTTTCATTTTCTTATAATCATATAATAGTTAATAGTTTAGGAATATAAACTAATTAAACAGTAAACGATAATCATCTATATTATCATTTCTAACAAATAATTCATTTAACTATCTAAATTTCAAAACCTATCTTTTATATATATATATATATTTAATCCTAGGTAAAATTATTTAATTTACCAAATTTGGAAAAAAATATTATGTTGGTTTTCTTTGTTCAAGTGTTTAGGAATTCCTATCGATATAGTGGCGTCCCATGTATCGATCAGAACCCAAAATTCAAACTTAACAATTTAAGCAACACGGTATAAAACAATTCATACAACACTAACAAATATGCTCTCTCTCACACACACACACATACATACATACATACATACATACATACATACATATATATATATATATATATATATATATATGCATACATACATATACATATACATATACATACATACATACATACATACATACATACATACATACATACATACATACATACATACATACATATATATATATATATATATATACACTCAAACTGACACATTCTAGGGTATTGCTATCTTATCTCTAATGAGTCAAATCCTACAAAGCTAAGGTTATTGCTAAACTAAAGCTCTGATACCAGCGTCGTATTTGAACCTAAAACGAACGAGATATGCATTTTTATAAGCTGTAACGACCCACATTTCAGAAGTTTTAAATCGACAATAATCCGCACACATAAACAATCCTAAACATAGATAATCATTGGGGTTAATTAAGAAAAATAAGAAAAGAAGAAGAAAACAAACATAGAATCTCGTAGCGGAACGATAAAATATAATAATCAAATAAATAGTTCATGAAGCTGTTTACTATACATTTGATTATAATTTATACAACATTTATCAAACTTAGGCATATACAACAGAACGAAATATAATGCAACAGACAACATGATGCAGGAATAACAATAGTAATAATATACCAAATCTTCGTTTTCGTCCTCCAGAATAGATCTTCAATAAGCTAAAAACTCAGGGATGACCCGAGCGTAATGAAAGGACAAAACACTCGAGTCAGGACTAAAATATACTTATGTAAGTCAAATCAATATTGCATATAACGTGAGTGTAATAGCACCAAAGATGTTTATGGGATTTCACATCACCTATCCAGTGTATAAACTGCGTGCAATAACTCAAGAGATGTTACATGATTTTCCATCTCTTAAGATCCATCAAAATATTTATATATAGTAGAATACGCTACATATATAATGTCTAATCAATAAAATAAATATTTTTCACAGCGTTAAGGCTTTATATTAATCTCCCTTAATGTGTTTTTAAGCATTGTCATACAGTTTGCATATAGAACACCGGTAAACCGTCGATGGATAGGGATGCACCGTGATACAACAACACTAAACCAAAATCGTATGAGTCTCGTATAGGGATAAAAGTATGACAGGGCACGTGAGGCAACGCCCAAGGTAGAATACTACCGATTTACCCTTCCCGGCTGGTGGTAACGCATAATATCTATGACTGACCACCGCGTTCAACACTCCTAAAATTCGAGGGTATGCACCAATCAATCAAAATGTAAATGATGATAATACGAAGAAGTGCATCCGCTAGAGGTAGCTAGCCTCATTGACCGGTACGGCTGCTGTTTTAGTCATTTCAAATTGACACAAGAGTCGAGCCAATTCATCATCGTTCTCTTTCTTCAAATCCAGCAAAGGACGTCGAATCCAACCACTTCGTTCTGGATCATCCACCTCGTACACAGTTGTTAAAGTGGTTCCAATATTGACAAAGAGTATGCCAATAAGAGGCTCCGGTCTCTTTAACAACCAAACATCGTTTTACACACTGGTTAGTGGTTTTACGTTTCAAAAACAATTCGTATTTGATATCAAAATATCATACCCTCTTAAAAATCCAATTCATTTCGAAATCATCATATTTACTCAAAATATACTATTTCAATTCAAAATCATGTTCATCTTAATATCTCGATTTTAGTCCCAACCAACATTGCCCCGAATTTTCATTTGGATTATCACTTTAATTTAATCCAATTGGTATTTTAAATCCATGATTTAAAAATAAAACTTCCACCCTTGACCAGTTTGAATTTTAGAAAAATAATTTAAATAGTTTTAAAACAGTTAAAGTTAAAATAGTTTAATAGAAAATAGCTTGAGTATTAAAAATGGTTTACATTGTAAAATAGTTCAAAAAACAAAATAATTTGAATATTTATAGAGTATAGATTTTAAAACCTTTATAGTAAAATAATTCATTTGAAAATAGTTTCAAAGTCAAACCGATTCGATTTCAAATTTCCAAATGCAAATCAATTTCAAATTAATTTCAACTCCAGTTTAAAATTAATTTCAATTCCAGTTCTAAATTGATTTCAACTCAGTTCCCAAATTTAAACCATTTCTATTTATATCAATTCCAAGTTCGATTTTCAAAATATCGATTCAAAACACTTAAATCAAATTTACCTTCAATATTCAATTTAAACTCTAAATTTTCAAATATAATTCAATTTGAGCTAAATTTCGAATTATCGTTTTATATCACTTTTACTTAGTAATATTCAATGTTCGGATCAAGGTCCCATCCTTTAAATCAAATCAATTTCTGAAATTTAAATCATTATTCAATTATAACTTAAAAATCTCAACTTCAATTGTTTAAACCACTTCGTTTACCAAATTTAAACTTCACATTTCGAGCTCAACTTTGGAAATAATTGATTTCTATAAATTTGGTTTTTATTTCTTTAAATCAAAGTCATTTAAATAAATTTCAAATCAAAAGTTTTAAAATCGTTTAATTTAACCAATTCGGTATCCATATATAATTTTCTATCCTACGGCCAAGTGGTCAGTTATTTCAATCTAATTTCAAGGATGGATGTATATCATTTCAATCCAAAATAAATGTCATAGGTATATACCATTTTAACCTATTTCTTAATTTATTTGAAATAATTCGATTTACTGTTTTATATACTGTAAGTAATATACAAGATGATAATACGATATACTAAAATAAATAAACAACCAAATCATCCAAAACATCAATCAATAGCTTCCATCACAATCAACACCCAAATCAGCCAATCATTCACAATAATTTCATAATTATCAATGTTAGTAATTTACTGGCACTTAAATTCCAATTTCAAATTTAACTGTCAATTTTATTACCTACAGTCAATTTCATTTTCAAATAATAGTCAATAAAATTAGATAACTTCATGATTCGATTTTAATGAACATTAAAATATTATAGTATGTTATGAGCGTTAAAAACACCCACCTTTTATTTTCTGTTGTCGCTTTCGCATTGTGATTCCGAATGAGAATTCTACAAGTTCTAAATTCAGACAATCCAAAACCATGTTCAAGATTTCATCAATACGAATCCAACGCGACCGGCCGCGTTGGATTTGAACCTAAAATGAACGAGATATGCATTTTTATAAGCTTCCGATTTTTATTTAACCAATTTATATTCACACATATATATTCTCATACCTTCACACTCAAACCCAAACCACAACCAAACTGGCCCGCTTCCTTTTCCCCCTTCCTTCCTTTTTTTTCTCTTTTTTCATTTTCTTTTGCTACGACTGGAAGCCCAACTCCTTCCCCTTCTTCTTCTCCCATTTCTTTTCTCTCGCATGTACATGAAGGAAACACAAAATCTCATCGTGCACGCTCGAACTGATACATTACCAGTGTAAATGAAATTGGAATCCATCGATTCCAGCGATCATTCCACCTCAAACTCAACCCGACGAGCATCACTACGCCACGACCACAACCCCCTCCTCATCGCGACCCGCTCCTTCTTTCTGTGCTTCCCAAGCGATGCAACTCCAAAAAACCCACCGAGCTCCACAAAAACACAGCCATAGGTGCTATTTTTAACATTGAACTCAAATACGACCTTGAATCTCCACATCATCGATCAAATCAGCCAATTTGTCAAGCCCTAGCTACGACCTCATTTGGCCATCCCTCCAATTTCATGGCCGCACCTCACAAAATTATCCTAGATCGAAGCTCTCAACAAAACTTGATTTTTAAATTGGTATTAGGATTTATTTTGTTTTATATTTTGTGAGATTTTATTTTTTGAAGTTTCCATTTTTTAGTTTCTTTTTTGTTTCGTGCTGTGTTATTTAAACAAGAAGAAAAGGGAAGTGTTTTGTAGAAGGAATAAGTACGATCACATCATAGAATGGCTGGAAGAGATAGATAAGCAGCTGAAAAGAAAGGTTGGCTTGAAAAATATAATAACTAAATTTTCAAAATATCTCGATTTAAGTAACTTAAAATTTCGAACCCCTATCGAGACGTGCTACCAGTCGTTTATAATGTTATACCCCCATTTCGAATGCAATGGAACAAGTTTCGTGATCAAATTCGATCGTATGGAGAAGATAGCATTTTGGACCCAACTATTATATTGAATTTTTCGATATTAAACTCAACAAGTTTTTATACCGTAAGACCAAAAGACAACTCCAAATGGTATGAAGTTTTTAATCCGATAATAATACACTATTACGGATCTAATGGAACTAGTTTTGTCGAAATCCGAGACTGTGCCTCAAAATGCTATTTTTATATGTTAATTTAAACGAGTTATTTTTTAAAATCGAGTAAACCACTTATAAATCTAATTTAAAATTTTATTTACTTTCATTCTTATAAATAGAATTTAATAAGCGTTCAAATAATTCTTATCTAGCTTAAAACATAATTTTCAATTATTTAAATGATTTTCAATTATTAAATTAACAATTAAATTATCCAATAAATCATTATATTTGAAATTCAGGTTATTAAATCTATGAAATTTACTTTTCAGTATTTAAAATCAATTAAATAAACAATTTCGAATATCCAAAAATTCTGGGTCGTTACATTCTCCCCCGCTCAAAACTTTTCGTCCTCGAAAAGGCGTTAAGTAAAGAATTTAACATTTGATATAGTTTATTCAAAATTATCGACTAATAAATATTAAATCTCAATTATAAAACCATTACTACGTTTCTACTATACTACTCCTATCGGCTAATGAAATTAACAAGTTAGTTATCAAAACAAGTTATAAAAAAGTTAAAACCTTCAAAAAATTTCCAATACCCGGATTTACGGAAAATTTCGGCAGAGTCTCCTTTGCGCGGCTTTATCGGAAATTTTGTTACAATTCAATATGTAACCTAAATATACCAAATAGATATCAAATATACATCTCGTCTTAATGATGAGGCATCTCGTAGGTAAAAATATAAAAGCGCGATATGTAATCCAAGATGTGTACCTTATTACTATTAATACAAGCAAGTTCACTCGTATTAGGCAAGCAAAAGCACATTAAATCCGCATATACGTTCAATCGGTCTTCGTATGTATCTATCTCAACTCAATTTAGAATATTAGTTGCATATAGAATCCAAATGAATGGGCGTATTGGTTTACGTAAGACTGGACATGGAATACCAAAAGGAGTTATTCAAGTTCAAGCCAGTTTCAACAATACCATTGTAACTGTTAAGATGTACCCCTATGATATTCTTTCAGGCGCAATGAGCTTATGAGAGACGCTTCTTAGTATGGTTCGAGAGAACAGTCAGCGTCATTCTCATAAAACATGCACAAATATGAAACATACTACAATCATATGCAATCAAAACAGTTATAATGATGGCTTATAATAAAAAAATCATTCAACACTTAATAGTCATCCAATTAATTCATAAACCATAACGATTTTCATTTCCAATGTCAATTTTAATTTATACACTTCATTTTTCATTTACATTAAATTTTTATTAAATTTTAGTCAGTTTGCTTCATATTTATTAACATCTATTTCATTTACCTTCAATTTATTCAAATTTCCATTATTTCACCTTTTGTTTGACACATCTCATATAAATTTATTTATAAACCATTCATAACCATTTAAATCTATTACAATCATTTTACGAAACACAGCTTATGTTTATTTTTCATAACTTAAGTTCATATTATATCTTCAATTCACTTCATTAGCTCATTTCATAAATTTAAACTCATATTAATACAATTCACTAACTTAACCTATTTATTCATTTCAATTAGCTTTTTATAGGTTAAAGTTCTTTTCATAATTCAAAATTAGCTTCCATTCTTTAGCATCCATGAAACAACCTGAAAGTTTCGATCCTGAAAATTCCAGATAGTTAGAGAAAAGAAGAAAAGAGATAGAAGAAAAAGAACAGAAACTCCAAAGCACAATCTCACATTCGCAGTGGATAAAATATATTATCAATAATATCGGTTTACAAAGGAAAACTGTACTTGTCAAATTACATTTTAATACATCAGAGTTACTATATATACACAAACACTGGACAGATATAATCAAAATGTTCCAGACAAACTACAATATATTACAGCGGAATACACTCCATACGTTCCTGCCATCCAGCTTGCCTCTTGAGCTCCAGAACGTCCTTACCTGAAATCTGTAATACTCGGTCTGACCCGAGCATTACATCAAAGTAACACCTGGGTCAGGCTGGAAACCAGCGTGAGTAAACCCATCTAACATGGAATACAACAACACAAAACTTGTATAAAACCCGGGGTGACCCCTATCAGTTTACAAATCCATAATTTTTTATAGACGACACTTATATCACACATCAATTTCTAAGTGCCAAAACTTAGATTAAATGGTCCAATTCACTTAAATCATTCCATTCCAGCCTATTGATTCCACATATCAATCTATAAAGAATCGAAGTGGTTTCGGGTATTTACTAACACCCGACTCCAATCTCTACGAACCGAATGTCATCTTAACCTAAATTATTCAAGTGAATACAATTTAATTTTAAATACTAGATTTCACTTTTTACACAACAATTCATCATCGATAGATAACCACATTATCACTATTTCCCAAAACATATCATATCACAAAACATTTCACATCAGAGATATCAACCAATTCAAGGCATTTAACATTATTCAATAATTCATAAATAAGATGGATCATTTCCAAAATTAATTTAATTTATCTCTAATTAAATTAATTTCTAATCTTTTAATCATCTAGATTACCTTTACTTAATCATTAATTAATTACAAATCAATAAATCAACCATCTTTTAATTATCCATCTTAATTTATCACCCTTGACAAATTATCCTTTAATTATAATAAGAAATTAACTCTCAATTAATTACACAAATTAATTAACCTTTACCCATCACATTAATCACAATGATCCTTAAGTAATTATTCAATTAATTACTTTATAACCACTTACATTGATTAATTATTTCTCAATTAATCATACTCATTAGTTGACTAACCCTTAATTAATTTCTTTAATTAATCAACCCTTTAATTAATTACACTAAGCAATTAATCTTTAATTACTTCCCTTAAGTAATTTACCTTTAATTACTTCCATCAAGTAATTATTTCATTGGTTAATTATCCTCAATTAATTAACCTTGATCATTAATTTATTTAACCTTTAGTTACATAAAAATAATGTGATATCTCGGAATTTTGGCAATATTAATTTAATAGTCTGTGTTAATATTAAATTGATTTTATAATTTTTGATAATAAAATTTTGAATTGATTTAATAATCTTCTTTTAATAAATTTTAAATTGGAAGATTTTACCTTTTTAAAGCTAATAAATTGTTTTCTGTTTATAATATATATAATTGTATATATTGTAAATAGATAAGCTTTGGTTTGGAATTTAATAAATGAATCAATTTTCTAATTCTAATTTATTTTTGGTAAATTGAAAATTTGATTTAAATTTAACATTTAGCTTTTCAAAGCAATTTAAATAAATACCTATATGGTTTATAAATATTTAAGGTATATCTTATTTGTTTAAATTATATTTAATTAGCCTAAAAATGAATTTAAATTAGATTAACATAAAAGATTTGTTTTATTTTCTTTTAAAATATTGCTTGAAATTATATATAAGAATTTTAAATACAATTTACAAATGATCTTAATATATTGAGTAATAGAAGTGATTTATAATCTCTTTTATAAATCATCTAAATTTTTTAAATTTATTATTTTCAAATAATAATTATAATACTTACTTCTTATAAACATAAATAGATTTTTAGGAATAGAATTGTTATTTTTAAATGTAATGGTAGTTATATATGCATATATATATAACTTGGTTGTTAAATCAATTTAAATTTGAATTCAATGTTTTGAAATTTAAAAGAATAAATACTTAAAATATTAGGATAAGCTTTTATTTATAATTTGTTTGTTTTATTTCTTTTTAATTAAAAGAGGGAGAAATTTATTTATATATACATAAAAAGTAATAAATTTAGATCTAAAAGTTTTTATAAACAATTTAAATTAAAATAAAATACTTAAATTACATGTGTAAATCTCTTAACACACCTAAATGACATGTGTTGAACCATAATGTAAATATTGTGACAAAGGTTAGATTTAAGAACATGTGTCCTATTTGATTTTTCTTTTCTTCTTCTTTTATTTTAATTAAATCAAAAATCTACTTATATAAACACATTTATTCTCACCTCATTTTCTTTTTTTATTCTTCTTCAAAACTTGAGAAAAATCTTCAGCCAACATTTAAAACAAGATCTGAAATCATCCTCAAACCAGAAATCTATTACCTATAGCCTCTTCAAAACATTAACCTGAAAAGCAAATTGCAATTCAAAAGCCTGCAATCTCCTTCTTTTCTGTTTTGAAACAACATTCAAAGACCTGCATGCAACTGCAATTTCAATCCAAACATGCATTTTTTTTCTTTTTTCTGGAATGCATGCAAATGTAAATCAGGGAGCAAACTACAGTTTTAAGATCTTATGCAAACTACAACAACTTGAAGTTTTCAAATCAAGCACCTTCCAGTTTCATACTTTTCAAAGAAAAAAAAAGGTTGCTCTGTTCAATCATGCATGCTAGGTGAGTAACCTCACTCTTTTATAAAGTAAGTATAAATTTAGTTGCTTATTTTACTCTAGAAATAAGTGTGTTTGCATGCTATTTACAAGTTCATTACTGGTAGATATATGAATGTATGTAGTTGAGCAAGTTGCTGTGTAATTGTTATTTTTCTGTGCGTAAGTTCCCAGATTCAGGAATTGCTAAAATTCCATTTCATTGGATTTAATTTGTGTAAAGATTTATGATTTAACAAAATATGGCTGTGAACATTAGTTAAAGTTTAAAATTCTATTTAATATGAAAATTTCTGTATTGTCTCTGGGAATTTAAAAAATACAGAACAAATCTTATGTAGGTAAAAATTTGATCATCCAGATTCATGGATTCAAGAGTATAAATCGATTTCTTAAATTAATACTTGAATTTTAAAACCTAAATCAGAATATTTAGTTTGAAATTGATTGGGCATTACTGGTTTAACCAGAAATAATGTTTTGGGGTGATTCTATCAATCTAAGTGGTCGGGGTGGCCAGTGTATTGTCTGGTGATGGAGTAGTGATAGTATAATTAAGGAAAAATATGGGGAAGCGGATTTAAGCACCGTGGCGATGGTGATTTAGGATTGAAATTTATAACCCTAGTTTTCTGTTGCTCAAAAAAAAATTGATCGTTGCGAACCCTATGAGTGATCGAGCTTTCCCAGATTCGAGTAGGTGATTGGTGGGGTATGAAAGGGGTCGTGGCCGGAGGTGAAGCTTCTCTGGTGGTCGGAGTTTGGTGTTTGAGGTGATTTCCAGAAATCGACATTGTTCCAGTTTCGAGCTTGAAAGCTCGTTTTTTGATTTTGAGCTTCTACAATTTGATTGATGGACGAAATTAGGTCGGGATATGACCGTCGACTTGCGCGTGTGGTCGCGAGAGGTCGAAGTTGGTTGCAGCAATGGTGCAGGTGCACGGAGATCATGGCGTGTCAGCTGTTGATTTTGGGAAAGAAGGGTGCTCGAGTGTTTTACGTGTAGATTCGTGTTTGGCTCGAAGCATGGGAATGTTGGTCTCGAAGGAGTTGATGTGCGGGCTCGGGTGAGTTTGGTTGTTCAGATTTTTGTGTAAAACTGTCAATACTTTAAAGTTTTAAAAATGAAGATGTTACTCGAGTTTACTCGAGTTATTTTGTGTTTTTACTCGGGCTAGGTTAGGTTAGGCTCGAGTGAATTATTTGGGGTTCGAGTTAGTTTTGTTACAGGATTGAAACTTGCTCTGTTTCCAAGTTTAAACTGAGATTTAAATACTAAGCAAAGATTTAAAATAAGTTTGAAATCTAATTTTAAATAATGGATTCAAGTTTAATTTAAATTTTAGTTGGAAATGAATAAGGTTTTTAAATTCAAATTTGTTTAAAATACCTTAAAGGGGTTAAGTGTTTAAAAATGTTTTAAAAAGAATTTGAATTTAAATTAGAGTGAAATGTAAAGGAATGTTTTAAACAAAGTTTAAACTGATTCAAATCTAAAGTTGAATCTTTGTTTTAAAATAAATTTAAGTTTTATAAATTTAAGTGTTTTAACAAATTTTAAATGTTTTGAATTTAAAAAGGAATTTGTTTTAAACTCTTGTAAAATTTCTTTTGTAGGAGAAAGTATTCTTTATCATGAAATTTTAAAGTTTTTTTTAAATTTGATTTTTAATTTTGTTGAAGATAAATTGAGTTTCATTTTAAAACTTGAATTTAAAATGAAATTTGAAATGAAATTTGGAAATGAATGTTTTCAAATATATTTTGTAAGTGACAATTTAACCATAGATAAGAAAAAGGTTTTATCTTAAAGTTAAATTAGAATTTGTAATTCATTTAATTATTAGGATAATTAAATGGATAATTAATTTATTAATAAATTAATGGAATGGATAATTACTTAAAGTAATTAAGGGTTTTAAACTTAAAAGTTTGAAGATTGATTTTTCTTAGAATAATTAACTTGTAATTTAAGAATCATTGATTAATATGATTAGATTTTAATTAGCGGTTAGTAATTAATTAATCAAGTAATTATGAATTAATTAAGTTACAGTTAACACTTGATTAACTAAATAATTAAAGGTTAATTAATTGGATATTAAAGATTGATTAATTTGAAAATTAATAACGATTAATGAAAGTTAATTACTTAAAATATAATAATTAAAGAATGATTAATAGTTAATGATGGTCATTAACTTAAGATTATTTAACAATTAATAATATGATTAATTTTTAATAATTAATTAGATTACTTAATTAATGATAATCATTTGTGAATTATTTAAGTATAATTACTAAATAAAAGTAATTAAGAAATTAACTACTTAATGTAATTAATGGAGTTTATTGTGATTAGTTTAAATTAATTAATTAATTAAGTTTAATTAATTTTAATCACTTGTTGGTTGATAATAATTACTTAATGTAATTAATGGAATGTAATTACTCAGTGAAGTAATTAATGATAATTACTGGATGTAATTAGTGGAAAATGGTTTAATTGTAGAAGTAATCTGGATTAAAATACTTTGTATAATTAATCAAGGGATTGGTTATAGATAATTAATTAAGGAGTGATTAATTTGATGAAGTAATTAAGGTAGTCAATTACGGAATGTGATTAATCAAAGGTGATTAATTATTATGGTTTAAATTGAGATTAATTACTGAATGTAATTAATTTAAATAATATAATTAAATATAATTAAGGATCATTAATTAATAAATTAATGATGTAATTAAGATTGATTAATTTAGATAAAGTAATCAATGATAATCGATTAAGGGTAATTAATTAAATGAATTAATTAAGGTTTAATGTAATTAATTATAGTTAATCAATGAATGAAGTAATTAAAGGTTAATTACTGTATTTGGTTTAGAGTAATTAATTTGTGCAATCAATTAAAGGATAATTACTAGAATGTAATTAAAGGATAATTAATCAAGGGTGATTAATTAAGTTGATTAACTAGAGAATAATTAATTAATTAAATTGTAATTAATTAATGGTGATGTAAGCAAGATTTATATTGAGGTAAGTAATTAATTTAATTCACTTTAAATTAATTAGAGACGATGTAATTAATTTAATTCATTTTAAATTAACTATAGATGGTATGATGATAGATCATTGCTTATGTGTGGATGGATGATATTGTTTGCCTTTAATGGTTTGAAATCTCAACTATGAGATTAGTGATGTTGAGTGATATGGATGTATTAGTTGCATTGTGATGATGATATGGATTATCTTTTGATACTGATAATATGGATTATTTATTGTGATAATTATCTATTGTGAATCTGTAAATTATCTATCTGTGTATATAAAGATAATTGTATTGAATTGTTTTAAACTCTAAAACAACTTGGCCTTAAAAGGCACGTTTTGGATTTCGATGAGACTGGGATCGGATTTCCAAATTTGGATATCCGAAAACCACATCGATCCAAATTAACGATAGGTCGTGAATCTCGAGTGAAGAGTGAAGACTCAAGGTGTAAGGACTATTCGTCAGTATAACTCTAAGGGTGATTCCGAGATGAGTTTGACGGAGATAGTACTTTCAGATTCGAGATGAAGATTCAGAGTGCAAGGTTATCGTTGTTAACTCTGAGGGTGATTCCAAAATGAGTGTAACGAGACGATGCCTTCGGTTTCGTTCGAACCCAGAACGAACTTGTATGGATTGAATGCTTTCAGAACATCGTCAGGTGGACGATGAGCATTCTAAGATAAATGTGTCCTATAAAGGTAATCGAAGCCTCAAGCCTCATCAATAGGGAATGGCAAAAACAGGGGAGGTGCAGCAAGGGTAAGTGGGTCATGCCCAAGTAGGACGAGATTTTACCCTGTCTAGAGGTCCCTTTTTATTCGGCTTAGTGGGCGGTTGGATATGCGCAACAACTGCAGGGTTGTCTTGTTCGGAACTATTCAATAAGGAATGGTTCCGGCCTTGTGTTGCAGGCGATTGGGTGTGATCCTCGGTACGGTGATCTAGGCCATGTACTATGACGGTCGGTACCCCGGTAGCCCTGCCATTGTAAGGAATCCAAAATACAATAAGTGCCAACAGTTTTGATTGTATTACCCACTTTTGTGGCTAGTAGCTGGAATTTAATAAATGTAACAATTTTGGCTATTTCATATTTAATTGAAACCCCTGGACCTATTATAATATCACTGGATTTCCTATCAAATGTTTTGGTTAGCGTAAGGTATAAACTTTTCCATGTTTATGTGTGGGAAGTCTTACGTGATACCTTTTTCTTTTCAAAGGTTTTTCAAAGTTAATCCACCTTAACCTGTTACTCACACCAAACCCATGTTTGACCCGGAGTTTATCTTCTGTTTTCTTAAACTCTTGGGTACTCAAATTTTTACGAGTAGCCAAGTGATTCAGGTTAGCTTTGGCGAATTGTGGAGGAGCAATGGAGCAGGAGGCTTCTGCATGTAGATATGTATAGTGTTCCGTTGTGTTTGGTATCTCTATGTTGTCTCTGAGTTGTAATATCTAGACAGGTGTTTATAACTGTCTAGTATGTGTTGTATTATCTGTGTACTCTGATAGTTGTTCTATATGATACTATGTAATACTTATGTTATTAATATAATTTATTCATTCCGTTGTTTAGATTCCGATGTGTTGTTTCTTCTTTCTTCTCTTTCTTTCTCTTTTCTATCACTTTCTTTCTTATTAATGATGCATCATTCTGTGGAGATGAATGGCGGGTCGTTACAGTGATATCAGAGCACTAGGTTGAGCGAATACCTAGGCTCTGGAGTGATTTCTATCTTGAGAGAGCATATTTGTAATTTTGATATATATATATATATATATATATATATATCCATTTCTACCTATCTGTTGGGTTACCTATTCGGGTTTTCCAATATAGGTTATAAAGGTAGATAAGATAGTGGTGTGTGTGTAACACGACAACTACCATTGATTGGAGTCTGATGTTTGAGGTTGGAAGTGTATATGTCGAGACTGTAGACCGAATACTGTCTCGAGTAAGTTGTGCAGAGTGTAGAGATTTCGTCGGTCTCTGAAGAAAACCTGTTAAGGTTCGGAGTCCATCTTTGATGTTGGATGAGTTGAATATTGGATCTGTCGGTTGGGCAGAAGCAAGTGATGGCATTTTGATACCTCAAGAAGTTGTAACTACGTGATGAAATGCAGTGACTATGGATTGTGTCCGAAGATGTTTCTTTATAACAAGTTTAAGGAAGTAGATCTGCTTCGATGTTGTGGCTGGGTTCAGCAGGATGTGGTGTTTCTGTTTGCTTAGTTGCTCGAAGAGATTTGGATTAGGAAGTTTTTGGCATCGGTGTCAGCAGTGCAGCTCGGAGTGTTCTGTGTTGACAGGAAGTTTTCTGGCTGAGTAGTTTTTTCTGAAGGTGGAGTTCAGAAGCAGCAGAGTGGATCCGTTTCTTCGATGGATTGGCTAGATAAGCGTAAGCTGTTCTGATTGGTAAAGAGAGAACAGTTTTCTTTGGATATTGGACTGCTTGATCGCAAAAGTGACTTGCGATAGTTTGAGTGTTCTCTTGAGTTATCAGAGGTTTGTCCGCGTCTGGAGGTTGATTTTTCTTATCGACTGGATTCCAGGAGTGCTATCGGTTGTTCAGTTTAGTAGAAGGATGACTTCTAGAGAGAGAGAGGTTTGGTGATGCAGCTTAGGATCAGGTGGGACATCTGAGTTTTCTTTTATGGATTTGTTGAACCATATTTCTGAGATGAGTTGTCTAGTTTGTGCTCGTGTTCTTCATCGGCGTTTTCTTCTATTCCAGATCAGAGTTGTGCAGCGGAAGCAGTTTGGAAGTGCTTTTGTTTTTCCAGATAGGAGGAGTAAGTTAGTCTTCTGATGTTTATGGAGTAGAGATTGTTCTTGGTTTTGGTTGATCTTGAGGATATCATTGTGTTGGGTTGTTTTTGGTTCTGTTTGTTTCTAGAGGATTTGATTGTTGAATCAGACTCGTCTGTAGTCTGATATGCTGTCTATTTTTGTAGATCTAGATGAATAGGAGCTCTGTAGCTTAGTAGTATTGATTGTTTGGGTTCTGTAGAGCGAGTATCCCGTTATATATATACTTGGGAAACTCGGGGAAACTCTATCCAGAATTTTGTCTGGATAGTTAGATTGATTTGATTGGATGAGTTGATGGCAAAGGTTGTTAGCATATCATTGATATATGCTTGTGTTTTAAAATTAAATCTTTAAAAAGATTACTAAATTACCTTTGTTTTAAATTTCGGAGACGAAATTCTTTTAAGGGGGGAGGAATGTGATATCCCGGATTTTTGGCAATATAAATTTAATAATCTGTGTTAAAATTAAATTGATTTGATAATTTTTGATAATAAAATTTTGAATTGATTTAATAATCTTTTTTTTTTAATAAATATTTAAATTGGAAGATTTTATCTTTTTAAAGCTAATAAATTGTTTTCTGTTTATAATATATATAATTGTATATATTGTAAATAGATAAGCATTGGTTTGGAATTTAGTAAATGAATCAATTTTCTAATTCTAATTTATTTTTGGTAAATTGAAAGTTTGATTTAAATTTAACATTTAGCTTTTCAAAGCAATTTAAATAATACCTATATGGTTTATAAATATCTAAGGTATATCTTATTTGTTTAAATTATATTTAACTAGCCTAAAAAATTAGATTAGCATAAAAGCTTTGTTTTATTTTCTTTTAATTTTTTTTGCAGAGCATGCGGGGTTAAACTGGACCCCTACCAGATTTATTAAAAACAAAAGAAACTAAACAAGTGAAGACCTCGCAAAGAAGAACAACAGAACAGAGAAAAAGAAAAAAGAAAAAATGCTGTGAAAAAACCTAGCTGACCCAGGGCTGAATCAGATGATCATGAAATGAATGCATACTTTGCCTCATTCCAACCAATATGTTGTGCCTCAACGAAGCCCATAGCATATCAAGACTCCTGCTTTTGCCTTGGAAACACCTGTTATTTCTTTCCTCCCATATAATTTTCAGCAACTTTTTCAATCCAAAAAAGAAATGCAGACAGTCCTCCTCCCTCCACCTAGTTGCACCACCAATGAAACCCCACTGATCCTCAAAAGAGTTCGCACCAAACATCCTACCATTGTAGTTTAAGAATTTCTTCCATAGTTGCATCGCATACTCACATTCAAAAAATAAGGGCTTGACACTCTCATCATGTGTATAACATAATTCACACCGTGCAAGCAGAGTCATCCCAAAATTATTCAATCTATCTCTAGTTAACAAGGCTCTGTTAATAAGTTTCCATAACATCAGATTATCAGTACTAGGAGAGAAAGTAGACCATGTAACTTTGCTCCAAAAGCAGTCAGGCAGTGCATCATTTCCCATCATAGCACTGTAGATTTTGGTCACAGAATGGCATTGACCATTCCAAAGCACACTGCTTTCTTCATGCATCTCCACCTTGCTCCCTGCAAACTGACTCCAGAAGCCCCTAACCACCTGGTTACTTGAATATGGCATCATAAGTTCACCATTGTTAATGTAATCCATAGCATGAGCATTCAGACCAATACCAGATTGATATATTTGCTAGGGAGTGAACAGTTGCCCTAATATGGTACCTTTACTTATCCAAGGATCGTCCCAAAAGCTACAGCTGCAAGTGGCACTCAGCATGATCTGGACATAAGGAAGTAAGGAGTACCTCAACCTCAATATGCGCCTCCAAATCCAACTAGAAGACTGTGCAGCAACCATAAACCAGAATTTCTTAACTCCAACATTATGGATGAGAACCCACTTAACCCATAAGGAATTTTTCCTTTGCAACAGAGCATTAAGGTGACAATTGAAGGCTGCTTTATTCCATACTTCAATGTTACATAGACCCACACCCCCTTTGTTTTTTGGTTTCTCAAAAATAGAAAAGGAGCAGGGAACTGGTTTCCTGGAATGAATGGAACCAAACCAGAAAAATCTCATCATAGCCCTTC
This sequence comes from Allium cepa, assembly GCA_030765085.1. Classification (NCBI taxonomy): domain Eukaryota; kingdom Viridiplantae; phylum Streptophyta; class Magnoliopsida; order Asparagales; family Amaryllidaceae; genus Allium; species Allium cepa. The sequence goes on from CM060932.1 coordinate 327,126,635, forward strand.
TTATCATTCTCAAAAGTTTGAGTGGTAGTATATAGGCTCTAGCCCAGTAGACCATCATGGAGAAGCTAACCGCCTTCACAAGAACAAGCCTGCCAGCTCGGGAAAGAAATTTGTTGGCCCAACAGTCCATAACATCAGTGATTTTTTGTTAGAGAGGAAGGCAATCTGCATGCGTCACTCTAGAAGTACATAAAGGCAACCCCAGGTAAGTCATGTCATGAGTCATGTCTTGCAATCCAGCAGTGGAAGCAAGGTAATTTCGCTGCAAGTCCGTAATCCCAGAAAAGAGAATACTGGATTTGGAAATATTAAGTCTTAGGCCTGTCATTTGGTAGAATTTGTGAAGAGCCTCAACAATGCATTTTATGGAAAGAAGGTTAGGTTTAGTAAAAATCATTATATCATCAGCGAATAGGAGGTAAGAGATCTGAAGGTTCTTACACTTGGAATGATAGAGAATTTGATTGCTTTGGTACAAAGGCCTTAGCATGCAAGTAAAGACTTCCATAATTAAAAGGAATACAAAGGAAGAAAGCGGGTCTCCTTGCCGTATTCCCTGCTCAGAAGAAAAGTAACCATTGTTTGCACCATTTATAATCAGTGAGAATGTGGGAGAGGATATGCACTCAAAAATCCATGCAATAAAAACCTTAGGGAAGCCCATAAGTGCCATGACTCTGACAATAGACTTCCACTGAATACTATCATATGCTTTACATAGATCAAGTTTCAACATTGCACCAGGGGAAGCATTGACACAATTGTAGCCCTTCAACAACTCATGGGCAAGAATAACGTTATCAAGAATGCTTCAACCAGGCAAGAAAGCAGCCTGGTTACAGGATTTTATTCTATGAAGAACAGAGACAAGTCTTGTAGCAATAATTTTTGATATGCATTTGTATACTACGTTGCAATAGGAGATGGGTCTAAAGGATGTGAAAGAATTTGCAGGCATGCTCTTCGGAATGAGAACTAAGTTCGTTGCATTAACAGTTTTGAGGAGCTTACATTTATCAAAGAAGTTGTGAACTGCTTTGCAGAAATCAGCGCCAAGAATGTCCCAGGTAGAAATGAAGAACACCACATTAAAACCATCAGGACCCCCACACGAGCTCCTCTTCATTGCAAAAAGGGTGGACTTGATTTCCTCGTTAGTCACCTTATCCACTAATTTTAAAGCTTCTTCATTATTTAGCCTTGGTAAATTTATACTCGTGAGTTGGTCCAGATCAGGGTCAAAATTACTTTGATTACCAAACAAAGCAGTATAATACTTCAGAAAAGCATATATAAGAATTGCTTGAAAGTATAAGAATTTCTTTTAAAATATTGCTTGAAAGTATATATAAGAATTTAAAATACAATTTACAAATGATCTTAATATATTGAGTAATAGAAGTGATTTATAATCTCTTTCATAAATCATTTAAATTTGTTAAATTTATTATTTTCAAATAATAATTATAATACTTAGTTCTTATAAACATAAATAGATTTTTAGGAATAGAATTGTTATTTTTAAATTTAATGGTAGTTATATATGCATATATATATATATATATATATATATATATCTTGGTTGTCAAATTAATTTAAATTCGAATTCAATGTTTTGAAATTTAAAAGAATAAATACTTAAAATATTAGGATAAGCTTTTACTTATAATTTGTTTGTTTTATTTCTTTTTAATTAAAAGAGAGAGAAATTTATTTATATATACATAAAAAGTAATAAATTTGGATTTGAAAGTTTTTATAAACAATTTAAATTAAAATAAAATACTTAAATTACATGTGTAAATCTCTTAACACACCTAAATGACATGTGTTGTACCATAATGTAAATACTGTGACAAATGTTAGATTTAAGAACAAGTGTCCTATTTGATTTTCTTTTCTTCTTCTTTTATTTTAATTAGATCAAAAATCTACTTATATAAACAAATTTATTCTCACCTCATTTTCTTTTTTTATTCTTCTTCAAAACTTGAGAAAAGTCTTCAGCCAACATTTAAAACAAGATCTGAAATCATCCTCAAACCAGAAATCTATTACCTATAGCCTCTTCAAAACATTAACCTGAAAAGCAAATAGCAATTCAAAAGCCAGCAATCTCCTTCTTTTCTATTTTGAAACAACATTCAAGACCTGCATGCAACTGTAGTTTCAATCCAAATCTGCATTTTTTTCTTTTTCTGGAATGCATGCAATTATAAATCAGGGAGCAAACTGCATTTTTAAGATCTTATGCAAACAACAACAACTTAAAGTTTTCAAATCAAGCACCTTCCAGTTTCATACTTTTCAAAGAAAAAAAAGGTTGCTCTGTTCAATCATGCATGCTAGGTGAGTAACCTCACTCTTTTATAAATTAAGTATAAATTTAGTTGCTTATTTTACTCTAGAAATAAGTGTGTTTGCATGCTATTTACAAGTTCATTACTGGTAGATATATGAATGTATGTAGTTGAGCAAGTTGCTGTGTAATTTTTTTTCTTCTGTGCATAAGTTTCCAGATTCAAGAATTGCTAAAATTCCATTTCATTGGATTTAATCTATGTAAAGATTTATGATTTAACAAAATATGGTCGTGAACATTAGTTAAAGTTTAAAATTCTATTTAATATGAAAATTTCTGTATTGTCTCTGGGAAATTAGAAAATACAGAAAAAATCTTATGTAGGTAAAAATTTGATTATCCAGGTTCATGGATTCAAGAGTATAGATCGATTTCTTAAACTAATACTTGAATTTTAAAACCTAAATCAGAATATTTAGTTTGAAATTGATTGGGCATTACTGATTTAACCAGAAATAATGTTTTGGGGTGATTCTGTCAATCTAAGTGGTCAGGGTAGCCAATGTTTTCTCTGGTGATGGAGTAGTGATAGTAGAATTAAGGAAAAATATGGGGAAGAGGATTTAAGCATTGTGGCGATGATGATTTAGGATTGAAATTTATAACCCTAGTTTTCTGTTGCTCAAAAAAAAATTGATCGCCGCGAACCCTATGAGTGATCGAGCTTTCCCAGATTCGAGTAGGTGATTGATGGGGTATGGAAGGGGTCATGGCCGGAGGTGAAGCTTCTCTGGTGGTCGGAGTTTGGTGTTTGAGGTGATTTCCAGAAATCGACATTGTTCCAGTTTCGAGCTTGAATGCTCGTTTTTGATTTTGAGCTTCTGCAATTTGATTGATGGACGGAATTAGGTCGGGAGATGACTGTCAACTTGCGCGTGTGGTTGCGAGAGGTCGGAGTTGGTTGCAGCGATGGTGCAGGTGCACGGAGATCATGGTGTGTCAGCTGTTAATTTTGGGAAAGAAGGGTGCTCGAGTGTTTTGCATGTAGATTCGTGTTTGGCTCGATGCATGGGAGTGTTGGTCTCGAAGGAGTTGATGTGTGGGCTCGGGGTGAGTTTGGTTGTTCAGATTTTTGTGTAAAGCTGTCAGTACTTTAAAGTTTTAAAATGAAGATGTTACTCGAGTTTACTCGAGTTATTTTGTGTTTTTACTCGGGCTAGGTTAGGTTAGGCCCGAGTGAATTATTTGGGGTTCGAGTTAGTTTTGTTACGGGATTGAAAACTTGCTCTGTTTCCAAGTTTAAACTGAGATTTAAAATACTAAGCAAAGATTTAAAATAAGTTTTAAATCTACTTTTAAATAATGGATTCAAGTTTAATTTAAATTTTAGCTGGAAATGAATAAGGTTTTTAAATTCAAATTTGTTTAAAATACCTTAAAGGGGTTAAGTGTCTAAAAATGTTTTAAAAGAATTTGAATTTAAATCGGAGTTTGAAATGTAAAGGAATGTTTTAAACAAAGTTTAAACTGATTCAAATCTATAGTTGAATCTTTTTTAAAAAATAAATTTAAGTTTTATAAATTTAAGTGTTTTAACAAATTTTAAATGTTTTGAATTTAAAAAGGAATTTGTTTTAAACTCTTGTAAAATTTCTTTTGTAGGAGAAAATATTCTTTATCATGAAATTTTAAAGTTTTTTTTTAATTTGATTTTTAATTTTGTTGAAGATAAATTGAGTTTCATTTTAAAACTTGAATTTAAAATGAAATTTGAAATTACATTTGGAAATGAATGTTTTCAAATATATTTTGTAAGTGACAATTTAACCATAGATAAGAAAAAGGTTTTATCTTAAAGTTAAATTAGAATTTAATGATTTGTAATTCATTTAATTATTAGGATAATTAAATGGATAATTAATTTATTTAATAAATTAGTGGAATGGATAATTACTTAAAGTAATTAAGGGTTTTAAACTTAAAAGTTTGAAGATTAATTTTTCTTAGAATAATTAACTTGTAATTTAAAAGACATTAATTAATAAGATTAGATTTTAATTAACGATTAGTAATTAATTAATCAAGTAATTATGAATTAATTAAGTTACAGTTAACACTTAATTAATAAATAATTAAAGGTTAATTAATTGGATATTAAAGATTTATTAATTTGAAAATTAATAATGATTAATGAAAGTTAATTACTTAAGAAAATAATAATAATTAAAGAATGATTAGTAGTTAATGATGGTCATTAACTTAAGATTATTTAACAATTAATTAATATGGTTAATTTTTAATAATTAATTAGATTAATTAATTAATGATAATCATTTGTGAATTATTTAAGTATAATTACTAAATGAAAGTAATTAAGAAATTAATTACTTAATGTAATTAATGGAGTTTATTGTGATTAGTTTGAATTAATTAATTAATTAAGTTTAAGTAATTTTAATCACTTATTGGTTGCTGGATGTAATTAGTGGAAAATGGTTTAATTGTGGAAGTAATCTGGATTAAAATACTTTGTATAATTAATCAAGGGATTGATTATAGATAATTAATTAAGGAGTGATTAATTTGATGAAGTAATTAAGGTAGTTAATTACTGAATGTGATTAATCAAAGGTGATTAATAATTATGGTTTAAATTGAGATTAATTACTGAATGTAATTAATTTAAATAAGATAATTTATTAAATATAGTTAAGGATCATTAATTAATATAATTAATGATGTAATTAAGATTGATTAATTTAGATTAATTAATCAATGATAAGTGATTAAGGGTAATTAATTAAATGAATTAATTAAGGTTTAATGTAATTAATTATAGTTAATTAATGAATGAAGTAATCAAAGGTTAATTACTGTATTTGGTTAGAGTAATTAATTTGTGCAATCAATTAAAGGATAATTACTAGAATGTAATTAAAGGATAACTAATCAAGGGTGATTAATTAAGTTGATTAGCTAGAGGGTAATTAATTAATTAAATTGTAATTAATTAATGGTGATGTAAGCAAGATTTATATTGAGGTAAGTAATTAATTTAATTCACTTTAAATTAATTAGAGACGATGTAATTAATTTAATTCATTTTAATTAATTATAGATGGTATGATTATAGATCATTGCTTATGTATGGATGGATGATATTATTTGCCTTGAATGGTTTGAAATCTCAACTATGAGATTAGTAATGTTGAGTGATATGGATGCATTAGTTGCATTGTGATGATGATATGGATTATCTTTTGATACTGATAATATGGATTATCTGTTGTGATAATTATCTATTGTGAATCTGTAAATTATCTATCTGTGTGTATAAAGATAATTGTATTGAATTGTTTTAAAGTCTAAAACAAAATGGCCTTAAAAGACAAGTTTTGGATTTCGATGAGACCGGGATCGGGTTTCCAAATTTGGATATCTGAAAACCACATCGATCCAAATTAAAGATAGGTCGTGAATCTCTAGTGAAGAGTGAAGAATCGAGGTGTAAGGACTATTCGTCAGTATAACTCTGAGGGTGATTCCGAGATGAGTTTGACGGAGATACTGCTTTCAGATTCGAGATGAAGATTCAGAGTGTAAGGGTTATCGTCGTTAACTCCGAGGGTGATTCCAAAATGAGTGTAACGAGACAATGCCTTCGGTTTCGTTCGAACCCAGAACGAACTTGTATGGATTGAATGCTTTCAGAACATCGTCAGGTGGACGATCATAATTCTAAGATAAATGTGTCTTATAAAGGTAATCGTAGCCTCAAGCCTCATCAACCGGGAATGGCTAAAACAGGGGAGGTGCAGCAAGGCTAAGTGGGTCATGCCCAAGTAGGACGAGATTTTCCCCTGTCTAGAGGTCCCTTTTTATTCGACTTAGTGGGCGGTTGGATATGCGCACCAACTGCGGGGTTGTCTTGTTCGGAACGGTTCAGTAAGGAATGGTTCCGGCCTTGTGTTGCAGGGGATTGGGAGTGATCCTCGGTACGGTGATCTAGGCCACGTACTGTGACGGGCGGTACCCCGGTAGCCCTGCCATTATATGGAATCCAAAATCCAATAAGTGCCAACGGTTTTGATTGTATTACCCACTTTTGTGGCTAGTAGCTGGAATTTAATAAATGTAACAATTTCGGCTATTTCATATTTACTTGAAAACCCTAGACCTATTATAATATCACTGGATTTCCTATCAAATGTTTTGGTTAGCGTAAGGTAAATTTTTTTCCATGTTTATGTGTGGAAAGTCTTATGTGATACCTTTTTCTTTTCAAAGGTTTTTCAAAGTTAAGCAACCTTAACCTGTTACTCACACTGGACCCATGTCTGACCCGGAGTTTATCTTCTGTTTTCTTAAACTCGTGGGTACTCAAATTTTTACGAGTAGCCAAGAGATTCAGGTTAGCTTTGACGAATTGTGGAGGAGCAATGGAGCAGGAGGCTTCCGCGTGTAGATATGTATAGTGTTCCGATGTGTTTGGTTTCTTTGTGTTGTCTCTGAGTTGTATTGAGTTGTAATTTCTAGACAGGTGTTTATAACTGTCTAGTATGTGTTGTATTATCTGTGTACTCTGATAGTTGTTGTATATGATACTATGTAATACTTATGTTATTAATATAATTTATTCATTCCGCTGTTTAGATTCCGATGTGTTGTTTCTTCTTTCTTCTCTTTCTTTCTCTTTTCTATCCCTTTCTTTCTTATTAATGATGCGTCCTTATGTGGAGATGAATGGCAGGTCGTTACAGATAAATTAGCCTTAACCATTCACATTAATTAATTTTTAATTAATTCCTTATTAATGATCCCCTAATCACTTCCAGTAATTAATTCTTTTAATTAATTACTTCTAACAAATAAATCTTTAAATTAATCACGTCATTAGTTGATCTCAATTAATCTCATTCAGTAATTTACTATCCTTTATTTACTTACATAATTAATAAATCACTAATTACTTAAGACCTTAATTTATTTAAAAGATAAACCATTATCTTTATTAATTTCTTTAATTATCCTTTAAATCCTTATTAAATAAACTTTAGAAAATAATCTATCACCATTCTATGTACTTAAACCTTAAAAGTTAAATTAAGGATTTAAAATCACTTCATCTTCTAATCATTTCTCAATTACAATATCAAAGTTTTTATTTCAAAATAAATTTCCAAACAAAGGTTGTATATATTATAAAAACACCTTTAACTTAAAAAATTTAACAAAATTTATCATAACCTTTTTTATCTTAAACTTAATCAACGTTTAATATTTCAAAAGGAACGTGTTGAGAAATTGTCTAAATCTAATTTTTTTTAAACTTGTATTCATTCAGACAAAACTGTATATCATCACAGAAGACACGAGCAAACAAACCCAAATTCTTGGGTTCAAAACCCAACAAACCCCTACCCTATTACTCGAGCGAAACCCCAGTACACTTCGAGTTCGATCCCGAGGCAACAACTTCTTCCCAATCTTCATCTTCACCTGACATATTATGCACCAGTGCACGTACACAGATAGCCGTCGACGATCTGGCTCCACCTCCTATTGTCGACAAGTCACCAACCCATTCCACACTCGATTCCGACCATCCAACTCGATCATCAATCTCCAAATCGAAGTCGAGCCTAATCAGTCAGACAGAAACAGCGACCTTCGATCGGAAAATCTCTCCTTTCCGATGATCTCGACCACGAGATTCCTCACCCATCAACTAGAAGATGCGCCACTACTTCTACCTCGATTTCCCCCCATCGCGATCTAACCTGATCCATCTCCAATGTTAGAAACACCTCGACAATAACGAGGGACAAAAACCACCACTAAACCCTAAATTAGCGTCGCCCGCCAACCACGGTGATCAGAAAATTCACCCTATATTTTTCCCGTCACCACACATCCACGAGCTACCTCCAGCAAGAAACTCGATCACCCAGATCAACCCGTTCACCAGAAAATGATGAAAACCCCAATCACGTTCAATTTGCAATATCTCGTGGTTTTTAAACCTAAATTTCATGATTTTATTTTTAAAAATCATCATTCCAGATGATACATCAGATTATAAGCTTGGATTCATAATTTATTCAAATCAAGATTTTGATATATTCATGCTTTTACTGAATCCTTTATTTTGTTAAAAAAAACTAACTTTAAATCTTCCATGAAAAATCCCGTATTATTACAAACAAGTTTGATTTAAACATCTAGGCTTAACAAGAATTGGAGAGACATATTGATTGATTTTTTTTTCTTCAAATTCGAGCCTTGTAAAAAAAATCTGAGACCTGAGCTCTACATTCACATATTTATTATATACTTACATACACACCAAATCAAAACATATTAATACACATGCATGTATTCAGATTTCATTTATTAGGACATTTTCACAAATGACATTCATAAGCATCGAAATAAAAACCGATCTGGGTTTTAAATAGAGAAGTTTACTCACCTTTTATGTAGTAAAAAAAGAAAACAAAGCCTTGTTTTTGAACTGAAACTGGAATGTTGATCATTGAACTGCTGTTTTTTTACTTGCCTCTTGATTTGATGATCTTGGCAACTGAAGTTGATATTTGTTTTACCTTGCTTTTAAATTCTCTGATTTTGGGTTGCTACAGGTTTTAGTCTTTGATCTTAAACCTTTTCCTGGTTTGAAAATTTGTTTCCAGGTTAGAATGATTTTTACTTTGATCTGATTTTAGTTTGATTTCTTCTTAGGTTGTGTATACAAGAAAAGAAAGTGTAGAAACATATTAATATTTACAACTTTGATTTTCTTTCATTATTTGAAATTAAAATAAAAAGGAAATAAACTAACATGACACTTGTTGAATTGTATACTACATTTTATACACTTGTTAATTTTATGTGTTATAAAGCTTACATATGTTAATTTATGTGTTAAAATACTTGTAATTGTATTTTGAATGTATTTATTAATTTAAATATATTTTTTTGAAAAACTTTTATTTTTAATTTCTATTTGGTAAATATATTTTCTTAATTTTTTCTTATAATATCCTTTAAAGAAAATAATATATAACTACTTATCTACCATTTAAAATCAAACATACATTATTATTAAATCCAGTTTACTTTAAAATGTTTATCTTTGGATTTCAATCTCAGATTCAAATTTAATTTAAATTGACTTATATATATATTTAAACAAACACCCATTAAATTTGTTTGAAAATAATATTTTTACCAGTTTTAAATAATTATACTAGTAGATTATCAAAATAATATTTATCATTCAATTTATTTGTTCAACTTATAAATCAGTATTTTCAATAGTAAAAATCAGATAATTATCCAATTATCTAATACCCAAAAATTCGGATTATCACATTCCTCCTCCTTTGAATCTTTTCGTCCTCGAAAAGGAATGAAACCAGAATTTAAAATGCTTATTATCAAAAAAATTATTCTTTGATCACTTTTTAAAATACTTTAAAATCTATATAATATTATCAAAATAGTTTTATAAAAATACTTTTATAACTCGATGTTTCCCCAAGTCCATCTTCGTTCTCACAGAATTTCGGTCATACGTTGATTAGGCATAAGACTGAAAATCTATGAGTACTTAGCAGACCCATTTTCAACACCTAGTGAAAATACTTGGAAAATAATTTTATTGAAAATATAGAAAACATTTTTGAAAATAGAGGATATGTTTGTGAGAATGCTCTGGGAATCATCACCCCCATCCATGGTCACAGTTAACCCGATGGTTACGTTGCCGTCCCGGCAAAATCCATAGATAACTATAGGCTTTCGCGCCCCTCGATTATGCCATGGAACCCGCTACAGATCGCAGTTACATCCAGGGTTACATTGCCATCACAGCAAAAGTCCACGTAACTGTAGGCATCAACGCCTTCGAGTTTCGCTGCCAAAAGAATGAAACTTCTCCACTCCCACATAGGTCGCAAACTATATCAGTCAAGTCCCAATGTAGCCTTAGGCTCTCACGGCCTCCCGACTTTCGCTATGTCTTTATAGGTTGAAGCCTACCGATATAAAATCAAACGTAGACTGTTGGCTCTTATGAGCACACACGACTTTCGCTATATTACCATAGGTCGCAGTCTACTGATGTAAAATCAAACGTAGACTATTGGCTCTCAGCGGCATACATGACTTTCGCTATGGTCTGCAGTATATCGCAGTGACATCGAGTTAAAATGTCGTCACAGCATAACCCAAATGCCTCTTTAAGCATCAGCGCCCTCGACTTCTGCTACACACTACACATAATCCTTAGGAACTAGTTTGTCCGGACTCCTCACAGGATCAACTTTAGAACCCCCCGTAGGGTTCAAGGCAGTACCACCCTGTGGCACTCCTGAGAAGTTCATTTCAAGGGAGTGCCTTTTTTCTGCAGAGCCATTTTCAAAACACTTTATACTATACACATATAGTATCTTCCAAATCATACACCCAGTATGAAACTCATATGAATCTCCTTTCTCAAAATCGATTATCCCAAAATTGATAATTCTCAAACTAGGCTTTCCAAATTCCAATATTGATTTTACCCAAAAATCAAAAAGCCTTTCCAAAATCCATAGGTTCCAGAAACCTTTCCTCCAAATCATTCTCATAAAATTCTTTATATATATAGACGTAGAAACCTTGAAAAATCTTTGAATCATTTCATACTTGTATAAAGTTCCTTTTTATACTTCAAATACTTTTCAAAAACCCTTTCCTTTCGGCAATAGATTCAACAAGGGGAGATTTATCTTATATAACGAAGATATAAAATTTGTTTATTCCAAATCAAATATTCAAATTTGATTACTCTATAAAGTCACTTACCAAATTACATACTTCCATAGAGTAAATTTCTACCATAGAAATATCCAATTTCCACTTTATTTTATCATATATTTCACAAAATATACTTTCATTTCAAAAACCATTTCACATTTCTTATCCACAAATTCCCCAATATCAATTTCATTCAACCCCGTACGATGTACACATATCATTCGTATGCTATATCAATCTGATCGCTCACTCGATCACACAATTTCACTTCCGAACTAGTATTGTCCACCCGACTTCCTAGTGCAGACTCAGATCTGGTTTCTTGATCAGAAACTGTCATTCTCCTTGCGTAGTCATAGCTATGATATAGAATATCCAGAACCAATCAACAATCCATATCCAGGTTCGCCGTTGAAAATCGAGTGGAAAATCCCAACTCGGATCGATATACTATCTCGAAATTATGTGCTCGAATCCGGATCAAATCACTATGCGAATAGAATAATATACATACATCCTGCGTATTTATCTTCATTGGTTATTAGCCAAATCAATCACCTTTTATATTCACATTCACGTTAATTTCTATCCACTTATTCACAATTGTTTCAATTCCATTTAGATTGTCATTTTAATACTTTTCTCAATTGGCATTAAATCATAATCAGTTTGTACTCTGACTAGCTTATATTAAAAAAGCTTGAAAAGTTATAAATAGATAGGTAGTTGAAAAATAATTATTAGTTTTGTAAAATAGTTGTAAAATAGCCAAGTAGTTGCAGAATAGTTATAAAATAGTCAAATGGTTATAAAATAGTTAGATAATTGGCAAAATAGTCATAAAATAGTAATTAGTTATAAAGTAGTTGAAAAACAGTAATTAGTTTATAAAACAGTTGCAAAATAGTTAAATAATTCCAGAAGTAGTTATAATTATAAGATACTTTGGGGTTTAATAAGAAAGGTTGTATATATAGTAAATATCTTGGAAGAATAGATTTATATTAAAAAAAATTATTTAAAAATAGTCCAGAGCCAAACTGTTCAATTCCCACTTTCCATTTCCATCAATTCGATTTAAATTTCCACTTCCATTTAAATTGACTCAATTCCAATTTAAATAACTTCAATTTCCATTGAAGTTGATTTATCCCCAATTCAAGTTGAATTAGTCCTCAATTCTTTCCTAAAATCAAATCAAATTCCATTTGAATTTACTTATTCAACTTTAATCACAATTTCAATTAATTCAAATAAATTTCAAATTGAACCAATTTCAATTCATATCAATTTCAGTTTGAATTAATCCAATTCCCATTTGAATTTGAACTCATTCAACTTCAATTTCATTTCAAATTAATCCAATTCAAATTTTCCATTTGAATTTTAAACTTATCCATCTTCCATCACAATTTCAAAATAATCCAAATCAAATTCAATTTGAACTAATTCAATTCAAATTTCAAATTTAAACCATCCCGAATTATATAATTCGAGCTAAATTTTCAAATGTTGATTTAATCAATTTAAATCAACTTATATCTTTAAACCATTTAATTCTGAATCCAAATTCCATTTTTAACCTATTTCAAGTTCAAATAATAATTCAAATCCTTTTTAAACAACTAGATCTTTGAAATTCAATTTATCATCAAATTTCAATTTTGAAACCAAACCTTCGAAATTTTATCTTAAACATTCAAATTTTAAGTCCAAAATGATTTCATTTTATCTTAATAATGTATATATTACCACACCTCATTTCTTCATTTGTTTAAACAAATCCAATTTCAGCTTAAAGATTATTAATAACAACAGGATGGTATCATTTAAATTATTTTAAAATATCCATCCATTTTCAATTTTCGAATCCCAAACCTATTTAGAGATCACACAAATTTCCAATTCAAATTAACCATTTAACTTTCCAAGTTAAATCTCAATTTTCATCTTGAAATTTCCAAATCAAGTTGTTTGTTAAATTATTTAACTTTCCAAAGTAAAATTCAATTTACTTAATCCAGCGAACCTTACCCAATTTGATTTCCCATTCCAAATTCTAAACTTCAGATTAATAATCTTTCCATTTAAGTTTAAAACTTACTTTACTTTGGGTTTCACATCACATCCCAAGGAAAATTCAAAACTCAACCTTAGAGTTTATTTCCAAATATAAATATTTATTTCCTTTACACACCAAGTTATCCTTAAATTTTAAACCACCTTTGGTTTTTAAATTCAAAATAAATTCCTTTAAATTTTTAAACAACTCTTGTTTGAAACAAGGCCCTTTCATTCAAATACATTAAATAATATGATTTATTATTTCTTTATCACTTTGAAACAATTTTCAAATTTCTGGACCTAGATTTAAAACTTCATAATTTAGATCATCTTCAGTTCCAATTTATAATTCATACTTTCCTAAAACATTTCATTTTGCTTACTCATTAATACACATTTTATTATTAAACACAACAATCATTTATGATAATAACCAAGGAAACCAGTTCATTATTATCTTATTCTGAAACTCTTCTCAAAATTCAAGATTTTAATTTCAGTTTGAATCCATTTCAAACTTATGCTTATTTAATTTCAATTTGGTTGTATTTCTGTTACCACATAATTTAATTCCAATAATTTAACCAACTACCATAATATTTATTAGAAAGAAATATTGCTTTATATATCAAAATATATTCTTATATAAAATCATTTAAAATCTTTATATAAGAAAATAACAAGTATGCTCTCATATATATATGTTTGTATATATATATACACACACACTCAACTCATCCTAGGGTTCCATTGACCCTTTCCTTAATGAGTAATCCCAACATAGCCAATGTTCTCACTTAACCTTCAGCTCTGATACCAAATGAAACAACCCAAAATTTTCGATCCCGAGAATTCCGGATAGTTAGAGAAAAGAAGAAAATAGATAGAAGAAAAAGAACAGAAACTCCAAAGAACAATTTCACATTCGTAGCGGATAAAATATAATATCAATAATATCAGTTTACAAAGGAAAACTATACTTTTCAAATTACACTTTAATACATCAGAATTACTACATATACACAAACACTGTACAGATACAATCAACATGTTCCATACAAACTACAATATATTATAGCGGAATACACTCCATACGTTTCTGCCATCCATCTTGCCTCCTGAGCTCCAGAACGTCCTTACCTGAAATCTGTAATACTTGGTCTGACCCGAGCATTACATCAAAGTAACACCCAGGTCAGGCTGGAAACCAGCGTGAGTAAACCCATCTAACATGGAATACAACAGCACAAAACTTATATAAAACCCACGGTAACTCGTATCAGTTTACAAATCCATAATTTTTTATAGACGACACTTATATCACACATCAATTTCTAAGTACCAAAACTTAGATTAAATGGTCAAATTCACTTAAATCATTCCATTCCAGCCTATTGATTCCACATATCAATTTATAAAGAATCGAAGTGGTTTCGGGTATTTACTAACATCCGACTCCAGTCTCTTCGAATCCAATGTCATCTTAACCCAAATTATTCAAGTGAATACAATTTAAATTTAAATACTATATGTCACTCTTTAGACAGCAATTCATCATCGATAGATAACCATATTATCACTGTTTCCCAAATCATATCATATCACAAAACATTTCATATCAGAGATATCAACCAATTCAAGGCATTTAACATTATTCAATCATTCATAAGTAAGATGGATCATTTCCAAAATTAATTTAATTTATCTCTAATTAAATTAATTTCTAATCTTTTAATCATCTAGATTACCTATACTTAATCATTAATTAATTATAAATCAACAAATCAACCATCTTCTAATTATCCATCTTCATTTATCACCCTTGACTAATTATCATTTAATTACAATAAGAAATTAACTCTCAATTAATTAAACAAATTAATTAACCTTACCCATCACATTAAGCACAATGATCCTTAAGTAATTATTCAATTAATTACTTTATAACCACTTACATTGATTAATTATTTCTCAATTAATCATACTCATTAATTGACTAACCCTTAATTAATTTCTTTAATTAATCAACCCTTTATTTAATTACACTAAGTAATTAATCTTTAATTACTTTCCTTAAGTAATTTACCTTTAATTACTTCCATCGAGTAATTATTTCATTGGTTAATTATCCTCAATTAATTAACCTTGATCATTAATTTATTTAACCTTTAGTTACACAAAGATAAATTAGCCTTAACCATTCACATTAATTAACTTTTAATTAATCTCCTTATTAATGATCCCCTAATCACTTCCAGTAATCAATTCTTTTAATTAATTACATTTAACAAATAAATCTTTAAATTAATCACATCATTAATTAATCTCAATTAATCTCACTCAGTAATTTACTATGCTATATTTACTTACATAATTAATAAATCACTAATTACTTAAGACCTTAATTTATTTAAAAGATAAACCATTTTATCTTTATTAATTTCTTTAATTATCTTTTAAATCCTTATTAAATAAACTTTAGAAAATAATTTATCACCATTCTATTTACTTAAACCTTAAAAGTTAAATTAAGGATTTAAAATCACTTCATCTTCTAATCATTTCTTAATTACAATATCAAGTTTTTATTTAAAATAAATTTCCAAACAAAGGTTGTATATATTATAAAAACACCTTTAACTTAAAAAAATTAACAAAATTTATCTTAAACTTAATCAACATTTAATATTTCAACAGGAATGTGTTGAGAAATTGTCTAAATTTAATTTTTTTGAAACTTGTATTCATTCAGACAAAACATTCAGACAAAACTGGGTATCATCACAGAAGACACGAGCAAACAAACCCAAATTCTTAAGCTCAAAACCCAGCAAACCCCTACCCTATTAATCGAGCAAAACCCCAGTACACTTCGAGTTCGATCCCAAGGCAACAACTTCTTCCCAATCTTCATCTTCACTTGACATATTGTGCAACAATGCACGTACACCGATGGCCGCCGGCGATCCCACTCCACCTCCTATTGACGACAAGTCACCGACCCACTCCACACTCGATTCTGACTATCCAACTCGATCATCAATCTCGAAATCGAAATCGAGCCCAATCAGTCGAACAGAAACAATAACCTCCGATCGAAAAATCTCTCCTCTCCGATGATCTCGACCATGAGATTCCTCACCCATCAACCAGAAGCGACGCCACTATTTCTGCCTCGATTTCCCCCCATCGCGATCTAACCCGATCCATCTCCAACGTCAGAAACACCTTGACAATAACGAGGGACAAAATCCACCACTAAACCCTAAATTAGCATCGCCCGCCAACCACGGTGATCAGAAAATTCACCCTATATTTTTCCCGTCACCACACATCCACGAGCTACCTCCAGCAAGAAACTCGATCACCTAGATCAACCCGTTCACTAACTAATGATGAAAACACTAATCACGTTCAGCTCGCAATATCTCACGATTTTTAAACCTAAATTTCATGACCTTATTTTTAAAAATCATCAATCCAGATGATACATCAGATTATAAGTTTGAATACATAATTTATTCAAATCGAGATTTTGAGATATTCATGCTTTTACTGAATCCTTTATTTTGTTAAAAAAACTAACTTTAAATCTTCTTTGGAAATATTTTTAAATCAAATCCCTTATTATTACAAACAAGTTTGATCTAAACATCTAGGCCTAATAAGAATTGGAGAGACATATTGATTGATTGATTATTTTTTTTTAAATTTGAACCCTGTAAAAAAAACCTGAGACCAGAGCTCTGCATTCACATATTTATTATATACTTGCATACACACCAAATCAAAACATATTCATACACATGCATGTATTCAGATTCCATTTATTAGGACATTATCACAAATGATATTCATAAGCATCAAAACAAAAACTGATCTGGGTTTTAAATAGAGAAGTTTACTCACCTTTTATGCAGTTAGAACGGAAAACAGAGCCTTGTTTTTGAACTGAAATTTGAATGTTGGTCGTTGAACTGCTGTTTGATTTTGAACTTGCCTCTTGATTTGATGATCTTGGCAACTGAAGTTGATATTTGTTTTGCCTTGCTTTTAAATTCTCTGATTTTGGGTTGCTTATGGTTTTAGTCTTTGATCTTAAACCTTTTCCTGGTTTGAAAATTTGTTTCGAGGCCGGAATGATTTTTTACTTTAATCTGATTTTAGCTTTTGACTTCTTCTCAGGTTTGTGTACAAGAAAAGAAAGTGTAGAAGCATATTAATGTTTACAACTTTGATTTTCTTTCATTATTTGAAATTAAAATAAAAAGGAAATAAACTAACATGACACTTGTTGAATTGTATACTATATATATACACTTGTTAATTTTATGTGTTATAAAGCTTACATATGTTAATTTATGTGTTAAAATATTTACACTTGTATTTTGAATGTATTTATTAATTTAAATATATTTTTTGAAAAACTTTTATTTTAATTTCTATTTGGTAAATATATTTTCTTAATTTATTCTTATAAAATCCTTTGAAGAAAATAATATATAACTACTTGTCTACCATTTAAAATCAAACATACATTATTATTAAATCCAATTTACTTTAAAATGTTTATCTTTGGATTTCAATCTCAAATTTAATTTAAATTGACTCATATATATTTAAACAAACACCCATTAAATTGTTTGAAAAATAATATTTTTGCCAGTTTTAAATAATTATAATAGTATATTATCAAAATAATATTTATCATCAAATTTATTTTTTCAACTTATAAATCAGAGATTTCAATAGTAAAAATCAGATAATTATTCAATTATTTGATACCCAAAAATCCAAGTTATCATAATCCATATTCGATTAATTTAACATCTTGCTTACTAATGTTTATCAATATTATAAACCATAAACTTTACATTTTCGTGAAACATTTGAATTATAATATTCATATCTCTATTTTTAGCATCAACATCGAATTATTTCTTATATCCTACTTAAGTTTCTTTACAACTTAATCACATCTATTTTCACAATCTCATTTAATAACAAATTTATCTGCGAAACATTTTATTAACCATCACTTTAGCTTATAATCATTCTATAAAAGTCCAACTTCTTATATATGATTTTATCTAGGTTTATAATTATCTCAAAAGTTACAAATTCAATTTCATAATTTCTTTGCAAATTTATATATAATTCTATAACCAATTTACAAGGATATTGTTTAATTTATTTTTCTACTTTCTTAAGTTTCACTTACTTATTCCATTTAGTCATTAATCATTTCGTGATATACTAATTAATTATATGACATTTATTATTACAACTAAATTTCCATTTATATACGTTATAGTTACTTTTAAGTTTTATTTACTTGTATAATATCCCATTACGTATCCAAATCATCATTTTAACTTTTAGTATTTGGAAAGTATTATTATATGTTATTAGAATGCAATTTGGTATTATGCAAATTAATCCGATTCATTTTACTTAATTAATGTTTACCGTTGTAACTTGTTTAAATTTTCATTACTTTCAATTTTAGAGTTGCAAACTTTAGAAAGGCAAGAGCATAAACTCATTTTATTGACTTTAGCAACATTACAACAGATACAATGCCACAGAACTGACAACCTGTTACAACCATCTTGACAGTTCAATGTAAATAAAACAACCAAAATACAAATTTACAATTAGGAAACACAAAAAACATGCATCATAATTCACTGCATACAATCTTGAGCAGTGATATTCCAGTAAAGTATATCTGACAATCCAGTAGAAAACCATCTGCAAGAAGTGTTTAAATCCTTTCAAAACTTCAAACAAGATCAGCCTTTAAGTCTCTGAGTATACTGCCATGAATCAAATTGTACAGCTGAGATGAATTCTTACTGCCAATTCCAAAAATTCTATTATTCCTTTCAGACCACACTGCATAAATCGGTTTCTTAAGAAGCTTTAGCAATAACCTAGTCATACGAGTCTTCCATCTTGTTTCCTTAAAAACATTAAACCATTCAATTAAACTGACTGATGATGGTTTGTAAAATCCACCATTAGATAAAAGCCTATACCATATTTGATAAACAAAGGTGCACTCAAAAAACAAGTGAGTATTGCTCTCAGTTTCAGATCTGCAGAAAACACATAAATCCTCTGAAATAATACCCATTTTACAAAGCTTATCCTTGGTGTTCAAAGCATTTGCCATCACTTTCAACAGCAACAAGTTTTCTTTAGCACTACCACCAATTTTCCAAATTCTTGAGTACCAAGGAAACTGAAAACCATTTTGACAGAGAAAATTGTAAACAAGTCTTATAGAATGATACTTACCCTTATATGACCAGATTAGAACATTGTCATTATTTTTAATAGGGTTAGTAGAGATGAGATTCCATAAATTCCTTAGTTGAAAGGAGCTAGAATAAGGTAAAACTAAGCAACCATCATGTATAAACTCATCAACTGTAGCCTGTTCAGAAATTCCTGAATTTCTTCTCAGATTATAATCAACTACAAAACTTAAGATCAAACCTTGTTTAGCCCATGGAGAATGCCAGAAGGACAAACCTTTAATCAAAACATAATTACATTGTAAGAATGGAACAAAAGTCTCCCTAAGCTTGAGAATACACCTCCAACTCCAACTGCAGTTTTGTGAAATGGGCATAGTCCAAAAATTTCTCTTGCCAATAAGATTGTGATTAACCCATTGAGACCATAAGTTCTTATCAGTTGCAAAGATCTTATTGAAGTACACTGAAATAGCAGCCTTATTCCATTGAAAAATATTAGTAATACCAAGTCCACCATATTTTTTAGCATCAAACAGCTTATAAAGAAATAGGAATAAGCTTTCTAGAAAAAGGGTCACCATGCCAGAGGAATTTATTAAGGGCACAAGAAATCATATTAATTAGTTTAACTGGGAGAATGTAGTGCCTAGTCCAATAAGTTCTAGTAATTTTATCTTAGATTTTATCTTAGATTTCAACTCTAAAGTTTCTCAAAACATTTATCTTAGATTTCTTAATTCTCTTATTTTATAAGTTCTAGTTATTCAAATATTTCATTTCATTCAAATAATTTAAAGATTATTAATTAACATAACTTAAAATTTTTAAATATTGGGTTCATTTCAAATCATTTAAAATAAGTATATATAATTATACCTTCGTATATCAAATCATACTTTTGGAGTTTAAACCAAATCCGTTTATCAAAACAATTTCATAGCAAAGCTTCTCAGAAGTCTCCCCTACTTTAAGACTCGAAAATAAATGTCGATGATGCTGCGCAGTCGTCGCCAAAATTATTTTCCAGCGAAAGAAGAGAGCAGTACTAAATTCATTCCTTCTATGATTTATTTGAAAATAATTTATATTTGTATGTACTTTTAAACAATACTGATTTTTTTTTTCCAAACCTTGAAAACCTTTTTCAGAAACATTGGAATTTAAATTTCTCAAATTCTCTGTTTTATATTCATTTTACTTACAAATCATATTTCATAAATCATATTTATAAGATTTCATTTTCTTATACATCCAATAGTTAATGATTTAGAAATATCGACTATTCAACAAGAAATGATAATAGTTAATATCATCATTTCTAACAAACAAATCAACTTAATTTTCTAAATTTTAGAAAATCATTCTTTAATATAGAAAATATAATCCTAGATAAAATTATTTCATTCACCAAATTCAAAAATAATATTGTGTTGGTTTGCTTTGTTCAAGTGTTTTGGTATCCCTATCGATATAGTGACATCCCATCTACCAATCAGAATCCAAAGCCAAACTTAACATTTCAAACAACACAATATAAAACATTTTATACAACACTAACAAATACACTCTCTCATATATATACACACTCAAACAGACTCATTCTAGGGTATTAGTACCCCATCTCTAATGAGTCAAACGCTCATAAAGCTATGGTTATCGCTAAACCAATGCGCTGATACCACTGTAACAACCCACATTTCGAAAGTTTTAAATTGACAGTAATTCACACATGTCCAACTTAAAAAATACGGAACATAGATAATCATTGGGTTAATTAAAGAAATAAGAAATGAAGAAGAAAACAAATAGAGAATCTCGTAGCGGAACGACAAAATATAATAATCAGATAAACCGTTCATGAAGTTGTTTACCATACATTTGATTATAATTTATACAAAATTTATCATAGTTATACATATACAACAGAACAAAATATAATGTAGTAGACAACATGATGCAGGAATAACGATAGTAATAATACACCAAATCTTCGTCTTCGTCCTCCAGAATAAATCTTCAGTGAGCTGAAAACTCAGGGATGAGCCAAGCTAATGAAAAGACAAAACACTCAAGTCAGGACTTAAAATCCTTATGTAAGTCAGATCAATGTCGCATATAACATGAGTGTAAGAGCATCAGAGATGTTTACGGGATTTCACATCTCCTATCCGGTGTATAACGTACGTGTAATAACTCAAGAGATGTTATGGGATTTTCCATCTCTTAAGGTCCATCAAAATATTTATATGTAGTAGAATACGCTACATATATAATGTCTAATCGATAAATTAAATATTTTTCTTAGCTCTGAGGCTTTACATTAATCCCCCCAACATGTTTTTAAGCATTATCGTACAGCTGCAGATAAAACACTAGTAAATCGTCGGTGGATAGGGATGCGCCATGATACGACAATAGTAAACCAAAATCGTATAGGTCTCGTATAGGGATAAAAGTATGATAACGCACGTGAGGCATGCCCAAGGTAGGATACTACTAGTTTATCCTTCCCGGCTAGTGGTAATGCATCATAGCCATGACCGCCCATCGCGTCCAACGCACCCAAAATCCGAGGGTGCACACCAATCAATCACAATGTAAATGGTGGCAATACGAAGAGTTTGTGTCCGCTAGAGGTAGCTAGCCTCATTGACCAGTACGGTTCATGTTTTAATCATTTCAAATTAACACAAGAGTCAGGCTAATCCACCATCATTCTCTTTCTTCAAATCCAGCAAACGACGCCTAATCCAACCACTTCATTCTGGATCATACACCGCGTATACAATTGTTAAAGTGGTTCCAATATTGACAGAGAGTATGCCAATATGGGGATCCGTTCTCTTTAACAGCCAAACATCATTTTACACACCGGTTGGTGCTTTTACATTTTGAAAACAATTCGTATTTGATATCAATATTCGCTTAAAAATCCAATTTATTTTGAAATCAACATATTTACTCAAAATATACAATTTCAATTCAAAATCATGTTCGTCATGGTATCTCGATTTCTGTTCCAATCAACATTGCCCCGAATTTTCATTTGGGTTATAACTTCAATCAAACTCAATTCGTATTTGAATCCACGATTTAAAAATAAACATTGCACCCTTGACCAAATTGAATTTTAGAAAAATAATTTAACTAGTTTTAAAAAATGTAAATAGTTAAAATAGGTTAATTGAAAATAGCTTGAGTATTAAAAATGGTTTATATAGTAAAATAGTTCGAAAAATCAAAATAATTTGAATATTTAAAATGTATAGATTTTAAACCGTTTATACTAAAATAATTCATTTGAAAATAGTTTCAAAATCAAACTGATTCGATTCCAAATTTCCCAATTCAAATCAATTCCAGTTTAATTTCAACTCTAATTCCAAATTAATTTTAATTCCAATTCTAAATTAATTTCAACTCGGTTCCCAAATTTAAACCATTTCAATTAGTATCAATTCCAAGGTCAATTTTCCAAATATCGATTCAAAACACTTAAATCTAATTTACCTTCAATATTCAATTTAAAATCCAAATTTTCAAATATAATTCAATTTCGAGCTCAATTTGAAATTATCGTTTTATATCACTTTTACTTAGCAATATTCAAAGTTCGGATCAAAGTCCCATCCTTTAAATCAAATCAATTTCTTAAATTTAGATCATAATTCGATTATAACTTAAAAATCTCAACTTCAATTATTTACACCATTTCGTTTACCAAATTTAAACTTCAACGTTCCGAGCTCAAGTTCGAAAATAATTTTATTTCTATAAATTTGATTTTTATTTCTTTAAATCAAAATCATTTAAATATATTTCAAATCAATTTTTTTTAAATCATTTAATTTAACCAATCTGGTGTCCGTATATTATTTTCTATCCTATGGCCAAGTGATCAGTTATTTCAATTTACTTTCAGGAATGAATATATATTATTTCAATCCAAAATAAATGTCATTGGTATATATCATTTCAACCTATTTCTTAATTTATTTGAAATAATTCAATTTACAGTTTTATATACTATAAATAATATCCAGGATGATAACATGATATATTAAAATAAATAAACATCCAAATCATCCAAAACATCAATCAATAGCACCCATCACAATCAACACCCAAATCAGCCAACAATTCACAACAATTTTATAGTTATCTATACCAGGTAGTTTACTAGCACCTAAATTCCAATTTCAAATTTAACTGTCAATTTTAACACCAAGAGTCAATTTATATGTCAATTTTATTTTCAAATATCTGTCAATAAAATTAGATAACTTCACAATTCAATTTTAACGAACATAAAAATATTATAGTACGTAGTTAGCATTGAAAACAATCATCTTCTATTTTCTGCTGTCGCTTTCGCGTTCTGATTCCAATTAAATTTGAATGCATTCGAATTTAACTGAAAATTCTACAAGCTCTAAATTCAGACAATCCAAAACCCATGTTGTAGATTTCGTCAATACGAATCCAACACGACTGACCGCATAGGATTTAAACCTAAAACGAACGAGATATGCATTTTTATAAGCTTTCGTTTTTTATTTAACCAATTTATATTCACACGGTTATTTTCCCATACCTTCACACTCAAACCTAGCCCATAACCAACCCGGCCCGCAACCAAACCGACCCGCTTCCTTTCCCCCCTTCCTTCCTTTTTTTTCTTTTTCTTTTTCCGTGGCCCAAAGCCCAACTCCCTCCCCTTCTTCTTCTTCCCTTTCATTTCTCTCGCTTGTACATGAAGGAAACCCAAAATCTTGCCGTGCAAGCTCGAACTGATATGGAGCTAGAGTTATGGAATCCGTTGATTCCAACGATCATCTCACCTCGAACTCAACCCGCCTAGCACCACCACGCCCACGGCCACAACCCCCTCCTCATCACGACCTGCTCCTCCTTTCTGTGCTTCCCAGGTGGTGCAACTCCAAAACACCCACCGAACTCCCCAAAAACACGGCCACAGATGCTATTTCTAACGCCGAACTCGCACACGCCTCGAATCTCCACATCGTTGATCAAATCAGCCAATATCTCAAGCCCTAGCGACAACCTCAACGACCACCCGTCCAATTTCATGGCCGCACCTCACAAAATTATCCTAGATCAAAGCTCTCATTAAAACTTGATTTTTAAAATTGGTTTCAAGATTTTTCGTTTTGTATTTCACGAGATTTATTTTTTGAAGTTTCCATTTTTCAATTTCTTTTCTATTGCGTGCTGTGTTATTTAAACGAGATAAAGAGGGAAGTGTTTTATGGAGGGAACATGCACGATCACATCATAGGGTAGCTTAAAGAGATAGATAAGCAGTTGAAAAGAAAGGTTGACTTGAGAAATATATTAATTAAATTTCAAAATATCTCGATTTAAGTAACTTAAAATTTCGAACCCCTATCGAGGCATGCTACCAGGCATTCATAATGTTATACCCTTATTCCGAACGCAATTGAACAAGTTTCGTGTCCAAATCTGTTCGTATGGAGAAGATAGCTTTTTAGACCCAATTATTATATTGAATATTTTGATATTAAATTCAACGCATTTTTATCATGTACTACCAATCGATAAATCCAAACGCTATGAAATTTAAAATTCGATAATAACACACTATTACAGATTCAATGGAATGCTTTGTCGAATCCGAGATTGTACCTCGAAAGACTATTTTTATATGTTAATTTAAACGAGTTATTTTTAAATCGAGTAAACCACTCATAGATCTAATTTAATTTTTTTTACCTTCATTCTTATAAATATAATTTAATAAGACTTCAAATCGTTCTTATCTAGCTCAAAACCTAATATTCAATTATTGAAACGATTTTCAATTATTAAATTAACAATTACATTATCCAATAAACCATTATATTTGAAATTCAGATTATTAAATCTATGAAATTTACTTTTAGTATTTAAAACCAATTAGATGAACAATTTCAAATAACCAAAAATTCTGCGTCGTTACACTTTTTTAAATAACTTGTGTTTGATCCTTTAATATGATTTTGAAATAAGAATTTTTTTGCAATGTTCTATGAATATACTTATGCCAATGAGATAAGTATATGAATATTTTGATAAATAATTTGAAAAGAGATTTAAATAAATCAAATATTTATCTTGAGGCTTAGTGGTTGCATTGGAAATATTAAATCTCTAGATTTTTATTTATTTGTTTATTTGATAGTTAAATAACTGATTATAAAATCTTGGCCAGTTTTGACTTAGGAAGTAAATAAGAGCTTCACGTATTCATACGGGTTGAGTTTCCTTGGGATGACTCTTTCCAGTGAAATGTCTTTAGCTTTAAGGGATATATTATGATCCCTTTAGGACTCTATTTTAGTCCACTGCTTCCAAAAGAACCGAGAATAAGTCAACCGGAAATTATTGGTTGTTGCTTCAAAGAGACCGGGTTAGGATACGTTATCCAAAAACCACTTCGAACCAAGATGAGCATTTAAATGGTAGATATCTTAATGATGTTTTGAAGATAAAGTTCTTTGAAGTGCAAGGGCTACTAGCTACTAATCCTGAAGGTGATTCCAAAATGGATATAGAAGAGGTAGTGCCTTAGGTTTTGTTTAGACCTAGAATGAACTTGTATGGATGAATGTTGGGGTTGCATTTGTTCTTGAAGGCCAGTGTTAGCATTCTAAGTGGGAATTGCTAAAGGAAGGTAAGTCATTACTTCATAAGCCTCACACTTCAGAAAAGGCTAAAACATGGTAGATGCAGCAGGGCCATGTGAGTTGCTTCTATAAGGGCGTTGTAACGACCCAGAATTTTAACGATTTAAATAACGTAATTAACTAAATTTTTCATGAAATAAGATTTAAGCAGTGAAAATTTTATATTTTGTATTCGTCTATTGAAGCGTAGCAATTGGCATATTTTCATTTGAAAATTTATAAGTTCGTTCTGTTGCGCAATTTCAATTTAAATTAGTTAATTTGATGAAAATAAAATATTTTTGAAATATGAATATTTTTATATAATAAAATTGTTAACCATTTTCTTAGTGAGACTTTTATATTTCGTTTCGTCAAATTTGGACCGCTCTAACGCCATTTATATCAATTTCGGCGTTTTAGCAGCATTACAGCAGTGAAAATCGAGTTTTGATAGGTAGGTCACGTCACTCATATCTGTGTACCATTCTGTTCATCTCGTCGTGCCGATCTTCGTAGTATATTCATTTGTGTATTTCGACATCCGGTACACGGCGAATTCTACGAAACGATTAGCCATATCAGTACTCAATTTTAACCTTTTGGTTTCCCTGTGTCCTTTCAATTATCCGCTCTGAGAAAGCAAATAGCCATTTGTGTTTAATATTCTTCCTGGCTTTTGTCATTTCCTATATTCAATTTATAATTTACCGTGACCTTTCACTCTCTCTGTCATTCTTGGTTCGTTCATTTCTCTCCATCTTTATCCTCCCTTTCATTTCTGTTCATATAAAAATAAAAAAATATACATGGAAAGCAACGTATATATTTGAGAAAAGCATATCTGCTTCTTCCATTTCCACCAACCCTTGCCCATCTTCTTTGCCTCACAACCGGACTCCGCCTGCCTCATTAGCTCCTCCGCGACAATAATCCACCTGTCGCCGCAAAGCCTCTCCACGCCTACTTTTCCTGAACCTTCACCTATATTCCACCCGAACTCCACTGCAGCACGTGATGCCTCCACCATCTCGGCCCAACCCATCTCTACCCGTGCCAGCCAACCACCCTAACCCTCTCCGCCTTATCGCCATCTCACTCCATCGCATCCATAACCGAACCCAGCAACTCGCTGAACCCCACTTCCCTAAACACCTCAGATCTCTCCCCGCACAGCCGACCATTTCACAAAACTCCACCACCGCTTCTCCCCTCCTATACTTCCCCATAGTTGCTCCGCCCGCATTAGTTCCCGCCTTCACACTACGAACTGAACCCAGCCTCTCCACTCTTAACCGCCAAAGGACCATAGATCCACTGATTCACCAAAACCCCACAACCCCACAACCCTTCGACCTCCCTGCCATCTCCACCTTGCAGACATCCTCCTACCGAAACTCTACTTAGCAACCACCACACAGACTCTCCATCAAAGCCTTAAAACTGCACATCATACTTAGCTCCAATCCCTTCCTCCTCTCTGCCTTGTAAGCCAACACCATGCCGCGCCTTCATCAAGCACCACACAACAGCCACCAAAGCATCCTCATTGTTGTGCAGAAATTGCACAAATGCGGAAAGACAATAAACAGGATCTAGATTTGCCAATTTGAACATCACCCAATCTAGCAGCAATTATTCCATTACTCCAAATAAATAGCAAATAACTATAAAAAAGGAAAAGAGACGCACAATATTTATACTGGTTCCACTATCATCTAGATAGTGTATGTCCAGTCTAAAGAAGAGAGATTTTATTACACTTGAGAGAATTACAAGAGATTACAAGATAAGAGTTTACATACCAAAGCCCCAAATTAGGGATAACAAGAAGAGACACTCTATCTGGAGATCGCTGGCTGAATACCAGGATGGGTTTACAATGAAGTCTATCCTCAATATATAGCCAACATAAATTCATGTGAATCATCAATCAAATTACCAAAATATGGTAAGAAGATAAAGGAGGCAAATTAAAACGGTAACAAATCGCGCAAACATAGCAAGTAATTCACTCGTTCCAAAGATGGAAGAAAATAATTCCAAAGCAATGCGATTACGAAGAAAGAAATAATATGCATATCTTTTTGCATATATATTATTCCATAATATATACATGCATATATTTCCTTGCCATCTCATTCAAATGCAATCCAATTATTTATGCATTTCCATAATGAACAAACGTGATTACTTTCCCTTCTGCATATTTGTTTCCTCCTATTTTTGATTTTGTATCACCAAAATTTAACACTCCACCTTGATGCAAAATCACATATTTCCAACACTCCACCTCGAGTCAAATTCTCTTTTCAATGTAAAACTCTTCAAATCAAACTCCACCTTCAACCAAAATCTCTTAACGGGATACAGAAGACAAATAAATATTTTCCCAATGGGTTTCGGTAAGGCCACCCCCCATTACACCTTGCTAACGAGCTCAGACTATGTCCCTGCCCGCCAACAAAATGTTGCAAATATCCAAAATCAAAAGAAGGTAGATACCAAAATAATCTCAAAGCCACCAAGGCCAAAAAATTCTCTCAATCACCAATTCAAATACAGAGCCAAAAAACAAAAGCCAATGAATATAACAAGGCTAATCTAAATCTCTGTATACAAGACAAATCTCTCTCCTTCCACATACCTTATCTGCCAAACAACAAATTTCGCATGGAAATCAACATAAAACTCTCACATCAACATCGAGCCATAAAGCAGATACAAGTTCCCAAATCCAGATGTCTCTTCAATACAGTAAACTCCTTATCACCAAATTTCCAAGGATGGAACGCTCTTCTCTCTCAACATAATCTCCTCCACTCCATATTGCACAAAATCTCATTTTCCATCCAAATGAGTAATAGCATAATTACCAACGGATCTACCGCTCTTTCTAAAAGCCATTGATGCACAAATTTGAACAAATCGCCTAGCTCCGATACCAATCTGTCGTGTAGAAATTGCACATATGCGGAAAGACAATAAACAGGATCTAGATTTGCCAATTTGAACATCACCCAATCTAGCAGCAATTATTCCATTACTCCAAATAAATAGCAAATAACTATAAAAAAGGAAAAGAGACGCACAATATTTATACTGGTTCCACTATCATCTAGATAGTGTACGTCCAGTCTAAAGAAGAGAGATTTTATTACACTTGAGAGAATTACAAGAGATTACAAGATAAGAGTTTACATACCAAAGCCCCAAATTAGGGATAACAAGAAGAGACACTCTATCTGGAGATCGCTGGCTGAATACCAGGATGGGTTTACAATGAAGTCTATCCTCAATATATAGCCAACATAAATTCATGTGAATCATCAATCAAATTACCAAAATATGGTAAGAAGATAAAGGAGGCAAATTAAAACGGTAACAAATCGTGCAAACATAGCAAGTAATTCACTCGTTCCAAAGATGGAAGAAAATAATTCCAAAGCAATGCGATTACGAAGAAAGAAATAATATGCATATCTTTTTGCATATATATTATTCCATAATATATACATGCATATATTTCCTTGCCATCTCATTCAAATGCAATCCAATTATTTATGCATTTCCATAATGAACAAACGTGATTACTTTCCCTTTTGCATATTTGTTTCCTCCTATTTGTGATTTTGTATCACCAAAATTTAACACTAATTACCCCTTCTATGGCCAAGCAGACCAAGCCTGCCACTGAACCCACACAAACCAGTGCCACTGCCAAACTCCCTTTCTTTTTTTGGTTCTGACTCATGTAAGAGAGAGAAAATAAACAATATATGTTTGCTTTTACACTAAGATAAACCCAGATCTTCATTTCCGACCTTCAACTCAGCACTACAGCAGCCCGTCCAGGCCTTCCTTCTCATCTCGCAGCCAACTTCTCTTCTTATAAAAAAGGGATAAATTCTTGTATTCAAGTTGCTTTACCTGCTGTTATCTGCTATATCAATCACAATAGTTGATTGCTTTTATTTGTCGCTTATCCGTGTGTGTACTGTTTTCTCTAGCCTCGAAAGGTGAGCGATCACTTCGAAAGGTGAGCGATCACTCACGATTGACATTCTTACATTTAGTACATATAATTCACATGAAATGATGATTGAAATTTTTTGTTAAATTTTGAACTAGTTAGAAGTTTAATTGTTAAGTATGACATGTTATTATCTGCAATTGTTTTCCTATGTTAATTGACTTATTGACACCAATACTTGTTAGTATGTATATTCTATTTAAATTGTTAAATACGATCATATTTGATATTGTTACGCTACATCATTTTTTTATTATTCTATTGTTCTCACTCTACAGGTTCCCTGATAATTAGGAATTCCCTATGGGTTGAAATGACATATACCCGAATGATATTGTAGGTTATGAAAAATTGTTATGGGTTAAAATGATAAACCCAAAGCGATTTTATTAATTTTGAAATTTTGGGATTGCCGATTAAAAAGATATATACCCATAAAAAAAATTTAAATTGTGAATTGAGATGACAAATATTCGTATCACTTGACCATAGCATAGAAAATTATATATGGACACCGTTGGTCTATTTTTAAATGATTTTCAAATTTTAAGAAAAGGAAATTTATGGGTTTTGATTTTTAAAATATAATATAAAGATTTTATTTTAATGTGTGTGTAAAATTTAGATTTGAAATTATATATTCGGAAATTTTAAGTTAAGTTTGAAATGTAAATTTAAAATTTAACTTATTATTCTATTGTTTTTAAATTATAAAATAAGAATTAATATAAATTAAATTTAATAATAACATTTAATTTAATAAAAAATTTACAATAAAATTTAATTTAAATTAGTATATATAACATGTTTAAGTATTTATTTAAAATTATATTTATATTTTAAAATAGATTTTGTAATAACTTCAAAAAAATAGAGGTTGGAAAGATAAATTAAAGTTGACTTGAAATTTAAATTGGTTAGTAATTGCATTTAAGCAAGGATTGATTTGAAACTTATCGGTTTTGAGATTTTAAGGATATATTTTATAACTTGATAACTCGATTTTATTTAAAGAGGATTAAATGAATATTTTTGAAATTAAAATTAAATTAAATTTGAATATTTAATTTTGATTTAAATTTGTAATTTGTAATTTGAGATTTTATTTAAATGTTTAGCTAAAGGTGATTAAATGAATATTTTTAAATTTAAATAAAATTGAAATTGAATATTTAATTTTTATTTAAATTTGTAGTCTGGGATTTTATTTAAATGGTTATTAAAAAATGATTAAGTGGATACCTCAAATTTTAAAAAAAATAAGTTATATTGTGAAATATAAATGAAATTTATCAAATTGAGTTATTGTAAATGTTTGAATATTTAAACTTTGAAACCTACTGAATTAGATGTGGGCTAAATTTGTAGTTCAAACCTAGTTTTGATATCAATATAAATTAAAATGGTTTTATTGAGAATTTGAATTGAACCTTTAACCTTTTTAATTGAAATTGTTGAAATGAGATTGATTTAAATTGAATTTTGAAACTAAAGTTGATTTGAATCGATTAGTGGAATTAGAAGAAACAATTCTAACTTGAAACTATTTTCGACATATATATTTTACTATATAAACTATTTTTAATATATAAACTATTTTCATCTATAACCAATTTTTAAATATATAAACCATTTTTAAATAATAATTTCAATATACATAAACTATTTTCTATATTTAAACTGTTTAAGTTAGAACTATTATGATTTACATTTAATGGATTCAAATGCAAATATTTTGATATAATGGTTTAAACTATTTTGTGGTTTTGATTTTGGAAGTGAATATGATTTCGAAAGTGAATAGATTTTGAAAGTGATATGATTTTGAAATGAATATGATATTTTGGTATGAAGTATGTACCGTTTGAAATGAAAATGAGCACGGTGTGAAATAAGCATTTGGTTATTAAAGAGACCGAGATTGGAAATTGTCATACTCTTTGCCAATACCGAAAACTACTTTAACAACTATGTACGTGGTGGAGAATCCAGAATGAAGCAGGATGGTTTGGCAAATGTTTGTATGTGGTATGAACGCAACCCTGACCCCCTTGGGTCAGCTTGATCATGTGACTAAAACAGGAGCCACGTCGGGCTAAGTGAGGTCGCTTCTCCGATCGAGCATGCTTCTTTGATACCATTCTATTACTTTGTGATTTGATTGAGTGCACCTTTGATTATGGGAGTGTGTCTCGAGGTAGGCGGTAGTAGCTGCTATGCATCACTACCATTTTGGATTCGCAAAATGGTAGTATCCTATCCTGGACATTGCCTCGCATGCCTTGTCACATGCCTTATCGCGGCCACTACGAGTTTGGTTTGTGTCATACCTATAGAGTGCTCCCTGACAGCCCAACGGTTTGGTGGAGTTTACAGTACTGTATAGACTATGGAATTTATATAAAAATGTGTTAAGGAGGATATGGGTAACGACTTAATGCTATTTGAGACTCATCTTCGGAGCTTGGAGTTTTTCTTGGAGATCTACCTTTATCTATTCAGCCTTGCAGTTATTTTAGTTATTTCTGCTCAGACTTGTCATTTTGCTTATGTGTTAGAGGCTTCTTTGTATTTGGGATTTCTGTTGTATTTTGTTTTAGACTCTGATGTTCTATAGTAGCTTCATGAACTACTACTTATCTATTCTGCTGCTCATTGTTATATTGCTCTATGTCTGTGATTGACTTATTTACTGCTTATGCTAAGTTTTGCCAAAGATAAATTAACAATATATTGTTTTGAGCAATTCAAGTCTGATATGTGTGTATGATTGTCGATTTGAATGGTTAGAAATGGTAGGTCATTAAGGGTGTGTCACTACTTTTCTAGATTATCGTATTATGGATTAGGTTATGCATGAGAATTATCTACAAAGGTTAGGAACAACCAAGGTGATGACATATTTGGTACTATCCAGTAAGGGGTAGGCCGGTTCTATGTAGGCAGAGGTCGAAATTTTATCATCCTCGGATACATTTTATCTAGAGGTGTACCATTTTTGGAAGGTAATCTCTTACCTTGCCATTTGTTGGATTCCATTCTCCAATAAGCGCCTTCGTTGTTCGATTGTATATATACTTATTATTGTTGTGATGTACACATAACACTACTACCTGATTATTTGTATTTTAAACTCACAGACATTATTATAATATCATTAGATTTTTATAAACAAACGGTTTGGTTATGGTAAGGTAAAAACTCGTCCGTGGTTGTAACAACCCTGTTGCTAGTGACATAATTAATTAATGATTAATTATGGTTCATTAATGTTAATCAAAGATTTTGAGATTTAATGGAAATTTTCAAAATCTTCGATTAACATTAATTAACCATAATTAATCATTAATTAATTATGTCACTAACAACAATGTTATAGACTCCCCCTCTTAAGAAAATTACGTACTCGCAATTTGTGAAGCGAAAGAATATATAACATAAAATTTTCTCTTTAGTTATGACCTTATGAACTCCAAATTCTCAAAATAATTATTTATTTGGTTTTCATATTTAATTAGATCCTAAATCTTCAATCCTTTCAAAAATTATAAACTCAAAATTTTTTAATTAAAATTTCCTCAAATTGCTAAACCAAAAGCTACTTTATTTACTAATTCAAAAAAAATTGTCCTTTATAACTCTTAGTATTCAATTCCAACTTATTTTTAATTTCATTTTATCCTTACTTGTATTATTCTTTTCACAATTTTTAATAAATTTCAAAATAGTTTTTATCACTTTTGGCTTTCGAAACTCAATATTTTTAATCCAGGTTTTTCTTTCTTACCCGATTCTCCAATTTATAAATTATAAATTCTTCATATACAAGAAAGAATATTAAACCATGAATTATTGCGATCCACTTCATCACTACAAAGTTGATTGCATAAGCTATCTACATTGGCTTACCAAGCCCATCCACTTCATACAAAGGTTTCACAGAATAAAGATTATTTCAATTTATTTTAACTCAAAATATTTCCCAATTTCCCAATATATATTTCTTATGTCAAAATGTAACGTTCAAAGTTTAGGAATCCATATCGATAACATGGCATTCCACATATCGATCAAAATCCTTAAACAACGCCTTGATAAATCAACACAATAGAAAATCACTATTTAGGTGCATTTATTTTATTATCACTAACATCTATGCATCCAATTTTAAATAAATGCAACAAATTAATCAATTCCTAGCAACCAATCAACCATGCACACATTATCCAGTTAACCATATATATAATTCACTAATTTCTGTGCTCAGTAGAAACAGTCTACTAGGTTCGCCTGTGCAACGTTGATTATTCCTAGTTTATTTAAGTCTTAAACTCATTTACTCAAATTACATAAATTCTTTATTAAAAGAAAATTGTTCACTTTTTAAATTAATTCATTTCAATCTATCTCTTTAAAATCTTTAGAGTTAATTTCCAGTAATCTCAAAATAATTTCCAACCTCAAAAGAATTTTTACACTTTATTTTCCAAAAGTTTAATATCTAAATTCCAAATTAATTGATTTACATCCCAATTGATTATCCCCATAATCAATTTATTTTTTTATATCCCTAATTAGATAATTACTATAACTACCACCACATACCCCAAGGTACAGGACTCTAAGTCATCTAGGTCTTGGATCCGTAATATTATATGTTATAATGTTCCGACACAGCTCTGATAACAAACTGTAACGATCCCACCGCGATACCAGATCAACAAAGAACATTATAAGCAATATCATCTGCTAATCTGAAGAATATGGATTGTTAAGGGAGATCGAATGTGAATATATTTTTATACTATTACTGACACGTCATTTATACCTTTTAAATTAATATTTGAACTGAGTTTGACGTGTACGGTGCTAATACAAAGTAATAGACACACCGATTTCTCAGAATCAGAACAATATATCATATAAATAATAGTCCCGGATCACAGCGAAATAAATCTCAAATTATGCATATACAAATTTTGAATTTAGAAAGTGAAATACTGATCTTGATTGTAGAGCTGTTAATTTTGTACGAGTGTCTGATGTCCGTTCGTGTTCGTGACCGAAATACGTCCGTTCGATTTTCATTTAGGACACGAGCTTGGACAACAAAATTTTACGAGTGAAAATCTTGTTCGGTTCAAGTTCTTTCAAATTTGTCCTAATTTCTTATAATTAAGTATATCTGATTAAGTTCCACTAAACAACATAAAATTTGATGTAAATGTTAGTTCCTGAGATGATGGTTTTAAGGACAATGACCTTAGGACTTGTTGTAAATATATAAATACTAATATTCTTGTCTAGATATATATGTATATGCAGGGTATATATATGTAGGTACTGAGAATGAAGATTGTACAGTATAGAGATTCAAGACTGACGAATTCAAGATTGAAGAAATCAAGACTAAAGACTCACGAGTGTTAAGAGTTCAAGAGTTCAAGATCAAGATAAGTAATAGAGTTTAGATTTATGTTAAACTTCATGATAGCACTAAAATCTTTATTTGAATTTTAATTGTGGAATGGAATTCGCCTTCTCGCTTTAATAGTGGGATGGAACCCATGACCTCTTTAGTATGATGGAACCCAGGACCTTCTCTACTGGAATGGAATCTACGAAATATTAAAAATAATTTATTTTAACTATTTTTCCAAAAACTATATTTTTAAAAGTCATCTCTATCAATTTAAATATTTTAGCCTTAATTCAAAAATTATTCTTATCATCTTTTAATATTTTGATCTCTAGATCATCTTTTTTTAAACTATCTCTTGATTTTAATATTTTAGCTTTAAATCTAAAAATATTTCAAATAAGTCAATACTTAGTTTTTAATACTACTTTTATATTATAGATTATATATTTTAAGATTAATTTCTAAAACTCTTTTATAAGTTTAAACTATATTCAAAATGGTTTACAAAGTTTAGAAATTGTTTAGACAAGTTTTAGAATAGAAATCATTTTAAAGCAAAATCAATTTTCAAAATAACATAGGCATGTCGACATTCCTGTACCCCTCATGTCGACATGGTAGCCGTAGATTTCAAATATCAAATTGTCAAAAGAAGTGTCTATTTGACACAACCTTTCGCAATTGGACATGATTGTCGTTCTCCTATATATACCAGTTGTTTTCAACAAATTTTAAGTTAGCGTTTCTTTATTTTCATCACTCCTTCTTCTCCACTCAAATATTCTCTTATATTTCAAATGCATTAACAAAACTCTTTAAAAATCCTAAGTGAATCAAACTTGATCGTCTCTAGTATGATTCTCTACCACTCTCTCACAATGATGTCAATGCTATTCAGAGTTATAGGATTAGTTTTAATCAAAGGTCGAAAGATCGAAGTGTATCGAGTCACTATCTATCAAAGTGTGATTGAAAACGGTGTGATTGTGGCCCGTAAATAATTTGGGTGTGATTGTAGCTCATAAATCAATCAGTTGATCTTATAGCCTGGTTAAATCAAGAGAGTTTGCCCTAGACTCAGAGATAGGAGGGTGTATCTCATGGCCTTAAAATCGAGGTTGTAATATCGACATTATATTTGAAAAGAAATCTGCACAAGAAATTCTGTGGGACTGGATGTAGGGTAACTCCTAACCAGTATAAAATTCTGGTGTGTTCTTTCCTGTACTACTTTTATTTACTATTTGCGTCTATGTCTGGTTCTCCGATTGTCTCTGTGCTTGTGAATTGCATCTTTTTGTGTTTAATTTGAAATGATTTCAGAAATTCCGTAAAATCCATTAAACACTATTCACCCACCTTTTAGTGTTAATCCAGCCTTAAGATTTGTCATCCTCATTTCCAACAGTAAATAGCATTGTCCATCCATGTCCGTTCGAGTCTGTATCCGAAAAACGTATGTACGAGTCTGTCCAATTTCATTTAGGACATGACTTTGGACAAAAAAAATTGTACGAACATAAATCTCGTCTAGTCCGATTTTATTTTGGACATAAAGTGAACACACCTCCGTCCGGTCTATTCCAACCGATTTACAACCTTACTCGATTGTCATACAGTTTTACAATTCTTTAATCTTAATTGTATATCTTATAAACATATTCACAAATTTCCTAAATGAGATAAACTAAAAAGTGAAAGCTGTTTATCTCCTTGCTAGCCCAAACATCCAATGGTCAACTTGTCCTGTAACCTGAAAAGTCTCGACCCGACCCGAGCAAAATAACACCCGTATCAGATTATCTCTTAATATCCAATAGAGTGAGACAGGATATAACATAAGAATAAACATCATATAAGTAAATACTGATGTCCAGGATATAACGAGTCTGGAAATTAATTTAACTCAGAACAGGGTTATAAATTTAAGTCCTAAACACAAACTAGTCACTGATCATAGAATAAAAGAATTAGCTTACTTAGCATCCATCACAAGACACAAGAATATTTATTTATTTCATGATCACAGGACACAAGAATATACATTTATCTCACTAACAAGACACGAATATATATTTATTTCATGAACAAAAGACCTAAGAATATATATTTATTTCACAAACACAGAATAGTCGCAGAATCCAAATATCCAGAATCTAAGAGATCTTTATTAAAACGATCATAACGATAGTACACAAAACCATAGCAAACAAACTAACAATTTGGTATCACACAAACCGATCTGATATCGGGAATCGTACATGGGATGAAAATCACAAGATCACAAGACGATCTCAAGGATAGTAGACATGACTGAATGTTTTAGATTTATTTTAGATTATTACACTTGAAAAGAAATCCAAGAGTAACTTCTTAAGGATCTAGCAGCCCTTTGCCGCACACCAAAACATAGTAAACTCGAAAGTACTAAATACTACCGCCTACAGTAATTACTACGATTTAACCAATACGTCATATACCGTAGGGTGAAATCCAAGTATTTACTAAAAGCTAGTAAATATCACTTATTACAGATACCAATGGAAAACCCGAACGATATTCTCTTAAGGATCTAGCAACCACTTGTCGCACACTAGACGAGAATACAACTCCAAAGTGTTAAGTACTTTCCTAAATACGATCACAAGAATATAACCAAGGCATCCCATACACCTGGTGAAATTTGAGTATTTGCTAATGGCTAGTAAATTCCACTCAAACATTCTATTCAATGAGTTATATCATATTCGAAGAAGCGTAATTCGAAAGAATTTAAACCAATCGATGACACTAAGTCGACTATTAGTACTTCTCAAATTATAGAATTAAGGTTTTCAAAACATTTTTTCTCTCTTTGATTTTATTGTCTAAAAACACTTGTAATAAATTTCCATAAGTTTATTTACTATTTTGATAAAAATAAATTTTCACTTATTTGATAAAATATTCCACAAACCCGAAGCATGCCAAATTTACAGTTATGTACAGAGTTGTCATAAATTTCCATATAGTTATATTATTCACAAATCCATATTTAATTTACTCTTTCAAATCCATATTGAAACATAAGCATTTTTATTTTTAAAAAATAAATTATATTCATATTCCTAAAACCATATTTCTAAACATATAGTTAAATAAACATTTCTTTAAATATTTCTTTTTATAAAAGATTTTCAAATCTATTTCTTATCATGTATGTATATTTGACTCACATCCCTTTATATAAAATAGATTTATTCCAAAATTTTGAACCACATAAAAAAATTACATAAATCGGAAAATTAATCTTTTTAGCTCAAACTTTTTATAACAGCTTTGAATATCAGTTTATTTTATATGTAGAAAAGTTCAAAATTAAATTCTTAAGCAAGTGGTATAGATTTTATATTCTTTAACAACAATTTTTATCTCAGATTTGTAAATCTTAGTTTTCATATACCCACTTTGCAAAAATCATATGATTTCGAAATTTAATCTTTTTCACTAAAACTTTTTACAGTATCTTTGAATATTAGTCTAGATTATATTTATAGGATTTCAAAGCCAAACTCCTAACCAATTGGTACAAAATTCATATTCTTTAGCCATCATTTTCAGCTCAGTTTAATGAATCTAAATTGACATAAAATTAAGTAACCAAATCTTCTGATTTAACTCTTATATCATAACAGTCATCATACAATAAATTAGCATAAAAAATAATCATTTCATAGCCTAATCCTTAGAGATAGATTTTGTGAGTGTTCAAAACTCACCTTTTACTCCAACTAAACAAGGATGCAATGCCTATAACAACATATGTGCACTCCTCTTCTACAACTCCTATGCATCGACATGCCACAAGAATCATCCAAAATCCCTCTCATCCAAAAATTTCAGAAATTAGAAATCAAATAAAATTGAAATTAGATGCTAGATTCAGATAGAGAAGAGGATTTGGAGAATTACTAATATCTTCTTTTATTTTCTTTTGTCTTAATTTCTAGTGATTTTCCAAAGAGCTAGGTCTATGAGTTTCTCAGTTTTGAAAAACCTAATTTTTATTTTCTTCCTAAGTTAAAATGAAGTTCATTCTGAAATACAAAGAAGATAAAAATTCTCCTTTATTTGCACCAATCGGCTAAACTTTATTAGGCCCAAACCCAAGTTTTAATAAAAATAATTAAAATTCTATCTCACCTCTTTACTTAGCCTAATAAAATAGTCAGATCTTTTTTACAATTATTTTATCCTCTCTACCTAATCAACCACTAAGTTAATAAATATTATTAACTACATTCAAGTTAAAACACTAATTATCACTTATTATTTTATTCCTTGCCCTAATTTTACTAAATATTGATATAACCAATAATTTAACAATAACTTTATTTTTTAATATTATTTAAAAATAATTCATTACTAACTCATATCAATTTATTATCAACTCAATAATTAAAATCCTCTGACTGATTTAATACTATTTCAATAAAAATTGAAATTCACATATAAGAAATGATATCTCATTTCTTTTATTGGATTAAACCAATTATAAAAAACATATTATTATTTTTCCAGTAATTCTCAAAATATTCGTTTAACATTAGTTAACCATAATTAATCATTAATTAATTATGTCACTAACAACAGGGTTGTTACAGACTCCCCTTCTTAAGAAAATTGTGTCCTCGCAATTTGTTGAGCGAAGGAATTTATAACATATAATTTTCCCTTTAGTTATGACTTTATAAAATCCAAATTCTCAAAATAATTATTTATTTGGTTTCCACATTTAGAACCCAAATCTTCAATCCTTTCAAAAATTATAAACTCAAAATTTTCTATTTAAAATTTCCTCTTGCTAAACGAAAAGCTATTTGATTTACTAGTTCAAAAAAGATTGTCCTTTATAACTCTTAGAATTCAATCCCAACTTATTTTGAAATTCATTTTATTTTTGCTTGTATTATTCTTTTCACAACTCTTAATGAATCTCAAAATAGTTTTTATCGCTTTTGGTTTTTGAAACTCAATCTTTTTAATCCAAGATTTTTCTTTTTTTCCCATTAAATCTCAAAATCTTCGATTAACATTAATCAACCATATTTAATTATGCACTAACACCAGGGTTGTTATAGTGGTTATGTGTGACATAGTCTTACAAGATACCTTTTATTTTAGAAAGAGTTTTCAAATGTAGAAATTAATATGATTGTTTTGAATTAAGCTTTCTCGCCTGGTTTACTAGACCCACCCTGGCGTTATTTTCTTATAATGTTCAGGTCAAGCAGAGCATATTTTCCAGATTTAGCTAGATGCTTTGGAGCTTTCAGGAGATAAGTTGAATTCTCCAAGATGTATACACGTACCTTATATTCTTCTACTGTCTTTTCTTGTTTTGTTTTTATCTGTATATATCAGCAATTATAAGGGAAGGTTGTTATATCTGTCTAGGCTGATAATATGATACTATACTCTAATGTTGTGTATAAATAAAGATGATTTCTTTTTGTAAAGATTTCCTATATATTATACATTGCCCATCATGATGTGAGACTCTGTTCTGTCTACTTCTTTCTTCACCCCAAATGACATGTCTTTTGAACATTAAAATGATCGGCACACGAATACTGAGCATGTATTAAGTGTAGTCTTAAGGTAAAAGAAAGAAAGACCGTTACATATTTTGGACCCACGTTAATGATAACTATTTATATTTGGAATAAACAACTCTCTATTCATATTTTGTATTGGTGTGCTCATTGCCCGTTCAAATCAAGTGGGT
This sequence comes from Allium cepa, assembly GCA_030765085.1. Lineage (NCBI taxonomy): Eukaryota > Viridiplantae > Streptophyta > Magnoliopsida > Asparagales > Amaryllidaceae > Allium > Allium cepa. The sequence goes on from CM060932.1 coordinate 327,167,977, forward strand.
GTGCTTGTTTCTTTTTTAGATAAAACGGTGATCTTGTTGTTCAGTTAAATAAAAAGAGTGTACCCTGAGCTCGAAAAAGTCAGGAGGCTGTATCTTATTGTCTTGAAATCAAGATTGTATTCTGGCTTGCTTTCTACCAGATTAAAGTAGGAATTTGAAAGAAACTTTTTACATATATTGTATAGGACTGGATATAGGATTTGTCAATCTAAACCGCTATAAAACTCATGGTGTCATCTCTCTTACTTTTGCTTTATTTTTGCTATATTTATTTGTATCTATAACTGGATATTAATATATATATATATATATATATTTGTGTTAATTATCTATGTTTTAATTTAAATCTTGAAACTATTTAGAAAAGTTCTATATAATTTATAAAACATTATTCACCCACATTCTAGTGTTAAAGTAGCTTTATGATCCGTTCACACTAGTAGAATTTATGTTACACTGTTTTCCACATTTGGTATTAGAGCATTAGGTTTTCAGAAACTCGTTACTTGATTTTGAAAAATTATAAATGGCTAGTAACATTAACTGTACACTTTTTAATACTTTTATAGAAGAATAATCAACTGCTAGGCCCACACTATTTAATGGTAATAACTATTCTTACTGGGCATGTAGGATGAAAATTCATTTACGATCCAATGGCTTAGATATTTGGAACATTACACAATGCGAATACATTGAACCTCCAACTGAAAACTCATGATGGACAAAAGACCAAAAGACTCAAGTGTTCAATAACTCAAAGGCCATGAATATTTTATTTTTCTTCTTAGATAAAAAAGAATTTATTTGAGCTTTTATTTGTAAGGCCGCTTATGAAATTTGGAGAATATTACCTTTCACATATGAGGGCACTAGTGAAGTAAAAAAAACTAGGATTTTCATGCTAACCAACCAGTTTCAACTCTTTAAAATGAAACAAAATAAGTCTATTTATGACATGAGTTCTAGATTTCAAGATATAGTTCAACCATTTGTTTCATTAGGGAATAATTTCTCAAAAGAGGATCAAGTTAGACAAATCCTTAATTCACTCTCTTCGAAATGGGATCAAAAGATATTAGCAATAGAGGAAGCCAATGATGTTAGTATATTAAAAATTAAGGAATTAATTGGTAATCAAATGTCCTATGAAGCATGGTTGTAGGGTAGAAAGGAAAGTAAGGCGACCGAAAAAAATCAATTGCATTCAATGTAACAACTAACGATCAAGATCCAAATGACAACGATAACGATGAGGAGATTGCTCTTATGACTTGAATTTTCAGAAAATCTCTGAAATATATAAAGACGAACAATTTTTGAAAAAATGAAAACAAAAACTCCAGAAACGGTTTTTTAAGTGTTACAACTGTGGTGGATCTGGCTATCTGCGAAGAGATTATCAGCATCAAAAGAAAGCAAAGAATTCACAAACACTGATTCACTTAAAAAGAGAAAAGGGCTTTCAACGCGACCTTGGACGATTCTGATACAACATCCAATGACAACGAACCAGATATTGAAAATTTTCACAAGTGTTTCATGGTGATGGAAGATTAATCAAGTCAAACAAAGACACGGGAAAATGGTCATTTTTTTTACATTCCATACTTTATTCTTTTTGATTTTTTTTTAACTTTTGAATTTTGAATTTTTATTTAATGTACGAATAGATGTAATAATAATAATAAGTGTGTGTGTGCATACATATAAAGTTATTTCTCAAAAATATTGTTTTGCAATTATTATTGTTTTGATTACATGTACAACATTAGCACATAGTGTTTAATATGTCATATTAAGGAGGAGTCTATTTTTCTTTACCAATTTTTGTTGATGAAAAAGGGGGGAATAAAATATAATATATGCATATATTAACCAACTTAGGGGGAGTTACATTATATTTTATAATAAAAATATTCAAATGGTTATCATTATCAAAATGGTGCAGATTGTCAATACCAAAGATATTGATTTTAGTGACAACAAACATGTATATAAATATAGTAATAATGTTTTCACAAGTTGTATAAAATATTTTGCAGAATATTACACAGGTACTTGATAATCGAGTTTGAAGACTAATTGTTAAAAAGATACAAGAGATCAAGGTTTAAAGATGATCAAGATAATTGAAGATACATGAGTTTGAAGAAAAAGACATAAAGAGTTCAAGACTATTGGTTATAGTATATAGACATTAGATAAATTTTTTAAATTCCTTATATAACAACTTTTTTCTGAATATTATCCCACCAAAAAAATTATTTTATTTTCAAAATATATTTATACAAATATTTTATAGAAGTTTTATATATTAAAGTATTTAAAAGCTATGTTTAAATGATTTTACAAAATTTCAGAATTTTGTAACACTTTTAGAATGTTGTTGTTTTTCCTAACATACAAGGATATGTCGACATATCCTACTTAAATATGTCGATATGTACCTAAGTACGTCGACATATCCTACCTATGTTGTTGACATATATACTATTGAATAGTTTTTTTAATTTTAAGAAGTTGTGTTTTGTGATTTCATCTCTTTGCGAATAGACATGTTCCTTCAGACACTATATAAAAGGGACTAGAAAACAAAAAATTTCAATAATATGCTCTCAATTCTTTTCTTTAAACTCTCATTATATATTTCTTGAAATCCACTGTCTATACTCTTCGAATCCACTCAAATTTAATCTGTACTTCACAATATTCATTCTCTATAATACTCATTGTTTTACAAGCATTATTCCACCAATTCGAAGATCAAAGTGCAATAAAAGGACTATAGGATATTTTGTATCCAAATTACAACTATTTTGTATTTGGAATCAACAACTCTCTACTACTTTTTTGTGTGAGTGTTCTTTTTTCTGTTTAAATCAAATGGGTATGCTTGTTGCTCGTTCAAATCAAGTAGATGTGCTTGTTGTCCGTTTAAATTACGTGGGTGATCTTGTTGCTCGGTTAAATCAAGAGAGTCTGCCTTACACTTGGAAAGTCAGGAGTGTGTATCTTGTTGCCTTGAAAGTTGAAATCAAGATTGTATTCTAGTTTGCTTGCTACCTAATTAGAGTAGGAATTTAAAAGGAAATTTGTATAGATACTATATAGGACTGGATGTAGGATTGGGCAATCCGAACAGTATAAAACTCCTGGTGTCATCTCTCTTAATTTTACTTTATTTTAACTACACACACACACACACAGATATATATATACGACTGCCTATTAATATATATCTACGTTGATTATTTATGTTTTGATTTAAATGTCGAAACTATTTATAAAAGTTGTATATAAGATATAAAACACTATTCACTGCCCTCTACTGTTAAAGCAGCCTTAAGATCTATCCACACAAAAAACTCTGTGCATTAGTCATCAATTTCTATAGAATCCAATTTGGCTGTCTATGGATTTGGATATATACATCTGTTTCTTTGTGTAGATTGTGGGTGAAAGAGTTAGGGGTATGCCCTAAGGGTAATATGTAATTGTTATATATATCTAACTTGATAACCGATCTTGTTCAAAATAAAAGGTGTTTTCTTTCTAATATATAATTAACATAATATATTATATAAATTAATTTAATTAAAAGTATACTTAATAGAAAATCCATAAATGTTATGTTTTGTGCTAGAATTTAAAAAATGTTGGTAACCATGAGTAACTTATCATAATGAAAATAATCATACTATTTTAAATATTCATAGTCAAGATGTATTGAGCCTGAATATCAATACATCCGTTGAGACTAGAGTACATAATGCTCTCTACGTATTACCCATGGCTACTAGGGTACTAAGGGGTTACATATTTGTAATTATTTGATAACTATGGAATAACCCATTCGATTGTTTTTAGTTGGTTAATATAACTAAGGTCAAATAGAAAATATCAATATGATAATATTACATAATTCTCTCAACTTATGTATGCCATCAAGCTTCAGTGTGGAAACTCCTTTTTGATTATAGTTAAATCGTGGTACGACGTCCATCTAACAACTATAGTTGGGTCAAATGGAAGCATTGGAAACGAGACACTATTCCAGAGAGAAATCATCTCCTCGTTTATACGAGGTTAATATCACGGTCAACTAAAACCAATTTAAAGTCAAAGTCTTTGGCTAGAGTAGTTCGGTTAATAATAATTGTTATTATTAAACTAAGGACTTTATGTTTGGATTATAGAGTTGAATATAGACAAAATTGGAATTCCGACCATTACCAAATTCCATAAGTCCAAAGTGATATAGTTTTGAAGGAAATAATTGGTGTAAATAATTATCACTACCGATTAACGCTTAATAAAGCAAAATTGGATTTCACCGATATCAAGTAAGTGACAAATTTGGGCAGAATGTCACACCATCTACTAAGTGAAGAGTGAACGTTAATATTCGAATTGTTCGATATTAATCGCTGACTACATTTACATCTTAGAATCACACAACCGAAACATTGAATACTCCTGTTAAAACCTAATTTAATTAATTTATAATTGTTATAAATTGATTAAATGAGTTAACATTTGTGAAATATTAATTATAAAATTTTTATTTGATGTGTATTGAATAATATTAAATAGTGTGCAATATATTAGTTACATAGACATAATCGATATACGATATCGGTACACGTTTAATTAGATTTAAATGCAACAAATGTTGTTTGGGCTTAGAATATTTTTTGAGGCTAGGAAAGAGACTATAATAGCCAGTTGTAGATGACCATAGATGGCTGAAAAGAGGCGCCGATAATTTACTTATCAGCAAATAGAGATTAATACTATATGGTAGCTGTAGGAAATTCTTTGGCCATGAACCAGGATGTTCAAGAGGAACAAGTTGTTTCGACTGGTGAGTGGTTTTAAATAGGTAATAAAGAAGAGAATGGGTAAGAGTAAAATGAGGATCTACATCCACCTTTTTCTTTCTTATCTTTCCTTCATATAAACCACCTCTCCCTCACTTAAGACTTTTCTAGAACTTCTACAATAGCAAAAAAGGAAGCCGACCATAGCTTCTAACAGCCCCGAAATTCCAAGTACAAAATCACGTTAAACAATTCGATTTGATCGTCAGTGGTAAGTCAATTCATGAGAAAGCAACTTCAAAATTGGAATCTGATTCAAGGAGCCTATTTCTTCATTTCATCATGTGAACTACATGGTTTGGTGAAAGGAATTATGCTGGTATATTATTATATATTAATGTTTATATATTCGTTGCTCCTTTTTTTACTTAGTTAGAAATATCACGAAGCAGTAAATCGATGGGTTGTCACATGCTGATGGTTATGTATACAAGTGCATGTATATATTATTTAAAAAATATTTTCATGTATGTTAGCTTACATTGAGCTCTCGACTTGGAATAAATAAATAAATACAAATTAATTTCGAAATTAAAATACTAACATTAAATGATTTTAATTACTAAATCTATTTTAAACGTTTAACATGATATAATACATGTTTTGAATCTTTATAAAATTTATTTATTTTGAAATAAGCTTTCGGCATAATTTTTTTTGTATATATATTATGTATATATTTAAATACAGTCATTTAATTTCGAATTAATTATGCAAATAAAGTACTTGTGTGTATGTAAAAACTAACTGAATTTTGCACAAAATTTTATACAATTTATTTTAGTTAATTTATTTTTGGAAATAATTTTTTATTTATTTTATTATTTACATGATTTTATAATTAGTTAATGTTAATCATAAAATACATTAGAAAATAAAATAAAATTTAAAAATTACTTGGGCCGTAAACTACATAGCATATATATTAATATATAATAATAATTGTAATAATTATTATTTATAAATCTGTATATATATTTGATGAAACTACTAACTATATGTTTACATATATATTTCACACATATATATATATATTAATTAAATTTTTTTTGATTTTCATGTTATAATATACATATATACATGCATGCATGCATGCATGTATAATATATATATATATATATATTGTTATTTTTACATATATACTTCGCATATATACATTAATTAAAAAAATTATTTGATTTTCATGTTATAATATACATATATACATACATGCATGCATAATATATATATATATATATATATATTGTTGGAACTGGGCCAGCCCATAGTAGAATTAATGCGTGAATTTCAAAAAAAAATTCTTATTTTTGGGACTGTTAAGTCTAATTTATTTCGAACGTTTCTAAATATTATTTAAGTAAAATATTTTATTTTATTTAAATTTACAAAATGATATTTTATGATTTCATTTACATTATATTAAATATAGGCGTCTATCATATACATATATGTAAAATGTGCATGCATAACATATTAATCCGTCCAAGGTATAATATGCCCATGTATAGATGTTGGGATTTACATCGCAACGGACACGTTAGCAAATCCAATATGCAAATATATTGTCTGAATGTATCTATGTATATATATACTTTTTCTTTTATAATAAAATATCACAATATATATGAGCTAAACTTTTATTTATATATAATTTTGTATAAACATATAAGTATATATATACAATATTAAAAAATGTATACAATAAAAAATATATAAAAATGTTTGAACCATTTAGAATATATTAAGTAAAAAATAATGTGTGTGTTTATATACATAAATGAATATATATATATATGTGTGTGTGTGTGTGTGTGTGTGTGTGTGTGTGTGTAAATGAATATATTAAATATTTATATATATACGTATACGTATAATGTTATATATATATATATATATATATATATATATATATCAATACAAATAAAATTGTAAAATAATTTTTATTTAAATATATAGTAATCGGGTCTTGCACATGGCTTAGAATATTTTTAAATTTTTAATTTAAAATACATATATATATTAATAAAATCATTTGAAATTATTTAAAAAATAATAAAATTATTTTATTCGAAAACAAATTTGAGTTTTAAATTTTCAGCAAATTTTACATAAATTTTTTAATATTTGAAAATTTATTATACAACTTTATATTTTAAAACAATTTAAAAATCCAATTTTTTAATTTTCAGTTTTAGTTTAAATATTTAAAAATAAGAAAATTGTTTTTTTAGCCGTGAATATAATATGTATCAAAATAATTTATAAAATACAGCAAATATTTTATAATACATATATGTTTATATATTTATTTATATCATAAATCTAATTAAATATTATTTACATTAACATATAATATAAAAATATTTTTTTCCTGTTGAAAATTTTATAGTTATTAAAAACTATATATGAAATTATATTTTCATATTTTACATAGGTATAACATGGTATTAAAATTATTAAATATATCTATGTATTATGTATTAAATTAAAATTTAATTAAAAAATGTTTTTTTTTTAATTTTGACTCGTGCTGTACAAAGATGAATCATCATAAAAAATATTAAACATTTATATACATATGCCTACAACCAATCAAAATTGCAACACTATATTTACATGTTGGATTCGTCATCCAACTAACAATATATATATATGTATGTATGTATGTATGTATGTATGTATGTATGTATGTATGTATGTATGTATGTATGTATGTATATATAATGAACATTATATATATAAATTAGTGTTTGTAATTATAGTAGGAATATACCTTGTAGTCAGAGCCCTTAAGCATACCTTGAAATGATGATATAAGCTCCTTGAAATAATTTCTGATCCAAAAGAGTGTCAATACTTGGACCGTTGACCATTAACTTCAAATTGACTACCAACTATTGAATAACAACCAAATTGATTTGATTTTCAGTTGAATAGATGGAGGATGGATGATACAGACTTAGGTTGGAAATGAAGTGAATGGAGGATCCAAAATTCCTCAAACAAATGAAGGCAAAGATGCTTATAAGAGAAATTTTAGAATCAAGATCCTACATCATCTCTTATCAATTCTCTACCATCCATCTCAATCCCTTTCTAGCACCATCATATGGCTGCCTATATCCTTTATTGGGGCCAAAAAAATTAGATCCTTTATGGGGTTTAAACTCATTCATAGCCCAAACAAATATTTTACATTTAAATCTAATTTAAACGATTATCGTTATCATATATCGATTGATATATTTATAATTATTATAGATATATATTTAATAATGTTTTTTTCATCAAATCAAAATCAAATTTTATAAATAATATTTCATGGATATTAATTAATTTATAGCAATTACGAAGTAATTAAATCACTTAGTCAAAGGAGTATTCATCATTTTGATTGTGTGACCCATTAGGCGTAAATTGGCCATCGATTAATATTGAACTATTCGAATATCAATGTTCATATATCATTAGAAAGTGGTGTGACATTTTGGCCAAATTTATCGCTTACTTGGTTTCGGTAAAATCCAATATTACTTTGTTAAGTGTTACCCGATTGTGATTATTATTTACGCCAATTCTCTTCATTAAAACTATTTCACTTTGGACTTATGAAATTCGGTAATGATCAAAATTCGAATATCATCCACATTCAACTCTATAGTATAAAGGCGAAGTCTTGGTTCAATAATAACAATTATTATTAACCAAAATGCACTAGCCAAAGACTTTAACTTTGATTTGATTTGAGTTGACTGTGATACTAACCCCATATATTGAGGAGACGAATCCTTGAATAGTGCATCACTTCCAATACTTCTTATAACGACCCAAAATTTAATTTCTTTGATTTGTGAATATTTGATAAATTTTAAATATTCAATTAGTAGGTTTTAATGGTTAAATAATACTCTTTAATTAATAAACAATGATAGTAAACTTGTTTTAAAAGTTTGTTTACAAAAATAGATAGTTCAAAGAAAAATTAACAATAACTATCAGTACGTAACATTTACAAAAATATTCTATTTGACCTTAGTTATATTAACCAACATAAAACTGCCGGTTGAGTCATTCCATAGTTATCCAATAACTATTAGTACGTAACATTTGAAGAGCGTTACGCACTCTAGTCTCAGTGGATGTATCAATATCTAGTCTCGATACGTCTTGACTACAAATATTTAAAATGGTATATTTATTTTCACAGTGATAAATTACTCACGGTAACAACATTTTGTAAGTACTATCACAAAACATAATTTATGGATTTTCTATTAAAAATATACTCTTAATTAACTTAACTAATTAATACAACACATTATATCAAGTATATAATAGAAAGAAAACACATTTTATTTCAATAAAAATTGGTTATCGAAATAGATATATGTAACAATTACATAATTATCCCTAGGGCGTATCCCTAACTCTATAAATCACCCACTTGCACTTGGTGTGAAATATGAAATCTTATTCCAACATCCCCAATCGGTTTCCTTAAAACCTATTAGGTCAGTCCCTCAGTGAACGGGTATACTATTATGTTCCAATTGTCTACTATATCAATCAACTCACTCCAACGTTGAAAAACTATCTTTATCATGTGGAACAATTCGAAGTATACCTCTCGACTTTCGGTGAGCTCTAAATATTGTGACATTGTCATCATATAACAATGTTCTCAATATTTGGAATTACACTCAGTCAAGTTATAAATTTATGCATTCGTATTTATATACATCATTTTTATTGTGGCACTATTCAAGGCGATGTACTTAGCCTTTTTCATTAAATCAGCCACAATCTTTCATTTGGAACATGAAAATAAATTCATGTTACTGATTTTTCATTCGGAACATTTCCAACTTAAAGATTCTTAACATGAATTTATTATTGACATATTATTCTCAATATCACTTATGAAAATTTGAGTCTGAACACTTCTTCATAAGTAGTTTATTATTTTGTTAAAAAATTCTCCAGTATTTCATAAATACACGATAACACTCAAATAATCATTTAGTGATATCAGTTTGGATTTGATATTTTCTTCATGTGTCAAAAACATAAACAAATTATGATATCATAGACATTATAACATGTATGATAATTCCTATTGCCAATGCAAAAGGAATCCATCTTACATGTTCTGTATTAAACATTTTAATGGGATGTCCTTACATATCGTTTAGGACGTTCCCAACATCTTTTATACTTACTATAAAAGACATCATTTATAAATCCAACGTCAAACATTAAAACAACTAAAGCCGATTTTAACATAAGTACATTACTAACAATCAATAATGTGTTATTTACTTATGGTTTTGAAATATCTATGTAGCTTTTTAACGTTCTTTCTTTTGAGCACACACTCCCTCTGCATTTTGATTGACAATCAAACTATTTAATGTTCTTATCAAAACATTTGTTCAATTTTTATGCTCGTCGAATGACACTTTTTTATCTATTCTTGTATCGTATTCAAGAACCCACAAACTTAATATCACTCCCACCAACTTCGAGACACATTGTTTATTATGTGTAAACAATTTACTCCGAATCATTATTTAGAATTTTCTATTTCAACACATATGTACCAAAACATAAAGTCATACTATGTGATAATTTTTTGACTAAAACCTAAACCTACTTAAGGACATCGAATGGTGAATCTATTATGTTAATTTCAACAATTAAAATTTATGGTATTATTCTTATCAACATAGCTCACTATGTTCCAACCGCATCCGTCTTTCTTTTAAAGACACATTTGCGATCAATGAATCATAACCCTTTGGATATGACTATCACGATCATACTTTAATAATGTACTTGGAATTTATTTCGATAGCGCATCATAGTATATTATGGAGTCAACACTCTTAATAGTTTAAGTAAATAGTTGAGGATCATTTATTCTGACATTGATAAGAAATTCACAGTTTTATTTTAATGTACTAGAATATTCATTAGACGTTCTAGTGTATTTGTGTTCATTTAGGTTTGGTCAATTTCAATTCATCCCTTGTAATCAGTTTATTCATTGGATCGTCTCCAATTCCTTTTTAAACCAATAATTTCTTAAAGGAATTTCTTCAATATGAAGTTGGTTTTTTTTGAAACAACAGTCGTTCCTTAGTGCAAGGGAATGGGCGTTCATAAACATTTTATGAATTTCCTTATATAAAACTGATTTTACATTGGTTCACAATATATTTGTGTTCATAACATAATTAGTCATATAATGACTATCGTTTCCAACATTCTCTTGGGACAATTCTTAAAAGATCTCTTACATATAATTATTATGTGCATCTTTCGACTCACACAGCTTGTCAACTCCTTGGCCTAGAATATGTAGGGGTTTTTGATAAACCCTTATCTCATATGGTTTTGTAAACTATTCTTTGGATGATATTTATATTAACAATAATACCAGACAAGTCAAGGCAGTGTTACCTCAAGGTCATGTCCCACGATTATTCTAAACTTTCAAAATAGTGATAAGTTTACTTCTTCGATGTTTAGTGCTAATTATACAAATAAATTGTTTTCATACAAGTGAATCGCTTTATAAAAATTAATTCATTTCCACAAACAATTCAAACTTTTGCTTTTAAAAACCCGAATTCGTACTTGGCTTCACATTACAAGTATTAGCTTTAAAAACTCGCTTAACTTGTAAAATACTTCCAAGCATGATAATGAAACCAAACAGTTCGATAAAAGGTTAGTCAATCCACGAAATAAGTGAGTGTGTTAGTCAATCCAAACAACATGACCAACCACTCATAAAAACTATCAAGGGTTCAAAAAGCTGTTAAGGGTACACTCTCTTAGATACCCTTAATTGGCGAAAACTAGTGGCAAGATCCAATTTAGAAAATATCGGTGCTCCGTGGAGCTGGTCAAACATGTCTTCGATCCTTGGTAAAGGATACTTATTCTTGATAGTCCTCTTATTCAACTCTCGGTAATCTACACATAATCTAGGAGAACCATCTACCTTGGTAACGAAAACTACTAGACATCTCCAACTAGATATGTTGCGTCTAATCAAACCTTTCTACAATAAATTAAACATTTGCTTCTCCAATTCTCTTCTTTCCTTTGGAGCCAATCTTCGAGGAGGTTGTACAACCAGTCTGGTTCCTAGAATCAAATCAATCCGGAACTCTACTTTCTAATGAAGAGGTAAATCTTGCACTTCTTCAAAAATTTCACTGAAGTCCCCAACAATTGGTATATTTCTTATCTGCTCTTTGGGTACGAGGGAATAAAGGAAACCACTCATCAACTTATTAGGCTCTCCACAACAAATATCGGTGCTTCAGCCTACTGCATATTTTATCACAACAATTCTTCTACTACAATTCAGGATGACATTGAATTTAGATAACCAATCCATCCTCAAAAGTAACCCAAAACCCATGAACCTAAGAATGAATAAGTCGAAAGTGAAGTGCCAATCTCGATAAGAAATGGGCACTTTCAAACACATGATAGCAAGGTAGGTCGGATCCCCAATTAGGTTCGACATACAAAGAGAATTGTCTAAAATAATGGGTTTGAGGTTAAACTTATCAACAAGATCTACAGAAATAAAACTATATGATGCACCGGTGTCGAATAATACTAATAAGAATATCGAAAATGGATAATGTACCTTGCAACACCTGCTTTCCTTTTAGACCCGTAAAAGTAGATGATATTTCCTCAATAGTAAAAGCTCGTCGCTGTGATCCCTTCTTTGGAAAAGGGCACTGGTTCTTCATATAACCATGTTTCTTGCAGTTGTAGCAGAGTGATCCACTAGCCAAGTTCGGGCACTAATTTTAAAAGTGGCCCAATTTGTTGCACTTATAACAGAAGATCTTGGTCAAGTCTAATTGCTTATTCTGAGCTAGAGCTCCACCTCCAGGCTTCTTTCCCAGCCACTTCTTCCTCCCTTTGTGCTTGAAAAATGGCTTACTAGCAATAGGTATCCCTGGCAAAAGTCGGGCATTAACTGCTGGCACTACCCCCTTTTGCACTCCTTGCTCAATATCAAGAGCCTCAAATCTCAAAGCCATACCGATTAGATTGGTAAAGGTATCATTGAGATAATTGGTCATTTCCCGATGGAACTCTGGTAGATTTCTTTCACGAACATTTTATTCTTCTTGAGTGGTGTATCAATCATCTTGGTTCAAAGCGGTACAATGCATTGAACCTATGCTCATACTACGCTACCGTCATCTTACCTTGTTTCAAATCCATAAAACTTCTGAACAACTGAGTCCTTCTTACCACTGGGATAAATTGAGCTTTAAGAACCTCTTTAAACTTTGCCCTAATGAAATTTTCTTCTAGTGTATTCATAGTGATTGATCCCACCAATCCATTGCTACTCTCTGAAGCTGACACAGCGCCGACAATCTCTTTCTACCATCTCCCAATAGAAGATATCCGGATATCCTTTCACAAGAGCAGAGCTATGTCTAAACTCCCAAAACATCTTCAGTTCCATAGAAAGGGTAACCACCTAAAGTAGTGTAATTCTTACACAAGTTCATAAAGTTTTGAGGCGGCTGAACTTGCATCAGTGCCTAAACTACCGGCTCTGCAACTGACTCATTTCTATAAGCTTTGCCATTTGTAGCCATGTTGTTCTAGATCCCCTCCCTCTTTTTCCTCTTGTAGTCATTTTCAATAGCCTTGATAAGTACCTGGTATTATTAGAATACAAAGATAGGGTCATAAGAGAAAAAGGGAACTGCAAAAATGATCTAAAACCAGATTTTTATGAGAGAAAAGGAAACGTTCTCAAGATTAACTCATTCTAGGGCTCTACTCACCCTATCTCTAATGAGTTGTACCCTAATCAGGCTAAGGTGTTCGCTCAACTGAATCTTTAATGACCACCTTTATGACTCCTAAGAATGACACTTAACACATCCTCGGTGTTCGTGTGTCGTTGCACAAGAATCTAAAAGATGAATCATTGTGGGGTGAAATAAAGAATAGAATAGAAAACCTCACAATGGAACTACTAAATAAACCATAACAGTCAATAGTACATCAGGTTATTCCTTAATAGGGAGTTATCAGATTGTAAAAGAGTATTAAAAATCAGCTTAGGTAGGTATAACATCCTGCCATTACATATGCTGAAATAAAATACACTTACACAAACTAGATAATACAACGGAATGGATAGCTAAGAAGATAAAGCCTCATGCTCGAATGCCATCTTCCAAAGAGCCTTCAAAACACCTGTTACTCTCGGACTACTTAAATAAAATAGGTATCTGAGAGTTTTGAGAAACAAACAACTCAGGTCAGATGATATGTCTGGTATGAGTAAAAATTTAAACAGTAGGTGTGAAATTTAAACACAAACATGTGAGACCACGCCTTTGAATATGGAACGGGTTTACTCTCACATAAATCAACATCCAAATATAAAGATTGGATATACAGTTAAACACCATAAAGAGTGGTTGACTCTTCTCGATGCAAATAAGAAAATAATTTTAAAGGTTCGAATCAAATAAGAAAAGAAAAATCTCTAATAAATGACTAGGAAGGTGCATCACCCTTGAAGTATACCTCTAGTAATATACTTCTGAGAAGCTCATATACTTGATGACACTTCTCGAAAATGTACTAGCCGGACCCCGCCAAACCTTACCGAGAGTTCGAATATTCCACATATAAACATGTAAATGAATTCAATCTAGATGAGGTATGAAAATACCCTAATGGGAGCAACCCCACATAGTTGGACATCCTTTCGCATTTTGGGTTCAGTCATTCACAAACAAAGGATTATAAAGCTCAACGAAGCAACAAATCGTCTTAAAATGACAATAATAAAGAGGCAGAAGTAACCAACAGCTGAGAAACCAACCATCGAGGATATAAAACAATCGTATATGGAAATTAAGTCTGTATACATACCATCACTCATCGCATTCAAACTTGTACTATTTCTCGGTTAACAATAATACTAGATAAGTCAAGGTAGTTAACCTCAAAATCATATCCTACGATTATTCCTAACTTTCAAAATAGCGACTAGTCTACTTATTTGATGTTTAGTGCTAATTATACAAATAAAGCATTTCCATATAAGTGAAATGCTTTACGGAAATTAATTCATTTCCATAAACAATTCAAACATTTTCTTTTAAAAACCCGAATTTATACGTGGCTTTACATTACAAGTATTAGCTTTAAAAATTTACGTAACTTCTAAAATAATTCCAGGCACGATAATGAAACTAGACATTTACAATAAAAGCTGATTTTCCGAAAGTGACGATATAGCGACTATAGCTATACAAGCAGTTCGAAATTCAAACACATGACATTTGCAGCACAACCATACATCACATACAAAGGAATGAACATACATACATGATGATTTACAACAATACAACATATCTCAAGCATTTATTATAACGAAATCAGTTTAATTACTAGATTTTCATATAACCAATGATATGCTTACTAATTTTCCAAAGAGACTAACTTTCAAGCAATAAACCAATCCAACAACCAAACCATTACTTAACTATACAATGAGCATTTAATAGCTATAAATATGAGCATGAATATAGTCTAAACTTGATGGTTCAAAGGTAAAAGCATCACTCACCAGAACGCTTACTAACTTTACCGAACTTTCACTAACTTCTAAAATGCGACTAGATATAAGATCTACTACGCAAATAACTCAATTTAGCAGATATTTTTTGGGCTTTTGGCCTTGGTCATGGTGGATATGTGGGGGTATAGGGTCTTTTTTACTAGAGAATGGTTTTTGGAAGTGAAGTAGGGAGTTTAGCTTGATTTTTAGAAGTGTATTCACTAGTTTTTGACTTTGAAAATAATTTTAAAAGCCGTGGAAGTGTTAATGTATAACAAGAGATAAGAAATGGAGATGAGAATGGATATGTAAAGTGGAAAATGTGTGAAAATGGTGGGTATTTATAGACAAAGAAGTGGAGTATTATTTAAAATAACTTAAAAATTAAATTATATATATGTTATGTAACATGGAAGTCATGCCTCTCCACCCCTTCAAGTACACACGTTACCCCTTCCCCCTTAGGTCCACCTACACCATGCTTTAAGTCCTAGTTTGGGTGATGGTTAGGTTATTCAATTAATTTCCTAAGGTTTTTTAAATATAGTTTGTGCATTTTATGTCAAATCAAGATTTATATTTAAACTAAGCTTGATTATTAACTTTAACACGTTGATTATCTTATCACATGATATATGTGCATGTGTATATGAGTAATACAAAAATGTGCATAACATTTTTGACCAATATCTAATGTCGAAAAGTCAAATTTTTGGAAAATGTTTTTTGTTCACATTTTCTATTTATTTTGATAAACAAAATTTGAAAATGTTTTTAATATCATTAATTAATATTTAAAATATGTTTATTTGGTTATTAATATCCATTATTTAGATATTTAAAAATTATTTAAATGTTCAAATACAATGCGATTAATTTGCGAGTCGTTATAGTATTAAAATCATTATACACACACAAAGTTAATTGTCGACCCGAAGGCCCTTTCAACCCAACTACACCAAAAGTAAACTGTAGGCTCTTAGGGTTTTCCAGTCTAACTAGTCCAAAGTCAACTGTAGGCCTGAAGGGCATTCCAGTCTGACTATACCCCTTTTCATAACTAGCGCATACAATGCAAAAAGGAAATACCCAAACAATTTAATACCTTTTAATGGAGCTTCGGCAAACTCTGACCATTTAATACCCATAAATAAGCAGATCTCCATCGTTTAAAACCTAACCCCAAGGCAGGTCCTTAAATCACTCTTCCTTATAACTTCGTAAGAAATCCTATTAGGTTACTTAATACTTCATCTAAGAAAGAAGCAAAACCTATCATAGCCACTTAATACCTCAAATAAGAAGTGAACCACTCCTAAAGATTTCACCTACCATATCCAAATGTAGTTTATGACACATAACTCACTTGTGACGTCTAATATTGGTCTGACTATGTATAGGAACTGGTAGCTAGATTAACTTGGCAGGTTTACCTTACAGAATTGGACTAACCTTACGTCCACTGGAGTTATTTATTACGGACGATGTCCCACGTTAGTCCGAAAAGCTACACTGCTGGTAAGCAGATTTAACTGGGCGGACTTTCATGTAGCTTTGGACTAACATTGCATCCCCATAATTTAGTCATAACTTATATGTATATTCATCATATATACATCATTTATATATAGTTCTACGTAAATACTAATTGAGGCCATACAAGGTATCCTTATATTACGCCTCTAATTAGGGATTATTTCCTTAATTTGCTCTAACTACCAAACAATAAATTAATATCACTTAACTATTCTAATAACGATAATAAGCTATATTCAATACGCTATAACTAATACGTTATATTATACACATACATTATATTTACGTGCGGAATTTCGAATCTAAACTATGTTTCGTACAATTCGCTAACAACTCGCTTACAAGGTGTTTTGCCATCAATCTCATACAATTCTCCATTCTATATAAATTAGTACCAACATAACCAAATAAATAGATTTGTACCAACATGGACATTTATAATTGTTTATATTAGTACATTAGAATCTTCTTCTTTTTTCTTAAGGAACATCTCATCATAAATTAGAATTATCTATATTCAATCTAACTTTTATATGTACATTTTGAAGTGAAAAAGAGAATTTCTTATTTTAAGTAGTAGAAATAGGCAATGCAAATTACAACAATTAATTTGTGATTTTATTGTTAGCGCCAAAATTGGTTACTAACACACAAATCCAGACGAAAGCACCAAATCACTGTCACAGCTCACTGATAGAATATATGTAGAGAATAACAATGTGAAGAACAGTCAAAATTAAAATGAAAGAAGTAAAGAACAATAGATTTTATATTGGTTCGGCTAACTCCGGCTTACGTCCACTCCAGAAGTTTCCCTTTTATTGTTGTAATAATCAATCACCGTTACAAAACAGCAGAGTAGTCATAGTCCTATCCATAGAAAATAGAAAAAAGAGAGCAGAAAGAAGATCCCTTTTCTGAACCCCCTCAAGCTGTATTTATAGGAAAATCCAGAGTTACTGGGCTTCCTGAGTAGTCCGGGCCCATCAAGGCCATAGCCGACCACACTTTCCACTCCGACCGCATCATGTCGAACGGCTTATGCCGAGCCACAATGCCGAACGACCTTGCCGAGCCACCATGTCGAGCCACAATGCCGACACGCCACCTTATGCAGAGCGTCATTTTTCGAACCACCACCTTATGCCGAGTGGCATTTGCCGAACCATTGCCTTATGCCGAGCGGCATCTTCCGAACCACTGCCTTATGCTGAGCGACATTTGCGGGGCGACCAACGATGTCGAGCAACCTTCGATGCCGAGCGACCCATGATGCCGAGCGACCCTCGATGCCGAGCGACCCATGTTGCTAAACGACCCTTGATGCCGACCGACCCACGATGCCAGGCGACCCTCGATGTAGAACGATCCACTACTTCCAGACCGAGTCGTGTATCTTCTCCCTCCTTGACCGAATGACATATCCAAGTGAACTTCGTCATGTTAAACCGAATACATCATATTCCAGCCTCGATAATCATGAAGTTAGTTAGGTTGAATCCGCCTGTTTATGGCTTTGACAAAAGGCGGGTTAACATGTATACAACATTTCTAATTGATTATCTTTTGAATCCCTTTAACATTCCATTAAAAAGAAATAGGATATGTTAGTTTGACTGTAGATTTCTGATTCCAACAATGTATATGATTCTAATATACTAATAACAAAACAATTTAAATTCCATCATATACTGAGATTGATACTTACTTAGCAAAAATTATAGGGTTTTATTATTTAGGGTTTTATGTTTTTAGAATTCCCCAGGACATATATCGGATTCAAATAAGTACAACACAGATTCCAAAATAGGAAAAAAAAAATGAAATACCACTCACTGAAACCCCTTAAAGATTAGATCTAGGTTAATCTGCTTTTAATTCTGAAAGATGTTACGCTTTTATCATACAACAAAGATTGTATATTCATACATCGGATTTCAGAATTCAAAAGATAAGGAGAAGGAAGATTGGAGATTAAATTTTAGATAAGAATTAGGATTTAGAATTTTCTACCTGTAATTTACTATTTTGAAACCTAGGAAAATAGATTTTGAAAGAGTCTCCATGTAGCTAAAGAATTTATGGTGGTGAAGGTGGAGTCTCCAGGTCTATTTATAAAGGTAGGACGAAATAAGGATCATTCGACTAGTTTAAAATAAATCCGGGTCGTTCAACTAATAGTACTAACATTATGAAATACAAATAGAAACAAAGTTAGGAATTTATATAAAATAATGTTAGTAAATAAAAGTAATGTTAGGATATTATGCAAAAAATAATGCTAGTAATCTAATTAGAAGCAATATAGGAAGTTAAAGTCAAAATATAGAAAAATTCATATTTTCCATTGTTGTGCGCATTTCCTATAAGTATCATTTAAAAGTTCCCCTCACATAATAGTAGAGGCTCTGCGAAGGATTGGAAGTGGAGAAGTATGAGTGATAAGGAAATGATAGAGTGGTAGTTGTTCTTTTCGACTTCAGTTTTTATTATTTAAAATTATAAAATATGTTTTAGAGATACTGTAAAGTGCATTCTGGAAAAGAAATGGTTTGGTTAACAAATGAGTTTTTAAAAGAAATCTTAATTGGTAGTCTGAATTAAAAATCCTAATTTTAAGAAGTAAAAGTTGAAAAGTTTTTAAAAGGAAAATTTGATTTGAAGAAAAAAAGGGAAAGAAACTTTTTAAAATTAATTCTGCTAACATTTTCTTTTAGATTTAATGAATAATCCAAATTCAAAAATTTTAAATTATAGTTTTAAAAGTTAAGACACCAAGTATTTCTGAATTTAATAAAAGGTTTTTAAGATGTACTTTCAAAGACAAAGGTTTTGGGACTAAGTACTTCAATTTTTTTATTAAGTTTTAATTTTTGAAAAAAAATCAACAAAGCCAAACCAAATTTTTTGATATGGAGTAGATAGGAATGACTATCTAGGTAAGATGGAGTAAAATGTAAGACTGTGAAGAAGATAGCAAAGACTACTTTAGAGTGGCAATAAGTAATCCCCATAGAGTGTAAAGAATGCTGGTGAAAATCTTAGAATATTTTGTTAGACACGTGCAAGCCATAAGAAGAACCCACGAAGGAATGGTAACTAACGTACATCTCTATGAGTTCTAGGATATGCTCTATGATGGCTCAAAGATAAAGGAAGTAAATATCAAGATTTGATAGTATTATCAAGATACTTGGATTTAAAGAAGATGGTAATAGAGGGTCATGAGATGGCAAACACACATAGAGAACATTATGGTGATGGAAGTAATGAATAGAACTTACTTATCATAAGCATAAAGAAAAGTTAAGATATGTGGGTTTCAGCAGGATGGCACATTCGGAAGATCCATTCAATTTAAGTACGAAGGGTAGGGCCACAACATCGATGGTGTCGGTTGATGTTGAAAGGCAGCTTCCAGCAGTTATTTCTTTAAGATTTAGGCTGTAAGCATTAGTTGTCTCTATTGGTATGAAAGCATGTACAATAGGAAATGTTCTTTTTTATGTGTTTTCAGTATGGACCGCAATATTATGGGAAAACAATAAGACAAGAAAATTTTAGGAAAGACACAAAAATGGAAGAGAATGAAAGTTAAGAAATAAATTTAGAAAAATTTATTTAAGTTAGTACTAATATAAAAATGAAATAAAATTGTAAGTTCCAAAATCAAGAAATAAATTTCAGCTAGCAGAAGATAGGAAAAGAATGTTGTGGAGCCCCATATCAACGTCTTTATACCTTAAAAGCTGAAATTTATAATTTAACTTGTGTGCTGGTTATTATTATAAAATAAAGAAAAAGCTTTCAAACTTTAAATTTACCGCTAAATTAGGTGAAGTCCACTACAGACATTAGACTATTAACTAAACCTCGGTAGCATATGATGTGGGAAAAAAATTTGAAAAAATAAATATATGTATACCTTTGAGAATTTACTTTTAAGATTTTTGGTTTTAAAAAATAAAGTACCTTTGTGAAAAGCTTGTGAAAATTTTTAATGTCCAAAATTATACTAATATTTCAAAAAGTAATATAAAAATATTTTTGAGCAGAAAATGAAGAAATTTTCGAATTTTCGAAATGCCACATAATTGACAAGGTAATAATCGAAGGGACTGTTAGCATGGGTTTTTCCTATGCAGCAAAAGCCACAGTAAAATAAAACACGGTTAGAGAATAGTAAGAAAGCTGCTATAGTTATGGAATCACTTTCTCCATACCTTGTCGGTAGGTGAATCTAAAATGGTTTCTAAATAGTTCTATTTTAAAATTTTAAAGATTTAAAAATAAATTCACCAATGCGGCCGATACTTGGAAAACGTGGAGAAGAATTGGGGGCAAAAGAGAGGGTTCCAAAGTATAGAAAAAGGGTACATAAGAGAAGGATGAAAATATGGAATTTTCCACCCAGACCTTTTTCGACAGAAGAATATAGGTTTAGAAAACTGAATTTTTCTAAATTTGGATGTTAGCAAGGGTGTGCTAGGATTTTGGATGGTAGAAATTGGACGTAAAATTGGTTGAACTATACTTCTATTTATAGAAGTATGGGAAAATTTGGATGCAAAGAACAAATTTTTGGTTTTTATAATTTGTCTGCATATAGAACTGCAAGTATATTTAGGTTTTTTGCACCATACTTTCAAAATTGTTTTAAAAGGATGAATTTATATAAGAGGCACCGATTTAGAATTGCTCGGCATGCATATCATATATGTTGTTATAAACCATACACCATTACACAATTGGTTGCACACAAATTGACTGCTTAGTTT
Source organism: Allium cepa (assembly GCA_030765085.1). Taxonomy (NCBI): domain Eukaryota; kingdom Viridiplantae; phylum Streptophyta; class Magnoliopsida; order Asparagales; family Amaryllidaceae; genus Allium; species Allium cepa. Next base: position 327,189,810 of record CM060932.1, read on the forward strand.
AGAATGGTCGTACGTTATGTTACATTGTTCCGTCCTTAAGAAATCTCGTGGACGAAATTCTTTTAAAGGAGGAGGATGTAATACCCCATAATTTTTAAGATAACTAACTATAAAGAAATTAATTAATAAATAATCACAACGATGTTAACTGGGTTTTTAACTAAGAAGAAATCACTAGAAGTTAGAACGTCAAAACAAAGATGAAATGACTTGAAATTTTGGAAACAACTTTGAATAGCAAGATGGAACGGCTCAAAGAAATTTCACCTAAAAATATGCCAAGCTTAGAGGTTGGTACCAACTTCACCATGTCGGTGGAGACTTCTCATGGCTTTGTATTTTCCACTCCAACTTTATAGAGGTCATTCTCTACTTCTTCTATGCCTTCTCATGAGATTTCTAAAGGTTTTGAATGACCATTTACCAGAGTTGAAGTGCTCGTAGTCAGAACTGCATAAGAAACTAAATAATGAAGGAACTATCACCAATATCAACCAACTACCTATGGAGATAGCATAAGACAATTCAAAATTAATTAGCATGAAGAGGGCCAAAGAGTTCGACTCAATTGGAGTTAACCATAGATGTCGGCACCGACATGAGAGGACGGTACCAACATGTGCGGTTAATCCAAGTGAACTTGCAACTTTACGTACTCCTTTAGGCCTTTATCTGGACTCTGTGCCAACTCTCCTTCTGGTCCAATACGACTGCTACCCTTGTAAATACAAATCATATAACAACTAAAATATGACCTGATTTTTGCCATCACTAAGAGGAAGCTCTATCTTTTCTTTATCTTCTTCCTTTACACAATAGTCACCAAGGCACTACTTTAAGAAATTCTAGGGCATAGAATCGATCTAACTCATGTACTTGTAACTTATTCTCTCTCAAACCCTTTGTAATCTCAATCAAATCTATGAGTAACAAAGCTATAAAGTGGACGTAGGAAAAAATTGCTGAACCACTATAAAATCTTGTGTCTCTCTTTCTTTATGCCATTTATTTCCCTTTACCTTTACTATTAGCTACGAGATCTAGATCTCATAGGTTTCCTACAACCTATTCTTAGGTGTCGATCCATTTTTAGTATTAACATTTTGCTGCTTTCACTGAGAAAATATGAATCCAGGCTTAGATCTAGCTTGCTATTTTTAATTAGAAGATATCTAACAGTTAAATCCAGGGAATTTTCTTTGAAAATTTGTAGGCTTGCTATTGAAAATCGATGGCACCTAGGAAACAGAGAACTACTTCTGTAAGATACACGAAAGCAACAATTGGTGATGATGAAGCAAACCCCTAACAAACTGAAGTGAACAATGCTAACAATCATCGAACATAGATTATTGGACATCAAGCACTATGTTCCTCTGCTCAATAGTATGTTGTGACTAAAGGAGAGCTTAACCAGATGGTTAATGAAATTAACCAAAAAATGGCCGATAGGCAAAAGGCTCTCATAGATAAGGTCGATGCTTTGCTAGCACTACAACCACCAAGTGCTCCGAGAGCTAGATAAGAAACTACAACTATTATGGAACAAGAGAATTCCTCTATTTTGGTTGAATAGGAGGAACTACAAACAAAAGAAGAAGGAGGTTGTTGGTAGAGCTGTGTGAATTGTAGTAGAAGGCAATGGGAGTTTTCCTCTCACTAGAAAACAACATGCTGTATACCCAAATCTTAGAGTAAACACTTCTTAATTGAACAATGCAATGCTGGTTTCTGACTCTGAAGATGACATGCAACTCAATGATGATAGATTGGAACTGAATTTTGATGTAAACAGGCAAAATGCCGGAAATAATGTTCATACTCCCCTGGTAAGACTAATGCCCCACCTCTATGCTCACACTAACCAAAGACACTATTGGGTAATACCATCGATTAGCATGAAGAATAAGGCTGTTGAGGAGCGACCTTTTGTATAATTGCTTTGAGCAAGTACCTATATGTCAGATAGTATGTCACGCATTTCATTTCAAGAGAAAATCTGACGTATTCAATACAAACTCAAAGCTATTGCATAGTGGCTGAATGTCCTTCGGAAATAAATATAAAACAGTCATAACATAAAACCAGCTAAAGCTATTCATCGCGTATCGACCCATGCAGTGCTGTAGCTAACGCGTTAAGTATCCCGCCTGGGGAGAATTACTATCGGAAAAATATATAAAAGATCGTTTGTCCATGTAGGCTCTCCATAATAATTATGCCCCATCCCTTTGGCCAATTTTTTTTCCTTTTCCGACTTTTTCTTCCAAGCACAGGATAACCCCAAGGAGTTGTAGGTTTTTTTCTACCAATTGGGGCTTTCCCTTCCCCATCTCAAAATTAGACTGCTTTGTTAAATATATCCTCAATATTGAAATTAAAATTTTAAATTGCAGGATTGACGTATACGAAGGAGTGCAGTTCGCTCAACAAATTTCTATCTCTGGAGAAATGTTTGAATTTTTGTGATTATTCTTTAATAGGAATTGTTGAATATCAAAAACGTATTGCGCATAATCCTATTTTTTTGGAACGCATTGAAGGAGTGGGCATTATTGATGGAGAGGAGGCAATAAATTGTGGTTCATCTGGGGGGATCGAGCTTTAAGAAATAGTGAATGGATGATGGAATGGTTCGAATAATATCCACAGATATCATTGAAAACATTGTTAAAATTAACATTAATTGGCAGGTTCAAACGTGAAAATGAATTCTTGGTTCAGTTCTCCACCTTAATGACAAAAAAAATGATTGATCAAATTCTATTGAGTCTGACTCAGGAACAAAAAAATCGATCCACTTTCAGTTTGTATTTTGGACTAAATTCTTTTACTCCTCGATACTCGATTAAAAAAAGGTTTCCGCTTCCTCAGTGAATGTCTTGGCAGAAGATAAAATTTCTTGAAATTGAGGTTTATTTTTTTATGTAGGTACGTAACTTAATGAGAAATTTCTTCGTTGTTCCATGCCCTTTAGAATATAATGGGTTTAGAAAGAAAAAAAGAATTTTTTTTTCTATTGGTTGATAAACCGACCAAAAATGAAAAAAAATGAAAGCATTGGTTTCCGTCCGTATCTTGCATCTATAATATTTTTGCGCTGATAGATACCAGATGATGGAACAGGAAGACCCAGGATGTAAAAATGGATTTTTTTTTTCAAGAATGAAATCTTATTGGAACTGTCCATGTCTGGTTAATCCTTCGGAAATTTCAAGAAAATTTATCTTCTACCAAGACATTCACCTAAGAAGTGGAAAACTTTTTGAAGGAACCTTTTCTTATGTATGAATTGATATTATTACATTCCAATTCCTTCCGGATAAGTTATTAGGGGTATGATTCACAAACCTGCTAGTTTCAACTGTTCTTGAGTTTGCCCATGTCCATTCAATGGCTCAAAATATAACATCACCGCAAAAGAATTTCTATATTTTCGGAGAAAGGGAATTATTATATGATCTATTCGAAGCTACTATAGGTATGCGAATGATGCATAATTAATCACTAAGGCAGAAACAGATATGAATATAACACATAGAAGTGAACATCATAGTAGTGGTCAAACGAGGTCCACTGCGTCACACAAGAATATATACATGTACTACACAAAATAATATGAATACATCAAAGATTCTCTATCTCGTTTACATGAAAGTCAAAAACACTAAGCTAAGTAGTTAGCCAAAAGTCAAAAGATAGTCTCTGTAAAGAAGTCAAGCGGAAGCACCTGAAACACTTCGGTTTGACCCGAGTGTTATTTAAGAAGAAATAATAATAAATAGACCAGTCTAGCTATAATTATCATGTAAGATGAGATAGGATGAGAGATATGACAAAATATATATGATAATTTCAAAAATCATGCAATCTCAAGTTTTCTCAAACACCCAAAAAGAATAACATATTCTTTAATTTTATTCACCAAATCACAAAATATTGATAAAGCTTATTAGTGCAAATCACAAAAAATTGGTGAAACATAAATTCCATAAATCAATATATAGAAATCCAAAAAGAACAAAGGGAGGAGGCCTATCACAAACGGGAGCATGACAACTCACCAACAAGTGTATCACAAACAGAACGCTATCCCATGGGTCGCTAATCATAAAAATGAGCCGAAGCTCCATAGAAAAGGGTATAGTCCCCCCTGCAGACAAATGAGCCAAAGTTCCACAAACGGTCAAAACACCATGGGTCGTTACCCTACCAAAATTGAGCCGAAGCTCCATAGAATAGGTTACAGTCCCCCATACGGATAAAGAAACATTGCGATCGCAGGTCTAAATCACAAAATGATCATCGTTGATCAATAAGTGTAAATTACTCTAAGCTAGTAAATAAACGAGTTTATCTTCATGTCCTTTAACCACTGGCTTAACTTAAATATTTATGAACAAATTGTAGATTCCCACTAGAAAATTGTCACAAGATTTCAATTGAACAAGTCCAAAAATTAACCGACAAAGTAAACACAAGTGTTTCATATCACTTTTTTTGCTAAGTCGTTTAATTGAATTTCTCATATGAATGAGGTAAAGGTTTGTATATACTAGTAGATTGAAAAACAATTTTAAAATCGAGCTTTGTATTAAAAGTAGAGTCGGAATCAATCTTGTGAAAGAGTTTTAGTATTTACTACTAGTATAAAACCTTTGTATTTAAAAGTGACAAGTCATAGAAACGATTGTAAAAACAATCTATCATAAAAATCCACATTTCGATAACGTGAATCAAACCATTGGAAATCGATATCATATCCATCAAATGGAAACACCAAAAATCCAGAAAAGAAATCATCAAAGTTGATTTTGGTTGATAATAACTACACGACTCATCAAAAATCGATAAATCGAAAATCCACATAAAAATAACCAAATTTCTAGAATTCGACAACCATAGACATCTGTGGGAAAACAATAGATGTCTATCACCTATTTCGGGAAACTGTAACTTTAAGGTAACAGACTTCTGTTGATAATCCATAGACGTCTGTCACTTGTAGCGAGACAGAATTTGCAAAGCCCTTAAATAGGAAAATTTGCACAACTTCTTGGATTCGGAAGCGATTGAATGAGCAACTACTACCAGAGACCTATGCCAAGTGACAACCCAGCCCTAAAAGCTCTTCAATTCACCTAAAACAACCTGTCTAAATACCCGTACTAGGGTTTTCATAAATTTTGACTTTAAAATACCAAAATTAGGAATATTCACCAAACCAATTCAATTCAAAAGCAATTGAATAAGAAATAGATGTTAGGAATTCATACCTAACAACAATCAAAGCTATAGACATAGATTTGAGTTCAGGAACTCACCTTAAACCCAAAAATAGAAAAGATAAGCTCCAAAACAAGCTAAGATCAATTCCTCCTCAATTACACCTCTAGAATCTCCAATCTAATATCCTATGAAATTATTTCCTATGTAAGGTTACAGGAATTTATAAAAACTGGAGGGAGAATGAGATGGAGACCGCTTACCTAAGTTTCTCTTTAATCTTATAACTTGAATTTCCTAACAATCTAGAGCTTGGGAATTTTAATTTCCTCTTTCCAAAAAAATTCCTTTAGCTTGAGAGTATTAGAAAATTATGAAAGGAATGAAGGAAAGGAAGAGGAGTTGGGGGTATCGGGAAGAGTTTGGGTTACCTTGTTGGGTTAATGGGTTAGAACATAACTTAAAGCCAAAATGAAAATACCAAAATCCTAATCAACTCCAAACACAACAATGTTTATACTTAAACAAGTTGCAAACGTCGATTTGAACTCAATGAAAGTGGTCTTGAATCCTGGTTCGACTATTTACAAAAAGTCACATTGACGTTAACATAATTAACGATGCTTTATTTAAATAAAACACTTAAATATATAATCGTAAAACATGCAGGTTGTTATAGACTCCCCTCTTTAAAGAAATCGAGTCATTGCAATACTTAAGAAGGAAATAAAGAGTAACAACCATTCTGTGACATAACATACAAAAAGGAAGATTAAAATGAGAAGTTCACCTTAAGGAGCACGGGAGAGAAAATCAGGATGTGTTTTCTCAATGAATACTCTGGATTTCCCAGAACAATCCTTAGGATTTGCGGACCATTGAACTTTCACAAGTGAAACGTCTTTGTTATGAAAGTGCTTAACCTCTGTAATAATGATGCGAAGAGAATATTGCTCATAAGTCAAATTAGGTGAAACCTCAGTTTCTTCAATAATACTAGACTTAATGATAGAATTATAATCTCTAAGGCATTTCCATAGCTAAGAAATGTGAAATACGTCATGAATAGCGGAAAATTGAGCCGGCAATGAAAAACGATAAGCCACGGAACCAATGCGTTCGGTGATAGGAAACGGGTCAATATATCGAGGTGCTAATTTTCTCGATCGACTGAAATGCACTACACCCTTCATAGGTGAAACACGAATGAATACCAAATCTTCCATAGAAAATTCCAAATTCCTTCTTCGGTTATTGGCATAGGATTTTTGTCTACTCTGAGCTTTTTTCATTCTATGATGAATAAGATCAATCTTTTCTGTAGCATCACGAATAAAATATAGATCTAAAACCAGCTTCTCCTTGGTTCCAAGCCAACACGAAGGAGATCGACATGGCCTTCCATAGAGTGCCTTGAAAGGTGCCATACCAATACTAGATTGGAAGCTGTTATTCTAAGAAAACTCAACAAGAGAAATATGATCTTCCCAATTTCCACCAAAATCAAGAACACATGCACGAAGGAGATCTTCAAGAGTTTGATTTACATGCTCCTTTTGTCCATCGGACTGAGTATGATAAGCGGTGTAAAAATTAAGCTTCGTTCCCAAAGATTTTTGAAGACCTTCCCAAAATCCACTAGTAAACAATGGATCACGGTCGTTAACAATAGAAATAAGAATTCCATGCAATTTAACAATTTCTTTAACATGGAGTTTAGCCAAAAGAGGTACGATCCGGTAGGATCAAACATGAAGGAAATGGATGGATTTTGTAAGTCTATCTAGAATCATCCATAAACTGTCATGATCTGAACAAGAATGGGGAGACCATCAATAAAGTCCATGGAAACTTGATCCCACTTCCAAACAAGAATGTCTAGAGGTTGCAGTAACCCACCAGGCCTCTGATGCTCGGCCTTTACAAGTTGGCAAGTCATGTAATGCTTAATAAAGTTATCAATATCATATTTCATTCCGTCCCATTAATAAAGTCGCTTCATGTCTTCGTACATTTTACTACTACCGGAATGAATGGTAAATTTAGGACGATGACAATCTTCTAAAATGTCTTTATAGAGATCGCTAATATTTGGCACAATAAGTCTACCTAATTTTTGAGAACCACCATGAGCAACGATTTCAAAGTCTTTCAAACCATCAATATTATTGTTATCTCTACAACTTTGGCTATGAGCCAATTTGGAGTCGTGCTTTTGGGCTTTAAGGATGCGGTCTAAAAGAGAAGGATACACGATTTCCCTTTCCGAGAGTATAAAGAATATCAAGATCATAAGATGCAAAGAATTCGAGCCAACATTGTTAATGCAAACTAAGTTCCTTTTGAGAGGATAAATACTTTAAAGATTTATAATCGGTGTAGAGAACAAATTTCTCTTCCAAAAGATAATGACGCCAAATTCTAAGAGCGAAAATAATAGCTGCGAGCTCTAAATCATAAGTGGCATATCTAGACTCCGCAAGCTTTGACTGCCTAGAAACATAAGCGAAACACATTCCCTTTGCATGAGAACGGCTCCCAAACCAATATGACTAGCATTGGTATAAACAATCAAGTCTTGTTTCCCTTTGGGAATCACAAGAATAGGAGCATTGGAAAGGAATTCTTTTAATTTTTGAAAAGCAACTTCACATTTGTCTGATCAAATGTATTTGACTCCCTTCTTTGTCAAACTAGTAAGTGGTGAGGAAATTTTTGAAAAATCTTTTATGAATCGACAATAATAGCCCGCCAATCCAAGAAAACTACGAATTTCTGTTACACTCTCCATTCTCTTCCAATTTTGAATCACCTCCATCTTTGGAGGATCCACGGAAATTCCGGATTCAGAAATAATATGTCCAAAAAATTTCACACGAGATTGCCAAAAATGGCACTTAGAAAATTTTGCTTTTAATTGATTGCTCCTACGTCTTTCGAACACAATTCGAAGATGTTTTTCATGCTTTAACTCAGTTTTAGGATAAACAAGAATATCATCGATAAAGATAAGAACAAATTGATCGAGAAAGTCTTTGAGAACTCGATTCATAAGGTCAATGAAATAAGCTGAAGAATTTGTTAAACCAAATGGCAGAACAAGCCATTCATAAGATCCATAACTAGAATGGAACGAGGTCAGAGGAATACCATCCTCTGCAATTCGAAGCTGATGGAAATCGATTGTTAAGTCTAACTGTGAAAAGACTCTTGCACCGTAAAGTTGATCGAATAGATCATCAATCTGAGGTAAATGATATTTATTCTTAATGGTAAGGCCATTAAGCTTGCGGTAGTCAATGCAATGTCTGAGTGTACCATCGGATTTTTTCACAAAGATAGCTGAAGCTCCCTAAGGAGAGGAACTAGATCGAATAAACTTTTTTGCTGCCAATTCAGATAATTGTTTACGCATCTCCATCTTTTCTTTATTAGACATACGATAAGGAGGACGAGTGATAGGTAGAGCTCCAGGGATTAGATTAATTATGAACTCAATTGCTTGCTTAGGTGGTAATCCTAAAACAGGCTCAAAGATGTCAAAAAATTCATGAACAACGTGAATAAGGAAATGACATCTTCCTCATCACCATTGTTATCATGTGGGTTTAGAGAATATAAGTGTGACGACCCAGCATTTTTGAACATTTGAAAATGAAATATTTAATTGATTTTAAAATTTTGAATGTTAGTTAAACTTGAATTTCAAATATCACTATGAAATTTGGCAATTAAATTATTGGATTTAATTTAGTGAAGTTGGGTAAAAGTTTGAATCTTCAGTTTAAGCCGATTAAAAATATTTTCAAGGCTTGGAAAATCTATATTAATAATACTAAAGATAATGGAAGCTTCAAAATTGAATTTGAAAGTAATTTGTTCAGTTTTGAAATTATATCGTTTTAATCAATATTTAAAATAGCTTTCCGAGGCACAGTCTCGGAACTTGACAAAACCAGTTCCATTGGACCCGTAATGGTGTATTATTATCGAATTTCAATTTTCGAAGTGTTTGAAGTGATCGTTTGGCCGTACGATAAGAAAGCACACTGAAAATTAAATCGAAATTTAATTTAATAACTGGGTTCAAAAAAGTATCTTCTCTATACGATCAAATTTGGCCTCGAAACATTTTCCATTGTGTTCAAAATAGGGGTTTAACATTTTAAACGCCTAGCGGCATGCATCGATCGAAGATCGATATTTTGAATTGCGGAAACCGAGACAATTTAAAATTTAATTTGAATTTTGGATTAAATAATATATAATACTATCGTAAATTGACACATAGAGAAATGTTTGCACGTGTCTCATTTCCCTTGTTTAATTTTTACACGCGTAAGAAAGAAAAAAATATTTGTAAAATAACACAACAGTAAATGAACGAAAACATTATCTTCGTTCCAAATTAATATAACGCCAAGCCCTATTCTTTTAAAAGTCTGGAAAAAGAAAATCGAAAATCAAAATCAATCAGACGAGATTTCAAATATAAAGAACGGTCGAAGTAAATTCGAAATCGATCCTATCATCTTTGGTTCGACTTCAGGAGTGCCGCGACCAAAGCCGCGTTGTTCATGGTGATATTTTCGTGCCAGCAGCGTGAAGAAGTATGAGGAGATGGTGGCTCGTTCGAGCCCTAGCATGGTGAAGGCACGAGATCTGGTTCGCATTTTCCAGCAAGGAACTAGAGCAAATGAAAATTCGAGCAAGATAGATGAAATCGCCAGCCTTTATACAATTTTTGTGTCACCATTAATGATGGTGCTACGGATATATTATTAATGCAGAGGTGCATTTACCGGACACCCTTAATCAGGCACTCGTTTACAAGCTATGGGATTTGTAATGCCTTCTTTCACACATGTTTCATTAATTCTTGCTCCAGATAGAAGTCAGCTATCTCTCCAAACATCCCAAGTTTGCAAGGAGCTGCGTAAACATGGGAATATTTATGTTATTGTACTAATGGTGGAACGAGTTTAAAAGACGACATTATGCGATTGTATCAGCCAATCCATTTACTTGTTGGAACATGGATGCCGCGTCGATCTGTGAAGCAGTTAGGTATAACCCATGTTTATTTATTTATTTAAAAATTTACTAAAGATATATATATATATATATATATATATATATATTCAAATTGGGAAGAAAAATATATAAGATTTACGAAGGCAGCAGTTTTAAATGTTTTGAATTGGAAAGTTATATATAATTTTGATTTTGGAAATTATATAGATTATTTTATATAACGCATGTAGTTTTAAAAGGAAAATTAATTTAAAATCAAATTTTTAGTTAAAACAAAAATGTTAATTAAATTAAATTTATTAAATGGAAATTGATTATTTGATTGGTCAAATATTAATAAAAAATGTAAAATGTTTGCATAAGGTCAAAAATGTGAAGAAACAAGTCGAAAGGAGAATGGGTTGCATGTGTAAGCAAAAGGCGAGATCTTCTCACTCAATTGGAATTTCCAGTTTAATTTTAAATAGTTAAATTTAAAATTGTTGATTGTGTGCTTGGATGATAAATTATTATCAGTTGTATTGGATTAGACCCTATGCGCCGCATAATAGCGGAGGATATTATATAAACCCATATACCGCGATATTCCACCTCGAAGTGTAATTGGTATTATATATGTATTTGGAGTGATTGATTTCCCGCATTATATAGCGAATGAGACCCTATGCACCACATAATATCGGATGATATTTTATAAATCCTGTATACCGCGATACTCTAAGAAGTGGAATTGGTATTTAATTATTGTGCTAACATCTGTGGATGCAGGGAAATAGGTTGGAGATCTCCAACTGGATTCCTCAAATATTTTAATTTGTTTCAATGTTGTGTGTTGATTTATTTATAATGTGTGTATGATCATATTTGTGATTGAATCGTTGAAGGCTATAGTTTAGCCGAAATATATTTTTGGTATCGTAGGATACCAGAAATAAATAAAATTGGATTTTTGAAATTTACGTAGAAAATCTATAGTGAAATCCTATTGAATAAATTTCAAAATATAGGAAAAGATTTTTATAAAAGGTTTTTGAATAATATTGCTTAATAGTTGAAGAATTTATAAAAAAATCAGATTTTAAATAGTCTGGAAGAAATTAAAGGAATTTATTTTAAAAGATAATAAATTTGGTGTTTGAATGAAAATTTATTTGGTGTTTGAAAATAAATGTTTGGAAAATCAATTTGGAATTCGATTTGGTGTTTTGAAAATAAATTGGGAAATCGATTTGAAATTAATCTGGTGTTTTAAAATAAATCTTTAGGAAATTGAATTGGAAATCTGTTTGGTGTTTGAAATAAATGTTTGGAAAATCAATTTGGAATTTGATTTGGTGTTTGAAAGTAAATATTTGGAAATCGATTTAAAAATCGTATATTATTAGATATTTGGAAATTTAAATTCACAATAGGAATTTATAAAGGAATGAGAAATTTATTTTAAACTAAACATTGGTTTATTTTTTAGTGTGGAAAGAAATTTGCGGATTTGGAATGTAAATTTAAAATAAATCAAGAAGGATTTATTAGTTGATTTAAATGACCATTTTGAAGTGGAAAGTGTGTTCTCCCTGGGAAGCCGCGTATGTTTTCAAAATAACTTTTAAATTATAAATTTAAAGTTTAAAGGTTGGTTTTTAAAAGAATATTTTGGAGAAATTATTTTCTTAAGTTATTTTGGAAATATTTAAAGTAAAGATTTATTTAATTAATTATAGAAGTGGTTATTTAAAGATTAAATTAATATTTGTTTTAGAAAATGATTATTTAAATAGTTATACCTAATAATATTATTTTGAAAATTATTTTGGACTTGATTTTTATATGAGATATTGATAATTTCATAACTGATGTTTTAAATAAAGTGTTTAAGATTAATTTTATTTTAAATATTTCCAAGTATATACATTTGGATAAGTAATTCAATTATTTTAAAGTATTTGAACTCGGCAGATTTTCAGTGGAAATGTATAAATATTTGGAAATATATTCCCCGTAAGGAAAAATGTTTTGAAATTTGTTTTCAAAGAATTGAAATGTGGAAAGTAATTTGAAATTTGTTTTCAAATGGTTGAAGTGTTAAAATTGTATCTTGCGAAGATATTTTTGAAAATAAATAATTGGGGAAAATTTATTTAAATCTTGGTGACTGTTGTGAATGTTGATTGATAGTTAAATAACCGACTATCAATATAGGCGTTTTAATGGCATTTGAATTTCGATGCGACCGGGGTTCGGGTTCCAAATGGATATTCGAAAACCACATCGAACCTTTGTGATTGTGATGGATTTTTTGTTTAAAAGATCAAAGTGGAAATTTGTTGTGATTTATTTGAAATCTGAATGAACGCTTATTTTTAAAAATAAGCGCTCATTATTCGGATTATCTGGGAGAGGACTTTTTGTCATAAAACCCATTTCGAACATTGATACGACGAAATGGGATTTCATTTGAAGATGATGTTGAAAATCAGGTATTTTCGTAAGCGAAAGGATTACCTGTCGAACGTCTCTTCACCGGGTTGCTCTAATATAGATATTTTATCACCCCTTGTGGTGGGGATTCCAAACGTGATTAGTGAATATCTGGATTGCAAGGGCTTCTTTTGAAGTGCCTTCGGTTCCGTTCGATCCCAGAACGGACTTGTATGGATGTATGTCTAATATTATACTTTGAGATGTAAAGCTGGTTTCTATCAAATACATTTCTGTTGGTGGCGGAGAATTTATTCTCTTAGCTTAACACCCTTCTCTGAGACGTACGAGCTCTGAGGTTATGTAGTTGATGGTTACTAGTGATACATTCCCAATTGGGTAATGTGGCATGCGAAGTGCCGCTGATCATTTGTTGATCGAAACATGGTTTTGTGAAAAGTGTAGCTTTGTGGACGAGACTTCGTTGGACCTCACAACCTAGAAATGGTCGAAATAGGAAGGATGCGGCAATGTTGTTTGGGGGTAGCTCCCCCTAAGGGTATGTCATTTCCTTCTGGAAAAGAGTGGTATCATGGTATGGAGCTCAGATACTTAACTTATGTGGTTACTGCAAATTTATTACCTTGTGGTTGTTGCTTTGTGGTTGAAGATCATTGGATAAAGGTCGCTAACGACCGGAGGATGGCATACTCGTGTAGTAGTTACCTAGTCACAGAGGTAACCCGGTCTTATGTTAGCGGAGAGCTGGTTAAGTTCTCGGGGCGTCCCTCCAGAGGCGTACCCATGTGGCATAGGAAGTTCCTTAGCCTGACCATTTGTTGGAAATCCAAAGAAACAATACGCGCCCTGTACGGTTTTAGTTGTATAACCTGCTATGGAATGTGGCGGTAACCTGCTATTGAACATGGTAGCTATAGTAGGCATACAATAATGGTTGTATGCTGGCTAAGATTTATATTATACTTTCAAAATGTTTTCCGCACTATGCACTAATGATAATATTAAAAAAAGATTTTGCGTATCAAGCATGTTTGACTATCATAAAGAGAAATCTCCTTCAATTCTACGTTTGCATTATGTGTGTGGCGGGAGGCCTTATGGTAGTTTCATTTTCCAAAAGCATAGCGGATTTCTTTTTATTTTCTTTGTGAAAATAACTGTTTTTAAAATCTCACACCAGTCCCATGACTGACTTGGAGTTTATTGTTCCCTTTCTAAACTCTGGATGCCCATAATTTTCCACACGGACAGCCTAGAGTCATGTATCATTATTCTGGAGCGAAGTTAGAAAAAAATGATGTGGAGATCTAGAGGCAAGTTGGTTGGCTAGACGTATCACTTATATTATATAGTGTCCGCTGCATAGGAGTTGGTGCAAGTCAGTTTTCATGTGGTCAAGTTAAATGCCAGTGTTGTATCATGTTGTTGTAAACTCTGATAATGTGATGTATAAACTGATTTAGTGCTTTTATTTTAAAGATTATTCATTTATCTATTATATTTGTTCCGCTGCGAAATGTGAGATTTTGTTGTTGTTTCTGTTTCTTCTTTTATCTTCTTCTTCTTTAACCCTAACGGTTCGATTTTACGGCATTCGGTTGTGCGGCATTTGATACAATGGACGTATTGATGCAAACTTTCGGGCGTCGAAAAATTGGGTCGTTACAATAAGGATGCCATTGAATTGGATCAGAATCATTAAGAACGATAGAAATCCGCTTAATAGACCGGGGATGCCTAAGATGGATAGTCCTCTCGGGACATAAGATGTGGGCTTCATAATGATTAAGCCAATCCATTCCCAAAATCATTCCGAAACCTAAATAACGCATAACATACAAATCGGCACGGATTTCATAATCACATAAAATAATCTCAACATCCTTAAAAAATAAACGGAGCGTTGCGGATCCATCACCCAGACTGGCAATTTTCAGTGAAGTCATCAAGCCCATAACATTTAAAGACAAACTATCCACGAGTTCTTTTGATATAAAAGAGTGAGATGCACCCGTATCAAAAAGAATTCGAATAGGATGATCATGAAACATAATAATGCCATCAAGAACAGAATGAGAAATACATTGACCAAGAGAAGGGTTAATAGGAGCTTGCACAACATTTTAGCTTTCCCTCTTTGTTGTTTTGAAGTTTGGGACATGAAGATATAGGATGACTAGAATTTTTGCAATAGCGACAAGTAAGGGACCTTGGACATTTATTGGCATAGTGGTCCTTAGAACCACAATTGTAGCATTCTCCACAACCAGGAGTATGAGTCTTTGCTTCTGAAGTTGCTTGCTTCCCTTTCTTGTTGGGATTAGGGCTTTTGAACTTATTATTGGGATGCCTCTTCTTGTTATTGTTGAAGTTCTTCTTGGCACCGCCATCATCAACATCACTTTCTTTATCGGCCTCTTCAAGTCAAAGAGCAATATCTACAAGCTGATCAAAAGGAACTTCTAGTTTCAGAAGTAAAGCTGTTTTGAGATTCTTATTCAGACCATAAATAAACCTTTAATTCTTCTTCAATGGGGTATTAATATACTCGACCCCATATTTAGAGAGGGATTCCAAAGATGCGACATAATCCGTTACATAAGATTCACCTTGAATAAGATCAATGAAATGTCGAGCTAAAGTTACCTTTCTTACTTCAGGTACAAACTTTAACTCAAACCTTTCTCGGAATTTCTCCCAAGTAAGATCCACTTCAAAATTTTCTGAAACTAAAAGGTCATACTAATCTAATGCTCTCTCCTAGAGCATGCTAGAAGCCATGTGGACTCAATGTAAATCCAAAAGATTCATGTGAGAAAAGTTGTAATCGTATGTTATAAGCCAAGCTTGGACCGCTATAACGCTTTTGAAACCTTTGAATGGCTTTCCACCCAAATTGGTGTGATCACTGCACAAGCGTGCGAACCCAGATTTAGGATGAGTAAGCTCAGGAATGGGACCAGTAGCTTGGGCATTTTTTACAAGATCCAAAAGCTGTTGAGCAGACATGAATATGCCATCCCAAGAAGGACCACTGGATTGACGTGCTAGGACGGCCTTCTCTAACCATTTCACTTCTTAAACATAAAGAAAGAAGAGAAAAAAGGTTATTCTCAGAATGAATTCAAATAAGCTTGATTGATAAAACTAGACATCATAAAATAAGGTAGGATATGACGAATCCTAAGACTCGATTTAAATCCTAAGGCATGATTCTTAAGAGAGACTTAGGATAATGATCCTCGTCATAATATCGTATATTTTTTCGAAGTTTGGCTCTAATACCATTGCAGTGACGCCCTACCTCTATACTCATACTAACCAAGAATACTACTGGGTAATTCCGTCGATTAGCATGAAGAATAAGGCTGTCGAGGAGTGACCATCTGTATAATTGCTTTGAGTGAGTACCAATATGTCAGATAGTATGTCATACATTTCATTTCAAGAGGAAATCTGTCATATTCAATACAAACTCAAAGCTACTGCACAATGGCAAAATGTCCATCGGAAACAAATATAGAATAGTCATAACATAAAACCAATCACATATATTCATATCACTAAGGCGGAAACATATATGGATATAACATATAGAAGTGAACATCATAGTAGTGGTCATACAAGATCCACTACATCACTAAAGAATAGGTACATGTACTAAACAAAAGAATATGAATACATCAAAGAGCCTCCATGTTGTATACATGAAAGACAAAAACTACTAAGCTAAAGTAGTTGGCCAAAATCCATAAGATAGTTCCAGTCAAGAAGTCAAGTGGAAGCACCTGAAACATCTCGGTCTGACCCAAGTATTATTTAAGAAGAAAAAATAATAAACGGATCAGTCTAGTTATAATTATCATGTAAGATGAGATTGGAAAGAGATATGACAAAATATATATGATAATAATAAAAATCATACAATCTCAAATTTTCTCAAACACCTAAAAAGAATATCATATTCTTTAATTTTATTCACCAAATCACACACATTGATAAAGCTTATCATTGAAAATCACAAAAAATTAGGGAAATATAAATTCTAAAATCAATATTTAGAAATCAAGAAAGCACAAAGGGGGAGGCCTATCACAAATGGGAGCATGAAAACTCACCAACATGTGTATCATAAATGAGACGCTATCCCATGGGTCACTAACCCATAAAACTGAGCCGAAGCTCCATAGAATAGGGTATAGTCCCTATTGTGGACAAATGAGCCAAAGCTCCACAAACATTCAAAAGACCGTGGGTGGCTACCCCACCAAATTGAGCCGAAGCTCCACAGTCCCCAATGCGGATAAAGAAACATTGCACATCGCAAGTCTAAATCACAAAATGATCATCCTTGATCAATAACTGTAAATAACACTAAGCTAGTAAATAAATGAGTTTAGCTTTATGTTCCATAACCACTGGATTAACTTAAATATTTATGAACAAATTGTCGATTCTCACTCGAAAATTGTCATAAGATTTCAATCGAACAAGTCCAAGAATTAACCGACAAAGTAAATGCAAGCATTTCATACCATTTTTTTGCTAAGTCGTTTAATTGGATTTCTCATACGAATGAGGTAAATGTTTGTATACACTAGTAGATTGGAAAATAGTTTTAAAATTGTGCTTTGTATTAAAAGTAGAGTTGGAATCATTTTTGTCAAAGAGTTTTAGTATTTACTACTAGTATAAAACCTTTGTATTTAAAAGTGAGAAATCATAGAAACGATTGTAAAAACAATCTATCTCAAAAATCCACATTTTGAGAACGTGAATCAAACCATTGGAAATCAATATCAAATCCATCAATGGAAATACCAAAATTTCAGAGAAGAAAGAATCAAAGTTGATTTTTGTTGACAATAACTATACGGGTCATCAACAATCAATAAATTGGAAATCCACATAAAAATAACCAAATTTCCACAATTCGAAAGCCACAGACATCTGTGGGAAATCCACAGACGTCCGTTACCTATTTCCGGAAATTGTAACCCTAAGGTCACAAATGTTTGTCACCTATAGCAGGATAGAATTTGCAAATCCCTTAAATAGGCAAATCTACACAACTTCTCGGATTCGGAAGCTACTGAATGAGCAAATGTGACTAGGGATTTATGCCAAGCGACAACCCAGCCCTAAAGGCTCTTCAATTCACCCAAAACAACATGTCTAAACACCCCTACTAGGGTTTTCATAAATTTTGACTTTAAAATACAAAAATTAGGAAATTCACTATACCAATTCAATTCAAAAGCAATTGAATAAAAATAGATGTTAGGAATTCATTACTAGCAATAATCAAATCTATAGACATAGATGTGAGTTCAGGAATTCGCCTTTAACCCAAAAATAGAAAAGATAAGCTCTAAAACCAGCTAAGATTAATTCCTTCTCAACTACACCTCTAGAATCTCGAATCTAATATCATATGCAAATATTTCCTAAGTTAGGTTATATGAATTTCTGAAAATTGGAGAGAGATTGAGATGGAGAAGATGAAGAGGATGCTTACCTAAGCTTCTCTTTGATTTTATAACTTGAATTTGAATTTTATAAGAATCTAGGGCTTAGGAATTTTAATTTCCTCTTTCCACCATTTTTCCTTTCGCTCCAGAGTATTAGGAAATTATGAAAGGAATAAAGGAAGGGAAGAGGAGTTGGGGATATTAGTAGAAGAGTTTGGGTTATGTTATTGGTTAATGGGCTAGAACACAACCCAAGGTCCAATTGAAAATACCAAAATCCTAGTCAACTCCAAACACAACAATGTTTATACTTAAACAAGTTGTAAACGTCGATTTGAACTTAATGAAAGTGATCTCGAGTCCCGATTCGACTGTTTACAAAATGTCACATTTTATACGTTAACATAATTAACGGTGCTTTGTTTAAATAAAACACTAAAATATATAATCATAAAATATGTGAGTTGTTACACCAACCATGCACCAACGGGACCCTAGCTACAGGAGTGGTTCTCCTAAAGAATGGAGAACCTAGGCTTCAGTTGGTCGACACTATTTGTGGAGTCAAACTCTCGGTGTGGCCGTTGACAGCCAACTTGTAGACTACCATGCTAGCGAGGCATATATCGATGGCACGATGAAATGGTTAATGGAGGATAGTAGGGGCAGAAAGAATGAAGACTGGGGTTCCACGCCAAGCCGAACTCCATTCACTGTAAACGTTCTAAGAGAAGAATATCCTAAGAATTTCACTTTGCTGACTATGACATCGTATAATGGAACTACGGACCCTAAACAACACTTGTAAAAATATGAGTAGCATATGAATGGAGCTAAGGCGGTAGATTCTGTCCGCTGTAGATGATTCCCTATCTTCTTAGAAGGAGTTGCTTCATGTGGTTCGGTAGACTTGCACTGAGTACTATCTCCACTTTTGATGAATTAGCAAAAACATTTCTAGAGTAGTTGAGACACCATACTGCCAAACCAAAAGACGTGATGTCATTATCTGGCTTTTTCCAAGGACCCAATGAGTCACTAAAATCTTTCTTGAATCAATTTAACATTATGCTCACAAAGGTAAGCAATCCAAGGAAGATATGATTTTCATGGCTTTGGTCCGAGCAATCTATTTAGATATACACTTCGATAAATGGATTAAAATGAAACAACCAACTACTATAGATGAATTCCACCAAAAGGAGAATTAGTTCCTACAGCTAGAAGAAGCAGGTATGGTCGAAGGTAAGACTGCCGATCAACGATGAAAGAAATGGTCTAGAGTAATGTTGCGGCTAAGCAGGAAGGCGACGACGTTGGAAATGCCGCCAAATACCCCCAAAAATCTAAAGAAGAGGAGCTAGACTCTAACTATAGGCATAACACGAATGCAAAATGCCAGGGAAATTCAGACTAGAGGATTACACGTCATTGAACAATAGTTTGGAGAATATCTATCTTGTTCACAAAGGAACTGAGTGCTAAAAAAACCACCCAAGAAGGAAGCCTTCGAGTGCCAAAAGCAATTCTGGAAGTATTGCCACTTCCACGAGATACACAGGCATAACATTAATGAGTGCTTACATCTGAAGGACGTGGTTGAGGAGTTGATAAGGAACAACAAACTCCAGCAGTACGTAAAGAAACCATAGAATGGCGAGGGAGCCGCAAGACCCTAAGGTCCAACTACTTAAAAAGGAATTGCCTGGACCCAGCGGAGAGGGACACCAGCTAACTGAAAGAATACTAGCAATTAATTAGTAATCCAAGAATGAAGCAGCATTCGATGGGATGCAACTTTGCTTAGCTCTATCGATGTATTTCTTATTTTTGCAAATAAGTCATTGAGGGACACTGGGTGCATTGTAAATGGGACGCCTCTTCTTCTACTTTATCAGTTAAATTCTCTTCTTGAACTGATGGAACCGTGTTCTTGTAGGAAAAATCACCGATTCGACAAGAAAAATCGAATCAATCGCCCGATCAATGAAAAAATTGATCCTTACCTTCTGAGAAACAATGTTGCCCCATCAACATCGGGAAGGTTCATTATCTCTGATGCCTCGATGTTGCTCCGGCAACATCGGGAAACTCTCTATTATCGAAAAGCCTTGGTGTTTCCCTAGCAACATCGGGAAACTTACTCCTCCCTGAAGAGTTTCTTCTAACACCAATGGAACTGCATTTTGGCAAGCATCTCTTCCTATGCGCCAAGAGTAAGCTGCACTACGCTACTTGAACCAATGGAACCACGTTCAAGTACACAATACTCCTGCATGCAACAACGTAAGCCGCATGTCACATCGTGGACCGATGGAACTGCTCCTTACAAGCATATTCTTCTATGTGCCACCAATAAGCCGCATGTTACTTCTAGAACCAATGGAACTACATTCTCATAAGAAACCCTCATGTGCATCACATTATAACCAGTACGATGCTGCTTGAACTAATGGAACAACGTTCGAGTATGAAATATTATCACACACTATAAGCCACGTATCTCTCCTTGAACCGATGGAACCATGTTCTTGAAGGCGATATGATAAGCCCCTAAAAAATCAAGAAAGTACTTACTACTCTCCAGATAAGAAGTATTAACCCCAAACCGTTAGATCGACAGGGAAAATCGATCCTAACCTCCCAAATAACAACGTTGCCCTGGAAACTATGGGAAATCCTTCTATATTCTAAGTTATGAATGTTACCCTAGTAACATCAATAACTTTTCAAAATCTTCTAAGTATTGACATTGCTGTAGAAATGTCAGGAAAGTTGTCTATTGTAGGATTGGTGGAAATCAATCCCCACCTTTCAAGGGACTATCGCTACCCCAACGGTGCCATAGAGATTCCAAACCATAGGATGGACGATGAAAATTGATCCTTGACATCTAAGTACCAGTGTAGCTTCGACTACTCTATGAAGTTGTAAAGTACCAAGCCGGTTGAAAAATCAACTCATAACAGTCGGAGCTTGATATCGCCCACAGATTGTCCACATCGAAGAAAATCAACATGCTCCGGCAATACCATAAAAGTTCAAACCGTCGAATTGCCGACAACATCAAAGGAAAGTCCAAGTACTTGAGTTTTTCCAAAATTTTCAGAGATAGAAACTGATATGTGAATAGGATCTGAATGTTAATTTGGAAGAATGCGGTCATAGTCAAGGAAGGAAATGCTCAAAGTTGAACATCAGAACCATGGTTCCTGAAGATAGGAGCCTATTGCGCGAACCAGACTAGAGGCAACTGGATGAGTTGCCCAGAAGAACTGTTCTCTAACCAATTGTTTAAAACACTTAGTTCGGAGTAACCGGCCTTATGGAGTAGGGGGAATACATACACCAACACACAATCGGGATAGGGTAAATCGAGATAAAACCATAGTACCATCACACCGAAGGGAGTATTTTAGCAAATTATAACAGAGAAAAGTAATATAATATGCTAAATAACTGCAGGAATGCCATTTACATGCATAGACTTGCGGTAAATAAAGATATAGCACAGACATAGAAGTATATGATATAGGAAATTGTAATATAGGCAATTGTATTATATACACAGGCAGTTATTTATAAACAAGCACGGTACACAGAATGCAGGAAAAGTACACATGAGAGATTAAAGTAGAAAATTAAATCCTTCTCACTAATATCATTTTATGTACAGATTCAACAAACAAACAACAAAGGCCATGCTAGCTCAACACCGGCCAGTTTCAGACATCACACGATAAAAGACCAAACAAAATAAAAAGTTCAAACTCTGTACTTGTGCATACTTGATTGACTCAAAAAACACATCATCACTTCTTACCGCCCTGATGCGGAGTGATCTTCTTTTGTTTATCGCCTTTCTTCTTTCCAAAATGACCATGACCTTCTACTGTATTAAAGTTAGGTTCTTCAAATCCACCGGCAGGCATGTATCTAATCTTTTGCCTGCCTGTACTATTATAAATCGTTGAACTTTGGACTTAGCAATGCCTGACTCCATCTTCAGCTTCATCTTCTCTTCATTCTCTCTCTAAATCCCCTCTGTCCGCACCACTTTGTCAGTCGGATCAGAAGCACCGAAAATCTAGATTTCCTCCTTTTGGGACACAAAGATGTCCTCCAATCCTTCCAAAGCCGCAATTTATTGAGCATTAGAGCTAAGCCCAAAGACAAAAGGTTGGATCGAAGTAGTCAAGCCTGTTGAAATAGTAGTCGAGGCAGTGAAAACCACTTCAGTGCAAGAAGTTTGGGAGACAAGGGGCAAAGATGGAACATCCAATGAGGCTATAAGTTCACCAAGAGAGTTGTAGAGTTTAATAAATGATTCGGGAGTGAAATTGGGTGGCTGGAGCATGGGTGAAATAAGGGAAATACCTGAAGTGAGACTTCTCTCTTCAACTTCAACTTCAAACTCTCCAACTATCGGGGCAGAAGTGTAAAGCTCAACCATTTCTGCCAAAGCTGGAGTGATCGTTGTTATCTCTCCAGATTTTGAAAAGGGCACTTCGTGCTGACCCGAAGAACTCGATCCAACAAGAACACTAGCAGCAGCAGCCTTGGCGTCCTCTATGGATATAATTCTTTTCCCACAATGAGCATCTCCATATCTTCAACACTTAAGTACTGCACCATCAGCTCGGTTTTAGAGCGATCCCTTCCTGCGCGGCGCAACACTTCTTCCCATGCATCAGTAAGAATAGTGAAATAGTAATTCCCCAACTAGTTTAAACCTTTACACATGATAACGCTTGCATAGAAATGTTGGAGGTTGTGATTAAGCTCTTCCCTCGCCTCGGCTCTTTCCTTGTCTTCTTCGGCCCTCACCGTTTCAATATCTTTAAGCTCTTGCTGGCAAACTGCAAGCTCTATATCATTCGAAAGCTTATCGTTCGATGGGAGCTTGGCAGTTGGCTTAGTGTTATCCTTTTGGAGCTTTCGATTCTCTTCTCGAAGTTTCTCTAACTCGATTATCTAGTTAGAGAGGGACTGGTCCTTGCACCATATGATCTCATATTTTTTTAAGCAAGCACCTCGGCTTGTTTCTTAAAATATGCGCCTTCGATAAGAAGAACTTTTAGTTCATTTCTCATCACAATGGTAGCCCGATCATAGGCTTGTCATAGTTCCTTCATCAGTTTATTCGAGCTTATTTTTTTAATGGTGAGATCTCTTTCTCTTGTAACCTTAATCAGAACGTCATATTACTCCTTAATTATCCAATTAAGCTCATCTTTCTCTTTATCAAGCGACTCAATATGTTTGTAGTTAATTCGATTAACATCAAAGAGAGCCTTGCACAAACACTGCCATCCAATATGGCTCCATGTTACTTTATACAACCTCTAAGTTCTTCACTACACTTTACCTAATGAAGACTTTGATATTCTGATCAAACATAACTTTATGAGGAACAAGTTCAGGCAGGCAGTTTGAAGGAAAGTCGCACTAGTTGGGATCGTAGATGTCGAAATACACTAAGAATAAGCAAGGGCAACAACAGATGTAATTCCTTGCATGATAGTGGTTTGAACCTCAGGACAAGAAGGGGTCATAGGAGCAGTAGGTTTGCGACATTTAGAAAAACCTCTTTGGGAATGCTTTATGAGTATCACCTTCAAACTTTCTTTTCCTTTTCGATCATTCTTCCTCAGCCTCATGATGTTATGTTTTATCTTTGTGAGCCTCATCATGCTTGCGTGCTTTCCTCTAGTACTTCTCTTCATCAGTCTCATAGCAAAGGGGATGAGGATTAGGGGTATTCCTCCTTTAATCCCACCCTATGTAGGAAAGTGCCCCATATCTATCGTGAGCCATTAAACCTGAAACAAGGAAATGAATTTTAAGAACAGGTTTCACGTAAGTTGAAGTCTATGCAAGGATGGGTGTTCATGATCATAAACGGAGCGTATGACACGACGTCCCCTCTAATTACTCGACTGTTTCCACATTGACGCCGGGATGGAGTTTCTCCACTTCACTGATACTTATCCCCGAAGAGAAATTGAATTCTATTGAACTTATCTCGCCCAGGATATCACTAAGTTTGAAGTTGATGTCGCTAAGATCGATAGGGAATGGGAAGACTTCATCAAGAGGATGAGTTTGAGCCATGTTCTCATTGGCGGTCGTTGCATCCCGGTAGGCAGCTGCTTTGGGAGTCTTAATTGCTACATATCTTGAAGAAGGTGACCAGGGGAGAATAGGGCTCATTGCGGGTGACGCGCCAAATGATTCCTTCCCTTCCTTGCTAGCATGGTAATTACTATCATCATCTTCAGACTCATACACTTCTTTATCGACATTTATCTCTTTTCTTGATCTCCTCATGAATCCCACGTCTTCCTCCGAGATCGTGGGCATTCTAACATCACCACCTCATCAACGGGGGCATCATCACCTATAGGTTCGTCAGCCTTTGTATTAATAATATCCTCTTCATGTTTATCACCCGATTCACTTTCTTCCTCTTCCCCTTGAGGACCCTCATCGGAGCTATAAGCGAGGGCAGTGGAATGGGTGTGCAATCTAGAACTGCTCCATGTTAAGGATTCTGTATCGGCTATTCTTCCCAGTTAGAGCAATTCAAACTCTTGTGGATTTTCATTCGTTAGAAGGAACTTGACGGTACATTGGTTCGCTCTAGTAGCCTTTAAATCTTTGAGCATTCTCTTATGCTCCAACTTATTAACTAACTTTGGAATACCTAAAGAGGTAAAGCATTAAGCTAGAAACTTAAAGATCCCAGAATGATAAAGACCAGCGAAAAGTGGCTTACTGACATTCAACTAGATATATTTGAATCCTTTTAGACGGCGAACAAAATGTATTCGTTCTTAAAGTAAGAATGTGTATTACGCAGCCCTTAGATAACCTTGCACCTCACCTATGGTTCTTTTATCACAAAGGATAGGCAGTCTTTCCTACTCTTGAACTTGAGAAGATAGGTCAGCTCATCAAAGCATGGAGGTCGATCAAATCTTCACATGAAGAGAACATATATTGAGTTTAGCAAGGCATGCCCATTTGGACGAACCATTCGGATGAACTTGGAATGGCCAAGTCCAATCTCTTATAGAAATATCCTGAGGAAAGGTTTAAAAGGATGGACGGAACCTTTGAGACACTTATGGCGATTGACAGCTATGAAGCCCGACGGAGGATTGTAAGAAAAATCAGTTACTGCCGCAAGTAGACATCTTCCTCCAGAATGCCATGATGAAGGCAGATGTTTCAAAGCATCTTGGACGTTAGAGTAGTAGGTGCCTGCTTTGGCAGGTCGTTTGTAATTAACCCTAGAGGTAACAAACAAGGAGCTAGATTGAATGGTACTAGTTGGCTTTGGGATCCAGAAGTTGAAAGTTGTTTAGCTCTAGTTGGAATGGAGTATGAAACCAGGGTAGTAGAGGAAGAAGCTACGGAAGGAGTAGATGATACTTCACCAGGCTTGAGGCGAGGTGATCGCCGAGCCATTCTAAATAGGAGAACTTGGCATTCAAAATGGTCAGGTAAATTTAACTTAGAATACAAATACCCATGTGACCAATTCTCGAGATCCAAAAGAAGTCGACATGTATTGACTGATTAGATTTTGAGTGTTCACTGGGGCAAATGCAGTGTATTATCTATGCAAAGTGAGTCCAATGTCATAAACACCATGAACAGAACATCCCGTGTAGATAGCTCGCTCGTGCTAGAAAAAAAAAATCGCATCGAACTTTAAGATTATCTCTTTTGGGACTTTCCCGTTATCGATTAAAAATCGATAAAGGATGTCTAGAGTGACACAAAAAGTCTTTCTTTTCAAGATCACCGAAAGTGCAGGAATGGAAGGGCAATGATGTAAAGTCGATCAATACGCCCGAATCAAAACGAATCTTACATCAGAGTATATTCAGTGATGAGGACTTAGCCAATTTCATGAAGGAAATAATCGAAAATGGAAAATCGAGCTTCTCTCTGGAGCCATACATGTTAAAATGAGGCAAACCCCACTTTCATCATCAATTGAACATATAGGGATTCGATTGTCTGCCAACAGAAATCAAAATCAACCAAGATTTGATCCTCTCCTCCACCATCGTTAACCAGAAGCCAATTATCACCCACCTTTAAATAAAATTGAGAATCAACTCGAGTTCCAGGTTTTCAAGACAATTCAGGTCTGAAGTCTTTGGTTTTGGGCAAGGCGGTGTCGACAAGCCCCAAGTAGTGGCAATCGTTCAGTGTAGCATCGACAAGCGGGGCAGACACGTGGAATGAACAATGGCGGCGATGATGGGAGTTTGAGCATAAATCGGCAGAGGGACTCGGGTAGGGAAATTCAAATAATTCGACAGCAATGTGGAGATATTAACAAATTAAAGAAGTGAGTCAAATCTAATGTTAACTTATAAAGAAAAGGAAATTTTTTCTTTAAGTCCTCATGTTGGTACCGACATGAGAGATCGGTTCCGACATGTTGAATCTTCCCTAAATTTTTCCAAATTCGCCACAATGAATCAGCTCAACAACATGAAGATGCTTGTGGGTTCCAGAATGTAAATCATATTGACAACATCGAGAAGAAAAGTTATAGTCCAACTTAAAGTAGAGAGTGAACAGAAATTGATTAATCAAAGCCAAATAAAAACAGCCTCTCGAGATAGCATTCAAGCTATTAACTAGAAGTCGCAGGATAGTAATCCAAGACTTCTCTCGATCCAGAGCACATTATATTTTCAATGAAAGCATACTCTAGAGGGGAAATGTTAACTGGTTTTCGACCAAGCAAAAATTAGTTAAAGTTAGAACGTCGAAACAAAGGTGAAACGAATTTAGTGGAAACAACCTTGAATAGGAAGATGGAACAGCTCAGAGAAATTTCACCTAAAAATATGCCAAGCATAGAGTAGGCACCGACTTCAACATGTCGGTGGAGACTTCTCATGGCTTCGTATTTTCCACTCAAACTTTACAGAGGTCATTCTTTCCTTCTTCTATCCTGCCAAGACATTTCCAAGGGTTTTGAACAACCAACTAACAGAGTTTAAGAGCTCACAGTCATAATAACATAACACACTAAGTGATGAAGTAAAGATTACCAATATCAACCAACTACCTAGGAAACAGCATTGGACAACTCAAAATCAAGTAGCATGAAGAGTGCAAAAGAGTTCGACTCAATCGGAGTTAGCTATAGATGTCGACACCAACATAAGTGGTCGGTACCGACATATATGGTTAATCCAGGTGAACTTGCAACTTTGCGTACTCCTTTAGGCCTTCATCTGGACTCTGCGCCAACTCTCCTTCTAGCCCAATATGACTGCTACCCCTATAAATACATAACATAGAGCAACGAAAATAGGATCTGGTTCTTGCCATCACTACGCGGAAGCTGTATCTCTTCTTCATCTCATTCTTATACACAATAGTCACCAAGGCAGCTACTTTAAGAAATTCTAGGACTTAGACTCAATCTAGCAGTTGTACTTGTGACTTATTCACTATCAAACCCTTCGTAATCATAATTTCAATCAAATCTAATAAGAAACAACGCTATAAAGTGGACATAAGCC
Organism: Allium cepa; assembly: GCA_030765085.1. Classification (NCBI taxonomy): domain Eukaryota; kingdom Viridiplantae; phylum Streptophyta; class Magnoliopsida; order Asparagales; family Amaryllidaceae; genus Allium; species Allium cepa. The sequence goes on from CM060932.1 coordinate 327,217,537, forward strand.
AAAGATTGATCAACCACTATAAAATCTTATGTCTTTCTTTCTTATTGCTATTTATTTCCTTTTGTTTTTACTATTTCTTGTCTAGATCTTGGTCTCATAGGTTTCCTATAACCTATTGCTGATCCATTTTTGGCATCAACAGCTGAAAAATAGAATTTTTAAAAATTTTAAATTTTGGCTACGATTGTACCATTAGATTCATGACGATTTTTTGATCAATTTTCATATGTAATGTTTTATGATCGGAGTTCAACAAAAGCATTATTAATGTTTGAAATTTTTGAATAAGAAATAATTATATTTGTAATTATGGTGATGAAAATTGATTATTGTTAATTACTAACGTTAGTGGAAGCTTAGACATTAACAAACATTAGCACTGTCTGGCCCAAGCACTACAAGGATTTAAGACTAAGCTTCACTGATCTTTATGCCTTTACAAAGGATAGGAAGTCGTTAAATCAAATCTCAAAGAATATATATATAAGTGGATACAAATTATTGCAATAGATTTTAAAATGAAATGAAACTCAAAAAATCATGGAAAGAAAATAATTCACCGCAAATACACATGAACGGGCTGGTAGCCGTCGACCGTAGGGCAATGGTGGTCAACCGTCCAAATGTAAATTCTATAGTAAATTATGGCCTACTTGCCCAGATTTATCAAATATTTTAGTAATGGATACGTTTGATTCTATAGCATATAAATATAGACCTAGTTTCTCACTTCTCCTCTCATATTTTTTGGTTCACGAAGTGGAGCTCTATCATTCTCTTTTCTCTATAATTTCCAAAATTCTAAAAAGTAGTAAAACTAATATTATATATATAAGTTTAGAGAAACAGAGAATAAGAGAACAATAATAGATTCAAAACACAAACAAAGGTAAATCGTGAATCATAAACTCAAATGTAAATTCAATTCAATCCTTTCTCTAGATATGTAGTTCAAATATGTGTATACTATTTTTATATATTGGATTTAAAGTAAGAGGGCTCAAATAAAAAGAGAACGTATCTAGATCTGGAGAATTGGAAAGTTAAAGCAAGATGAGAGGAAAATTACATATTTTGTAATAGTATTGAATTTATATCGTTGTAGATCCATGTCATTTATGCCTATATATAAATCATGATTTAGATATTTCATTTTATATGCGTCAGAAATTGATATAAATCATGAATGGGATATTTAATTATATACACATAATGGTTATGGAAAATATGCATATATGTTACGGAAAACCCTAAAACTTGATAGATATTGTATATGTTAGGATTTGTAAAGTTAGGGATATAAATAGTTCCTAGATTTATAAATAACTTGTTAATGAAATCATATTGGGATTCTAAATTTGATTAGCTTATACAGAATGTTGAACATAAATTAGAATTGATTATAAATTAAATTGGAATTAGACAATATATTAATTCATTGGAATGAATTGTGTAATAATGTGAATTTCTATAAATTATCTAAAAATACAAATAAAAATGCATTGGTTGAAATAATAGGGAAAGTAAACAAAAAGGAAAAGATGTACAAAATAAGGGAATCACCCAAATTTTGTACTATCTATTTCGATAGAAAAATAAAAGATAATTCCTTGTTATTTCTCACATAGCTCTTTTAAGCAGTATATAGAGAATTATAGTGTTAACAATTTCCTTTGGGGAAAGAAGTTATTCCAATGTTTTAAGATATAAAAATCCTTAAGTATGACTAAAGTAATGTAAGTAGGAATAATAACAACGATCGTAATGGGGAACCTAAAGTATGTAATTTAAAAATTGTATAGAAAACAAACGGTAAAACCAAGAAGATACACTTAAATTAATAGGGAAGTAATATGTCTAAATAGGCAATTAAAGAGAGATATTAGTTAAAAGAGAAATAGGAAATTTCATTCAATAATATTAAACGAAAGGGAAATAACAAATGACACTTAAGTCAATAAATTAGAAATGGATAACAAATGATAATAAATGATAAGAATAAATCAAAAGTAAATTATGTAATATTTATTGTACATCAAGGATTGGAAGCAAAGAAAAGAAATAATTAAATGAATGTATATTCAAATATGTGTTTTGTGATGGCCATAAAATATAAATGTATGCAAACAACTTATTAAATAAGAATGACATAGTCATCATAATGTGTTGGAATGCAATGTCGATAGTGTTACACAATAGAAATCTGCCGACTGCAAGGGGTTACTAGCCATTGTGTATACATTATGCTGATATGGGACACATCTAACCATAGGACCAATGGAGAGTATATGCTTGCGTATGGATAGAGGAACACCCCAATAGAAAAGGGAGTCTGCTTCAAAAATAGGAAAGGGAGGCATTGCCTTGATTGCAAAGGCAATCTAAATTGGATGGTGAGTGAAGAAAGATCCTATGTCAGTACGTGTTGGTACCAAATTAAGGAGTAGGAGCTGCACATAGGGTGAGAACGCCATCAATCCTTAGTGGTCGATGGAAAAGACAGGGGTTGCACCTAACGGACTACACTGCCTATTAATTTACGGTCTACATTAGGTCATGCATCGCTAACGTTTATTTGCTAGTTTTTTTTATTAGGAGACAATGCTAGCTAACACTTTTAGAGAAGTCTTTCAATGTGCATAAGTCCATAGGTGGTGGCATTGAGTCTCTCATACTTATAATTTGTAGAGCTGAGTCTATAAATTAGAAAGCAGACAACGCGAAAATTGCCAAAATACAAGTTAGAATACGGCTAAATTGTTGATAAGTCATTGTTAGGTATGACGATAAGCATGACGAGGTGCAAATTGCCATTGCAAGGTGGACATAGGTGCATACGATGAGATACATCGACGACTTTGCAATATTTTGTAAAAAAGCTTCATGAACTGTATACTTGATTATTATATTTTATCGCTCCGCTGCAAGATTCTATTTTGTTCTTTTTCTTTCTCTGCTTTTTCTTATTTACCCCATAACAATCCGCCCTTTTGTATGGTTTAAGTCTGACGTGTGTGGTTTATCGTCGATTTAAAGCGTGCAAAAAGGCGGGACGTTACAGATATTCATTACAAAATAAAACTATAATAATGGTATTTATTTTCATAAAAAAGTGATGCATTGGAATTTCGGGTTTCCCTCTTTAATGCGTAGTTGTACGGGTAGTCATAATACAAGATGTAGTTCCATACAGACATGATATTACGTTAGTGGTGGATCCGGGCATGATGCAGATTATAGATACTAACAGGGATAGTACCTTGGTCCAAAAGGGGACCATGGTACTTATATATTTATATATGTGTTTGTGTGTAGTTATTGACTACTTTGGGTAGATGGGGCGTATCGTACGCATACGTTGGGTCGAGACAGCTAAATAAATTAAAAGACATAACATGTAATTAAAGACAATCGGCACGAACTAGTGTTATGTACAAAATGTATAATTCACCAGTCACCAGAACATTGCTCCGACCCTTTCCTCATTATAAAACACATGATAGCTTTAGAGGGACAGGTGCGGGTTTAAGGTTGGAATGGTAAAATGATAGTTTTCTAATGCATGCTCGGCATTGTCAAGGATAGTAGACATTGGAAGTGTCAACCGTGGTCAGTAATTAAATGTTTTATTATACTTTATTATTCCATTGTGAGTTGTATCAATAATGCTATGATATGCAATTATTTATTTATTTGAAGGATACGGAACTAATGATCCATACTTTAGTGGACTTGGGATTTGATTTAGCGAAAATTCAATCCTATCGGAGTGCAGGTTATTATAGACCTGCTTCTAGGTTGGGTATATTAAGTGGCTATTGTAGGGTCTGCCTCCTTCCCACTTAAGAAGTATTAAATGATTGAGATTATCGTTTTAGTATGGTCGTAGGGAATCTTGCAATGGGTCCGCTTCGGGATCGAGGTGTTAAGTGGCAACTACAGTGTCTGCCTCTTTCCATAAAGAAGTATTGAATAGCCTGATGAGATTTCATGCGATGTTAGCTAAGGAGCACCAAAGAGGGGGTTGGACTTAGGTTTGGTATTAAATGATGGGGACCTGCCTAAGTTATAGGTATTAAAAGTCTGCCTAATTCCTATCAAAGAGGTATTAAGCGGCTCAGGTGTTTTCTCTCACATTATTAGGACATGGTTGATGGTAGTTGCGTTGTCCTGGAAAGGGTCATTGGCCTACAACTAAAGGTATGTTATGGAGTTGGACTGGAAGACCCTCAAGGCTTACAATAGGAGGTGTTCTTTGTAAGTTATAGTATGGGATATGTAAGACAAATTACATATCTAAATGATAGTGACAAATACTATTATAGTAAGACTTGGGATTTTTATTCATGGACATTGTTATTCTGACCCCCTCCTCATTACAACACATAGGTTAAGGGAAATGATGCTTATTCAGAAGATGAAGCCAGAAGTCCTTTGGCGGTTTATCTATCTTTTTATGTTTTTGATATATTTTGATGTATCAATTTCAGACATGTTGTTTTTGAGATGTTGTATTTTTCATATTTGTGATAATATGTGGTATTTTTGAGATTTTAAGTTTTACGAAATAGGAACTTATTATGTTATTATATTTTATACTTTCCACTGTAAGATTCTAATAGTATAAATAGATAGGTCTATGTATTATTCATTGTATCAATTTTACCAATTAATTACCTACTCTGGGATGAGCCTAAGGTTCCATGGGCTTTTAATTGGGTCAGAAATTAGGCTCATTTTGAGGTGGGTTGTTACGTTTGGTATCAAAGCTTAGGTTACCCGATCAACGGGGATACGTATACATAAGAATGTTGTTATTTTTGAAAGTATTTTTCAAAACCCTGCTATATTTACACACACTTTTATGAACATTCATAGACAGACTAGGCAAATCTTTTATTTTAGCAAATAATACTATCGTAGGAAGCTCTAACTAAATTAAACCTACAGATATTTGATTATGGTTGAAAATCATTCCTCTAAGGCTGGGTACCCCTCTGCCTAGGAAATACCAACGATTAGGGGGATGGTAGAATGGTTCAAGCAATACCTAAGGCATGTAGGGCAAGTTACCATTCCTCAATAACCTGCACTAGTGGCACCTATTGGCCTTCCTACTAAGTAGCACCTCACCCATTGACTTCCCTAAATTTTGTAATGACTTCCAAAATATGAAAGGATGGGTTTATACGGGAGTTAAATGTTTTGTGGAAACAAATGTTTGGATTAACAACTAAGAACGTATATTTTCGTAGCTTGGATGGGAAGACCAAAAAAAGAGAAAGATTGTTGTATGGAATGTAAAACGCAAGCCGCTAGATTGGTGAACAACAGTGGCTGAGGAGGGAATCACTTGGGCTGAATTCAAAACTCACTTTGAGTCTTGATTCATGTCCAGAGCCGAAGTAAGTTTACAGTTGGAGAAGCTTATACAACTTAGGTAGGGAGACTCCACATTGAAGGATTATATCAGTAAGTTCATGGAGCTAGCTACGTTTGGATTGAGTTTGATCGATACCCCTATAAAGAAGGCTATGAAGTTCGTTAAAGGCCTGAATTCCCCACTTAGGGAGGTGCTTTTGACCTAAGTACCCACAGGCGCTACTTATGAGATGATAGTTGAACTGGCCCTGCTCAGACTGCATGTATTATGGAGAAGGAGAAGGTGGTACTGACGCAAAATCAAAGTTGAGCTAAGAAAGGAGGATTTTGGATTGACATGAAGGCCAAGGGGAAAATCAAGAAGGGAAATATAACATATCATAAATGTTATAAGAAAGTACATGTTGCTAAGGATTGCAAGGTGGGATTGATGAGAGAGTAGTTCAATGAAAATTAATATCACTGTCACGAGGAGGGACACTACAAGAATCGATGTCCAATGCTAGCTAAGGAGGACAATGAGGGCAAGCTTATACCATTGAGGTTTTACCTATCTTGAGTAGACCACCTTCTAGAGATCAAGGAAAAGTTGCGATGGAAGGTACAACTATTATCTCTAGAAATATTAATACCTTTTTTTACTCGGGAGCATAACATTCATTCATAGCCAGGAATGTAGTTATCTCCTTGAGTCTAAAACCCCAAGTTGTCACCAACGAAATAGTCATGTCAAATCCCATTAGGGGGTCAACACACCTTTCTTTGACTTGTAAATACTTAGTTGTGGATATATATATATATATATATATATATATATATATATATATATATATAACATTGATTTTACATGTAATGTGTATGTTTTTGGTTTTGAGGGGTATGGACTTATCCTAGGGATGATTAATTCTCTTATATGGAGCCATTTAGATTGTGATAGGAGGATTGTATGAGTAAGTAGTTAAAAGGGGCGAGATATAGATGTTCGTTGTACACCCCAAAACTCAATCGTATTAAGCTATTTATACTCGCTAAGCCTATCACAAGTTGAGCTCACGTATGTGCCTTAGTTTAAGAATTTCCTCACATTTTTGAAGAATTCTTGGGTCTCCCGCCCCAAAGAGAGATAGAGTTTAGGATTAATTTGGAAAAGGACGCTAAATCTGTAGCACTACCATTAAGTCACACGACTCCCAAAGAAAGGCGAGAGTTAGATAAGCGATTTTAGAGCTATTGCAGAAGGATTTATTCGTCGAAGTATTTCTAAATAGGGAGCACATATTATTTGTGCCACTGAGATGGATGGCTATTTAAGGCTACATGTTGACTGTAGAGAACTCAACAAGTTGGAGAAGAAGAATAGTTATCCCTTATATAGAATAGATTATTTGTTTGATTGGCTTATTGGAGCCAAATATTTTTTCCAATTGGACTTAGCCATTGGTTTTCATCGGTTGAGGATAGTCATGGTAACAAATAGAAGACCACATTTCGCATTCTAGGTAGACTACATGAATAAGACGTGATGCCTTTTGGGTTAACAAATGTCTCTGCGTACTTTGTATATATGAGCAGTCTTTAGAGGGCAGCTAAATATGTTCATCGAAGTAGTTTTGGATGATATTGTAGAATTTTCTAAAAGTGAGGGCGAGCATGAAAATCACTTAAAGAAGGTACTAGAGATCATGATAAGACCCCGATCAAAAGCCAAATTCTCAAAGTGTCATTTTTGGAAGAAGGAGGTAAGATTTCTCGATCATATTATTTCCATGAAGGGATTGTCTGTGGATCCTGCAAAGTTGGATGCTATTCAAGACTGAAAGTTTCTGAAGAGCAATGGAAGTTAGGAGTTTTCTTGGGTTGCTAGGTTACTATAGGAAGTTCATCAAGGACTTTGAAAAGATAGCAGTCTCACAAACTCACTTAACCAAGAAAGTTTTATTTTTTGCATGGGATAAGGAATGCACAGAAGTAATTGAGAAATTAAAGGAGTTGTTGATTGGTGCATCGGTACTTCCATTTTCGATGGGAGGAAGACTTTCGTTGTTTACGTCGATGCATGTGATACGAGATTAGGAGCTGTTCTTATGCAAGAAGGTAGTGTGATAGCCTATGCAAGTAGATAGTTGAAGGACCATGAGAAGAGGTACCCAACTCATGACTTGGAGTTAGCAGCTATTGTCTTAGCTTTAAAGATGTAGAGGCACTACCTTTTAGGAGAAAGGTTTGAGTTAGTCACCGACCATAAATCCCTAAATACATATTTTCCCAAAAGATTTGATTCTTAGATAAAGAGGTGGATGAAGTTTATAACATCGTATGACTTTGAGGTATAGTATACTCTCGGAAAAGAGAATGTCATCGTCAATGCCTTTAGCTGGAGGCATGCTACTTTAAATGTTATATATGAGTGGAGATTGTTGGAGTTCCTCTAAGATTTTCGATTTTCAATTGCCGACAGAGCCTTCTCTATGATATTTGGTAGTAGTGGAAATTAGGCCAGCATTGATGGATCGTAATAGGAAAGAGTGGAAGAAGTAAAGGAAAATAGTAGATATTTTGGGCAAGTTGAGAGAGGAAAGTATATCCCTCATAGCAGTAGGTATGCAATTGACGAAAGACTATGTTTAAAAAGAGATGGATGCCTTTGTGTTCCAATAGTGAAGATATTTTAGAGGAAGTTTTGGTTGAGTGTCACCATCCCCGGTTGACCATTCACTCCAGTGAATATAAAATGTATATGGATATAAAGCGTATCATCTATTGGTTAGGAATGAAGAAAAGGATAGCTCAATTTGTCTCTAGGTGTTTGATATGCCAAAAGGTAAAGGCAGAACAAGGGATACCTAGAGGATTGTATTGCCATTAGAGGTGCTGACTTGGAAGTGCGAGCATATATCGATGGATTTTATAGATGGGTTGCCTAAAAGTCAAAAAGGCAATGAGGCTATATTTATGTTATAGTGGATAGACTCACAAAAAGCATCCACTTTATTCCCATTAGGGGCAATAGAACTACAACATCTCTTGTGCAAGTTTATATTAAAGAAGTGGTACGAATTTACAGAGTTCAAGTTAATACTATTAGTGACAGGGACCCATATTCACTAGGGAATTGAAGAGGAGTTTGCAGTCAGCCTTAGGAACGACGTTAAATTTTAACACCACTTACTTCGCAAACCGACGGTCAGACGAAAAGGGTGAATAGGATTTTGAAAAATATATTGAGAGCTTGCATCATGGATTTCTAAGGACATTGGGAGCAGCATTTACCTTTAGTAGTGTTCATATAAAATAATATCTACCACGCGACGATTGGCATGATACCTTTGAAGCATTATATGGAAGGCCATGCAAATCACCAAATTATTGGTGGGAAACCACCGACAAAATTCCACTTGGACCAAATTTGATTCACGAGACCTCGAAAAAGACAGATATGGATAGGCAACGATTGAAGGCCGCATATGACCGTCAGAAGTCCTATCCTGACATGCAAAGTAAGGAATTGGAGTTTGCAGTAGGATACATGATATTTGTTAAGGTTTCTCTTCTTAGTAAGATTAAGAGGTTCGGCATGTCAGGGAAGTTGGGCGAAGGTTTGTTGGGCCTTTCACGATCTTGGAAAGAATAGGGAAACTTGCATATCGAGTGAAAATGCCAGATAAGCTAGCGGGAATTCGTAACATTTTTAATGTTTCGCACTTGAGAAAATTCCTACACAACATCACCACGAAGGTAGAGTCTGATTAGTTGGTAGATATTGAGACGGAGCTAATATCACTCATGCCATCACATGCATAGTGGAGCATGGAACTAGGAAGCACCAAAACAAAGAAATTAGACTAATCCGAGTATAATGGGAATATAATTTGATGGAAAGCACATGAGAAACTGAAGAGAAGATGAAGGCTTCTCATCTTGAGCTTTTCTCTATTAAAATTCCTCTCTCCAAAATTTTGGTTTATGGTTGTATCGTGGTTGCCTGATTAAATGGTAGGGGATGGTTGTAACATTTATACTGTTATTTTTACACTCATGTAGAATTTTATGCATATTTAGGATGCTTGCATACATGCCTATATGTCACGATCTGGCATTAATGCAAGGACTAAGCTCATAATATGTTGCATACATAATTGCATTGTATTTTTGGTTGAGTAGATGGTTGTGTAGATAACTTGGTTGTATAACATGGATGTAGAGTGCGTGTCACACTATCTATCCCTAGGATTTCTAAGAGAACATCCTTTTAAGGGGGATAGAATGCAACACCCCATAAAAATTAATACGAAATTAATTAATTAATAATAAGGCTAAAATTGAAATTTTTGTGAATGTAAGAATTTGGACACAAAAGTTATGTCATTGTGTTCATAGCGATTTTCTGATCAACTATCATATATAAAGTTTTGAGGATCGGACTTCAAAAGAAATAGTTATTAACGTTTGAAATTTTTGAATTTAAAATAATTCGAACGAATTTATATTTTAAATGTAAATAATGTTAACATAGAAATTAAAATGGGTAATTAATATTTTAACGTTAGGGAAAATTAACATTGGAAAAAATGTTAATGTTAGAATTAAAATGGAAAAGGAATAAATTAAAAACGGTAATAACAAAATACACACGCAATTCAAAGGACCACTCGAACGCCTCACTTGGGTCGGTCGACCACCCAAGGAGGAGAGGTCGACTGGGGGGTGAGTGATGGCTAGGGTTTTCTTAGGCATGAACGGCATAGATTTTATTATTTTAAATCGACCTAAATCCTATGGTCTAGACCCCTCACTTTTATTCACAAAAGTATTTGAAACGCTGGTGAAACTCCATCGATCTTCTTCCTCGATTAGATTCAAGAATTCAAATTCAAGGTAAAAAAGGTAATAGGTTTATAAATGTATTCATTCTTCAATTATTATTTTTAGCAAAGGCTAGCAGGGTTGAAAGGACCCCTACCTGATTTTATTACAATGGAACAATAAAATAAAAGATGCTCGAAACATACTTCAAGCATAAAAAAGGAAAATCACACTAGGCCGGTACAAAGAAGTAGAAAAAGCACACTAGGAAAACAATGAGAACACTAAAGGGGGACGCAGAAGAAACCTGAAGATAAACAAAATTATCTCCAAGCCCGACTCGAAGTAGGAGGGAATAAAGGATTTCTCACAACTTCTTCGTAGATTTCGTATTTTGAAACTTTCCATAGTTCTTCACTTGCTCTCCTCTTCCTTTCAAAATAAATAAGATTTCGTTCTTTCCATACTACATGCAAGTATTTCTTCATGTAGAGGGTAACTAGTCTTGATTTCATAGATCTCCACCTCGTTAATTTATAAATTAAGTTCAGATCAATTTATGAAGAGGCAGAAAAAGCACCACATCCCACCACCCTCATCATTCGTCTCCATAAATTCAAGTTAACATCATATTGAAAGAAAATATACTTAACAGTTTCTGGTTCAAAAAAACAGAAAAAAACAAAATTCCTCATGATTCAAGCCCATACACAACATAACAGCTCTTGTAAGCAATGCATTGTGAACCACTTTCCATAACATGAATTTTTTTTAGGGCTTGAGTCATCTTTCCATGTTATCCTCATCCACTTGCATTTTGGAAAATTGTTTAATCTAGAGAGAAGACAGTAAACTTGAGAGGTCGAATGAAGCTTATCACTCCGTACCACATGGTCAGCTTTAACAGTTTCAAGACTAACTCCTTGGATTTGAGACCAGGAAGCTCTCAGTTGCTGATTAGAAGTGTATGGTAGTTGAATATTGCCTTGATAATTATAGTCAGAAGCCTTAGTAGAACAAGGAATTCCAAATTGTTGAACTTGTTGATGAGTTAAAAGGTTGTTAGGAATCATACTAGGGAAAATCCATGGTTCATGCTAGAATTTTACTTGTGATGAAGCAGCCATTTTCATGAATATGAAAGGAAGAAAACTAGACCTTAAAGAAAGAATTTTCCTCCATCCAACTGCAAAGTTGAGGGACATTAACGCTCCAAAAGTCCTTGCATCCAATTCTATGTGTCAAAATCCATCTTACCCAAACACTTCCCTTTCTTCAGAGAATAGAATTAAAATAAGTACTGAAAGGAGACAAATTCCACTTTAGAATGTAAATGACTCCTAACCCTCTATTTTCTTTAGGCATTTCAACAAGACTAAAAGAGCAAGACAGTGGTTTCTTACTATGAATGGATCCACACTAAAGAAAACTCATCATTGCACTTCTTATCATTTTCAATAGCTTTGTAGGCAAGATAAATGTTGTAGCCCAGTAAACTACCATGGAGAAGGATACCAATTTGATTAGAAATAGTCTTCTAGATTGGGATAGAAATTGGTTGGACCACACATTCAATGAAGAAGTGATTCTAGAGTAAAGAGGTAAGCAGTAAAAAGTGGTAAGTCATGAAGTCAATAATGGGAGACCTAAATAAGATATGTTTGAGTCATGGGTTAAAGACTAGAGGCTTGCAGAAGAGAAGAGGATAGGGTAGAATCAACACCCAAGCAATAGATACTGGATTTAGATAGGTTTAGCTTTAGCCCAAACATCAGGTAGAAAGATGATAATATTGACTAAACACAGAGGATAGAAATGAGAAAAGATTTAGTAAATATCAAGATGTCATCAGCAAACATCAATGCTATTATATTATGGAACTTACACTTCAGATGAAAGGAAATCATGTTGGCATTATACTTGATATTGAACAGTCTATTAGAAGCCTTCATTGCTAGAGTGAAAATATAAGAGGAAATGGGATCTCCTTGTCGAATGCCTTGCCTTCCTTTGAAGTAATCAACTGACCGACCATTACGGATAAGAGAGTAGCTCAGAGAGTAGATGCATTCATAAATCCACCCCACATATGGTTTAGGGGAAACCCATTAAGGCCATTATCCTAACAATAGAAGACCAGTGGATGGAATCATAAGCCTTCATTATATCAAGCTTCATCATAGCCACTGGAGTGGCATTGCAGCTTCCATAACCACAAAGAAGCTCCGGGGCAAGAAGAATATTATCCATCATATTTCTATTAGGCATGAAGGCCACCTGGTTCTATAAGATTAGGTAAGGAAGAACTCAAACAAGTCTTGAAGCTCGAATCTTGGATAAGCACTTATACATAACATTGCAGCATGATATGGGTCGGAAGGAAGAGACTGTGCTTGCATCAGAAGATTTGGGTATCAGGCCTAGATTAATAGCATTTACTTCATGGAAAAGAGAACATTTATCAAAAAAGTTGTGGACAGCCTTGATAATATCATGTTGTAATATGTCCTAGCAAGAGGTGAAGAAATGAACGTTGAATCCATCGAGGCCACCCCATGATTTTTTATTCATAGCAATTAGAGAATGTTTAATTTCATCATCAAAAACTTTTCAACAAGCAAGGCAGAAAGATCTGATCTGAGATAAAGAAGAGGTATTTCATCAAACATGTTAAGACCAGGAGCAAAATTGAAAGAGCTGCCTAAAATCCCATGCAATAACTGAGGCATGCAGAATCAATTTGTTCAAAAGAGGAGTATGTGCCATCTTGCTCATGTATCGTATGTATATTTTCTTTAGCCTGCTTAATTTTAATCAAAGCATGAAAGAACTCTGTCCTATCACCAAACTGAAGCCATTCATTATGCAACTATCGTTCTTTCATGCTGCTTTCAACCTCAAGAGCCTTGTCAAGTAATGTGAATAGCTTGCCTTCTTCCTCAGCAGCTTGAGCAGAGTCAGGGTAATTCATCATGTGTTCCTGAGCCTTTATGTAATTTTCTTTAATGAGAGTGGATTTCTTAGAACCATCATCATATAGGTTAGCTGCACAAGATCTAGGAGCCTTCTTTACAAGTTTAAGTTCCCTGCACAAAATGAACATTGGATTACCATAACAAATTATAGACCAGGCAGTACTTACTAAAGGTTCAAACTCAGAGGAGAGAGTCCAAGCATTGAAGAATTTAAAGCTCCTTTTTTCCTTAATCACAGAAGAACCAAAAGAGAAAATTAAAGGAGAGTGGTCATATAGAATAGGAGGAGGGACAAGAACAGAAAGTTTGGCCAAAAAGTAAGGGAAGTGAGATTGCAAAATGCATAATCTACCATAGAGAGTGTTCTGATACCACTCCTACTTCAATTGTTTCATGTGTATCTAGCTCCAGAAGAGGGGATTTTAAGGAGGTTAGAGACTATAGCAGCAATGTTAAGAGGTTGAATATGCTTTGGCAGTAGGGGAGACCACCATGTTTGTCATCAAGGTGGATGCAGCAGTTAAAATCACCCATAACCAACCATGGATGGGATTCTTGCCTAAGGTAAGGAATGAAATCAAGCAATTTTTGCCTCGAATCAGATGAGTTGTCTGCATAGATAAAACTAAGGTAAAGGGAAGTGTTTGACTGGTTACATTTGACATGAGTATGTATGAGTTGCCTTGAAGAGAGGATAGATGTCAAAGAGAGAGAAATAGGATCATAGAGAATAAAAATTCTACCATAATCAGCATCTTATAGGTTATGAATCAAATTCCATTGTTGTACATTTCAATTGTTGTATATTTCAAATTGTTGTATATTTCAAATTCCATAATCAGCATCACATATTATTCTTCTCTAATCCCTAAATTCTAAATATAATTTATATAAAATCAAATTGTTATATATTTCAAAAAAGAAGAAATCCAAAGGAGAAATTAGGAGTAGGTGTGAATTAAATCCAAAGAAAGATGGGCAAATTATCTATGAACGGAAATCTTAGTTTTTCATATATTTAGTATTTGTATAGCAAAATTTTGAATTTATTTTAAGCCTTGGGGGAATTTTGTACACGATAGCCTAAAAAATAAAACCCTAAAATTCCCCCAAACGAAATGTAAATTCTTACTTTTATTGGAATCTCAATAGTTTTATATTAAAGTAGTAGAATCTGTTTCAATATTGCAACTTGGATATTTTATATTCTATTCCACTTCCATCTTTTCTCTTTTACAGTGATAAAAGGTTCTAAAAAGAAATAAGTTAGAAAATAGTACGTGAAGTATGGATTCTTCTATTCATAATTTGCGCTGTCTGTTTCTATAATTTATATAGGAATCCCTTTTTAATTGTATATGTAAAAGTTAAATAGAATATAAAATTTTAAATTGTAAGTTTTATTCCTCGAAATAGAGGTGTTGATCCTATTATATTTTTATATAAATAAGTTTGGTATTTGATTCTATCTTAATACAAGTCTATTGTTTGGCTAAGGATATTAAGTTATTGTATTGAGCTAGACTTATATGAATTGGAAGTTTTAACATATAAAACGATTAGTATAGGACGCAAAAATCTTCGCACATTAGGAATATTTAGTTAGTCTAATTTATGTACATATAAATATATTATTAACGTATAATTAATAATGCATTAACCGTATCGTATAGAATAAATAGGTTAGTAATTAGTATTAAACCCCATGAGAAGGAAGTAAGGATAATTAAGGATAATTAATTCATAATTGAATGTGGAATAAGGAGATTTTCTTATATGGCCATAATGCGAAATGCGATGAGGTATGTATGTGTGTGTGTGTGTGTGTGTGTGTTAGTATAGTAGGCGAGTGGAGTTATGACTAAGTTATAGGAGTGCGATGAGACAACCCACACCCTAGTGGGCCTAAATTTTCACTAAATCAAAAACCAAGTCCACTAAAGTACAGATTGTTAGTTTGGTATCCTGCGAATAAAATAAAGGATGCATACCAGAGCACTAACGGTATAACTCACAGCGAAATAACAAAATATAATAAGTCGCATAACTAGTGATCAAAATTTGACGCTTCTGAAGTTAAATGTCCTTGTCAGCACTGAACACGCCTAGCACCAGCACCTGTCCTTCAAGTAACTTGTGGGTTATAATAAGGAGGGGGTCAGAACAGGTTATAGTATTATGCATTTTGTATATAATACTAGTTTATGTCGATTGCCTTCTATCTTTCATTATGTCTTCTATTATTTAATTTGTATTCTCAAATCTATATCCGTGTATGTTCCTTTCCCATCTACCTTCTGTAGAATCAAAGCTATATATATATATATATCCCATGGTCCACAAATGGACCTAGATACTATCCCCGCTAATATCTCTAAATAACCACTTTACTAGGATCCATCGCCCTTGCCGTGTCACGATCTTGTTACCGCATAACTCAAGGGACTCCCATAGTGCCCAATGATGGCTTTTCATACATATTTTCGTACTCTATCACAATTTGGGGATTTACAAATTTATCTGCTTCTTATGGTTTGACATGCCTCACATCAGTATAATGTTACACAATTGTTGGTAATCTCTTATGGTAGGAAGACTTTAATTATGTAACACTACTAACCTCGCATTCCAACCTACTCTAACGACTATCTGTCATATCATTTCTTTAGTTATACTATTTCACACCCACCATAAACGCATATTCGAAGCTACTATATAAACCTAATAATATTCTTTCATACTTATCAATTATCGTACCTCTATTATTTTACAGTTAACCATAGGTCTTCATTTCATTATGCGTTTCACACTTTTTATTATTTTAAGTTCATTTACCGCTGTTCTCTTATCAAGTTTATAATATCGTTGCTCATCTTTTTATCCGTTCTATCTTTTCCATTTTTATTCTATGTTATCATTTTATTTCTTCATGCTTATCTTTCGTATTTTCTTTTCGTTTACTTCCAAGTTTTATTAGTATTTCATATCTTAACCTTTTAGGATCTTTTTACTTTACTCATGTCTTATCGTTTAACTTTTGGGGTTTACTACATTTTAATGCATTGGAACTACATTTATATTCTAAAAATGTCAACACCGTAAATTTCTATGTCTTATCTAAAGAGCGATTTGTGTGGTGTTTGTAATTACAAATAATCATCTTTTTATTGCTTGAAATAAGCGGTACCAAATATGATAATTAACCTTATTTTGTACATCTGTTTCTTTTTAAGTGTATTCTTTACATTTCAAACATTGCACTTTTATTTATTTAAACTTGATAATACATAGAATTCTACTTGCAACATCTCAAATTCCAAAGAATTAAAATATCACTTAAAACCTAAAATCTTAATAAAGTTTCATTATTTTACATTCCATGCGTTCAAATACCAATCTACTATTATAACAACCCCGAAATTTTCGATCCAGAAAATTTCAGATAGTTAGAAAAAGAAAAAGAAAGAAGAAGAAACAGAAACAAGACATAGAAACCTCACATTCGCAGCGGAGAAAATATAAAATCAAATAAAATAACAGTTTTACAAAGTAGAACTGTGTCAATACGTTTACATTTTTATACGTTAGAGTTACAACATTTACACAACATTGGACAGTTTAAAACAAAATGTCCTAGTTATACAATATTATATCATAGCGAGAAAACACTGCATACGTTCCTGCCCTCCAGCTTGCCTTCTAAGCTCCAGAACGTCCTTACCTGAAAATCTGTAATACTCGGTCGGGTCAGACCGAGTATTACAGATTTTCAGGTAAGGACGTTCTGGAGCTCAGAAGGCAAGCTGGATGGCAGGAACGTATGGAGAGTTTTCGCTATATTATATAGTTGTATATCTAGGACATGTTGTTTTAAACTGTCCAGTGTTGTGTAAATGTTGTTACTCTGATGCATAAAGATATAGGTGTACTGATACAGCTCTTCTTGTGAAACTGTTATTTATGTGATATTATATTTTGATCCGCCGCGAAATGAGGTTTCTGTGACTTGTTACTGTTTCTTCTTCTTTCTCTTTTCTTCTTTTCCTAACTGTCTGGAATTTTCTGGAATGAAAATTCTGGGTTGTTACATTTGTAATAATAGGTTACTGGTACAAAATATGTAGGCAAGTTTTTGAATTTCATTATATTTATACCATAATCAATTTTTAACAGATCTATTCCATAGCCAATCAATTTATTCCATAATAATTACACGTATAATTCATTATCCAATCTGTTATTTACATTAATTCATTATGCGTATACAATAAATTATCTAAACGGATTATACATAGGCCAAATTGAATAGATCATAAGGATATAAATCTAATTTTATTACAAATCATATAATTTTCCCACTCACCTTCCCAAGCGTTCTCAAATCTCCAGATCTAATCCTAATTATTGTATTTCGACTTTGACTCCCTATTTGGTTTCTCATATAACATATACTGCAGATCTATTAGAATTTGGATTAGAAAGGAGAAATTTAGTTAATTATAATTTCAAATCCGGATTTATAGTTTACCTTAGTTGTAACGACTTGAATTGAACTTATTCCATATCTCTATCATCTTCTAAAAATCCTCCAATAGTGTACACGTACGATCAAAACTATTTCTACGAAATTAGATTTTTGGAGGACAAGAGAAAATAGCAGAGCTTCCGCGTCCATTAGAAAATTTTGTACTGGAAGTGAGGGTCTAGATCTGTATTTGTATAGATTCAAACCAATGCCAACCATTCGAAAGGGCCTAATCATCGGTCAAGTTTGGTCCCCTTGGGGCGCCTCACTAACACTCGCCTTCTCTTCGCTCTGGACAGGAGCACTAATGGACGCGGGGAGGGAGCAAGCGAAGTATGTCGTTCGTAATAGAAAGAGAGTTTCCTTCGGGAACCCGCCTCTTTGTTGGACCGCGAATACTATGGTCTCTGGCAAGGACCAGGAACTAATTCGAATTTGGATCTTGACATGTCGGTTGTTTTTAACCATAAGCATCTCACCAGGAAGTTGGTGGGCTCATCATGAATTAGGTCGGGGTAGCTGGTGGTTTCGGGATCTCATAGAAAATGCGTCTTTTATGCCTCGGGTATTAGCCATAGCTCGTATTTATTCAGTAATTCTACCCCTTCTTCATTCATGGACCTCTCTTAAAAATATTTTATCTCTTCCTTGCTATATGAACCTCTTCTATACATCCGGATTGCTAGCTCCCATTCATAGTTCTGCTACAGATGACACACGAGGAAGATTTTTATGGCGGTTCTTCCTTCTAATTATAAGCATATCTATGAATCTTTTCTACCAGATAAAGCAGCAGGCATCAGTCCATAGAACCTATAAAAAAGAGATGGTTGTGCGCAAAGTAATCTTGTGCACCTACATCTCTCGGCTCGCGTGCAACCCCGCCCCGTTATGTTATGGAAGAATTGTGCTTATTGCTAGTTATTCAGAGCCAGCAATTGGCTGTCGGATTTGGTCTCGTGTGTAGCGCTTCAGAAGTCACTATGGCGTGACTGAATGTAGAGAAGTTCGCGAAGGAAGTCTCTGATCAGTAGATTATTTATAACTTCGAAAGATGGTCGCGGTAGCTTGCTTCCAAGCTACGGCACTAGATGCGCATGTTGTCGTAGCTGCATTCCTGCCGGTAGCAAAACAAAAAGAGTAGCATAGCCAGCCGATTTCAGCCGTAAGAAAGTAGTCCAGTAGCCAGAAAGCTAGCAGCGGGGCAATGACCAAGCAAGTGGTAGCCAAGGATTGGGGTCCAAGTATATTAATCCGGGCTCCAACAAGGTATGAGCTTGAAGTGTGTTCGCAGTCCAAACTTATTAGTATACTATAGATTCTTTTCAAATTTTATTAACAGATGCATAACGAGCTTTGCTCGAAGCATATTATACAGCTACGCTACCTCCTGGTTGATCCGTTGGTCGCCAGTCGTCGAACGGATCGAGTGGATAATGAACGGCTCTCTGTAGTCCATCTATGGAGGTCAGAGCTAGGTTATTGGGATTACCTGAGGAGCGGAAGCACTCCTACAAGAGAATGATGCCCTATTCACCAGTTTTAGACTTTTTTTAAGAAGAGTCTAGCCATGACCGATGTTGACTATGGTTTCTGGACCGAAAGAAATTGAACTTCCGCATTCGTCAAGGAGTGCTGTTCGCTTAAGCCATGAATGATGTTATGGTTCATTTCATCAGCGACATAGATGTATATGATGATATCTAGACAGATGGATCTTTATCTTATATAAATCGTATGATGAAGTACCACATGAGTGGATATATAGGAATCCAACTCTGCCAAATCCGTTTAAATCTTGGTCGTTAAGGCTAAATCTTCTATCATTGTTTAGAAATCTCGGGTCGACCACTTAGTGCCCTAAGTCAGCCTCTACTTGTCAACCTTGGAAAATCTGGGTCAACCTAAGCTTTGTAAATTGGGCTAATTATCAACGCTAAATTGATTTTTTTTAATCTCTTTTCACTTTTAGCTGATCGACGCTATCCCATTTCTTGATCTACTTGCTTAACATTTAAGTCACATTTAAGTTTAACAGTTTTTAATTATTGTTCATTGATTATTTCGTTAATTACATACATAATTATTTCTTACTTTAAAATTTTCAACGTTAATAGCTTTTTCGTTTGAACTCTGATCAAAAAAATTTGTATACGAAAATTGGTCAGAAAATTGCTACGAATCCAATGGTGAAATTTTCATGGCCAAAAATTCTGACATTAGCAAAATTTTCATTTTTCACTATTTATTATTTATTATTTAATTTTCTATTTAAATTGATTCTCGCAAACATTGCGGGTTTTTATATTCTCCTCCTCTTAAAAGAATATTATCCCCGGAATCCCTCAAGGACTCGATCATGTAACTTAACGTACATTCATTCTAAGCAAACAAATCAATTAATGTGCGACAAATTTTTACGTCAAATCGTGTACAAGTGCATGGTGTATCACAACATATGTGGTATGTATGCAGAATGAATTTAATCAGTGCCACTTATATGAATGCGTTCTTTTAAATTAATTTTGAAAATATGGTGCAAACACCCTAAATATAATGGCTGTTCTATATTCTTACAAACTTATTTTTTGTATCCACTTTTTTCCACACTCCTACAAATAAAATCGTAGTTCAATCAATTTTTCGCCCAATTCCTACAATCTAAATTCCAAACACGCCATTGCTAACAAGCAAATTTAGAAAAATCCAGTTTTCTATATTATTTTCTTATGCTTGGAAAGGGTCTAAATGGAAAATTCCATATTTCTATCCTTTCCTTATGTACCCTTTTTCCACTGTAGCTTAGAATCTTCTCTTTTACCCTTAATTCTTTTCCAACTTTTCCAAATATAGTTTGCAAAGTTAGTTTTTATCTTAAGCTCTAAAACACGGTTTATTTCAAAAATTATTTTTTTGTTACCAGCAAGATATGGAGAAAGTAATTCCCTGGCTATGACAACTTTCTCTCTTGTTTGTAAACGTATTTATTTTACTGTCACATTTGCTGCACAACAAAATCTACACTAACCTGTTTGTCGACTATTCCCCCATGTTAAGTATATAGCACTTCTAAAATTCAATTTCTTCTTTTTTGCCCAAATTTTTTTTTTTTATATTACTTTTCAAAAAATTTGATAAAAATTTTTAAATTCTTAAAAATTTCCAAAACTTCCTACAAAAACATTTTGTTTTTTAAAACCAAGAATTTTCAACAAATTTTTTCAAAAATATACATAATATATATTTCCTTCAAAATGATTTATGCCTCACTTCATGAAATTGGGGTTTAGTCAACAGTTTAACGTCCATAGTGGACTTAACCTATTTATACTCTAAATTTTAAATTACAAAACTTTTCTTTTATTTATAATAACAACCAACATATAAGTTCAATTATAAATTTCAGCAGGGACATTGATCTATGGCTATGCAACATTATTTCCCCGTCCTCTGCTCATTGAAATTTATTTCTCCAATTTTTTTGGGACTTACGGTCTTATTTTATTTCTATTTTAGTAGTAAATTAAATAAACTTTCTTAACTTATTTTTTAACTTCCACTTTCTACTATTTTCTTTTCTTTTGCATTGGTTGATTGTCTTTCCTGAAATTTCTTTGTCTTATTGTTTTCCCATAATATTGCGGTCCATGTCAAAAACAAAATAAAAGGAACATTTCATATAATATCGTATGCATTTTTACCCCAGTATATACAACTAATGCTTTCAAAGGAATAATTGCTGGAAGTTTCCCTTCAACATCAACTAACACTAACGATGTTGCGGTTTTATCACTTCTGACTTGAGTGGATCTTTCAAACATGTTATCTTTCTGCAATCGTCTTTAATTTTTCCTTTATTGCTTCAATGAATAAGGTCTATTCATTTCTTCCATCAACATACCTAATCACGGAATGAACTATGCATCCCCACACTATAGTGGATAAGGAATACAATCTATGCACATTTTGAATAACTCATTTGCAACTGCCTTGATGGAATAACTTTTTCAACCCTTATATTGCCTTCCATAACGTTAAGTCTACCAATATCCTCTATGTGTGATTGCCTGCTCATGATCCTCTGTAACCATCTTCTTTTAATCTAAATCCCTTGATAGCATTCTCAAATCCTAGTATTTGTTTCCTTTATCTTTGACCCTTCATACAAGCATATCCTATAACTCGTAGAACATACTTTAATACTATTTATCATTCCTTTACAGGTTCTTCCTATGGCTTACACACATGTCTAACAATATTCCTAGGTACTTACCATTATTTTTTGCACTATACGGAGGATTCCTTATTCCTACTCTATGAGTAATCATTGCTATCTTCTTCATAGCTTTACCCTTCACCATGTCCCTAGGCACTAATTCTTGTCTACTTCATATTTAACTTTTGGTTCAGTATTTTCCCTTTTTTCAAAAATTAAAAACTTCAAATTTTTTAAAATACTTAATCCCAAAATCTCTGTCTTTAAAATGTACAGCTTAGAAATCTTTTATTAAATTCAAAAATACTTGGTGTCATAGCCTTTTAAAACTTATAATTTAAGAATTTTGAATTTGTCCTATTCATTAAACCTGAAAAAAATTATTAGAAAATCTAATTTTAAAAAATGTTTCATTACTTTTTCTTAAAATTCACTTTTCTTTTAATGGCCTTTCAAACTTTCACTTCCTAAAAATTGGGATTTGTAGTTCAAACTATTTATTACATTTTCTCTTCAAAAACTTATTTATTCACCAAATCATTTAAAAAATATACTTTATAATGTTTTTAAAACATATTTTTTTATTTTCAACAATAAAACTAAAGTAGACAAGGACAACTCTCATTCTAGTAGTATTTTACATCTCATACTATCTCCACTTCCAATCCTTAGCAGAATCTCTAATATCATGTAAGGGTGACTTTTAAAAGATACTAGAAATAAATGCACATAACAATGGAAAATGTCCATTTCCCTTCGTTCTTCCTTTAATTTCCTATGTTACATCTAATTAGATTACTAGCATTATTTTTCATATAATCTAACATATCTAATTAGTAGCATTATTTTATTTAAATTCCAAATATATTTTTCATATTTTGTAATGCTATTATTATCCAACTTTACTCTACCGAAACTTCCCTTTATTCTAATAATTTTTCTCTTCATTTACAATCTTCTTACTTGAATGATTGGAGTTCATTCACCTACAGCTTTATTTTAGGGTTCTATATCTTTTTTCCTCACTATGTACCCTATTCCAAACTTGTACCACTTTCTATTGTCCATCCATAAAAACGTTTTTACAGCTTAAAAATTTTCGTTATATAGAAACCCACGAGCTATAATGCTCTACCATTTTTCTTCTGAAAGAAATAATTTTTTACAAAATTTCCTCCATTGAAATTTTTAGATTTTAACAAACTTCGATTGCTACTAGAACTTTATATTTACACTTTTCTTTCTTTACAAAGAAACTAGCAAGCTATATATGCTCTATAAATTTTCCACCATTGGCTTTTGTAAAACCCGTTTAAACAAAATTTTCAATTTAATAAATATTTGTATTCATATATACATTTTAAAATCCAATATTTACTCACTTTTTCAAATATAGCAATTATATATTTTTCTCAACTTTTAAAACTATATTATATTGGATTGGGCTCAAGTGGATTTCTATTTATTCTTTCTATCGAAATTCTTCTCTTCAACTTACTGACTTATCTTCATTCCAATATTAGAAATTCGGCTATTAACTTGGAGTGACTACTTCACACAATTCTTAGGAGTTTCAGATATCTACAACATATGGATTCTTATTTTCCCTTATCTGGGCTTACTGTACTTCTTCAATCGGCGATCATATGAGGATCTACAATCATTAGGCTATCAAGGCTCGACTTGAAAGTCATATGCTATCCAGCTTCATGGACTTTCCAAATGCAACTACTCTATGGTTGGAATTCTTAAGATTTAATGTATATTATATTTATAAGCAAAATACAGATATGTTCACTCAACGTTTTCTAATTTTTCTAGATTGACTAACCCATGCTCTGATACCAAATGTAATGACTCGCACCCCAAAGGGCCTAAATTTCGCTAAACTGAAAACCTTAGTCCACCAAAGTATGAACTGTTTGTCTGGTATCCTGCAAATAAAAAAAGATGCATATCATAGCACTAATGATATAATTCACAACGGAATAACAAAATATAATAAGTCACATACTACTAACCAAGATTTGACACTTCCAAAGTCAAGTGGCCTTGTCAGCACCAAAGACGCCTAGCATCAGCACCTGTCCTTCAAGTTACCCTATGGGTTATAATGAGGGAGGGGTCAGAAAAATGTTCTACTGACTGGTAAATTATAAATTTTGTACATAACACTAGTTTATGCTAATTTCCTTCTACCTTCTTTTATGTCTTTTTGTCGTCTTGACTCCATTTCTGCATACGATCTATTCCTATCTACCCTCTGTAGAATCATAGCTACGTACATATAAATATAAATACACACGCGCATAAATATACAAATCCCATGGTCCCCAAATGGACTTATATACAATCCCTTCTATTTCCTCTAAGTCAATACCCATCAGGATCCATTGCCCCCGCTGTGTCACAATCTCGTTACCATATAACTCAAGAGACTCCCATAGTGCCTAATGACGGCTTTTCATATGTTTTTCTATTCTCTATCTTGCTTTGTGGATTTACTACTTTGTCTAATTCCTATTTTTGACTCAGCTCCATGGACTACCCTATCCATTTTGAAGAAACTCTTTTTGGTTAACTAGCCTTGCCCTAACAAATAAACTAAGAAACAATTATAGAGTTCCACGACCCAACTTGATCTACCCTGGTAGGTGGCAAAGATTAGCTAGATGTAACCACGTCCTTCATGTTGAACTCTAAGGACAGATGACGTATCGCCATGTGCGGCCTTACCTCTAACTATTTGGTACCAAATGCATTCAACCGTCGTTACATAATGCCTAATCCCACTCATCATCCTATTTAAATTGCCTAGTGTAATCAATGTAATACCCCCTCTCTATCTATTATTGAAGCAGACTCCTCTATCTAGTGATGACTTTTCAATATTTTGTCATCCTCTATCTATTTGGGGGTATTCCTTTATCTACACGCAAACATGTATCATCCACAGGTCTTATGGTTGGACATGTCTCACATCGGTATAATTTTACACAACTGTCGGTGGTCCTTTACGATAGACAAACTTCTATTATGTAACACTACTGATCTCGTATTCCAACCTACTTTAATGACCATCTATCATATCATTTCTTTAATTATACTTTAATTATAATAATTCACACCCGCCATAAATGCATATTCGATGTTATATATATATGTGTGTGTGTGTGTGTGTGTGTGTGTGTTTGTGTGTATGTATATGTATATGTATATGTATATGTATATTCATACATAATTATCATGCCTTTACAGTTTTATAGTTGATCCTTGGTCTTCATTTCATTATGCATTTCACCTTTTTCTTTACTTCAAGTTCATTTACCGCTTTTCTCTTATCAAGTTCATAATATGGTTTCTCATCCTTTTTACCCGTTCTCTGTTTTCCATTTTTATTCCTATGTTATCCTTTTATTTCTTCTTGCCTATCTTTCATATTTTCTTTTCGTTTACTTCCAAGTTTTAATGGTATATCACATCTTAACTTTTTAGGATCTTTTTACTTTATTCATGTCTTACCATTTAACTTTTAGGGTTTACTATATTTTAATGCATTGGAACTAAGTTTCTACTCTAAAAATGTTAACATGGTAAATTTCGATGTCTTATCCAAAGTAAGATTTGTATGATGTTTGTAATTACAAGGAACCATATTTTCATCGCTTGAAATAAACAGTACAAAATATGATAATTAACCTTATTTTGTACGTCTCTTCCTTTTTAGGTTTATTGCTTGCCATTTCAAACACGACGCTTTTATTTATTTAAACTTGGTAATACATAGAAATCTACTTGCAACATCTCAGATACCAATGAATTAAAATATCATTTAAATGCTAAAACTTAATGAAGTTTCTTTATTTTACATTCCTTTGCTACGTTCAAATACCAATTTATTTTTATCAAAGTAATAACAAGTTATTAGTACAAAATATGTAGACAAGTTTTCCAATTTCATCAAATTTACACCCTAATCAATTTTTACTAGATCTATTCCACAATCAACCAATTTATTCCATAATCATTACACGTATAATTCATTATCCAATTCGTTATTTATATTAATTCGTTACGCGTATATAATAAATTATCCAAATCAAGTTTAATATCTAATCATTACGCACTTACAATTAAATATCCAAATTGATTATACGTAGGCATAGATGGAATAGATCACAATGATATAAATCCGATCTTATTACAAAATATGTAATTTTCCCACTCACCATCCTAAATATTCCTAAATATCCTGATCTAATCCCTGTTATTTGTATTTCCACTTTTACTCCCTATTTGGTTTCCTATATAACATATAAATACAAATCTATTAGGACTTTGATTAGAAAGGAGATATTAAGGTTGATTAACATTTTAAACCCGGATTTACGGTTTACCTTGGTTGTAGCAACTTGATTTGAACATATTCTCTATTTCTATCATCTTCTACAAATCCTCCAATACTGTATACGTATAACTAGAACTATTTCTATGAATTTAGAGTTTTGGAGGAGAAGAGAAAATGGTAGAGCTTTCGCATCCATTAGAAAATTATATGTTGGAAGTGAGGGTCTTGTTCAGTATTTATATAGGTTCAAACCAATGTCAACCGTTCGATTAAACCATTTAAATCCGGGCCATTAAAGCCAAATCTACTGTCGCTATTTACAAATCTTGGATCGACCCCTTAGTTCCCTAGGTCGATCGCCATCGGTTGACCTTGGAACTTCTCGGGTCAACCCGAGCTGTGTAAACCGGGCTAATTATCAACATTAATTGATTTTGTTAATCGCTATCCACTTTTAGCTGATCTACGTTATCCCATTCCTTAATCTACTTGCTTGACGTTTAAGTCATACTTAAGCTTAACAATTTTTAATTAACGTTAACTAATTATTGATTATTTCCTTAATTGCATATATAACTATTTTCGACATTAAAATTTTAAACATTAACAACTATTTCATTTGAACTCCAATCGAAAAAGTTTATATATGAAAATTGATCAAAAAATTGCCACGAATCCAATAGTACAAGTTTCATGGTCAAATTCTGACATTTACATAATTCCATTTTCATAGTTTATTATTTATAAATTAATTTTCTATTTAAATTAATTATCGCAAAAATCATGGGGTGTGACATGCAAGATCAGTCAAATGCACATAGAGGTCTGCCCAACTAACTTGGCTACCAACCATGCACTTTGGGACTGATGTGAGACATCATCTATAGTAAGTACCAATGGCGGATGCGAGGTTGGTCCTAATTCTATAGGGTATGTCTGCCCTATTAATCTGGCTCCTAGAACCTATAAATAGTTGGACTAACGTAAGACATCACAATTTGGATTACATATCATAAGACGTAGGACCTGCTTTTGTATTGGAGGTATTAACTGGTTATTGTAGGGTTGGCCTCCTTCCTACTTAAGAAGTATTAAATGATCGAGATTATCGTTTAGGTGCATTAGTAGGGAATCTCGGGAAGGGTCCGCTTCAGGATCGAGGTATTAAGTGGCTATTATAAGGTCCACCTTTTCTCATTAAGAAGTATTAAATGGCCTGATGAGATAGCATGCGATGTCAGTTAGAGAGTACTAGAGAGAGGTCTGCCTTAGGTTAGGTATCAAATGACGGGGATCTCCTTAGATTATAGGTATTAAATGGTGAATACCTAATTCCCATCAAAGAGGTATAAAGTGGCTCGGGTACTTTCTCGCACATTATTAGGACATGATTGGCGGTAGTTGCGTTGGGCTGCAAAGGGCTTTTGGCCTATAGTTGAAAATATGTTATGAAGTTGGACTGGAAGAGCCTTCAGGCTTACAGTAGAAGGTGTACTTTGTAAGTTATATTATAGGATGCGTAAGACATATTACTTATCTAAATAATGTTGCCCAAATATTATTATGGTATGACTTGATATTTTCATTCGCTGAACATTGTTGTTCTGACCCACTCCTCATTACAACACACAGGTTAGAGGAAATGATGCTAATTGAGAAAATGAAGGCGGGGCAGAGACTTGTATTAGTTTATCTATCTATTTATGTTTTTTTTATATATTTTGATGTACCCAGTTGTAGACATGTTGTTTTTCGGATACTGTATTTTGGATATTTGAGATAATATGTGGTAAACGTGGCATTTGAATTCTTATGACATGGATACTTATTTCTATTATTATATTTTATCCTTTCCGTTGTGAGATTCTAATAGTATAGATAGATAGCTCTATGTATTATTCATTGTATTAGCTTTAACAAAACAACAACCAGCATTGGAATGGGCTTAAACTTCGATGGGCTTTTAATTGGATTGAAAATTAGGCTCATTTTAAGGTAGGTTGTTACACATTTGTTGTCCCTTACAAATATACAAGTGAAGATCTTAAAGTATTACGACATGTTATAATTCAAATTGTTTTTGATTTGATGTTGATAATTTCAATTAATGATTTTCATATAATTTCTATTGATTTTGATCTAGATATATATATCCGGTAATTAATATGTTGTTTTGTGTTTTTATTTGTTCAATTTTCGATGATACTATCTATCGATTCAAAATTGGTTTTCTATTCTAAATACATACATACATATATATGTATATGTATATGTATATGTATATATCTTTGTGTGTGTAAGAAAAATTAAAAATATTTTACGATAAAAGCTTTCATATAAACATGTTAAAGAAATAAATATTTTATATCTATACATACTAATTATAAAGGAGAATTGTATTTACGTAAAAATGAACATAAATTAACATAATATTATCATTAAATAAAATATATTTTGGTAAATTATTATTACTTATAAAATATCTATATTTTATCTTACTTTATATTATTAATATATACGTACAGGTTATACTTGGATTTATAGATTAAGATCTGTCTTTAAATTGTTTTACTAAATCAAATCAGTACATATTTGGTAATAAATCTTGAATTCATAAAGTTGATTTGGTTAAATTAATTTAGATTTTCTAAAATATTCGTTAACAATATATACATATTTATACACACATATCTGATATAGTTAAACATATACACACATATGCATATAATTTCAAATTATGTTTTGGATAGCCAATGCATATATAAATGGAAAATTTGTCCGTTATGTTGTAAATCCCAGCACCCAAATACGTATACATTAACTGTATACACAAAATTATGTATTGCACTTACACAATTTACACTAGAGTATATTTGGATATACTCACAACATATGCCAAATATAATTTGGTCACTAATGTCATTTAATAAATTATTCAATTTAATTAAAGGGGAAGAAATGAAAAGTTTTCTCTTTCTAACTAAAATCACACATCCCCTCATTAATTGAATAACTTAAGAGAAGGAAATGAAAGGTTTCCTTCTCTAAGTTAAATTTGATACGCACTAATTTATGTAAGCATTAAATTCATGTAAATGTTAAAAAAAGATTTTGTTTAAAAATATTTTAGATTGATATAAAATTCCCTTTAGACATCATAGGCCCAATAAAACCAAAATAAGAAAAAAAATTGAAATCTACTTATTTCACCCGCTTCCGATTGCCTGCTACCTTCAATGGTATCAAAGTCCTATAGTCTATGTGGTCTAAATTAGTCATTTTAGGGCTAATTAATTAAGCTTTCCCACTTAATACGTTGTCTAGGATTGAAATTGGATAATTAGGTAGCCTAAACTACTGACTACTGGTTTGGCTTGGAAGGTGGAGTGAGCCCAAAGGTTGCTTCTAATAGAAAGTGCCCAATTTGAATTGGATCTTGGGTCGATTTTCAGAATTGTTTTTAAAACTGAAGTAAACATTTTAAATTTAAAAGTTAAATTTGATGTGAACTATGTTTATTATATAATTTATAGTGTAATATAAGTTTTCAAAATGTTTAAAAGATAATAAATTTTTCAAAGTGCTTGAAAATTTAATATCTAAAATCTAAAATCTAAACATTTCTCTAAAAAACTGATTTATTAATAAGATTGATAAAATAATTTAATTAATTAATTATATATACATATATCCATGTACTATATATATTGATATATGTCATATTTTCTTGAAATGTTTAAGATATTATAAATATACATATATGTATATATAAAATGACTTTCAAAATAATGTAAATTAATTAAAAATGTCTAATTAAATAAATTAATTAAAGGTTAATTAATTGAATTATAGACATACACACACGTATACATATATAACATACATGTTTTACTATAATGATTTAGTATATACTATAAAGGTCATAGTATACATGTCCAATATAAAAGTTATATTGGAATAATAATATAAAATTAATTATAATTAATTAAATAAAATTAAATTAATATTCCGTAATACAAAAAAGTATTATATAAGTTAATGAAATATGAAAGTTATATAATAATTAGACATATTTAATATAATTGTATAAACCGAAGGTGGAACATTATAGAAACCAAAATAGACTTAAGGAATAAATATATATGTAAATGTACGTATACTGTGATTTCTAATATCTCTGACACTTGAATCACGAGGGTATTTCATAATAAATACATTATTCCATAAGTCAATGTCACTCAATTAAATATATTAAAGATTATAAATCTTTAATATAAGTGTTGTCCTTTACCATTTATGTATTAATAAATTACTTGCATACTCTCTCGTTGTTGAGCAAATTCAAGCTAGAGATGTTATGTGTAATATTATTAATATATTGACTAAATGATGTAATATAACTATATGTATTTTTTGAGCAAACTCAAGGCACATATACTATACTTAGGTCATCGCGAAATCGCAGTTACTAGTGAATAATTTCTATTGATTTGTTGAGCAAACTCAAGGTCAAAATGAGACTAGGACATGGAACTATAGGTTAGGAGTTTTATATGATACAACCGGTAAAGAATTATCCATTGTTTGTGGGGCTATGTCTTGTTGAACAAACTCAATGTCAAAATCCCAAGACAGATGATTCCTAACACTCACTAGTGAAGTTAAAAAACTTCTGTGTTTCATCTTAAGGTTTGAAGAAACATACAAGACTAGTAGGAGCCTTATTAAAAAAATGAAATGGTAACATTTAATCTTTCTAATATTATAAGAACTTATGCTATGATAATTTACATTGATACATTTGTGTAATTAATATGATTGATAAAAGTTTGTCAACTAAAATATACAAATGGAATTAATTGAAGATTGACAAATAGAAATATATTATATATTTACTATTAAATACTTCTTGCATATTAATATTTTCTATACCCATGCAAGTACCTAATTTTACAACTACTAAATATATTTGTAATCTGGTAGCTTACATATTTGTTTTCGTGAGACCATGCTTTATATGAGTTTTGAACTCTAAAAGCAATACAAGATTATAGATATTTGATCCATATACTATCGCATATAAGTGTTATATGGAAAATGGTCACAGTTTGTATTATACAATACATCGTTGAAATCAATTCATTCAAAGCAAGCAACTAAACAGTACCGGAAGGTTGAGTATTAAATTCGATAATTTTCTATAAAGATCGTATTCTGTTAAATGTAACACAAGACAAAAAATACAAGATAGATCCAAGAACTCAATTGCTAAAATGCCGATTTGATCAGTTTATGTAAGACCTAACGTATTTAATGTCCTTAAATGTTAAGGATGATTGAATGCACTTTTGTAAAGAGTTCATTATTATGTTGTAGTAAGGTTTTTCTTTGGAATGGGTCGACCATTCAAAAAGGAAAGCGAATATAAAAAGGTAAATGTAATTTAAGTTACAGTTAGGATGACGAGAGTAAATTGTCGCCTCTACTTCATAAAGAAACGTTGAAAAACGATAATTGTAAAATAGTAATTGATACTTAACACTGGGATTAGAAATATGATTTTTTATTCTGAAATATATTTTCATATCGAAAATTGTTTTCTATAAAACTTATTTCTTTGAGTTCAGATAATTAATCGAAGAACTCCGAATTATAAACTGGTTACAATATATGAAATTAATAGTCTATATTAAGTGGATGATGGACTTCTGTGTTCACTATGTTGTTACAATAATAACAAAAATAGTGGGAGCATGCTACATAGCACATATCGATTGCATCAAGTTACGAAAATTGTTTTCGCAAAACATATCGCAAATTTTTTACGAAATAAATCAGTTCTTCGGTGATGATTAAAGAACAAACATAATTTTATTTCAATGAGAATATTATGAATATTTGTTATGAAATATAAGCATAATGTGATGTTTGTTTTCGTAACAAAAGGAATGCATTGGAAAATACCAAAGCATCTAAAATTATTCACAATTATTTTGGAATTATAGACAAAGCCATGGTTCTTAGAAGTAATCTTCGATCACATGATCATGAATCATATGGCACTGGTGAATTATACCTCAGATAATTAAATGAAAAGCACCCATTCAGTGGGAGAATCATAAGAGTTGATGATCTCATTGGATTGATATATATAGATGTATGCAGTCACAAGTCTGATAATGCCAAAATGGTTCCACATATTTTGTTGTATTTATCGATGAATTATCGCAAGCACGATATATGTATCTGATACATATGGGGTATGTATATGCAAAGTCCATGGAATGTAAAACGAAAGTAAAATAAATTAACATGCAAAAGAAGTTATTCGATTTAATCGAATAGGTGAATATATTTAAATGGGTTCCAAACGTACCTAAAATGAATTAATATTCAATCTCAAGAGTCATTCCTTCTTATAATACATAATGATTTGTTAACAAGGAGTGGTCGAACTTTGTTGGATAAAGGACAATTAAATGATGAGTGAAGTTGAGTTAAATTATTTTCATAAGGTTTATACTTGAGAATAGGACAAAAGGTGAAGATTAATATCATCCGAAGAATAGTTTACAAAGTGATACAAAATATGGGTTTATAAGAAAACCCATCATGTTCTAGGCCAAGGAGTTGGTTGGTTGTGTGAGTCGAAGGACTGCACGTAATATTTGTACATAGGAAATCTTGTATGAAGTTCCGTAAAGGGGTTTGGGGATGATAGTCATTAAATGATTGATTTATGTTATCAACATAAATATTGTGAACTAATACAAAGTCAGCTTTATGTATGGAAATTTATAAAATGTTTATGAATGTACGTTCTATTGCAATAAGAAATACTTGTTGTTTCAAAAAAAAAACAACCTCATAGCAAAGGAATTCTTTAAAAAATTATTAGCAATAAAATGAATTTGGATACGATCCAAGGAAAAAACTGATTACAAGAGATAAAATGAAATTAACCAAACATAAGTTTGTTTCTAAATAAGTGATTTTATTATTCAAAAAAATTAATGGCAAAAGTTTCTTGTCTCTGCTCTCAAAATCCATTCCAATCATCTTCGATTCGTACGATCGAAATCTAAATCAAGATTCTTCTCATCATCATACTTATGCACAAGTGGTTAAAGATCGGTTACCATTAAGTAAATCTAGATTCTTACAGTCGAACCAGAATTGGATAGATTCAAAAATTAATAAGAATTTCCATTATAGATGTGGAGATAACAATCACTTTGCATCTCAATGCCGAGATCAAATTAGATGTTTCACTTGCGGAAAGTTTGGCCACAAGATGAATAGGTGTTCGATCAAACCTAGTCTACCTGTTTCTTCTGATACATTAGTAGAACATGGCGTTCAATTCATTTTAAATTGCAAGTTACTGAAAGGAATTCTCCTTGATTATCTTTGGCAGAATAGAATTGAGGGAATTAAGTATTTAGAGGACATGCTAATTCATTTTAATGTTTTTAATTCTCCAAATATTGGTATGGAATACGAAGCAATATTTGGCGATCCAGAACATTACTTTAGTAAAATGGAGTTTTCTTCTAATCACGATGTCTCTTCTACACTGTTGGCGGAACATGGCTTCTAATTTGTACTAAAATTCATTTTGTTGAAAAGAATTTTAATATATCATCTCTGGAAAAAAAGAAATGAGGGCTTAAAGTTAAGATTTTTTAATTCATTTTAACATTGTAAACTCACCGAATATTGGAAAGGGTTATCAAGATAGATTTGGTTTTCCAGAGAAACTCTTTGAAAAATCTGATTTTTCTGCCAAATATCCAGAGGAAAATCTGGAATTCTTGAATAAGGAGGAAAGAATTATTTTTGATAATGAAAGGAGTGAAGGATAATCATCATTTGATCCTATCTTGTACGATCCAGATGTTGCTTCTTGTAAATGCGATTATCTTCTGACTATCACAAAGGCAAGGGGTGAAAATATTGAATCGAACAGAGGCTTCATTCAAACAAAAACCAAAAAAGGTAAATCATTTTCTCACAGTATGGAAATTTTTGAGATTTTTACTTCCAATAAATTCGCATGTCTAAAAACAGAGGCTATCTCAGAAAATTATTCCATAGCAGCTAAGTCTGATGGATATATTCATACTAGTTAGGTAATAGTTTGTGATGAATCTGCTGTTGACTATATGGGTAGAAGTTTGAAAGGCAGTTCTCTTGTAAATGAATTTATGTTTGATGTTGATCTTGATCATCAGAAACTCATATCAAATAGTGATTCTGAGATTAGAAGTAGTATTGAACTAAGAACAATGAGAGTTATGTTAATAACTTGAGATTGAAAGCATTGGAGGCTGATATGTCTTTGATAGTTGAGTCTAAGCTTAGCACTGACAGATTTGATTTTAGTAATTGATTGATGAGTTTTCGGTAGTGCTTGAGGAGTCTCTAATCATGGATGAGCTTGATCCTGAAGGTGACAATTTGTTGTGGCAGATAGGAGATTTTTATGAATAAATTTTATCAACAGATAATCACATTGATGAAGAGAAGGAATCAGTGTTGGAAGAACACATTTTCTTAATGAAATTATGTCAGATAATCACGTGGATTCAGGTGTGCATGATGCACAGAGCTTGCAAGTTATTGTCGCATAGAATTTGCAAACGCCAGAAAATAGAAAGTTAGTTGATTTTTCAGAAGAGAGGAAGGGTGTTGTTGATAGTATGGGTGAATTTTTGCTAGGTCATAAGGCAGTGGTTGGTTCTGGTGATTTTAGTGATGGTTCTTCTATTGTTGGGGGTGCTTTTGTTTTGAAGAAGCTTGGGGATGACAGAGATTCTTCACATCTATCAACGAAAGAGGCTGTCATTGTTGCTTGTAATTCAGATTCTCATTCTTCTTCATTGAAGAGAGGTAGACGTAGGAAGGACGTGTCTTCTAGTAGTTTTTTTTGTCGTAGTGTTAGGCTATAGGGTAGCCACTCTCAGTCCACAGGTGAGTTTCCTGATTCGAGTACCGTGAGCGGTGCTACGAATTCAGTCTCAGATATGTTTTCTAGTTTGGGTAGTACTTATTCATCTTATACCTTAGGTAATTTATCATCTTCTGAATTTAATCAGTTAACTAGTGACACTGCTTTCATTTTTTCTGATATTGAGGTAGATCGTGAGTATATTAGAAATAAGGAACTTGATAGGGCTAGGTCTATTGGTACATGAGGATCATTAGTTGAATATAAGGGGTTTGAATGTCTTAAATAAATGTGATAAGGTTAGAATCTTTTTTAAAGAATATTCTATTAACATTGCTCTCCTTCAAGAGACTAAAATTGATTGTCCTGATATTCGTTTTTATAGAAGACTGGGTGGATATAAAAAATGTGTTTTTTTTACCTTCTGTAGGTTCTTCTGGGGGTTTAAAGATTGGTTGGAGGGATAACTTCTTTAAATTGCTTCAATGTATTTACAAACAACACTCTCTACACATTATTCTAATTAATCTATCTGATAATTCTTTTTTCAATATTTCTAATGTTTATGGGCCTAACTCAAAAATAGATAGACGGCCCTTATGAAATGAATGCCTTAAGATTAGATCTTTTGCTCCGGGATCTTGGATATTAGGGGGAGATTTTGATGTTACTCGTTTTATAGGGGAGCGTGCTCCATGAGAGGGAGACTATTCTGCTATGGAGGAATTTGACTAATTTATTATAAATTCTAATTTGATTGAAATTCCTCTTTCTAATAGAGAATTTACTTGGAGTAATAATAGAGAATCTCCTTCCATGGCTCCCTTAGATAGGTTTTTCGTCGGCGATGAAATAGAGGATAAATTTCCTATCTGTAGAGTGTCTAGTTTGCCTTACACTTTTTCAGACCATTATCCCATTGTCCTCACTTGTGATCGCCATAGAGCTATTAGTAGATCTTTTAAATTTGAAACAATGTGGTTACTAGATCCTACTTATCAAATTTAATTATTAATAAATGGTCGTCTATGAGTTTTTATAATATTAAATATAGAGATAATTCAGCTAAAGCTTTTGTTTTAAAACTTAGAGAACTTAGGATTTCACTTAAAACTGGAATAAACATATTTTTGTTTATATTAAAATTAAAAAAGATAATATTCTTAATGAGATGCTTAAATTAAATAAAATAGAAAAAACTAGATATGTAAATCTTAGCGAGCGGAATGTTCTCACTAACTTAAAAAAAGAACTTAACTCTATTCTTGAAAAAGAGGAAATTATGTAGAAGGAAAGATCTAGAATCCAGTGGATCAATAAAGGTGATAATAATACTAATTTTTTTCATAATATGGCCAATTGTAGAAAAAGTAGTAGTACAATTAATTCGATTTTCGTTAATAATGTAGAATTAGTTGACCAAAGAGACCTCAATAAGGCTTTCACAAATTATTATAAAAATATTTTTGGCAATAAAAATAAATATAGAATTAGTGTGAGATGGAATGATCTTTATCCGGCTGTCTCCAATATTAATCTTTCTGATTTAGATGTTCCTTTTACTGAAGAAGAAATCCTAAAAACCATTTTCGGTTTACCAAGTGATAAATCCCCGGGTCCGGATGGATTTCCAATTTTCTTCTATAAAACATTTTGGGAAGTTTTAAAATTTGACTTAATCAGTATGTTTAATGATTTTTATAATGAAAATCTTCAACTAGGTAGATTTAATTCTGCAAACGTTATTTTATTACACAAAAAAGTAGGTGCTAATAA
This sequence comes from Allium cepa, assembly GCA_030765085.1. Taxonomy (NCBI): domain Eukaryota; kingdom Viridiplantae; phylum Streptophyta; class Magnoliopsida; order Asparagales; family Amaryllidaceae; genus Allium; species Allium cepa. The sequence goes on from CM060932.1 coordinate 327,254,512, forward strand.
TTTAAAAGATTTTAGACCCATTTCATTGATTAATTGCTCTGTTAAAATTATTTCTAAAGTTTTAGCTAATAGACTTAGTATAAAAATGAATGACCTAATTGACTGTTCACAATCGGCATTCATAAAAGGAAGAAATATCACAGATGGTGTGGCAGCTGTTCAAGAATATATTAATCATTGTTGTAAGAATAACATTACTTGTGCTCGGTAAAGCTTTTGATTCGGTTGATTGGGATTTTCTTGTAGCTATTTTTCATGCTAGAGGCTTTAGTAATAGATGGATTAACTAGATCATGAATTTCTTAAAACTGGCAACTCTAGTATTATGGTAAATGGTATTTTAGTTGCTAATACATTAAATTGTAAAATTATGAATTTTCCGTTTGACTGTCTAGGTTTTGTTATTAGACCTACTAAACTTAAACATGATGATTGGCTAATAATCATAGATAAAATCAAAAATAGGATATCTAACTGGAATGGGAGATTTTTATCTAGAGTGGGTAGATTGCTTTTAATTAATTCTGTTTTATCAGCTCTCCCAATTTATTAGATGACTATGCATCTTTTTCCTGACTGGTGATAGATAAAATTAGAAGAGATTACCTATGGAGTGGTGAAAATCCAAACAGTTGCATCAAATGTTTAGTAAATTGGGAAACTGTTTGTAAGTCCAAAAAGTATAGTGGTTTAGGAGTCATTAATTTGTGTAATATGAATTTGTCTCTTCTAGGTAAATGGTTATGGAAGTTTAGAGATACCAATGATAATGCCACTTGGAAGGAGATTATTTCTAAATATTACTACAATGGTAATAATAATCTCTATCATATTAGTCCTTCGCTTTCTCATAAGCAATGTTATTTTTGGAAATCCATTTTAAAATGTAGTGAGATTTTTAGCTTCGGTGTTAATATTATTGTTCACTCAGGTAATAATACATCTTTTTGGCATAATAGTTGGATTTCCGCTACTCCTCTTAGGAATGAGTTTAAAGAATTGTATGATATTTGTAACTTCAAATATGCATTTATATCTAAAAAATTTGATCTTGAAAATGACCCTCCTTGGATTTTTAGTTTTAACAGAATTTTAGTAGGTTCAACTCTTAAACAGATTAATTTGCTTTTTGCTAGATTAAATCTTTATAATATAGACAATGATAATGATTATAGTAGTTGGGAGTAGGATAAGAGCAAGAAATATTCTACTAATTCTTTCTATAGATTTATCAACTTTTTGGGTGTAACTAATAATTTTTTTAAGTTTATTTGGAAATCTAATGCTCCTCCAAAATCTAAATTACACATGTGGCTTATTATTTATGGTAAATTAAATACTACATAATATTTAAAAAGAAAAAATATTTGCATTGATAATAAATATTATTTTTGTAATATACATTTAGAAGATATTAATCATATTTATTATGATTGTATGGATACTTATTTTATTCTTATGAATACCCTTAATAGAATTTAATATAAGTACTAGAATTTTTTATTGTGTTTTCTATTTGAACACTTTTAGATTTAAGTTCAATAAGGATAATAAATACTTGCTAGATACTTTATTCACTATATCTAGTTGGTACATTTGGTTTGAAAGAAATCAAAGAATTTTTAATAATAACAATAATCACATTAATAAATTGATATTTTTAATTTCATCATTTTGCATAAATTGGATCTCAAATCCTAAATATAAATTAGCCAAAAATAATCTTTTTAAGGAATATCTTAATAAGGTTAGTAATAGTATTAATATATTCAAACATAACAATAATAATTTTGACATTAATAATATTTGTATTAATACCTTTTCTAACTAAAATGATGATCGTTAGGTGTATAATAATTTGCTTCCTATTGTAGGTTCACAAAGATATTTCTAGCTGTGTTTTTATTTTTATTTTAGTAATTATTATTCTAGTTTTTAGTTCATTTATCTTATTCAGCATGGATCATATTACCCTTTCTTTTTAGAATTGTTAGTTTTAGTACTAGATTATCTTTGCTTTATTTTATCATACTAGTGCATACCCGTGCTTCGCACATGGATATGGCAAAAATATATTTGCTATAGGTATAAGCATGAATATAACGTTGGGATATATTTATTTTAAACATATATATTCTACAATAGTTGTACATTTATGTTATTTTTAAAAATTGTATAACTACTTGGTTTTACACAGTAAATAAGTGTTATACATTGGTTCAATGTAATTTTGAATTTCAATTTTTAAATTTCAATAGTAATATACATCTTAATTATTTTCATGTAGGTAATGTCAATAATGGATGAAAAAACCTACGTGTTGGTGTAAATGAAAATTTATATGTAAATAATATCAGGTTTGTGAATATCACCAAATATTCGGTATAGTACCCAAACGTAAATCTGTCGTTAATACATGTCTTTGAGATTGTAGGTACGTTACAAAAATAGAAAAGAAATCTCTAGAGGTCTTTAGTGGTAAAATCTCTATAATGTGGTTCTAATAGTTTTGGATTCGATCCACCAAGACATCAAAATGAATGCTCTGCATAAATAAAATATCACTCTTGCTACCAAAAATATAATAATAGAAACAGAAGTTATTGAGTCTCTGGTGACATTATTTCTCCTTAGAAATTTTGAATAACTGAATAAGAATTATATATATATATATATAATTAATTGTTTGGTAGTGAGTAAATTTTATTAACAACAATTGTTAAGTCATCTTAACTGTGGACATATTAGATTTCTTGTACATGTTCTAGCCATGTATAAACACGAATGTGCAGGTTTTTCATATAATGTCACAAATGCACTGCACGGATCAAGAGTAATACTCAAGTTAGTTGGAAACTTAGTAACATTTAGTTTAATTTGGTAAAGTAATTATGTTTACTCCTTTTGTCATGTTGAAGACTACCAAATTTTATGTCGATGTTAACTTATTCAAATATTAAAGTCATGTTCATGTAAGATTGATTGCTGTAATTTGTTTCTTCACAATGTTTACTTCTTAATTTGAGTAGTTAAGGGATCAAAATTTAGATCAATATGGACATTATAGACCAAAATTTTATTATATGCACATAATTATTATTTCTAATCTCCTTCACCTGATTTTTTTTCTCCCTGTTATTTACTATCCATGTATTCCATTGACTTAATTTGACAATAAGATTTTTCCTTAAAAGTAGATACTATTGTAATAGAACATAGAGTTCAAATTCGATCCTTTCAAATCAAAAGTCTAACAAAATATAATTGATATAAATGTCAAATAACATTATTATTGCTTCCATACGAAAGACAAAGGCATGCTTAATACATGCACATTAAAACCAAGCCAAGTTTACTGCTACACGATATAAAATCATAATTACATGTAAATCAAATATCATTATTATGTTTTCAGCATTTTTTGATACTATCGCAATAATATCCATGTAACTTTATTGTCAATAAAGCCACATGAAATACAATCAAATAGAAGATTTGATGCCTTTTTGAACTCAATATCAAAAGTTGGTCATAGCTGAAGGCACGCATATAAATATATATTTTCTACATTTACCAAATAGTATGAGATTAAGCACCGTAGACATAATAACTTTTGGAACCATTTTATTACATGAGTCATCTCCAATCAAAAACCTGCCAAGCACTATGCTAATGCTCAAGTAAGGTGTAATATATATATATAAAGCTTCTGTAGACATAAAAGTAAACTGTTTTTTATGTAGGAATTGTAAAATATTAGGTAAGAACTGATTCCATAGAATGGCCTATATCATTTGTTTCCAATTTCTGTAATCAAAGATGAAAGATGTAAACAAAAAGTAAGTTGCAAATACATTCACTTATTATGTAAAAATAATGTCAATACACATGTTAAAAGGGGAGAAACTGCTACATAGAGAAAGAGAGTAAAATAGTGAATATTGAATACAAAAAAGGTTTGCCTTGACTTCTAAATAGAACAAAAACAGAAAGGGAAAAAATTGGAAAGTACTTTACCGATGCTAATATGAGTAGCTAACCATCACACATCACTTTTTTCTTTAGTATGATCATGAGCATGAAAATCATTTTTGTAGAAGTGAAACAAAATAAACAATAGGTGAAATGTCATAAAAATACATTCAGCTATAACTGTAAACCAAGTATATCCATTAAATTGGTTAAACTAAAATTCAAAATATTCACTTACTAATTTCACTAATCCCTAATCAAATTTTAGCATGGAATTAGATGGACATATATTTTGCCTTTATAACAACTAATTAGTGATGATCAAAAGGTAAGGTATAACAACTAATTTCACGAATTTGAACTGTGCATATTGAAGTATTGACTAAGCATGACCTTTTTAATCAAGGACACAAAGTTTAACTGCTAATTTTGATCAGATTAGTCATTAAATTTTGATTAAGAATATAGTAAGCAGATTAATATAATCTGAAGAAATCGATAACAACCAATCTCAAATTACTCACTAAACAACTTTACCAATCAAACAATCAAATTTTAGTAGAAATTAATCTGTTATAACTTAACCAAATTATTTACTACTGAAATATATCAATCAAGTTATTTATTGCTGAATATATTGACCAAAAAATTTATTACTAAATATATGAGTTAAATAAAATTATTTATGGAAGTTTGATTAAGATACTTTAGAAAATATTTATTTACATGTACTTGTGAAACTAAACAGAGTATTCAAATTCTAATTCTAATTTAAATTGATTTGGATTATAGTGTTAAATAGGTAAGATTATATACATGTTTGTGTATAAAACTTACCATTTAGTGTTATCTATCATATATCTTTCCTAGTTTGATGATCATTTTCATAAGTTTTAAATTATTGTAACTAAAGTAAAAGTAGTCAATAACGATACTTCATTCCTATAACGTTCATCAATCATCATCTAACAGGTCAGTATTAACCTAATTTTAGCAAGTCCTTCAAAATGCATTTCTCCAGTGTGAATAATTGTTGAGAAAGTTATACGTTGGCTTAAAAATGCTGTCTTGAAAATAGTATTTTTATGCTCTGATGACTCAAATAGAACAAATAATAATTATATTTTCATATGGAAAGCCCATGTCCGTATAACTTTAAATAGGTAAAGATCAAGATAATTATGTAATTTGGATACCTACCATATTTGAATTCTTACCATATTGCTTTAATAACTTTCTTTGAAAGTGATTCAGAAAGATATCAAGCATAGTAACTAATAATACACATGCAATGCAATATTGAAATATGTTACACAAAATGATTCAAAACAATTTATTTATTCCTTTAAAAACACTGTATAATACAAATTATAGAGTAATAATATTATTTAGGTAATTGTTAGTAAAACAAAATATTGATTATAGACTTTTCCTAATCGGTATTTTACATTTTAACATCGGGAGAATTGATAAAAGAGTTCAGTCAACTTGCTGTATTCATACACCGTTGCGTCATGAAATGTTTATCCTTTTCCGTTGTTATGTATCTACAATAGAATAATGTATTCAAGGAAACCTAATGCAAGATTACACTGGATGATATTGGTACTGATGCTAAGCCATCTTGCCTTGTTGAACAAAATATTAAAACTTTATTTCAGCTGAAGGTATGTTTTTTTGGGTTTCACCAAGTAGTATGACATTAAACACCGTACAGGAAATATCTTTTGAAACCATAACTTTATGACTCATCTTCGGTGCAAAAACATACCAAGCATTATTCTCAAGCTCATTCTAAAGCTTGTACAAAAAAATCATTGTTTTTTATTTCGGAATTGAAAAGTATTAGTTGAATGTTGATTGCCTAGGAGGATACATATCATTTGTGTCAAATTTCTATAGTCAAAAGAATATACACGTTCAAGTTTAGCGATGAGAGAATTAAAATGATATATAAATGGTTACATCAGTAGTTCAAAACTTATCATTTATTCGTCGGAATTTAGACAGTTTAAACATTATAAAAAGTTTCAGAAATAAGTATAGCCCCTCAACGTATAAAACCTACATGGCAACACAAATTATAATTGCCTATGATTGGGTATGCCTAAGTAACCATGATGTGACCATGATGCAAGTTGAACTAAAAAGCATGTCAATAAGTGTATAGTATACTAAAATAAATATTCAATAATGGATCTTATGTGTATGTGTGTGCATGTTTGAATGTGTATATAATCCTACTCCATGTATTTTCCATAAAACATTTGAAAAAATATTTCAGCAAACCATTTGTATAAATTGATGCACTTTATCACTTTACTAAGATGTGGGTAGCATTTAAAAATATTATATGCCTCAAATATACATTATTTTAAAGACTTGTAGAGTTTGCAAAGTTACCATTACTATGTTAGTAAGGAGGACTATATGCCACGTAATAACCAAAAATACGACTGATTATCGTTAACAGGTGGGAAAAGCAATTAATTTAAAAGCCTTTAGGTAAGATTATAGAAGATCTTAACAAATATTTACCGATACCTCGTAAGAATGAGTGTGTCAAGATTATGTTTCCTGCTTCTTTCTTGCGTAATACAATTCCCCCAACGCTTGTTATCCAAACTTGTGTTCTTTCCCTTAGGATATGCATTGAGGAATCTAACAAATGGAGAGATATGAACTTTGTCCCTACATACACGACAACCTGATCAATTCAATTTCACATCCCAGCCACAACCTATAAAGATTAAACCACATAAGCTTGTTTTCAGCACAGAATAAAATTTTGAAGGAGTGCAAAAAACACTTCAGCCTAATAAATGAATGCGTTGGAAATCAGTAAGTAATTATGGCCAAGTATTTATTGAAAATACATAATCATAAATTTAAAAATAGTAAAACTACTTTATAAATCAGACTATACTGAATATTAGATGTATTTAAATGCATGCTAATCAATAAAGAAGCCCAAATTCAATGATCCGATTCAGAGTATTAGTTGCTTTATTTCTATAAACAGCTTATGTGCACTCATGTGTAATTTAAGAAAATGAAAAAAACATCAACATAAAAGGGTTTTTAGTGAAAGATGAAGATTGTCGGTTTAAATTGCTACTCGTATAACATGTACACTCATCTCCTTTTCCTTTCCATGTCCTCTTTTACAAGAGGAAGAGAATGAGCATGGAAGATGATAGAAATACCTTTTTTCTCGCTTCACTTCAAATATACATTGAATCAAAAATCAGCAATTCAACTTAATCATCAGAAAAGTGAAAAAATCCAAATCAAACGATCATCTTCTTAGAATAATATATTATCATCTTTACTCATCGATAATCTCATAGCATTGTAGACCATTTGTGAAACTCAGGAACAAATAGTAGCATCCAGCAAACCAAATTTGTATAAAAATCAACACCGCAGCTTGATAAGAAGCCACGGTAAACAAAATCGTTAAGCATGAGTTGATTATAGATCATCCTTTTTAGTGCAACTATCTTTGGGCAAGCATCTTGGTGGTTGCAATTTTAAGGGCATTTCAATGGTCAAGCATGATATCGAGCATCCATTGTCTAATAAAGGATTTTAAGAAGTGGGAAAAAGAGAAATAGCATGAAATTTATGATGGCTAGCAAAATGAGAACATAAATTCACATAATATACTTATGATATGAAAGAAAAAACATAATTTTGAAATTAAGTGGAAAAAGGAGATGAGAATCCATACATAGCCACTTTGTCCTACTTCGGTGCAAATTGCTTTAGAACCCAAGTGGGAAATAGATCATGCCTGCTCGGCAATGATAGAATTAAGGCAACAGAGATGGTATATAATAAAATTAAACTTTGGAATTAAAAGAAAAAAGAAGATGAGAATTCATACATAAACACTTTGTCGTACTTCAATGCAAAGTGCTTTAGAACCCATGTGGGAAATAGTGTATGCCTGCTCGATAATTATAATAAATCAGTATACATGTGTTAAACAAAGTACGAAAAGGATTTCATCAATTCATATTTATTTGTAAAAAATCACATTCACATGCTCAGTTTCCTACACCAATAGCCTTATGTGCCAGATTTTGAATCCTCAAACCAATATTCATCTAATGGACTTGATCAGCCATCTTCCGTAGCTTTTTTTAAATAATGTAATCCAAAACAAAGATTAATCACATACAAATGCATATAGGAAACTATATCTGTCATTCATGCACCATCCATTAACAATAAACAAAGTAGAGCACATTGACCCAAACCACCTTAGGCATATGATTATAAGAAACCACCTTAGGCAAAGGATAGTGATGGACATGAGGTGACTGACAAATGGGTTGTGATCGTGAGGTAGTAATGGGAGATACAATAATGAACTCCCAAAACTTTTTTAAGCGATATTATTCTACTTGTTAAGCAGAACAGGTAACGACAGTTAGTACGAAATTAGATATCAATTCAAATATTGGGTGCAAATCTACTGCATATTACACAAATTGTACGGCATTCTTGAAGTTTTTATGTTGTTATTTCAATAAGCGTGCAACTATCATATGAATCGCCTGGTAAATCAACAAATTAAAGTGGGTGAAACTCTCATGAATCCCTTGTTCCAACAATGAATGTATCAATAAATTAAAGTGAGTTGCATACTTCAATCTAAACTTCAAATCTTGATTTCTATCAGAAATCAAAACAATGAAACACCGAATTTAGTAAAAATTATTTACCTACCTCTAATTAACTCAACACCCAATTTATATGCCACAACAATCATGCCCCTTTGCCAATATCCAATTTCGACCAACTGCACAATAACTGAGCCATCTAGTTTCATAAAATAGCATTAAACATAGTTTAACGTCTAATGAAGCACCTAAATTTGGAAGAAATTTTTAGCAAGCACTCACTTTTCATCATCTCTTCCATCATCTCTTGCATTCACTCAGCTATAATTTGGCCATTCAGCGTCCTTATTCCCATTCTATAGGTTGAGATTCACACTTTACAGCCCTGCTCCACCATTATCTCTGCAGTAGAGATGTTATGATCTAACAGCCCATGACTATACAAATATTTATGCTATCTCAGTCAACATGAAGGGGAAAAAAGTTGAATACACTCACAACATAATGTCCACAATAATCTGAGATTACATCACTTTATTTTGTATCACCAAAATCATAATTTCTGTTTTTATTACTTATAGAATTTAAGTCTAACCATGAAACAATCGGCAATTAAGCAATTAGTTTACGAACTCTTCACTAAAAGTTGACCTGAAACAAAGTCACATAATGGTTGTGCTAGATATAGTAACCTTCTATGGATATCTTTCCATAACAAATAAATAAGGGATATAAGCGTAAATAATAAGCCGAGAATGTATTTATATTGGAAACTGTACACAGCTCCATTGCTACGCAAAAATATAGTTATTTGAATATTATCTATAACTACTTCCTGCTGCTATTTATTGTGTTGCATTGTCAAGCACTTGAGTCCAGATTTCATGTCCATTTGAATTTCAGTATCATAAGTTTAATTTAAGCTACAAATTAAAACCGGTAAAATAAAATAAGAAGTAAAAAAAACAAAACCTGATTTGGGTACGGAGCAGTCATCTACTGCTATGCCTCTCCTTTTTCGTTTCCAAACATGAACATGACTTTTAACTACCAAGTTTGCGGACTTTAATTTATGCTTTGAAGACGAAACTAGCAAAATCAAGGGAGATCCATATAAGATGTAAAAATGAGAAGAAAGGGCATAAAGGAGGCAGTTTTACCATTTTGCGAACAAAATCCAGAGAATTGACAGTAAACACAGCATACTCGACCACAGGTACATGAAACACAAAAAATTCATTTCAATAACATTTCCATATTAAACTTACAACTTGAAAGGTGTAAAAACATGTAAATGTCAAAATGAACATGCTCTGATACTATGAAAGAATAGCTCTCATACCATGAAAGAAATCAATTTATAAATCAATTTTGCTTACATTGTATTCCACTTTCAATCATATATATATGGTTTACAAGAGTTAAGATAGGCTACAAATTAGCCAATTGATTTGCTAAAACAAAGGTAAGTAAATAAATACTTCCTAAATACAGATATCATCAAATCAACTGATTTGCTAAAAGAAATGTAACTAAATAAATATATGCCAAATAAAGAGTAAGTCAAATCAGAGAATAAATGCAGGAAATATCACAGAATAAATGCAGGTAATATCAGGAAATATTTTGAAATATTTTAACGCCTAGAATATATGTAAAATATATTCTATCAAAAACCTTTTATATGTATTTGATTTTGTAGTTTAGCACATATGTCTTTACAATGATGCTACACTTCTAGATGACCGAAAAATGAACCATTTAAGTCAATAGCGCATTCAGTAATTTCATGTGATTCTTGTGAAGTAATTTTCTTAAAATCAACATAGAGGTACTAAATTCTAGTGCTAGTTGAGAAAAGATTCATAAGCCATGAAATAAAAGTAGTAAAAAGAAGACCTAAATGAAACCAAGTTGGTGTACATTAACGTTACATGTTTGTAAATGCGTACAAATGTCCAACTCCTTCAGCTCTTAAATTTCCACTTGTTTTAGCTGAACTTTTATAAATATAAAGTATAAAGGTTAATGAACATCAGATTATTTACTAAATTTGAAGTCTACGATTAGTACTTAATATGAAAACACTAAGTTCACGACCTTATAATTATGGAATGTATATAGAGGAATCAAACCGAAGGAAAGAAAGATTGAATAACTTATACATAAGAAATTCTAAAAAAACAATAATAATGCTTGAAGTTGTTGTTCACTAACGGATTATTCAGTGGAGCATGCATTGAAAGTGCGACATCCCACCGTTCTGCTCCACCATCATCCTTGTATCAAAAGGAGGGTTAATTGCCAATCCTTAAAAAATTGCAAAATCAACATATGAAGCAAATTACAATCATGTAATTTTTAGACTAAAAAAGAACAAAAGCAGAAACACCACAACAGAAAAAGGCATAAAATTGAAATTATACCTTTAATAATGAACCTATTTTTAATCATAGTTATAATTAAAATTTCCACGACAGTAACCAAAAGTAATCCATCGATATAGCATCATCTTCGCTAAAGTAATATAACTGACGAATTTAAGCAAAACATGATATTAAAATTTTAGATGATAAATCAAATAAAACAAAAACCATAGATGTAACCTTATTGCTCGCAGTTGTAAACTAAAGACATATAAAATAACTCAATGTTATTCATTGTCAGGAATGCATTGACAAACATACATGTGAACCAGATAGATGGAAGCCATAGTGCCAACAACCTAAGCATAGTACCTATTATATTCTAAGAAACTTTAATGCAGAAAATAATTGAATTTAAAAACAAAAGAAATCATTTCATCCTCATAACCATAAGGACCACGATATCAATATATATGGAAAGCTGAAATATCAAGAGCTTTCAGACGACATGATATCTTTTTGGTGGCGTAATTAAGCTAAGAACTCCAAGGTAAGTTGAAAATATAGTTTAGTTTTGTTTTTTTAATCACCTCAAATGCAACATACATTGATTTCATATACCAAATAGAATAAGCTAATTAAAAAAATAAAATTATCCTATGTAGTTAAAAGCGAAAGGATTCACTGAAAATGTATGTATTCAATTTAATCAAGAAATCTAGAAAATCAAAGTGAATAACAAAAAGGTAAACAATTCACAGATCGAAACTTAGGATTTTTACCTTGGTAGGAATGAAATGTTGGATCGTGCGAGGCACTTCAGTACTTAATCTTCCAACAAATCTTAATGTCGGTTGTATGCATGAAGAAAACCATAACGAATGACTAATCATTCTAATCCCTATCTAGAGAAATCAAACAAATCAGTTATTTGTTTTTTAAAGAAAACAAAATGTCTTTATAGCACACAAACCAAAGTCCAATCTTATAAATATTTACGAAGATAGTATAAAAAACAACCTAGAAAGGACTTCTAACCTAGAAATGAGAGTATTTTTTTAATTAAGCACCGTCGATATTTTTTAAGTTGAGCAACAAAACTAATCTTCGATTGGTGGCATCTAATCAATCAGTAAATGATGTCCACTTCCTACCCAATGAATTTTAAAAGCAGATTATTTAGTTTTAGAGACATCCAACAAATCGATAGATCATGTCTTGTGCTCAATCTTATTTATTTTTAAATTCAAACTTTCCATTTTCCTAACATTTCATTTACATAAATCGAGAATGGATATTGATTTGGGGGTAATTGTATGGAATCCAATATCTACCATTGTTCTACCAAGCACAAAGAATTCACGCTCGTAATATTAACTGGGGTCAATAAATAAGAGATACAATAGTTAGTTTTTCTGTTTCAAATAAGTTTTCAATAGAAAATTATTGAATTGAATCTCCATGGCTACATAAATCTTAATAAAAAATTAAACAGTGCAAGTAACCTAACGGTAATACAATAAAAGCCTATAGACATGGATAATATATCATATACGTATAAGTACAAATGCATTTGTACGGATATTTTTGTAATATTTGATTTTATATAATTTTATTATTGAACTCTATGCAAATATAAATTTTTACATTATTTCATATATGTAGTAAAAATTAATGCAAGAAAAGTTGCAAAAAAAAAATACAGGACTGAAGTAGACTTTCTTTCAGCTATTTGAAGTATTGGCATCAAGTTTAGTATTCCTTTTCTCTTCATGAATACTTTTAACAGGTAGCATCAATGGTATAGCAGTTTGATCCATAAAAGTTTGAAGCTTGAAAATGTGGCAAGAAGAATAATATTATTTTTTCGACAACTCTAAGTTTATATTATATGCTATAACAATCAACATTTATAGTACTCATGAAATAAAAATTTAAGTCCACAAAATGTCTACATAAAAAGTAAAGTGTTTAGCTGATATTTTAGCTTAAAAATATTTCAAAAAACACTTGGTTATTGATAACGCATACTAAATTTTGAGGTTTTGAAGCTGCATTTGTGTAACAACAATTTTCATCATTTTCTTTTTTAATGCTCTCTTAACTCTAAAGGTAAGATATATATGTATGTGTGTGTGTGTGTGTGTGTAATTATTATAAAGGTACACATATAGAATTATCAGTGATGACAATTTGAATATGACAATGTGTTCCATTGAGAATCAAGTAACCCATCGCAAAACTAACATACACTCCACATCAAAGAGTGTTGCAAATAAACTTGGAGTACTGCTCATAGATTCTACAAAATGGTACAACTGAACATATAAATTGAATATAGAGTACGACTTACATAGTTTGATAGAACGCCATTTTAAAAACTACTAAAATTAAATAAAAACATAGAAAGACAAATAAAGGTTATTACTTATAGCGTGAAATGATTACATCAATCATTGCAAAAAATGTTGAAATAGAACATGACAGTCATGTCATTTGTTTCCCTTATGCTATTTATTTACAAATTCATAAATCAAAAGGGAACCGCAAAGCTTTTGTTTCAAGTGGAGTAAAGATTACTTTCTACGAAACAACGGCTTCCATGACCATTGGCAGTCATTGATAAATATATATTTTTTCATCTTTTTTTTCATATTTCAAATAAGTTAGAAAATGATATTTATTGAATTGTAACAAAAAAATTGGCAAATAGCCCATCATAACACCTTCAAAAATTATATCATATACTTTTGAAAATAAAATCACATTTCAAAACTCATGCTTAATTCAACTTTCGCATGACCCGATTGGGTAGAAACACAAAGTGAAAAAATTAGTACATTTAAAAAAAATCATTTAAAGACATACATTAGTTGTGTAATTTTGCTTATTTGACATAAAATTTATTGCAAAAGGTATTGAGAGCAGCAATCATCCCAAAAATATTGAAACACCGTATATTCTCAATGTAATTATACTTATTTGATATTAAAATTATAATGGCAAATACAGTCACCTCAAGTTATTTGTTTAAAACTTTTGCAAGGAGAATGTACTTCTGCCACTTAAATCAGATTCCACGTTTGAAAGGAAATAATTATTTCTATAAAAGTTTAAGATTATACGCTTGAAGATGATATGTTCTCCATTAGAAGACTGCTAAAGCAAAACACGTCTATTATTTCATTGGGTCTTCACCTAGAAATAAAATAAAATAAACGTCCACTCATATTAAAGAAATAACACATTGCAAATACCGAGTTCATAAGTAACGATTCATTAATATAAGAAAAGGAGAAGCAAATTTACAGCCAATCTAAATATTTTATTTTTCCTACCACTAAGCATTCATAATATATCATACCAGGATAATGATTCAATAAACAATTTCATTTTGCATGTATTTGATTTCTTAACTCCGACATCTTATTAAGTCAATTTGAGATGCAGATTTAGTTTTATTTCTTTATAGGGATTTACGTGTTTTTAACATTGGTAATTTATCTAAGAACCATTGAATGTCAGCACATGCTAGCATAATACAACTGAATATTATGGAATATGCAAAATAAACGCAAACAAATAGAAAAATCAACAATGGCTACTGTCCTAAAATTAGTATAGGTGTGCTGTTAAGGTTGGTTGATCTTTGTAGTATTCTAGTTCATAGCTATTAAATAAATTTAGAGCATTTACTGTCGATCTTTATTCTATATTAGGAACATAATAACCATCTAATAAATCAATGTAAGAAACTGTATAAGCGATCCCTTCACATTGCTTTACAGAAAATTTAGTTATCCTTGCATAGAGCACAATATGAATCAAGAAAGTTGAATGAAATTTAGATGAATATTCAGTTCTCACATTGTTCAATACATTTTGAAAAAAAGCAAAATGTTCAATTGAAATCGGTTATAAATCATTCTTTTCTGAACACGACTATTTGCATTAGAATATAGATTGTAATTTAACTATACAACTGAGAAAAGATGGTTTTCGATTATACCTTCACCTCAAAGTAGAAGCAAATCTCAAGCAATGGTAGAAGTTAGAAAGTAACCAAGAGTATGATGAGAAAATAGCAATAATCATTATGTATTGTCATGAATGTGAGAAAAGTCCAAATATTTGACAAAAAATATTAACTTTATATACCCTATGTCATAATTAATGCCTATATATATATACACACACACAAATAAGAGATTAAGTACAAATACTCTTACCTCTGTAATGCTAGTATGCAAAGATTCATAGCTCCTTTTGAATGAACTTGAAGTAATTTGCATCATATAGATTCTAATCTATGCATTAAGAAGGCAAGAAATTTACTTTTATACCTATCTTTTTACAATCAAGGAGGGATTTACATCGTCTAAACCAAACAATAAGCAAAGTAATGAATTAAAACTCATATATGATACCAAAAAAAGAATCAACGTATATAATTCAGCAAGAATGTATGGGTACAATGACTAACAACCATGTTGGTTAGAGATCAAAATTTTTATTTTCAACACATATGTCAACAAACTTTAAAATTTCGATTCAGCGAACAATTACATACATGTGAACATATATCATATCTCACTTACTTGTTCATTTTTAGATATTCTCATGTTAATTTATTCTCTAGTAGAGTGCCAAAGTGTTATATAGACAAATATAATTAAACATATAAGTACCAGAATATCATAAATCACTCTTAATCATATTTTTCTTGTCAAAAGAAGATAGTGCATGATATCCATTTTGTTTTATATATCATTCACGGATAAAGGTTGTAAATTTGCCAGCCATAATATCAAGCATGTCCAAATAACATTAATTGGACGAACATGGGAAAATTTTCCTTATTTTTTTAAAGGAAACACGATGTTGTTACTGTAGTGACTAATCATAGTAGCATATACTTTAAACTTAAAGGGGTGATATCATAACATAAAAAAACTGAAGTTTGAAGAAATTTATACATAAATGCATCCCTATTGTTCAGTTTATATTGCTCTTTCATGATGGCCCAAATTAATCTATAAGCCATCAAAACCTTAGAAAATAGATTTCATGAATATTTCAAACATTAACAACTCATAGTTTCAATAATGGTCTTGGGAATACATAACAATAACATTGATACTAATATGCAGCTATAGTCGTCCCATAAAATCATTGTTCCATCCATATAACCTCTAGTATTCTACCATCGATGGACAAAAAATATACTGTACATCAAGCACCCATAAAGGCCCGTCAGCGCTAAAAAGCTGCAATGCTCAATTTCAAACGTGATAGAAATTAATAATGCATACCAAACAGCACAGCTAGATAATATAATAAATTCAAAAAATTCATATCAATAAAATGCCCTTTAAAGTAACTATTTTTGTATAAGAAATCCATAAAATAAGAGTACATTACAATTAAATAACAACATCTTCCTTTATTTTAATTTTATCACCTAAAACTATGTTCTGTGTCACTATTTTAATAGTATATGTTGCACACTATAATGAATCATATGACGATGTTCAAAATGGATTTCATAGGAATAAAAATTAATGTCTTGATCACTAATTACATAAAATTCAAAGCAACACTTGACAACAAATTAAACCTTATAACATAACTGAAAATCGTTAATTAAATGCAAATCACAAGATTATATGAACCGAGTTCACAGCAAAAAAAGTACCTTTTGTTAGGGTTTCCATTTCAGCCTGTAGAAGAGTTGATAACCTTTCGGCGGTGTCGTCAGAGGCTTTCTTGTGGAGCGTAAGTGGATTTCAATCGCAAGAGATAAGGAATTCATATAATTTATGACTTTCCATCGATTGGTAGTGAGCTATTGAGAGGAGGTACTATTCTTAATGAAGGAACATGACAGAGGAAAAGTAAGATAGAATATGGATGCAATATGCGGATAAAAGTGAGAACAAACAAAGTCGAGAAACAAAAACACGACGTTTGATTTTTAAAATTCAACAAGTTGCTTCTGTGCTCTTGAAAACTAAGTAGGGGAGTGGCGCGGTAGAAGAACAAAACCTGATTCGCAAGGATGGGTAAAAGAAGGGGAGAGGTGTGATGGAAGAAGAAGAAAATCAGAATTGAAGGGAGAGGCAACCAGTTTTTCTTTATGGGAAAGGAGGATGAAGCGGAGAGGAAGGTTGGAAAGGAAGAGTATAAACCGTGACGCTTCATTTCTTAAAATACCAAGGGCGCTTCTATGCCTTGAAATCAAACTCAGTAATAACATAATAGTATATATTAGATTTTATTCAAGCATAGATGTATATAAATTCTATTTATATACATATATGTGAATTTTACTAATTTTTTCCTATTTTTTTTTCAGATTTGGAGTATACAGGTTGCTAGTGTCTCTTTTCAGGTTTGCAGGATAGCTAGCGTCTTCGTACAGGTGTGCAGGATAGCCATTTCCAGGAGTACTGATTATGTCAGGCATTAGCTTCGGCTATATTATGTCTTTAGAGTGGAGTTCTACTTTATGGATCAGTTTCTTCTCCAGATTAGCCTATTTCTTCAGAGGTAGCTACATAGAGTCTCCTTATAAATGGTGTAGACTTCCAGTATCTCTGGATTTAGATTTTATTTCTGTTTTCTAGGTACTTCTAACATCCCATTATCGGGTGGTGGCCATGTCGGAGCTCGGTATTGGGGTGTAATGGGCGGTGTCTTTGTCGGAGCTCATTTTAGGGGTACCTGTTTTTACTTTGGTTACTAGTACATAGATTTGTCACCTATCAGGTATGTTGGCAGCACCATATTATGTGTTATATATATAGTTTCATGTGTGCTCTCCTCTTTTATTAGAGGATCACACATTTTTCACAAAAAAGAAATTAACCAAACATAAATAAACGCATAACATTAGAATGTTTAATGAATATTCATGCATATTAAAGAGAAACTAGGAATTTCTTGTCAATGTCAATAACAAGTAATCCTCGATTGTTTAATTAAACAATTAACAGTATTGACTTTATGACATGGTACTATGCACAAATCCAAAACAGATTCCAAGTACAACACCAAAATATGATTTTGATAGTTGTAGCCGAAGAGATATGATCCATCGATCATAAATGTGTCTTTAAGAGAAAAACACATGTAGTTGGAATATAGTGAGCCGCATTGATAAGAATGACATGGTGAATTTCAATTGTTAAAATTGGCATGACGGATTTGACATTCGATAGGCCCAAGTTGATTTGGATTTACTCACAAAATTATCGCCTAGTATGACTTTATGTTTTGAGATGTATGTATAAAAACAGGAAATTCTAAATAAAGATTTAGACTGAACTGTTTACACATAACAACCTAAGTGTCTTGAAGTCAATGGATGCGATATTGAATTTGTGGGTTTGAGATATGATCCAAAAAGCAATACAAAAGTATCATTCAACAATCATCAAATTTGAGCAATTATTTTGATAGAAATATCAAATAGTTTGATTTCAGCCAAATGCAGAGGAATCGTATGTCCATAACCAAGAATGTTCAATGTACATTGATGTTTCTAAACATAAGAAAACAACACGCTGCTGATTGTTAATGATGTATTTGCGTTAAAAATTAGCTCTTAGTTGTTTGAGTACTCGATGTTGGATTTGCAAATGATGTCATTTATAGTGAATATAAAGGACATTGGGAACATCCCAGATAGTATGCAGAAGCACCTTATTAAAATGTTTAATAAGAAACACGTAAGATGGATTCCTTATGCATTGGCAATAGGAATTATCATACATGTTATGTTGTCTGTAATATCATGATTTGTTTATATATTTGATACATGAAGCAACTATCAAATCCAAATTAAGGTCAAATAATGGTACTTTAGAGTATTCTCATTTGTTTATGAAATGCAAAAGAATTGTTTACATAAACAATGAATTCCTTAAGAAGGAGTGTTCAGACTCAGTCTTCATATGTGATATTAAGTATGGTATGTCAACATAAAATTCATATTCAAGGCTTAGTTGAGAACCTTTAAATTGGAAATGTTCCAAGTGAGAGATTATGGATGAATCAATAAAGGCCAAGTACATCGCCTTGAAAGGTGCCACAATAAAAGCAATGCATATACATAATAAATGCATAAGTTTAAATTGAGCTGAAGGATGAATCCAAATGTTGAGAATGTAACAACCCCAATTTCGTACCATTCAAATCGACAATACACATGTCAGACTTGAATGATGCGAAATAACATATTGTAAATAAATTTGGAGTAGATGAAATCAAATATACAGAATCACAGACACAGAACAATCAGAATAACTCGCAGCGGAATATAAAATAACATAGCGGTTCATGAAGCTACTATAACAGAGTCTCAAACCAAATACATAATACAGTCTGAAAACAACATAATAGAAATCCCAAATACATAGAAGTTCACTAATACATGAGATAAACTAGGAAAGTTGAAACAGAAGTAGATAAATATGTAGATAAGCAGAAACTCCAGTGAAAGACCAGCTCCAGGAAGAGAATCCAAAGCTTGAATACTCAGGCTGACCCGAGCATAAAGCAAAACACAAACACTCGAGTCAGGACAATATATACTTATATAATGTAAACCAACTTAATTGAACTGTAATAAAGATACAAGTAATTTAAAGGATGCCTGGGACCGCCCATCCTCTAAGGATCCGTTAAACTATTTACTATATAGTAATATATCGCTATTATAATAATGACTATAGTAAAATAAACATATTTTTAAATAGCGTTCCGGGCTACCCATGTCACCCTTCACACATAATAGTCCCAGTGGTCCATCCAATATCATGCCATCTCCACTCCGGGTGACTGTCAGAGGATACCGCACGGGCTACGGGAGAAAAACAAACTCGTAGTAAAGGCTCGGTATGGTAGGTGACACGGCACACAAGGCAATGCCAGGGTAGATATACCAATTACGCACACGGGCTGGTGGTAACGCAGCAGCCACATACGCCCACCCTGAACAACACTCCAAAATCAAGGGGTGCACCCAATCGATCACAACAGTAATAGAATGGTATCGAAGAAGTGTGTTCAGCCAGAGGTGCTACCTCCTTTGGCCCGAGATCGCTCCTGTTTTAGCCACCTTATGCTAACTCACGGGAGTTAGGTCCACGAAATGTACCTTAGGAACGTCATCACCATCCTACTTCATTCTGGAATTTCCACCGCGTACACAGTTGTTAAAGTGGTTTTCGGTATCGACAGAGAGTATGTCCATATCTGATCCCGGACTCTTCAACAATCAATTGTTATTATAACCCGTAGTTACAATATCAAAATGGTATTTATTTCAAAAATCAAATATCACTTAACAATTTAATATCATTTCAAATCATTTCAAAATATCAAACTTATCATCAAATCCATTTCAAAATATCAAACTTGTCATTTCATTTGAAAAACATATTCATTTATTCAATTTAAAAATACCATTTAAATTCACATTTCAAAACAGTTTATATTTCAAATCAAATTACTTCATTTAAATCATAAAATGAAGTTATTACATTTAATAATTAAATTATTAAATTTCCATAATTTTAAAATTTTCAAAGTTCATTCATTCACTTAAATTTTATCAAAACAGTGAAAATTCAACTTTCGCAGCATTTGGAAAATGCTACAGAAAGTTATATTCAAAACAGTTCAATTTAACAAAAAGACAGCCTTTAAAATGCTGTAATAGAGTTACATTAGTTTCAAAGAAAATTTAGTTTAAATCCAACAATTATAGCATTAAAAATAAAATGCTATAATAGCCTTTAATTCAATTTAGCTATTTAGTTCACTTATCAACTACAACGTTTATAAATGTTGTATTATCATTTACATTATAAATAATAGCATTTCGAAAAGGCAGTTAATTAACTTCAAATTTTCAATATCATTTCACAATAATTATATTTTTCTTTAAATCACTTTTAACTTATAAAATCACTCACTTTTACTTTTACAAACACCATTTAATTTTCCTTAATTTCCTGATATCTTAAAGTTAAATTTCCATTTAAAAATTCATATTTAACACTAATTCACTTATTGAATTGCAATGTTCAATTTTAAATTCCTTACATTAAATTTCAACCTAACACTTAAGTTCAAATTCTCAAATATAACTTAGTTTTATTTTTATTTACTTAATTAAAAATTCACTTTAAAGTCAATTCCATGAATTTTCCATTTTAGTTATATTTCAAAATTTCAACTTAAATATTCATTCATTTCACATTTTTAACTTTATTAAAAATCATTAGTATGATAATCACTTTAAATTCATTTAAATTCAAATTATCATAAATTTATCATGATTTCATATTCAACTTAATTTCCAATTATAATTAAATCAAATTTTCCAAAATAACTTACATTCAGAATTTTCTAACTTTTCATTAATTTATTTCACTTATAATTATTCAGAAAATCCATAATATTTTACAAAAATCATTTTTAATTAGATTTAAATTAAAATATTTTAATATTTACATTTCTAAAATATTTTTAAAATTTTAGAAAAACATATATTGACTACGGTCTGTATATAATTTTCTACACTAGGAAAAGTGATACGGGTAATATATCATTTCAACCCGTAATTTACAAAAAAAATCCGGGTTTTATCATTTCAAACCCGCAGTCCCAAGTAAATGAAATAAATTTGAAAATCATTCAGGCCTATCATTTCAGCCCATAATGATTTTCCCTTATTCTAAAGTCCGTTCGGGTATGTATCATTTCAACCCATAGTGATTTTAATCTAAAGGGAACTTGCAGTGTGATTAACTGATAAAATAACAAACAGTAATAATATAATAGTAACATATGATATAACAGGTGTTTACTCATGTGTGAACATCACATAATAGTGACATAGCAAATAAAATATGGTGATGCAGTTTACATATTCACAAGCGATCAATTTACTATCATATAAGTATAAGACTGTCTGGTGAGAATAACTCACTGTTTTGAGCTGACGACACAACGACGAATTGCACAACGGGATCTACACAAGCACAAAAGCACGATACAGATACAAAATGGAGGAGCCAAGGATTAATTCCCTTGAATACAAATCAAACAAAACAATATAAGAATTATAAGGTTTCAGACCAAAAATACGATAAACTATGCTAGAAATAACTTCATAAAACAAAGCTGAAATGCTTTGCACTTGCTTCCGACATCTCATAGACTCGGCCAGAGGTAGAGTACAGGTCTAAGACAATGATTTAGGGTCAGGTCTGGGTTGCTAAGGTCGGCCTAACATGAGTTTCAGTGATGGTGTAAAGGTGGGTGAAGGCAAGAACACAAAACCATGCATACACATGGGTTTTGGGCCATGACTTGGGCTCAGCCAAGGCCCTAGGTGTCACGTCCAGAGGAGTGGGGTCCACTGTGGTGGTGTGGCCGTGGGTGATGGAGGTGCTGGAGGTGGTGGTGGTGGAGTAGGGGGCGGCCATGGTTGGTGGAAGTGGTGGATGTGGAAGCTAGTGCTCGGCTAGGTCAATATGAAGGGTGTTTTGAAACTTTTGCGGATATGCATCACCAAGGGGGTTCATGGCTTGGTGGCTGGTGAGGAGGAGGTGCTGGTGGTGTGTCATCAGGTGGTGGAGGCAGCTAGGTAGCAAGGTGGCATGGTTGAACCTATATGAGGTGAAGCAAGTGCAAAATCAAACTAGAAAAATCAACATAAGTGAACAAAAGAAGATAAAAGGAAATAGAATTTTACCAAACTTCTCAATCAAGAGGAGGCCGAAATTTTTTTCAGGAAGGAGGAAAAAGATGTACGTGAATGAAGAATGGAGGTAGGCAGCTGAATTATGTGCGTAGTTATGGCTAATTGATGGCAAAAGTAAGTTAAAATGTGAAAAGGTGGGAAAATCAAAAGCCATAGGAAACAAAAGGTCACAAACCCTTTCAATTTACCTTTTATTATTTATATAAATTTATGTAGCCGAATAAAAATATCAGATAATATTATGAAATTTTTAACAAATATACAAATATATATAATATTTATCAATTATGTAAGGTAAAATTAAGGAAAATAGTTAAAACAGTGAACTAGACTAGCAAAATTTGAAGTTAAATGAAATAATTTTTAGCAAATTCATATAAGCTTGTAAAGTATTTTTAAACATAAATAATAACATAAAATACAAATATGTTCATAAAAGAAATATTTAAAATTTAATTTAAATATAAAATTTTAATGCAGAAAGTGGGAAAACAGCCCTTAAAAATAGGAAATCAACACAGTAATTTTTGGAAAAATTCTATTATTAAAAAAATTTAGAGATGAATTTTCACAAATAAAATAAAGAAATTTAAAATGAAGAAAATGGCAGAAAATTAGAAAACAGCCTTTAAAAATAGGAAATAAATACAGTAAATTTTGGAAAAATTATATTATCATTTTAAAAATGTTTAGAAATGATATCACACAAATAAAACAAATTTAAAATAATTTCAAAATGAAATAAAGTCAAATTTAAGTATATAGTCAAAATCTAGGGTTGTTACAGAGAAACTCATAACATTGTTATCTGATAACAAAGTCATAATGTAGTACATAAAAGAACTTAGAGCTTAATAGAGGTCGGGAGATATACTTTGAATTTCCCCTATGATAAAGGCGGCTTATCTACGTCGTGAGAGTTGATTGACATAGTAGATAATTGAAACATTATAGCATACCCATTCGCTGGGAGACTGACCCGATTGGTTTGATGAAATCGTCTAGGGAAGTTGGAATAAGAATCCATAAATGACCCTAAGTGCAAGTGGAAGTTTGATAGAGTTAGGGGTATGCCTTAGTGGCACTTATGTAAGTTGTTACATAAATCTAACTCGATAACCAATCTTGTTCAAAACTAAAAGTGTTTCCTTTTGTTATAAAATGTTATAAATAATTATTTAGTTAATTTAAGTGTATATGTCAGAAAGTCCATAAACGAGGTGTTTGTGATAGCATTTACAAATAGTTGTAACCATGAGTATTATATCACAATATGATAAGCACATCATTTTGAATATTCCTAGTCAAGGAGTATCAACACTAGATATAGATGCATCCATTGAGACTAGAGTACATAACGTCCTCTAAATGTTGGGCAGTCTGTTACTCATGGCTGCTAGAAACCGTAAGGAGTTACATACTGATAGTTATTGGATAAGTATGTAACGACTCACTCGATAGTTTTCTATTTGTTAATATAACTAAGGTCAAATAGAAAATATCAAAGTGACTAACGTACACAGTTCTCTTGACTTGTGAATACTTTGATCTTTAAATATGAAAGCTTCACTTTAATTATAGTCAAATCGTGGCAAGACATCCACCGAATGACTATAATTAGGCTGAACAGAAGTATTGGAATTGAAACACTAGTCAAGAGAAAATTTCTCTCCTCTGTTATATGGTTTAGTATCATGGTCAAATAGTCAACTCAAAGTCAAAATCACTTGCCAAAGTAGTTCGGTTATTAATAATTGTTATAATTAAACCAAGGACTTTGTGTTTGGACTATAAAGTTGAATGTAGAAGATATTGGAATTTTGACCAATTACATATGTCCAATGTGATATAGTTTTGACGAAGAGAATTGATGTAAATAATCATTACTGCGGGTACCGCTTATAATTGTAAAATTGGATTTTACTGAGAAGATGTGTTAGAAATAAATTCAGCCAAAATATCACATACTAACCAAGGTAATGTGTGAAGGTTAATATTCGAATTGTTTGTTATTGATAATTGACTGAATTTACACCTTTGAGTCGCACAACCACAATAACGAATGCTCCAAAAATCACATGATTTTATTAATTTATAATCGTAGTAAATTAATTAAATTTTCTAGTATTCATGAAATATTAGTTACTAATTTTTTTTATTTGTTTGAATGTTATTAGTATTTGATAAAATGCGTATATAAAAGTTATATATGTACGTATCGATATATGATATTGATAAAACATTTGAATTGGATTTAAATGGATTAATTACTAAATGGGTTTGAAAATATTTTAAGCTCATCTAGCCTCATTCATTGATGGCCGTAAGAAAAAAATAAGGCTTGAATTCCAATGGTTTAATCTAGAAAATAAAGGGAGGAGGTTAAGGATGGTTCCCTCTATAAATACTTTACCTTTCATTCACTTGCCACTTTTAATCACTCTCCTTCTAAACCATCACTCTAACTTTAATTTTTAAAATTCTTGGTCAAAAATTCAAAGCCACCAAGCCATAAAATTCCCAAAATAAAATCAAATAAATCAAATTAAATATAAAAGTGATGCTTCAGATCATTGTATTTATGGAGGTGATTCAATCAGATCTAGGAGCCTTCTTCATTCAAGGTACAAATCAAAAGGCAACATCAACAAGGTAAATTCAATTAGTTTTTATCAATATATTCATTGACACCATAGATCTAGTGATTGATTCATTCTGATGGATTTATATATGCATTTGTTTTCCCTTATAAATAAACAAGTGTAGATCTTAAAGTATTACAACATGTTATCATTTAAATTGGTTTTGATTTGATGCGGATAATTTCTATTAATGATTTTCATTTTTAATTTAAACTTATTTTAATCTACATATAGATCTGGTAATTAATCTGTTGTTTTGTATTTTTATTTGTTTAATTGTCAATGATAGTTTATATTAATTAAATTGGTTTTCTGTTTTAAGATACATACATATACACATATGTGTGTGTGTCTATAGATATATGTATATGTGTGTGTTAAAAAATTTGAATTTTTTTACAATAAAAGGTTTCATATAAATATATTAAAAAAATTACATATTTTATATCGATACATACTAATTATAAAGGAGAATTATATGGACGTGTAAATGAACATAAATCAGCATAATATTATTATTGAATAAAATATATTTTGGTAAATTATTATTACTTATAAATTATATATATTTTATCTTACTTTAGATTATTACATATACAAATATTTTATATTTGTATTTATAGATTAAGTTATGTTTTCAAATTGTTTTACTAAATCAAATCATTGCATGTTTTGTAATAAATCTTTGAATTCATGATAGTTAAATCGGTTGAATTAATTTAGATTTTTAAAGAATTCATTAACAATATGTATATATATATCTAAAATATATTTGAACACGCATATATATAGACACACATATACATACATACAATTTTAAATGATGTTTTGGACAGCCAATGCATATATAAATGAAAAATGTGTCTGTTGCAGTGTAAATCCTAGTATTCAAACATGTACACATTAACTATGTACACAACATGATGTGTTGCACTTACACAATTTACACTAGAGTATATTTGGATATACTCACAACATATGCCAAGTATAATTTTGATCATTATTGTCATTTAATAAATAATTCAATTTAATTAAAAAGAAAGAAATGAAAAGTTTTCTCTTTAATTAAAACTATCCATCCCTTAATTAATTGAATAAGTTAAGAGAAGAAAAGGAAAGGTTTCCTTTTCCTAAATTAAATTTAACAAGTAATATTCACATAAAAATACATATATAAGAGTATGTTTGATGTACTCTAATTTATGTGAACATAAAGTTCATGTAAATCTTAAAAAATGATTTTATTTAAAAATATTTTAGATTGGATCTAAAATTCCCGTTAGACTTCATAGGCTAATAGATCAAAAATAGAAAAAAATTCTGAAATCTACATATTTACCCATTTCCAACTGGTCCAGTTCTTTTAGGAACACCCCTAGGTATAGGATATGACTGAACTTCAATCACTTGTTAACACCATACTACTAGCGATATAATTCATTCACCATACTTTGTCGCATTCCCTTCATGTCATCCTCTTATTACCTATTACATGAGAACATGGCAGTAAGTGAGGCAATTTGGTTGATGAGCGTAGATAAGATGACATAATGTTGAAGATTTATTTATTTACAGTCGTTCCCTATATGCCTTGTTGTATCTATTAAGTAGACGATTATTATGCTATTATTTGAAGATTTTACATCTATCATACATGTGTTGTATTAATATTTGGAGACTTTATTTTGTCGAATATTGTATGGAGCATGGTTATTCTAAGACTATGTTACTTGGATTATTGTCAGTATATATTTTATTTTCTTCTACTGTGAGATTTGAAAGTGTAGATTGTTATAAGTTTATAATTTTCTATGTACTGTGTAAACGAATTCAGAAACCTAATGATTCATACTTCTTAGCACTATGACGGTTTAGAAGCCACTTTGGGGCATTGAATCAGTGTGTTTAGAGGTGTAGGTTATTAATGAAATGTTTCAAACTAAAGGTTGTGGCTGGTTCAATAAAAAGGCAAAGTGCATCGCTTTGAATAGCACCACAATAAAAACAATGTATAAATATAATGCACAAATTTATAACTAAGCTATAATGATTCCAAGTATTGAGAATACCACATCATTGTTATATAATAAAAATGTAATGGTAATAGCTCACTAGAAGTCAAAAAACGTAACTCTGAATAGTTTCACATGATAAAGATAATTTATAAGCATCAAGGAGTGTTGATTGCATAGTAGATAGTTAAAACAACATAGCAGATTCATTCATGAAAGGAAAAGCTCCGTCAATTCTCATCAAATTAATCGTAGGGATGAGACTGAGATTTCATAATTGGCTACAAGTGCAAATGCAAGATTGATAGATTTAAGGGTAAACCCTAGAGGCAATTCTGTTATTCACTATAAATTATTAAGACGGCAATAAAATCTCGTATGAACAAAAGGAGTTTTTTTTCTATTATATACTTATTATATTAATTAATTAATTAATTTAAGTATATTTAATAGAAAATCCATAAATAGTGTGTTTCGCAATATTAATTGAATGTGTTGCAAACATGAGCAATTTATCATAATATAATAAACACATTATTTAAATATTTCTATTCAAGATGCATTGAGACTATATATCGATGCATCCACTTAGACTAGAGCACTTAGCGCTCTTCAAATATTGTGAAGTGTATTACTCATCGCTATTGAGGGAAACAAGAGGACACATACTGATAGTTATCGAATCACCTTGGAATGACTCATCTGATAGTTTTCTATCGGTTAATATAACTAGGTCAAACAAAAAAATTCGATATGATAGTATTACATAATTCTCTCAACTTGAGAATACTATCAAACTTCAATATGGAAACTCTGCTTTGACTATAGTTAAATTGAAGCACCACGTCTATTGAACGTGTTGAATATACTAGTATATGACTTTTGTTTGATGATAATAAACATATATATATATATATATATTCGTTTAAATGTATTTGTTATTGTAATATTTTATTTTTCACATAATTAAATAAATATTTGTTGAATAAAATAAATAACACAAAATTTAAATTCAAACAAATATTTTATTCAAACAATATTTTATTATAATTTTGAATAGTACAAATTTGAGCTCTCACTACAAATATACATTTTCAATTACAATACAATTTGGATTACATCACAAATTTCAATTTACAATTTTGACCTCACTACATAGCAGTCAAACACTCGTATTTATCTTCAACTCTATTCCAGTTTGTATCCAGCATCTGAATTAGCTGTAAAATAAACAATAACACAGTAAAATTGAAAAAGAAAATATTTTTCAGTGCAAATTAAAGTGTGCATTGAAAATATTATTTGCCTCAGTTATTTGAGTTGTTCATCATTTATTTCTTTTGAATTCATCTACACCAATAACTTATGACATGCACAGCGAATCACTATACCTGCTACAAGGCCATGCACACCGATATACACTTGCGTATTTAAACTACAGGGACAGGTGAGCACAAGGTCAGACCCAAGCCAAAGATGGATTCTACTCAGGTGTAATACAAAAACAAAAATAGAATGGTCAAGTACAGGTTTCAATGACTAGAATAAACTCCAACATACTTGAACCAGACCTCACATATATTTCAAAGGATACAAAAGCACCAGAATAGTACACATGAAGCTCATGTGACACTTCAATAGAGAACCAAACAAATATGTAGTGATAAAGATTCCAGTTGTAAAGGGATGTACAAATGTGTACAACCAAACCTCAAATGAAAATATATCATGAAGCCAGAGAATCAGAAAGCAATCGCACATATATATACATACATATATGTGTGTGTGTATATACGTATGGATACTATCAACACAATTGAAAGCAGCAGGAACCAAAGTAGTGTAGACTCAAAAAGGATGGACACCAAGTCTGAAAACAATGCAAGCAAACTGGAGCATGGATATGTACACAATTCAACTCCAAGCAAAAATAGTGTTCGAGTTTCAAATGCATTCAACTATTTTCATATTGCAACAACCAGACTCGAGTAAGCCATGTACATACAAGAGAGCAAGCAGTATATGAATGAGATGACTATAAGAAATAGCAACTTTAACTTGAAACAAATGCAAGAATACACAAAGAAACCAATCCAGATTGCAAAGGTACAAAGAATAACAAGATAGCTTCTTGAGTTTCAGACTGCCAAGGAAAACTAGTCCAAATAAACAAGTTCAATGAAATTGTCAGAAACAAACTAGTGTAAACATTCAACATGTACAACAAGCCAGTGCATATAAATCAAAGGAAACAACAAATCCGGACCAGAGAAATGAAATGACAATACTAGACGTGAACAAGCTACAACATGATAAACATGAATGCAAAATGGACTAACAAGCTACAAAAGGGATACAACATAGACTGGGTCTATTCAACATAAAGCAATTGAACCAGAATCAAAGAAATCAGACCAAACAACATGTGAATCAGTCTACAAAAGAAAGGACTCAGCAAACATGACTTGATCATATTCAACTACAGCAGATTTTAAATGCAAGGCCAACCATAAACCATATTCAGGCACAAATGATAACAAACTCCAACCCGAACCAACTGCAACATGAACACCATCACACATACAACAATTCAGACCAAAACCAAGTGTATCAACCTAGAGTAAATGAAATGCAATATGAAGTCTTAAATCAAGACATGTACACAGTGCAGACCACATGAATGCAAAATACATGAACATACATGCGCACGCACACACATATATAGATATATCAGTTTCAAAGACATGAAAAAAACCATGTACCAAAGTGCAAAGCAATAGAGCAGTGGACAATTCAACATGAAACTAGAATTAATGCCGAGCCATCACACACATATATACATACATATATGTATGTATATACATGGAGATGACACACATACGCAAACATAGTACGACACTGCAGCAGTGTTCAAAATTTCTATAAGTTGCATTTCGAACAAAGTCATGGCAGCAAAAATAAAGAATGGTCATACGAATTGGGCAAGTCAAAGTCCAGTTTATCACAAATTTAATGTCAAAGCCAGAAATGGAACTTGTAGTTGATAAAATGATAAACATGTCATAGGTGAAATAAACGGAGCAAAATTCAAATTCACGGAGTAATACATATGAGATAAACAAGTCAGAATAATCACAAAAACTCAAGCAAAGATCGAATGGACAAGTGCAAATCATGGAAGAATTCAAACAAAATATATGAATGATAATTTAGGGTTTTAATCCCTATAAATTCCCATATCATCATCGGCATATTTTGAATCAAGTTCAAGCATAATAACAATAGTAAATAAAGGCAATTCACGTACCAGCTCAAAGCACTAATTCGAACTCGACAATTAAAGCAACCGCATGCACTTAAGCTAGGGATCGATTGACGAAGCAAATAAGATTTGATTTCATGACATCAATCGATTGATGTCAAGGCGGCAAATTCAATTACAAAACCCTAGTTGTTGAAGGGGATCAAAGAAAGACCAGTCGAAGATATTATACGAGCATACATTTCAAATTTGTATTTCAAGGTCGCGACTTCAGATTGAAGAACCCTAATTTCATCAGAAGGAGAAAGGGAGCAGCCGAAGGCATTAGCAAGAGAAAAGGGAATGAATTTTTTTTACCATAGTGTTATTTATGTAGGTCGGTCTTATGTTTAATATTAGACCTTTAGTTTTTAAAATAATAGGTTTTGGTTTTTATTTTGTTTATTTGTTTAAATTTCCTTTTAAATTGTATAACTTTCTAGTTTTGTAACTAGGTACAAATTACGGGACGTAGTTTGAGAATTTGCAACTCAGTGGCCGAGTTGTGGTAGGGTTTTGAGCGTAGAGTCAGGTTGGTCGTTAGCGGATGTGGCGAGTTGTAAGCGTCTGACTACTTAACTTCTAGTCGAAATCTTGGGGGCAGTACGTAGGCAGGGTTTCGTCGAAGCTGGGTAAATTTATGTTGTTCTATTTCTGCTTTTATTATTCTACTATTATCTATGCTGCAATTATTACATATATTTCCACATTAATTTTTATTATCATTAGTATCACCCTATCAACCCCCCTTCTAGGATGAAATCGATCCTATAAGTGGTATCATAGCTAGGAACAAAAACCATTTTTTGTTTTAAAATTTGATTTTTCAAAAACCAATTTTTTGTTTTAAAAATTTGAATTTTTAAAATAGCTTCTTTTAATAATGCTTTTGCTGATGGTCATCCCATAGTTATACCACCCATGTTCAATGGTGAATGCGCTCACCGGAAAAATAGAACGAAAATTTTTCTAAAACCATAAATGCATTAAATGTTGTTGAGGAGGGATATAGGACGCTAACTATAGTGGTAGATAATCAAGAAATTGAAACATCGATGGGTCAGTGGATAGATCTTGAAAATACACTAATAATGCTAATGCTAAAGCTATGAATTCTATTATTTGTTCATTAGATAAAATTGAATTTAATCGTGTCTCACATTGTCTAACTGCGCAGGTAATCTGGTATACACTTGAAATGACTCACGAAGGAACCTCCCAAGTCAGAGAATCTCGTATTACCATGCTTACTAGCGAATACGAGAAATTCACAACGGCCAAGGATGAAAATATCAAAGAGATATATAGATGACTTTCTAATCTTATATACAAATCAAAAGCTCTCGGAAAACCATATACAGAATTGGAAATAGTCCAAAAAATCCTCAGAGTCCTTCCATAAAATTTTGAAGCAAAACTTACTTCCATTCAAGAATAAAAGGATTTGAAACAAGTTAAAGTTGAATAACTCATCGGAAATCTCACCACTTATGAGCTATAAATCAAATTCAAGAAAGAACGTAAAGGAGATGACACACGAAAAAAATCAATAGCTCTCAAAGGAACAACGGAAAGTGATGATGATGATGATGGAGCATCTGAACTGGCACTGTTAATAAAGAGATTCAAAAGGTGGAACTACAAATACAGAAATCCAGCTCTAAATCAACAATTAAAAAGCAGAATAGTCAAAGTACTGGACAACTCAGAAGAGCAAGAGATCATTTGTCACATATGCAATAAACCTAGTCACGTCAAGCCCAATTGTCCTCAAAATTGACTAAGCCAAGGAAAGAAACCGAAAAGAAGAAGTTTTGCAGCTACTTGGGATGAAACTGATGAAGGTGATAAAAGCACTGGCAGAGAGAGTGAAAAAGAAAATTTGTGTTCTCAGGGAGATACAACTGACAGTGATGATGACAAGCCAAGCAAGCTATCAAAACTTACTCACTCGAAATTACTTATATATTTTCATAAAGTAAATGGCTATTTTGAAAGATTTAGGGAGAAGTACGATAAAACTGAATCAAAAAGAGATAGTTTGATAGAATTAAATAAACAACTTGGTCAATTGGTTAAAAACTATCGAAACAAGAGCCCTAAGCGTGATAAGTGTCCATTACTTGAAGAAGAAATTAAAAAATTAGAAATTAAAATTAAATCACTTGAAAATGAAATTTTAATTTTGAAAGAAAGTGAAAACACTAGAGGAGAAAATTCTATTATAAAGTGCACTTTATTATTGAATGAGAATGGATCTCTCAAAATACAAGTCCAACAATTGTCTACAACTTTAGCGAAATTCTCCAAAGGAGAAAAATCACTCAATATGTTATTAGGGAAACAAATTGTTAATCTTGTTAGACAAGGACTTGGATATACTCAAACAGAACATGTTATAAGAAAAATTAATCAAGTCAATTCCAACTACACGATTTGTGGAAAAAATGAACACACACAATAATTGCTAGTATAGACCAAACACGTGAAAACCATACCTATTTGAGTTTCAAAAGGCATGAATATAAAATCCCTTAAAGTCAAACGAATCTGGGTGTCAAAAGAAACAAATAGAAATTGTCGTGGGTCTACAGAAACTTATTTTTTAGGACTGTTTGTCACTAACAATCGTGGACCTATAAAAACAAATAGATCACAAAAATTTTACCTCATATAGATGTGGTGGCAAGCTAAGGAATAACAAAAGTGTTACCTGAATTCTGGCTGTTCCAGGCACACGACGGGTGACAAATCAAAGTTCCTTAGCCTAGTACAACGGTGGCAGAATCACAATGAGCAACAATGAAAATTATTGGCAAAGGTAAAATAGGTAACGGTATATTTATCTTGAACGATATATAAAATGCGAAAATATGAACCATAATCTGATTTGATTCAGCCAGTTATGTGATATGGAAATAAATGTTGATTTTGATTCTGATTTGTGCAAAAATGTTGACTAATCATCTTTTCATCTTTAAACTAGTTCATATAGATTTGTTTGGACTAATGATGCTGTTTTATTGATTGATGATTACTCTAGATACACAAGGATATTATTTTTTTACTGCTTCTAGATCCGACACTATGTTCGCTAGTTGTTTATGTGCACGTTTTCAATTCAAATTCAAAAGAGTTTCATTTAAAAGATGTAAAAAAGATTTTTAAGGTATTTTTTCCACACTCCACGATTTGCTCTATGATATCTATCTAATGATAACCTTGATTCAAAGAAAAATTCAGATGCAGATTGCACTGATAACCTAGTGGATAGAAAAATTACTGGTAGAACGTATTTTATGTAGAGACATTCATTAGTTGAGAAAATATCTGCATACAATTGACTAACTTTTACCTATAGCTAGACTCTCTCCCCATGGCCTTTCGCCTCTGAAAGCAAGTGTATATTTCATTTCTACTGATTTTCAATTAGCAGATAATTTTTTAAAAACCCTTCCAGAAAATAGTTTTTGTTGACTTCGTTTCAGATTAGACATTTTATAAATTTATTTTATATTTGGATATGATCTTAAATGAATACATTAACTAATCCAACTCCCTACATATTATCAAATAGGTTACTGAAAAATGTGATGAGTGTTAATATTAATCATACATTATGACTTGAGAAAGTATATTTAGTAAATTTCTTTAAAAATTTAAACAAAATTTATAATAACTTTAATTGTTAATAATTCCATGACCATCTCTATTTTTATCATATTTTTAACGACCAGCACTCATTAAAATCCAATATAGTATGTCAAAATGTGGTATTTTAAACGGAAAATTATTCGGTTTTTAATTAGCAATAAAAACATCAAAAGTATTCACTCTAATTTAAAAGTCCTCAGGTTATGCATGGGTGAATTGCTTGAAATATTTGATTATGTGCTTTCATACTCATTTAAAAGTCCTTACGGTTATGCATGTATGAAACACATATCAAAATTGATTATTAAATAGACAAGTTAATTTCATTCCCATTTAAAAGTCCTCACGGTTATGCGTGATTAGAAGATGCTTGAAATTCATCTTTCAAAATAAAAATTGAAAATACTACTAATCTCATTTAAGTCCTAACGGTTATGCATGGTTAGTAGGTATTCAAATTCCTGATATAAATATGCCAACCAAACAGACACAACTATATGGATTTATATGCTGACATCACCCCTATCATTCTAAAGTGGAATATGCGCCTAATAGAGTATTTATGATTATTATTTTCGATTTTTTTATTGAAATTTAATATTTATACTAGATTGGGTATTAATGTTGTATTCATGTCTATCATTTTATCTCTATTTTTATAACACTATTACTCTTTTGTTGATAACAAAAGGGGAAGAGATAAGTCCAGAATTTTGCAAATAAAGTTAAATATTTTTTTTATTTTCATATTCTTATCTAGGTTCATTTGCATATTTTTATTTTCATGCATTGCATATTTTTATTTATTTTCATGCATAAATGAAGGGAGAGCTTTACTGTAGAGAGGAAGCATTCAAATAGGGGGAGCAAATAGATTTCATCAATGACCAAATACATTTAATAAATTCAAAATCTTAATATATGTTTGTTATCAAAAGGGGGAGATTGTTGAATATGCTAGTATATGATTTTTTTTATGATAATAAACGTGTATATATATATTCGTTTAAAGGTATTTGTTATTGTACTATTTTATTTTTCACATAATTAAATAAATATTTGTTGAATAACATAAATAACACAGAATTTAAAATCAAACAAATATTTTATTATAATTTTGAATAGTACAAATTTGATCTATCACGAAAAATATACATTTTCAGTTACAATACAATTTCGACCACATCACAAATTTCAATTTACAATTTTGAGCTCATGCATATCACTCAAACACTAGTATTTATCTTCGACTCTATTCCAGTTTGTATCCAACATATGAATTACCTGCAAAATAAACACTGACGCAATAAAATAAAAAAAGAAAATAATTTGCAGTGCAAATTAAAGTGTGTGTTTTGAAATATTTTTTGCCTCAGTTATTTGGGTTGTTCGTCATTTATTTCTTTTGAATTCATCAACACAAACAACTTGTGACATGCATAGTGTATCACTGTACATGCCACAAGGTTGTACACACCATTATACACTTGCATGTTAGAACTACAGGGACAGGTGAGTAGGTGAGCATAAGGTCAAAACCAAGCCAAAGCTGGATTCAATTCAGGTGCAATACAAAAAAAAATAGAATGGTCAAGTACAAGTTTCAATGACTATAACAAACTCCAACATACTTGAACCAAACCTCACATTTATTTCAAAGGATAAAAAAACACCAGAACAGTACATATGAAGCTCGTATGCAAACTTCAACAGAGAACCAAACAAATATGCAGTGACAAAGATTCCAGTTACAAAGGGATGTACAAATATGTACAACCAAAACTCAAATGTAAACATATCATGAAGCAAGAGAATCAGAAAGCAATCACACACATATATACATACATGTATGTGTATGTGTGTATATATATGTATATATGTATGGATAATATCAACACAATTAAAAGCATCAGGAACCAAAATAGTGCAGACTCAAAAGGGATGGACTCGAAGTTTGAAAACAATGCAAGAAAACCGGAGCATGGATATGTACACAATTCAACTCCAAGCAAAAACAGTGATCGAGTTTCAAATGCATTCAGCTATCTTCATATTGCAACAGCCAGACTCGAGTAACCCATGTAGATACAAGAGAGCAAGCGATATAACATGAATGAGATGACTAGAAGAAATAGCAAAATTAACTTGAAGCAAATGCAAGACTGCACAAAGAAACCAATCCAGATTGCAAATGTACAAAGAACAACAAGACAGCGTCTCGAGTTTCAGACTGCCAAGGCAACACAGTCCAAATGAACAAGTTCAATGAAAATGTCAGAAACAAACCAGTGCAAACATTCAACATGTACAACAAGCCAATGCACATGAATCGGAGAAAACAACAAATCCAGACCAGAGAAATGAAATGACAAAGCCAGACATGAACAAGGTACAGCATGATAAACATGAATGCAAAATGGACTAACAAGCTACAAAAGGGATACAACATAGACCAGACCTATTCGACATAAAGCAATTGAACTAGAATCAAAGAAATCAGACCAAACAACATGTGAATCAATCTACGAAAGGACTCGGCAAACATGACTTGATCATATTCAATTCGAATTTAA
Organism: Allium cepa; assembly: GCA_030765085.1. NCBI lineage: Eukaryota > Viridiplantae > Streptophyta > Magnoliopsida > Asparagales > Amaryllidaceae > Allium > Allium cepa. The sequence goes on from CM060932.1 coordinate 327,291,439, forward strand.
ATAATAAGTTTAAAAAGAATTTTGAAACAAATTTTTTTTAATGTATAAATACAAATATATATTGGATATAAAAAATTTCAAACTCATATGCTTGTTAATATACAAATTAAAAAAAATTATGTATATATATTAATTTATAAAACCATACATACATACATACATATATAAATATATATATATATATACACACATAATGTATTTACTTAATTTAAATATATATATTATAATACTTATAAATATAGTTTTAATAAACACACAATCTTAAACGTAGTGAAATTAAAATTTTGAAATAAAAGAAAATTATATATATATATATATATTCTTACTTATATACATAACGATTTCAGGAAATGGTTTCGATTAAAAAAATTAAATAAATGTAAAACCGTATGTTTTAAAAAAAAATTAATTTTGTTTTGGCCAAAGGTAAACTCTGTGTGTGTGTGGGGTATGTGTTGATTTATTTATTTATTTACATACATACATATATACATACATACATACATATGTATATATATCATCCTTTTATAATTGATTTTAAACATTAATTTTAATATATAAATATATATTTATATTTTACATATTTTATTAGTAAAAAGATTCATAATTGTGTGTGTGTATAATTATAGTTTTAAATTTAAATTAGAAGATATTTTAAAATCTGGATCTAGATCTAGATTTGAAATTATAATCTATCTTTGAATTTAAATTTATTTATATTTGTACTTTTAAATATTACTACTTTACAATGTTATATATGAATATTTATACTGCTATAAATGTAACTTTATATCACATTGAATTATGCGCAGACAGACAAACACACGCTATATATATATATATATATATATATATATATATATATATATATATTAGACAATACGTATGTGTATGGATATGGAGGGGCAGCCATGTCCGTTACGATGTAAACCTGAGTACTTATACGGGCATGTTAAACCATCTACACTATATATTGCACGTGCTCTGGCATGTAAATCTGAGTACTTATACGGGCATGTTAAACCATCTACACTATATATTGCACGTGCACTGGCATGTATATGTATAAATGATAAACAGGTATGTATTATGTGATATAAATACAATATCAAAATAAAATTTTATTTACAATAAAATAAAATAATGATTTTATTTAAAATCAGTTAGATCGGATCTAAATAAGTTTAGACTTCATAGGCCTAATAAGATTCAAAATGGCAAAAAACAATTTCAAATTTACTCATTTAACCCGCTGCTTCCAACACCCTCCTCATACTCATATTCATGTAGCTACATTTTCTTCTGCATGCTTCTTTTGGTCTAACAAATCAAATTGCAAATCGGCCAATTATCACTGGTTTCATACGTTAGTAAGTTTATCCGTAGTAAAACGTTATCAGGTTGGAAAATTTTGGGGTATTATTCAATTTACGATACTATGAGGAGCTTGCAAACGATTCACTTACTCATCCATGAGTATAAATTACAAGTCAGGCATATTTGATAAGTAACTTTTTATCGAGCTTTGTACGTTATTATATTTTATTTCTATGATGTACTAAAACGGTCAAATAATCGTAGTAATGAAATTTGATTTCTATACTTCTAAACTTGTAAATTATTAAGTATTCGTTTTGTATCATTAGAATAGCAAAATTTATTTTTACACAGAATTATTAATCACAAAATTCCTATGTTATTACTAAATTTAATTTTTAATTATTAATCATAAGATGTTACTTGTTAGTTGTTAACTGTTAATCAACATTTTAATAATGATCGTAAAAGAAATATTTGAAATGTTTCGTTTCTAAATAGAAGAATCATTTTCAAGTAGTGCTCAATCGATTACGTTTAATTAATATTTGATTTACTAGTTTAAGTCTATCAATAAACAAGATTTTCTAATCACCTTCTTTCTTTTCTTCCAAGTCACTTCTTTTTATTCAATTCATTTCTCTTTTCTTTGTGAGTATCGGGGATACCTCATTCAGAGATCCGAGTCCATAATGAGATACGATGAGATGAAATGTAATGGAAACAAAGAGAAACAAATACCTACCCATATTGTCAAAGGGTCCCTCTCATTCAAGTCTTTAGTCTTTGATGAAATTAAGAATAAATCAAATCTCACCTAGTAGGATTTGAACCTACGATAAGTTGTTAACATCCGAACGTTCTACCTCTAAACTACAACGAAACAATGGAAGATTCAACCTCATAGAATTCAACTCTCATTCTCTACACATGAGTAACTTCTCTGTGACTCTTTCATGCCTCATTTCATAGGAACCTAGAAGTGCTTTATTTCGTTATATTATGTATATCCCAGTTCCATTAAAATCGGTGAGATTGGCATAAGAAACGTCATTTAACCAAAGAAGAAGATGAGATCATTATCAAAGATGGCATAGAACCAACCATTCATTATGTAGTTGATCTTTATGCTTTAGAACTTCATCCAAGAGTTATCGATATTTGTCAAATCTGTTCCCATCAATGGAACTTTATTGGATCAAATAACAAAGACATTGTGGAGAAAAAGATGACTTTTTCTAGAATGAAATATCTGATTGATGTAAAACTATAAAGATATGTAACCTTAAAAGGGGGAGTAAGTTGAACAGAAATAACAGGGTATTTGAGTCATAGATAAATTTGTTTGTTCCATATTTTGTAGGGATAAGCTACAGCTAAAGCATGAAAGAAGTAAATTCTGAAATGGAAACATGGCATGGATCATATAAACTGCCTAAACAATTTTAATCAAATAAACTGATTATTAATTAGAAGTAATTATTACTTTAAATAACTATATAACTCATAATAACTAATTATTCTCCAAATCGGAAGGTGTTCAAAGCTCAAATTTGTTGAATATATTATTCACTGAACCACCATTTAGTCCAACCCTACATCTAGAAACGCATGCATGCTGAAAAAGCATTTAACATACCAGTGGAAGTACTAGGACGCAACAGAAGTACTTTGATGTACACTACAATTAGTAATACTACAGGCTTCCACCCATGCAGTTGCTCTCTGATAGAGATCTCATGCCTTAAAAATTGAGGACAAATTTTGCTCCTAAACCGTAGGAAAAAGGAAACCCATATCAACTTTACATTGTTCAAAACTTGATAAAAAATAGATTTTTCTTCTATATAACAGTATTTTATAATCAAACCATTTAAATTTGCACAAATGCAATTAAATTTTTTACCGCAAACGCTAACTCTTTTTTTTGGAAAAATTAAGCTTTAATTGCGCAAGTGCAAATCCTAATCTAGTGAAACCTAAACGTATTTGTAATAAGTTTTGATTGAGACTAAAGTTGAAGTAGATTTATTTTTGAACCCAAAAGCAAAATTTGCCCAAAAACTGTTGGTCAAATAATAGGCTTAAAGCATGAACACAATCAAAGATCCCTGGGACACTTTACCCAATCTATTAACCAGAGAACACAATCAAAAAAGCTGTAAAATTGTGTGTGAATCGCAATCGTATACAGACATATGATGAAACTATGAAATGCTGCAAAAAAAAAAATACATGATTTTCCTCAAAAGATGCATTTCTTCCACCTGAAATCAAATTACATGATGGCAGTTCATGTCAAATAATGATCTCTTTTATACAAATATAAAAATTAATAATACACGATAAACACATCCACAATCGTGTTTGTTTCAACACCAACGGAATTTCGCCAAAGATGGACATCTGTATATACTGATGACAAAGGCATAAACTTGCATTAGTAGAGCATTCTCGACATATATGATATTCCTGCATATAAGAAAGTATGACAAACATTTAAAGATCCAACACAGAAACATATTTGAATAATAAATGTGTGCCAACAGTTCAACATTAGAACAAAGAGAACTCTGAACTACAGTCTCTAACCACAGTAGATTTGGTAACAAGTTTATGAACCAGAAAAGACTAATTTGGGCTCCTTGATGAATTAAAATGGCTGATTAGTACAAAAAAAATGTTACATTGAAGTACCACATTCAGCAATGAGATGAAAGTGCAGACTGCTTCAAAAGTCAAATTAATATCGCTCACGTATACAAACATCAGCTAGCATAGTTGCTATCAGGGATTAACATCTCAACATATCAATCACGTCTCATCATATCTTATTTTCATTCATCGTATGTTATTTTCATTCAACAACTTACCCCTGAATATTATAGTAACTTTCTGAAAGGTCAAAAATCAGAAAATAACAAGACCATTTCCGACTCTCTTCTTGGTATAAAGTGATTGATAAGCTCCCAACACATTCAGCAATGTTGCAAGCAGGCATTAAAAAGCAAACGACTAAGATGGACAAAGATGATTTTTCACTAAAAGTTGCTCTCAGTTTCAAATCTGATGAGCAGCCCAAGTTTATGGGGAATAACACACACAAATAAGAAAGATGCCATAAGATAATTATTCAAGTTTGGGTATTGATTATTAAAAGGATGAACAAGCACACGTCAGAAGATAAAAAAATACCTCTACTCAGTAGGTAAGAGTGCGATTTCTATTTCTTGAAGAGATTTGCCCTTGGTCTCTACAACGTGCTTCTTTGCAAATATGGCGGCTACAAGGCAAAATGATGCGAAAATGGAATACAGAATTTGTGCGCCCAAAAGCTCCAAGAGACGCAAGAAAAGTAAACCAACAAAGAAATTCACCACCTGACAAATGGAACTTTTTAGTATAACACGATACTCGTGTAACACATGGTTAAATTGTAATTTTATACCAAATCATTGCTTCAATGATATTAAAAAAAGGAAACTCCAATTTACGATAAACACATACCCAATGAACAGACATGCATAGAGCCATAGCCTTTGCACGGATTTTATTAGGAAATATTTCAGGCAACAGAAGACCAGGGACTGGGCCAGCTCCCAATGCGAAAGCCAAAACGAACCTGTACAATTTAATTTTATTGTTGTAAACGTTCTGATTTTATTATATTCAAAATATGTTTAAAAGTTATTTAATCAATTCTCAACTTTCAATTCATATGCATAATAAAGCTGGAATGATGTGAGTTTATGGATTTTCAAGATGCATGCAACACTAAAAAAAAAAATTGAATTGTAGATTCCACTTTCCAGACAACAAATATGAGATGCCTTGGATCAAGTTTGTATAAAAGGGATGCATATAACTGACCAAATCCTTCAAAATATGGACACGTCATGGCAAAAGTTTAGATATATTAACTAGTAACACTTCATTCGTTGCATCTTCATGTGTAGTTAATTTATATTTATAGTTTAAACTGATAAACGTCAGTACTTAGTTGCTGGTACGGTTTTGAAAACTGCATTATGCTTTACTGGCTAAAAAGATAGATAAACATGCAATATTATTGTAATCTTCCTGAGTTAATTGACAATCAAAAATATAAACTGAAATAACATAGAAAGATGAGACTTCACTTACATCAACATTCCACCAACTGAGAAATATAACGAACCAGAACCCAGGAAACTAAACTTTGCAGCAGCAGCTTGAATGCACATCGCTACCGACTACATAATTTGTTTAAGATGTCACGTAATGATTATAACATGTAAAATTCTGAACAGTGATCAAGAAATGCATGTGCACATAATAATTACCATTCCAAGAAAACTTCCGATCAATAACAATTTCCTTCCCAGCTTATCCATCAAAAGCATAGCAGCAATTGAACCTTTAACAACAGGGACAAATTTCATCAATCAAAAAGTTGCAATGATGCCTGGATTTGATTTAAATTTAGTGATAACAGACCTGAGAGATTAGCAATTCCTATACATATATTGGCAGCATCCGAAGGCACACCAGCCTTTCTGAATACAGTAGAAGAAAAGTAAAATACAGCATTTATGCCTGATAACTGTTGTAAGGCAAACAGCATCGACCCAATGAAAACAACTGCATGAAGAGAGAGCAACGGAATATGTTACAACACAAACATTCTGAGAAGTATAAATAAATAAGGGAGCAAAGTGAAATTTGTACCTTTGAAATGACGACCATAGAATAACTCTGAAATCTTTACACCCTCTCCATCATCCCCTCTTTCCGAGCGTGATAATTCTGCTAAGGCTGTTTTTACATGGTTCTCTCCCAACAGTCTATCAAGTTCATCTTCAGCTTCAACGATTCTTCCACGCTGAAAATTACAAAGATTAAAAGTGCTTCAAATCAAGCAATTGAACTTTGCATATCATTTTCTCAAAATAATATTAAACAAAAACGAATGCATAAGGATAAACCAGGAATGAACAAAATAAAAGTAAAATATGGAAATGCAATAAAATATGGTTGAAAAATAACTAACAGTTAATGTATAACACGGTAAGGAACCATAATGTGTTCAAGATGGGGTATAAATCATATTTGTTTACACATACAGATACGATCTATTACATAATCTCATTCATGATAATATTTTCGAAATTATCCTTTAGTGGATTCAAGTAGCTAAACATTTTGCAACCAAGTCAACCATATAGCCACTAGTAAAACATATGGTCCCTATTAAAGCATCCTCAACACAAAACTACCATCCTCATAAATTATATGTAAAAATCAAGGTTTGATAACTCGGTTTCAGTTTCGTTCATTTGAAATTTTCTTAGTTTCGGATGATTTCGGAAATTTCAGGAGTTTCAGTTTCGGTCCCATTTCGGTTTTCAATGGTTTGTTGATGAAATATAACATTAAGGCAGCATTTATATTGTTTTCATTTGAAATTTGGAATTAAATCAGCCCAGCCCAGCCCAGCCCACCAACCATCCATCTATACTGTTTTCTGTCAAAATATGGAATTAAATCAGCCTAACCCACCCACCATTCATATTGCTTTCAATGGTACAAGTTTTCATTTCAAATTAGATCAACCCAACCCAACCCAACATTTATATTGTTTTATTTATAATCAAAACCCTATAACTATACCAAGTCACAAGCCCCTTCAATTCTCAAAGTCAGCCCATCCAACCATAGTTTCATTTAACACTAATCAAACGCAGCCCTTTTCCAAAACAAAATCATAACAGCGTTGATTGGAAATCAAAATTGAAGACTGCCCTAATTTTTTTCGACAGTAAAAAACAAAGAAGGAGAAGAACAAAAATCGCATTCATCGACAATCAAAGAATGCCTGAGAAACTGCCTTGCGCCGAGAAGTTTAAGTAGAGAATTGAGTTTTTTAAGGTCATTGTTATCGATTTTCTTCTATTTGGACTATTCTTTTTGCTTTTTGTGCCTTTTCTCTTTAGAATCAAATTTTGCTTTAAAAAACTATTTTTTTTTACTACGCTGGTCCGAAACCGAATTTCATGGCTGGTTTCGGACCAGAGTCGGTACACCTGAATTTGGGGTACTGGCCGAAACCTTGTACCAGGTAAAAAGGAATCATCAGTTAACCTAGAGTATTGTGGATCCTTCAAATTTCACGCATCTTACACAGGATAAAGATAGAATGAATCATGCTCCTTCAAGTAACTTAGAAGTCGAAAATAAATGGAGCGTGCCTGGATAAACTATTCATAATGTTCACATTATCTAAACATATGTCAGCTAAATTGGTCTAACGTTTTAAAATTACTAATGGAAGGAATCGATTTGGACCCAAAAGGACCAAAAAGTAAAAAACACCAATTTCTTTAATAGACATTATGTTGTGCACTACTTGTTTATCATCACAAGTTCACAACCACATTGCATCTTAGCTAACATGACCTTCAATAACTACAACCATAATCTAAGTATATAACGCACGTGCGTGCATCTAATATTCAAAGATGTTTACCTTGAAGGGATTTGTGTTTTAAGTGCAAATGTTTTTTAGTCACAACACATTTCAAGTTGTTTTGTTGGTGATATCGATGACAAATTGATAGTAAAATTACGTTGGTGGGTAGACGGAAAGGGTGGTGAGATTCTACCAACGAATTGAGTAATTTTGAAATTTAAAAAAAGATAACATGTAAATAACGTTGATGATTGTTGCCGATAAATATGGAAGATGTATTGATAGATTGGAAGGAGACTAGTAACTAATTTTCCTTTAGCGGGTATAACATGCAAGTTTGTGGTTACAGTTATATTTTTTGAATGTCAATCATAAAAACATGTCATTCGGGATATTGCTCTGGGCCATGAGATTGCTTATCGTTGGCCCAACAGTATGTGACATTTTATAGTTTCGATAATTTTTTTATTTTTGATCATATATTTTTCTTGAATATGTTTTGGTATTATTTTTTTCTATAGAATTTCAACCATTCGACCTACGGTATGGCATTAGTTTAAGATTGCTCTAAAGCTATCCAAATTAACTAAAAATGTGATGTAAGAATGATAATGTAATAATATGGTGACCAACACATCCTTTCTTCATATAATATCGCAATCTTTAGTTTTTTTAATTATGATATTGATCCCCTTTATCATCCATTTTCTAAACTTAAATTCTTGCATGATACCGAACTTTAGAAAAGTTATGTCAGAAGTAATACGTAAACTTTTTTTTGATTAATTTAGTCTGCATATGGAATTTTTGTATTTATTATCTCCAACATATTCCATATAGTCGACAATCACGGAAATCAAAAAAAAATCGGTGGCTCTGGTGTTTTTAGCAAAGACTGCAAGGCTGCGATGTCACAGTATATAAACATATTATACAATAAGGTTACGTGGCACAACTAATGTTTCCTAATTTCAAATAAAAGATTCCTACTCCATCATATCCTAATGTTTAGCAGAACACCGACAGAGTCCCATTATCGCCACCATAATCTAACTAAAATTTATTTTCCCTTCGGTCTAACTACTTACTGAGCTAAATCATTTCCTCTTCGTCTGTCATCAATCAGCACATAATGTTGTAATTTTTAACTTTGGTACAGATGGATTTCCCTCTCAATCATCTGTCGATCTTTTGCTTGCGTTTACGGGTCCAAATACGACCTATGTTCGGTATTGTCTTTCCAAATTAATCATCACAATTAAATGAATGTATAATTTTCAATTTAATTTTAGTTCCGTTCATCTATCGACATTGACTCTGATTTCAGCGTCAACATGCACTAAACATTTTCTAATATCCATTCCATGTGTAGAAAACAACATAGATTTGCTTTGCTTTAATCTGTTTCGTTGCCTCGGATATTTTTATGTTGTTATTAATTTTGAAAACGTTTTTTTTTTAAGTCCGATCACTGAATATCATTACATTCTTTTCTTTTACTTTGTATTTCGAATTAGGCATTCCAGTTTAGTCATTCATATCAATTGCCTTCACCTCCTCTTCTTAACTTCGATTATGTTTAATGCTTGGGTATGCATTTTACACATCAATAATATAATCTGTGGTTTTACATGACCATCATGTTACAACAACTCCTAGAGGTGAAAATATGAATCATGAATCAGGTACATATGCTCGATTTGTCTTAAATAAAATGATCTTCATTGCAAATGTTAACCTTGATTTGGTAGTTTGGTAACGGGAAATCATTGTCTATCTAATATTCAACTCAGACTGCCTAGAAAAATGGTTATTTGATGTTTGATTAGATGTTTCACCTAGGTTTGTGGCCGTGTCTATGACTATAATCTGACGACAAGATTTACTTAAATTTCATAATTTCATTCCATAAGCTTATGAAGAAAACAGTGATCATTGCTGAGAATATTAACAGCTTATTGCAACCACATGTAATTTGAATTATACATACTAGGAGTATTTTTGGTACTTCAAAAAGGCACGGTTGAATTCTTATTCAGGGAATTCTCATTATTAGTAGTAGAAATGTTAAGCTGTAGGACAGCAAAATTTCAGAATCCAAACATTTTGGATACAAAATTCGGAGGACACAATTACTTTGCTTGCTGAAAAATAAGAAAGGTGCAGTTTGGAGTTTCTTTTTTCCTTGGCTCATCTTTGAAATTACCAGTAAATAACCAAAAGAATCTTGGAATAATGTGAACTGTGTATTTAAGCAATTTCACTTTTTTACATATATATGATTTTCTTTCAAGGTTAGAGTTCAAGTTTTGAAGCTAAAACATGGTAATTTTATTTTCAAGTGGAAAGGACTGACGGAACATATGCGTTGGAACTTGGAACCAAGGTTCGAGAATTTGGTTTCCATCTCGGTTTTGATCAATTGAAATATTCTTAGTTTCGGCCAGTTTCAGGCCTGATATTGAGTTTCCGTATTTTCAACGTAAAAAGTAATAGTAGACGTTGTAAACAAGACACAAATATAGTTCATATATAGATAATAATACAACATTAAATGTAAACAAAGTTTAAATATAAATTAAACCCTGTCAATTTAAAAATACTGTTGAACTCATATAAACTAGAGCAGCCCGTTTAAATATAAACTAGAGCAGCCCATTAAACTTTAGCCCATCCATTTATTTTATATTCAATATGTAACTTAACCCTAACCCCAAAAACGCAACTACTGATGTCCGACCAAAACAACAGACAAAAAAAGGACGGAAGGGAAAAAATTTTCACCAATGACGGCAAACAATGCAGACGAAGACGATAAGCTGTTCGAATTTCAGTCTGATGCTCAATTCTTCTGTGTTTCATGTCGAATTTGATCTACACTGCCTCTACTATTCGAGGTTAGTTGTGTTTTCAATTTTCTACTTTATAGATGATTTTGGATTCGATTTTACCCCTCTTTCTCACTACCTACAGAAATCCCGTATTTTTTTACATCGACAACACCGGGACGGGATTTCCGTCCAACCTCCAGCCGGAACCTAAAACCATGGTTGGAACGAGCAAAGTCCGATCGCAAATTAAGAAAATAAGATTCTAAAGGTTTAAGATAAACAAAGTCATCTATACACCATTGTGTTTTTTATTAAGGAAATATAACTATTTCACCTTGTATAGCCAACTAGGACTTTCAGCACAGAACTCCATGCAAAGAGCAAGCAATGCAGCTGGAGCTGCAGAAACCCAAAAACATACCCGCCACCTGAAAACTCAAAAGTATATTGGACTAGATACGCTGTTCAAATATTTCGGATGAAAAGAAAAGGAAATATACTGTAGATTAGATTACCATCCAACTGTTTCTCTTGCCGGAATTCCCATGAAAAGTGCTGCAATAAGTCCAAGACAAGTCGCAATTTGAACGAAGCTTCCATAAGTTCCTCTTACTGAAGGAGGAGAGACCTAGAAATAAAAAAGAATAAAATAAATAAATAAATTTAAAAAAAAAAAACAGCAGCAGAAACGAGTGTAATTAGTAGAGATACATGACAAACGATTTTTCTAACATCACATTATGTACCTCAATTATGTAAAATGAAGCAACAGGTGGACCCACCCCCATCCCTGTTCCAACTAAAAATCTACCAATCAGCATGCCTTGCAGACTAGAAGAACTCCCACTGAAAAGTTTAAGCAGAAATAATTGAGATGGATATACCATAAGGTACAGGTTATTGCTTCAGACAAAAATTTGGCTTATGACTTGGACATAACAAAAAAAATCAAGAATAGAATAAACATTTTTAATAGATGGTCCCTATTGGGTTGTTTGAGATAAAAGATGTCGGAGTTATGCCGAAAGGACTCACAAACCAACTACCAAGTTCTCTAGAGTCTGGGCGGGACTGCATACACACACCCGCGCATGTATATATACACATGCGCACATGTATATATGCGAAAAGGTAAAGGAGGCATTTTCAGGTCCGTGAGGCGATGCGTAAGCCTCAAAAACGTTGAGGCGTAAGCTTTTCAAGTAAAACACAAAATATATAATGAAATTTGACATTTTAAATTAACATATGTAAAAAATGAAGGAACAAATCATTCAGATATGACTCTGAACACGTACACATTTTTTTTAAGATTAAAAATAAATAACTGAAATCCATATAATTCTAGTTTCGATTGCACAGAATTTATTTGGAGATTCCGCAAAATTTCAGTTTTAATTCCTTCTACCAATTCAAATCAATTCACAAAATTTATTTGGAGATTCAATAAAGTCTATTAAGAAATATTCTTTAAAGAACGGTAAAAATCCATTACATAGCTTTTGATCATTGTTTCAGAAATAATCTTTACTTAATCATGTCGATATTCAAATTGAAAATTAAAAAACCATAAACTTCTATTTACTTAAATTTTGTTTGTTTTTTCCATAATTGAAGTTTAATAACGTATGTTATTGTCAATATTTGCAACTAAGAGTAAAAAAAATTCTTGAGTCGCATGTCACAACATTTTGAGACGTTCAAGACACACGCTTTGTATGCTTCGTATGCCTTAATTTGTTGAAGCGTAACCTTTAGAGGCAAAAAGCCTTTTGAGGAAAGCTTAAGGCGTTTTATTGGTCATTTCCTCGAGGTGCTCCTCGAGGCGAGTATCAAGACGAGTTTTTTTAAACAATGATGTGTGTAATACTTCCAATAATAACTCATGAAATTAAAGTTCATGTATAATAATTCAATTGTGCGTATAGTATCAGACGAGTCAACTACGTGTCTAATATAGTAGTAAGTTTGCACATTGTTACTACAGTTTCCTACACCTGTGTGTGTATAAGCTAACCTCTCTTTTGCAACACTCCATTCTACACCCCAATGGTTTTGGGAAGTGAGAACCACACAATTCAAAATCAAATGAAACGTTGAGGAATGACGTCTTAGGAACGTGTGATGCACGTGTACATAAAACCCTTTTTTTTAGAATGTTAATCAGCGCATACTTTTGCTTATAGTCATGGCTATTCTTAATTTGGCACACCCGTTATGCAAACAAAACTGTATAGTTAAAAGGATCATAGAAATGATTGCTAATAAAAAGGAATATGGCTGATAGACTCTGTTAGTTAAATGAACTGAATATAAAAGATGCATCTAATTGTATATATTGATAATATGAAAAACATTAACAGGCTGTAAGCAATGAAAAAAAATCAGAGCTTTAATTTGAGTCCATAACCTTATTTATATACCAATTAATGTTTAAACAAAGACATGTTTTTGACAACATTCCGATTCAAACCCATGACCTCTTGAATTAAGAATATATATAAGAGCATTTTGGAAAGTTTGTATATACACCAAAAAAATGTAATCAAAAGTATGACAACTAGTACTATATATAAATGTTCATCTACAATACGAATACCATTTCCACCAAAAAAAAAGACTTCATTCTAAAACTTCTAGCAGGTTCAAAATGTCAAGTCAATAATATAGCCGCTATAACAAGTATTTTAACCTTCAATTTGAAATAGGTAATGTAAGAACATCTACAAATTTTAGTTTGAACTAAATTGTATAGGTCTAAAAATCGTAGAGGTGAAGATGAGATGAAGCGAAAAGGGCATAGCAGAACCGTTCCTACACATACACATGTATATACACATATATATAGAGAGAGAGACCACATACACATACATGTGTGTGTATACATATATGTATGTGCGTGCATGTATGTGCATACATGCATGTGATATTTATGTGCATGTGTGTATTGGTTCTACAATATTTATTGTATTTTCACACACATATTGTTGATTTTTAAGTTTAGCTAGCAAATAACTACAAAACATATATGCAACATTTAGCGCTACATTCTCCTGGAAACCAAATTCTTAAAGTGCTATCATTCCTAGAAAACCATTTGTCTCTATATATAATGAGAATACCTCCCTTTGAAGCTTTTGAAATTACAAAAACACTCATGCCAAATGATTGTTCTAGACTAACGTTTGAAAGGTCTTGGGTTTGAAACTCAGATACGCCAAAATTAGGCTGTTATCAATTTTGCTATTTTTTTTACCAGAAGTTCTCTAAAAAGAAAAAAATTGAGGTAGTTCTTTTTCTATATACATGTGCATCGCACGTGCATGAGTAGTTATTATAAAACCACTTGGCAGTATGAAGGATGATCTTAATATTCTTTCTTGAAAACTAGTAAAGTTTGTTCCTAAAACTAGTTAATCATTCAAATAGACAATGTAGAGACATACCACTACTTAGAATGGACATCCAAATATAAATGAGAATACAAATTAGATATAAATACAAATACAGTGGCCTTTACGCAGCCCATCTTCAAATGTGGCGATTAAAACTGATGTAAGAAATATAAGTCTCAATTTCCTTACCATATTAAAGAATCAATTAATATAAACATTAAAGAAAAAATAGCCATGCATGTATATAGGTCATGTGAGCTAAGCAGTCTTTGTAGTTACATTGATGTGCGTATGTAAGCAATGCCATCATCCTTTTAGTAACATGCACCTAAATACTGAATACAAGATGAAAACTTTAGCAGACATCAAATAGCATATTCCTGAATATACATATACATACCCCAGCCAGATGTAACATAATACTTGACACAAAAGATTTCTTTTTTACCATCTTATAGTAGTGAGCTTTTTGGATTTACGATAGTGTAGACGTTTAAGCAAGCTAATTTGAAGGGCTGCATATATAAGATATTCAAAATAGGTGTAGCTATACAGAATCTTAAAACCTTTTTAGAAAATCCACGTTAAAGAAAATTTATATATTGAAATATGCTCTCAAAAACATCCAATTCATTAATGAAAAGATTGTCATATTTTAGCTCACTCTGTACAATTTTACCAAGCAAAACATTAGTTTATGGGAAAAAGACCGAATATCTGTTCAAATCAACACAATTTACTCTATTGAATGAATGAACGTAAATAAATAAATTGTCGGTAGAACATAAATGTATGTTTTACATATCCATGCACTTTATTTTACTGAGTAGAATAAAACATATCAAATAAATTTTATGATGATGATCATAAAATAGAACTTTACAGGAGGAATCAAGGAAAGAATTTTGAAAAGAGACAAATATACATAAATTGCAAGTAACAGAGGAAGAAAATGTCGATTTTGATATTCTAATTTTTGATTAATATGAGATGAATTGGATGGTAGGAAACGTATTCCAAAAAATTTAATGGACGTTTTGGAGTGTGGGTTTATGAAGAGAAAGCAATTGTGCATGCAACGGCACTCAAATTATAAGTAACCAGCATAGGGAGAGCATAGCTACAAGTTACCTTAAACAAGCCCCAATAATCATGGGCAAAGCTGCCAGTTGGAAAGCCCTTCGACGCCCATATCGATCGGCGATCAACCCACTGAATAAGCACCCTACGAAGGCACCACCCAAACACATGCTCACCACAAGGCCTGAATTACATAATTCAAATTTTAACCCTAAGATATATTCCATACAATGTTTAATATACATTATCAGATGAAATCATACTTAATCACCCACCTTCTTCCAATGTATTCCCTGCAAATCCAAGATCTATTGATATGCTTTCCAGTGGCTCGTTGACAACTCTGAAATCATACTCAAATCAACACACTTTTATAAAAACACAAACATATTTAACAAACCTCTGCGAAGGCTCGTATGATCGAGAGGGGGTAATTGACCCGCCCATTTTCTTTTCTTTTTCAATTATGTCCTTCCGATCTGAAATTTTTACCCCACTACATATCTTGCATACGTGATTTCATACCAAACTTTTCACCTAATTAGTTTATTTATGTTTTGCACTTTGTCTTCATTTTGAGCAAGCACCCTAAAAGCTTGAAGAAAATATAGTTGCCAATATATCCAATCTACCTCTATACCAGCTTTTCACTCAGAATAAAAATATTCAATACACACATTTAATTATTATTTTTAAAGCTATCTTTTTTGCACAATTACTCGTACCATAAAATAAGAGTGTTGTAAATTTTGAAATACAATTTGGTTTAACCACAAAATGATCAAAGAACGAATTTGGTTCTGGCTTGGTTGGTTATGTATCAATTTATTTGTTATTAATTAGGCTTATCATATGATCTTCAAACAATCCAAACCAACCAAAAGCATTCCTTGCAAAAAATTACTGTGATGAAAATCATTTTGCATTCTGGACATCAAGTATATATGTGTTTTTCTCATGATTGTATGTTCGTATTTGTTATTTAAGTATGATATTAAATTTTACATGTTCCAGAGGGTTAATGTGTTTTTAAGGTATAACCTGCAGAAACAAGTCAAAAAATAATAATGCATCGTAAAACAGTACTATCCACATAAGTTGATATTGATTTTCAATTTTCAACAGGTCGACCCTCATCTGAATCTTTCGCTTGGTCTCTGGGTACATCAAAACTAGCATAGCTTAAACAACTAACATGAATAAGTAATAAATCAAAAGAAGAAATAACATACCCTAAATGATATCCAAACAAAAATGAAGAAATAGTTGCAACCAGAACATGAGGCAAAGAATTCTTCCAAGAAGGACTCCCTTCAGTCCCGTGATTTTCTTCCATTTCATTCAACAAACCTATCAGCCAAACAAATCAAAATCAAAAATGCTAACAACACAAATTCTGATTTCCAATCCTTATCCAAAGCAATCAAATAAATAGCGAAAGCCAACCTGATGACGCCTCATCATCATCAACCGCAATAAAAAGATCTTTCGTGGACATCCTCTTGTGCACAGACGAACTAAGACGGTTCAATTGCATCTCTGAAGTCTGTAGCTATTACACAATTTATAGACGCCGATTTAGAAGCTAATCAAATATTCAATACGTACCTAAAACTGAGCATGAGAATTGCTCTTCCGCTGCAGATGGAATAGTGCTAATGTGCGCCAGCGGAAAAGAGGATAATTTAGCTAACGTGAGCCACCTCACCTGGATCTCTTTGCGAGAAGAACGGGAAAGGGAAGAGAAGTGAGATTTGGCGGAAACAGGTAGATTCGAGAAGATATTTTATTATCTTTCATTTTTCTATTTACGGGGGCAGTAAGTAAATAAACCGACCCAGATACGTACGCGCTGAATAGTCGACATGAAGACACGTGTTGATAATTGCGCGATGTGTGTTTGTTTGTTGCCGCCGACCTGAAACGTTTGTTGCTGCCGAGGGCGTTCGGACGAGATAAGTTTAGAGGTATTCATTTGATTTGCCACTAGGAATCACAAGAATAGTATTAAAGAAATAAATCATTAGTTCCATTAATTAATAATATATTTGACAATAAATTATTTGCATTATTAGGAACAAATGATGTTTTAAAAAAATTAAGAGTCGAAATTATGTACATATACTCATACATATCGTTTTGTAAAGAGAAAAAAACGCTCCGTACAAATCATATAGAAACACGATGTATTTGGTAAGTCACATACGAGAAATAGGTAAATACTCCGTACAAAATTATGTAGAACTACAAAAACTGGATGTATTTGTAAGTTATACATAAGATTGTATTTTAGTTGAGAGTAAACTCAAAGTAGATATAATGAGCTAAAAATGCATAAAGTGGGAACAAACGAGATTTTTGTAGTAGTTAGGCTAAGAGAATTTCCTGCATTCACTGTAATTTATCATCTATATCTTTATAGATCTGAAGTACAACGGGAAAAAAATACGATAATCTGTTTGTTGAAAGAAATGATTGAACAAAATACTACGATATACTGATGCTATGACATTTTAACTAATCCTGCAAATGATTGTTTGCAAGGAGTGATATTAATTTGTGCCATATGAATGACTTGTTATGTTACATATAGTTTTTACTATTGTAAAAATGTTTTATCAAGCCTTGATGGATAATTTATTTTGGATGGCAAATACTTTCAGCCGACCAATATTTTCTACATGCAACTGATCGACCTAATGAGTTGTTATTTTTCTATAAAAAAAATGACAATGAGTTCTTCTACGGTAACTTACAAAGGTTGTTATCGTTGCTTCCTTACCAAATTTGCCCCTTTTACTAACATTTTTTTATCCTCTTTTTTAATATCAGCTAATCTGAATGCGCATATGCCTGCTTAACGATTATTCCATGTCTAAATCGGTGATACCTTGGAACTTGCTCAGATAAGGTTAGTGATGACAATGAATGCCCTACGTCTATATTCATACTACCAAAGAATATATATTATATAGTTACTGTTAACCGATTTTTTGACCATGCGGATTTTTAACTGAAATTGAAACATCAAGATGAAGATGAAATGATTCACGGACTTGGGAACATGTTTGGAAAAAACAAGAAGATCGTATTCAACAAGTTTCAAGAGAAAAGGAGCAAAGTGGACCACTCGATACCGAGAGGTTTTTACTCCACTTTGGACCTCCTAAACCACTTGTACTTGAATCACTATCTTAAATGATCTTAAGAAGTGCTTTTCTCATAAAATAAACAAGCAACTCTAAGGATTCTTTGGGAAGAAGCATGAAAAGATAAGCAATATCAGAAAAAAATATTAGAAATAACCCAGTCTTCAAGAAAAAGTGTTTTGAATGCAGTGGAACAGAGATATGGAGCAGAATGAAAGAAGAAGATGGAAACTTCCACCAACACAAACTGTTTGGTACTAGGTGGTTTCAATTGATGATTGGACGGGCTACTGCTCTCCTACATCTTTTGGCTTGGATTTGGATCTTGCACTTCGCGGGACTCCGATTCTACTGGTGAATTCTCCTATAAATGTAGACCCTATGACAACTAAGAAATGATTTTTGACACTTCTCCCTCTTCATCCTCCATCTCTTTTCACAATAGTCACCAAGGCAGACAATGTTGGCAGTTCTAGGCTTAAGAACCTGATAATTCCTTACAGTTGCGATCTAGATCTCTCTCAAACTAATAATCAATAAAAATATAAAGCGGACGTAAGCCAAAGAATGTGGAACTACTATAAAAATTCTTATGTATTCTTTACTTTATTACTATATTCTACTGGATCTCTACATTTCAATAGTTTTTTGGGTGTTATGTCATTTTTGGCATCAACATTTTAGTGCTTTCATTGAGAAAAGAACTTGGATTTGAAGTTTGGAGAAGATAAAGAGGCCTAACACCATATCTAAAATTGGAGAGAGTCAACCAGGTCATGAGGGCAGCCAGGAGGTGTCCTCAAATTCAAATCATTTCATCCACGTAATCAGAGAGAAGATGGAGAGAATAATGAAAGAAATGCAAGATGGAATAATGGCTCGATAACAAGAGATGCTAGATGGATTTGTCTAATGGATGAGACAGTAAGGAATAGGTGGTGCTATTGAAATTCAGAATCAAGGACCAGGAACCAATGTAAGAATATCCCGAATTAGAGCGGAGAAAGCTAAGACATTGCCCCAGCTACCAGAACCAATCAATATCGAGAGGAATCTACTTGAGGGCAATTTAGATTTGAACTCGGGATGAGCTGGAATGTTAGGAGCGAACGTTGCTGGAGCCAAAGAGGTGGATTGGAATACGAATGCACAACAACAAGAGCTGTAACCGAAAGCTAACCATAGGAACGAGGGTTAGAATGAAGTTATGGATCCTAGACTTCCATTGAATGATAACCCATAATTAGGATGATAACCCCATAATTAGGATGGATTGGAGTCAGGTTCGATTCCCTTACCTTGTCTTTTATTTTAAAGAAACAATGCAATATTATTAAGAGACCACTTACGCGTGTACAAGATCCTGATCGGTCCATAAGCACGCTCTGAGTTGGAAGTCTGAAGGTGATCCTTGATAGGATTAGATGGTTCGATGTTTGTTAGATGCTTTGACTTAAGCTTCATGAGTGATGACTGAAATCGTTAGGAAACACCAACGAAGATTGATAACCCCTTGAAATCGATTAGGATTTTATAAACCACTTGAACGTGATGACGGACATTCATCATGGTGGTTTTGTCCAGAGAGATGGGGCAATGACCATAAGGTGAAAGTTCCCTTACCGAAGAGCAAGTGGATGGACTTGTATTAGAAAGTAAGTCTTTTTACCCAAAAGTAAGCAGATGAACTTGCTTTGACGTTGGGTCCCCTTACCGAGAGCAAGCAGATTGGACTCAGCAAGATCCAAAGAGATCGAACCTTAGATAGGATGACAAACGATCCAAAGAGATCGAATACTAGATTGGATGAAAAATGATCCAGAGAGATTGAACCTCAGATTAGATGTAGAATGATCCAGAGAGATAGCACCCTAAATTGGATGAGACCCTTAGTTTGGATGTTAAACGATTCAGAGAGATCGAATCCTAGAATGGACATTGACTTGACCTTAGGATTTGAACGCCTTATTATAGACTAGAATAAATAAATCCCAATCGAACACGTAATGATTTTAATATATGATACGATAACTCCAGTGAAAACAGACCAATTATGATTTATGATTAACACTCAAACAAGGACTAGAGTCCTTAGCTATGATGTTTTAAATGACCATGGATTTGTAGGAGAATCTAAATGAACCGGATGATTCACTACAACTTGAATCGATGAATAGCTGGAAAGCTTAACCGCCAAAAGTTGACTAATGTAGAAACTTGTTGTTAAGCAAAGCATACCTTACATTCATAAGGCGTACTTTGGGGGCAATTTTTAACCGGCTTTCTGACCAAGCGGATTTTCAACTGAAATTGGAATGACGAAATGGTTTATGGACTTGGGAACATGTTTAGGAAAGAAAGAAGATCATACTCAATAAATTTCAAGGAAGCAAAGTGGACCACTCGGTACCGAGAGGTTTTTACTCCACTTTGGATCTTCTAAACCACTTAAATCACTATCTGAAATGATCGCCATAGAGTGCTTTTCTCATAGAATAGATGGGTCACTTTAAGGATTCCCTAGAGAAAAGCAAAGAAAGCAGGAAAAGACAAGTACCATTAAAGAAGTTCGTAGAAACGACACAATCTTCAAAGAAAATTGTTTAGAACATAGTGGATCGAGATATGGAGCATAACGAAGGAAAAAGATGGAAACTTTCACCAACACAAACCTTCCAGGATCTAGAGGAACCTCTCGGTACTGAGTAGTTTCAATTGATGATGGGGCCAACTACTGCTGTAACATCTCAAAATTCTATCGCTTTAATTTTGAATTTTTATTAATTTTAATATTTAAATAATTATTTTTTAAAAGTTTATTAACTTGAATTCAAATATAAAGGTTTTTAAATATTTGAATTGTTGATTAAATATTAATTAAATTGATTTAATAATCTTATTTAACTCCTTTTAATTAATAAATAAAAATGTTGAACTTTTTTAGTAAATTTATTTTTGATAATAAATAGTTTAGATAAATATCGGTAATGTGATCGAAATATATAAAATGATCTAAATGTGTGAATTTATCATTCTAGGGCACTGTCTCAGATTTTGGTGAAACTAGTGTTATCGGGACCGGTATAATCAGACGACGTACACTGACAAGTTTCGTGGCGATTTGATGTACCGTGTGATCGTGCGAGCTCAAAACGTGTAACAATCAATTTTAGAGAATTAAAATAATATAATTTGATTATAAAAACTAATTTTTTTCATATGATGGAATTAGGTCTCAAAACTAGTTCTACTGATTTCAGAATATGCTTATTTGGCTATGAACGTCAAGGAGCATGCCTCGATTAGAGTCCGTGATTTCAAGAGGTATAGTGTTAGAGAAAATTCCTATATAAGGACCCTTACACTCTCTTCATCCTCTAAACTTAGAATCCTAGGGTAGACTCATCTAATGGCCAAGATAGCTCCGACCACTTGAGACCAAATTGGGCAAGCGATCCAACGTGAAAAAGTTGCATAGGGCTTAGGAAGTGCATTATCGGTGGTGGATCGGCGTTTGGAGGTGCAAGGCGGCGTGGATCTAGAGTTGAATGTCACGACGTTTTGATCTCATTCTTAGTGACGGCGGTGAGTTGGAAGTCGAGGTCGGTGGCGTTAGGTTGGGGTGGGCGAAGACTTCGATCTAGCAGAGTTTGGGAGTATATAGTCGACAGCGGTGGCAATAGTGTCGAGTTAAACGGCGATACGTTTTGGGTTCGGCATGGAGCTAGTGGCGACGAGTTGGAGGGCGAGGGTAGTGCCGTTGGGGTCGTCGTGGTATGGGGACTCAGCGGACATGTTGCAGCGGTGTATGGTGGCTGGAGGTGGCGGCTAATTGAAGATAAACGGAAGTGATCGAGGGCGGCCTATGTTTCGTGAGGCTGATGATGTAATTAGCAGTTAAATAGTTAATTAATTTAGTTAATTAATCGTTGAATGTTCATTAACCCATATCCTACTGATACGAGGTGGGAATCAGAAGCGATTAGTTGCATTCGACAAGTAAGAAAGTTATACACTTGAACTAGTTTTGTCGAATTTGGAGCAAGTGAAATTTTAGGCTAAAATCAATTTGATTTTAGACCAAACTGAAACACTTCGACGTCAATTGGAATTTCGGTGAGTTAACTCACCTTTAAATAAACAATATGATATCTTTGTTATTTCAGATTATTATTGAATCTTGGATGATAGTTGATGGTTTTAACGAAGTATAGATTAGTGACAAAATTATAGTGATTTAATGTAATTACGTTTAATATAGTTAACTTAGTCATACTTCGTTTGAGATATCTTTTTAGCAAAATGAAACCCCGTTATGCTATAACTAAAATGAGTAGATTATTTAGACATCTATCAAGAAGAATAAATCATCGTTATGTGCTTGCATAGTAAAATTATTATTATTATTTGACTGTTTGTTTGGTTTCGAATTCCCGCTTAATATTGATGACATAAATAATAATTTTGTTGCAGGGGACAAAACGTAGAAGTTGGAGCGTTTTTATAATGAATAGATCGTTATGGAATACTTTGTTAAATAAATGTTCATATATGTGATTTACGTGGAACTTTTCTAGAGAGGCCCAAAGTGGTTTCTCTCCCTTATTTATTTACCGTTATTTGCAACTTATTTATATTCTTTTATTGCTTATATTGATGTTTGGTTCAAATATTTGTGATATATTGTTTGAATTGTGTGGTGTCGTTAAAGCAACATTCGCTATACCATTACTTATAAAATATCATTTCTTTAAACCCTTATGTGTTGGACTTATGCTTGTATATTTGCTAAATAAATGTTTGCCGCATTTTTGCACTTTAAAAGTTGTTTAAACTATATTTCCAAATATTTTAAGAAATTTGAAAATAATGGTAAAGTTTTGGTTAATAATTTATAAAAGAAGTTATAAATTTGATTATTTGTCTTCTACAATAATTAACATGTTTTAAATTTGTAAATGATTAAATATTTGATTAATTCCCTTTAAGGATAATCTACTTTGTTTTAAACTTTATAAAATATTATAAATTTAACTTATTATCCTTAGGGATAATTAAATGTTGTTTGAAATATATAAAAAGATTATATCTTGATTTATGGTCTATTATGATAATTAATGTGGTTTTAAAATTTATAAAAGAATTATATCAATTATTCTTCAGGATGATTAAAATTGTTTAAAATTAGTAAAAGTAATTAAATTTATTTGTTACTTTCCAGATATAAATGTTGTTTAAAAAGTTATAGATGATATTTTATAAATAAGAAAATATTTAAAAAGGAATATTTAAAAACAAAGCTACATGTAAATCGTATTGTGGTTATGGTAAACAATGTCTTAACGACAAGTGTTTCTTACCCTTTCTTTTAATACACTAAAAAAAATTACCCCTGTAAAAAATATTTTTAAAGAGCGTTTTACATATATTTATGATGTAAAAACTAGGCATAAGTAAGAATCAAATGTTTTAAAAGCTTGATTCGTTTATTGATGATAAGTGTAACTGCATACATAATCATTCATTTACTTCCGATAATTAATTTCTTAGCTATCGTTTTTGATATCATTCTTTGTGATTCTTTAATTTAAGAGGATCTGCCACTCGTTTTGAGCATTGGCATCTAACACTAAGGATAACTAAAACCAAAGTACGAGTGAGAGTCAAGTCATGTTGGTCGCACCCATTAGGATATATTCACATTTATCTACAAAGTTGTTGGTAGCATGCATGTGTTGATATGAGTATATTCAAATGCTCATGTGAGGCATAGTCCAACTTGGAAGTTCCCGAGAGTAATGAGTGTTTGGTGCGGGTTCTTAAGTATATTTTATATAGAGGTATACTTTCGATATAGGGGAGGTACCCTCCTAGTAATATTGGATAAATTCATTCTCCTTGTTTCGATTCGAACATTGGAATTAATCTTTTCTTCTTCTGTGTTTTGTCAATTCAAGATGATTTGTTGCTCATTTGAACATTGATATTCTTTGTTGGAGATGACTAAAACCAAAGAGTGAGTGGAAGCCACGTTATGTAGGTTTACTCCCATTATGGTATCTTCATGTCTACTCTATATTGGATCAGGTGGTATGCATTCGGAGATGTGAAATGCTGGGATTCTCGGTATGACTAGCCGGGTCCGGCTTGGATGTACCTGAGAGCCATCATAGTTCTTAAGTATATTTCTAGAGGTATACTTTCGGCAAGGGAGGCGCATCCTCCTAGTCATTGTTGGAAAAAAAATTTCCATATTTGATTCAAATCTTTCAATTGTTTTCATAATTGCATCAAGAAGTGTCTGAAGCCCTTCTCAATGTTTAATTATTTGTGTCTATTCTTTAACTTTGGATTTTGATCTTGTCTATGTTCATCCTTTCCTGTTTGGATTGTTGTTCTGATTTTTTTCCCATTCATGCACATATGGAAGTTGTTCTTGTGAGATAAAAACTCGTTGTGCGTTTAGAAGCATGGTCTAACGGAATTATTAAATGTTTATCATATTGCTTGAGTTTTTTCGCGCTTGTTTTTCAAACTAATCCGGGTGTTATTTTATTATAATGTTCGGGTCATACTAAGTGTTTTTACAGGTTGTCATTGGTGGGAATGGAGCTCATAGAGTAGAGCTCGATGTTCACCTACTGTAATATTTTTATTTCCGCTGTATTACTATATTATTCCCATCAGTAATGATAGGGTCGGAAATCTACAATTGTCCAGTTGATGAGGTTAGTTTTTAACTCTGATGTATTTTGTATCTTGGAGGGATACATTATAATGTCTTTATTATATTATATGTTATCGTTTCCGTTGTGAGATTTTATTTTCCCCGTTTGTTCTTTTATTTTTTCCATAATAATCTTCCTTTCCGGCAAGTTGATGTCCGACATTGGAATATAGTGGATGCATTAAATGCCGACTTTCAATGGTCGAAAAGGCGGGTTGTTGCATTTGGTATCAGATCTGAAGGTTAAGCGAGAATTTGGCTTTGTTTGGGTATGACTCATTAGAGATAGGGTAAGAGACACCCTAAAATAAGTTTAAGAGTATTATATATACGAGAGTGCATTTGTTATTATTATAAAAATGCATTGTGTTAATTTGTCTATTGAATGATTTATGAGTTCTGGTCGAGACGTGTGGCGCCACAGTGTCGTTAGAGATTTCTAAACACTTTAACAAGGCCAATGGGCATGATATTGTTTTTTGAAATTTGGTAATTGAAATATTTTACCTACGAGTATATATTTTATATATATAAAGGAATAGTTTTCAAATTGATATAGTTATTTAAGTTATGTTTGTTGGTTTGAAAATGAAAATATTTATTTACTATCACTATTGTTAGATTTTTCATACTCGAATAGGTTAGGGGCATTGACTATTGTTTGTTGATTGTTAATATATGCTCGAACAATTTATGAACATACGTTGATAATTGTGAATACATTAAAACATATTTCTTGTGAATTATGTTTCACAAAATATTATTATAAGGTATTCGGAGACAATGTTAAGTTCAAAATCATCTTTTAATAATGTTGAGTTAAAGGCAAAAACTTTAACCAAAGTTGTTTACTATAATCTAAATGGGAAGATAAAACATTTAATCATCTTTTAATTATGTTTCATAAGTATTTGTGAAAAGTTGAATTATAATAAAAGAAAGTTATTATAGTGTAAGATGATTTTCATAAAAGTATGTTATATAAAATGATTTATAAAAGGTGTTTTATAAGTGAAAAGAGTTTTTGAGAATTTAAATCCCAGTATCGTTTGTAATGATTTCAAAAAGATTTTGAGAAAAGTATTGGTAGTATTACTTGGAATATTTGTAAGTATAAATATTTCTCAAATATTTCCAAAAGATATTTGAATATAAATACGTCCTCTTTGGATAGTTGAGGGAAAACATCATGATTAGTTTTGTAGTAATCTGAATAATCTTCTAATTGGCGATAAGATGTTTGGTTAGGCGAATGTTGTAGTGCACTTAGTAAATTATTCTCTTTATCATTGTGCGATCGAGTTGAGTTCAAATCCGAACGAACCCAAAGCAAGTGTTAGTGAATAAATTGTCAAGGGTATTTTATATATATGGAAGTATATGTAGCATGATTTCAAAAGGTATTTTGACATAAAAATCGGATATTTATTCTTAAGTCTCCTTAAAGGAAATTGATTTAAAATGAAAAGGTATTTTGACAAACAATTTGATAAATGAAAATTTTAAACTCTTGGATAGACAAGAGATAATTTAACTTAAGTTTTAAATGAGTTAAATATGGTAGGAAGGTTTTAATAAGCATTGCTTTATTAAAACCGTAATTTTTATATATGCATCTAAGTCGTGTAAACTATTTGGTACTATTGGGCCAACCGGTGAACATCTTTCCTTAGAAAACTTTAAGGTAAAGTGGTCAAAAGGTTGACTTAGTTTTATAACTCATATTTGGGGCTCCATTTGAATCTTAAAAATAATGACATTTTGTATGTACACTTAGAGTATAGAAAAATGCTATAAAAGTATGTAAAAGTGGAGTAAATTTCTAATTTAATGTTTTTTAAAGTTATGTCTTTATAAAATGTTTATAAACTTAAGTAAAAATTTGTGAAATAATTCATAAATAATTATAGTATTAAACGAAAGATTATAAATGAAAATGAAAGTGGTTTAGAAAGAGATTGGTGTAATTAAGAAACCAATCAGATTAAGTACATAAGTTTTACATAGATCATTTTATTCGCAAAGTTCTTAATCTAGGATTCGAATACATAACTTCGATGTGATTAACTCCAGTCCAAAAAATGATTTCTCACTTAATTCTTGTTAATGAACACTTGATTCGGATTCTTGATGTGATATTGAGGTTTCTATCATAGTATATGACTATGTAAGGAGAACAGATGTTTCTAATTGAGGAATCTAAACAGAGTCCACACTAGAGAGGTCAAGTGAGCGATACTAATTCAGAAGTAAAATTTATGTATCCAAGCAAGTGATCATATCAGATATTGCGTATAGATGACTTATGTAATCATATGGGGTTAAGCGTGTTTGTATAAATTATTGTGTGGCTTAGGAAATTATCTGTATCATTGGACAATCAAGAAAGTTCTGAACCTAAGCAAAATTCTAAATCTTCTTTGTTAGTCATTTAACATTTTAAATAAGGTTAAATATTAGTTAATTCCTTTATGAAATATGATTTGATCGTAGTGTGATTTTCTAGACTATGGTTTATTAAGCTGTCTATTAGGACTTAAACCCCGATACTTCTGAAAAAGGTTATTTCAAAAAGAATTCATGTAAGAAATAATAATATTATTATTATGAAAATTCGATGAAGTATTATTATTCCAGGATATTTGAAAAGAAGGTTTTGTTAAGCGGTTTCTCAAATATTTCTTAGTTATGACTAAATTTGGACGAATTATGGGTTTTTTGATTTGGAAGACTTATCAAGTATATGTATTTACTCTAGTTGTTGTTGTAGGAGGAACCGAAATTCTATTGGATGCTCCATGTTGTTTTAATTTTAGAGTTATATCATGCTTCGGTAGGAGAAGCCCGTTCCTTTGTCAATAATTGATTTTGGTTTAGATTTATTTCTCCTTGGAAGAATTTGAAAATATATTTTGAATATAAAAACCTGGGCATTTAGTTCAAAATTTATTATTTGAAATGATTGGATGGTTAGCATTTTATTACAAAGTATTCTCTGCATTTTTTGCATGTGGTTGTTATATTGTTTATGTTGCTGTTGCTTATGGTAGAAATAGCTAGTTTATTGCTCTTTTGTCAACATAGTCCTTTTTTCGATTAAGAGTATAAGTTAGGTACAAGGAAGCAAGAGATTGCTATTTGATTTCTTACGCACCTACATTTGCATCGAGATATTAATTAGCTCGTATCAAACTTAGAAGAGGTACATAGTAGATTTAGGTATTGGTGATCAATTGATGATTTTATACCCCAAATATGGGAGGCCACTTGGCTGTTGTTTTATTTTATTGGTTTGGGCTAGTGTGGCGAGTTGCAGTTCGGTTCTAACCGCGCAAAGGAGGTGCTACAGAAAATTTCTGTAATAGAAAGGACTTTTAAGGTTTAATAACCCATTTTAATCAATAGTTTTTTTAAACCTTAAGGGTTTGGAGACACTTACTTCTTTTGAGAATTTCGAGGACAAAATTCTTTTTAAAGGAGAGAATGTAACATTCTGGAATTTTAACATTTTGATTTTTAATATTTAATTAATTTTAAATATTTATATAATTGGGTTTTGAAGTTTGTTAACTTGAATTCAAATATAGTGATTATTTAAGTATTTTATTTGTGGATTATATATTAATTAAATAGATTTAATAGCCTTATTTAGCTCCTTTTAATTAATAAATAATAATAATGAACTCATTTTGTAAATTTATTTACAATAATAAATTGTTCGGATAAATATCGATTATGTGATCGAAAAATATAAAATGACATAAGCACATGAAATTATCATTTCGGGGAATTGTCTTGGATTTTGGCAAAACTAGTGCCATCTGGATTGAAATAATAAGGCGATGTACGCCGATGAGTTTCGTGGCGATCGAATGTATCGTGTGATCATGCGAGCTCGAAACATGTAATAGTCAATTTTAGAGAATTAAAATAATATAATTTGATTATAAAATCCAATTTTTGCATACGATGGAATTAGGTCTCGAAACTAGTTCCATTGAGTTTCGAATATAACTATTTGGTTAGCAACGTCAGTGAGCACTCCTTAGGGTCTGTGATTTCAAGGGGTATATGTTGGAGAAAATTCCTATATAAAGACCCTTGTTCTCTCTTCATCCTCTAAACTTAGAAACCTAAGATAGGCTCATCCAATGGCCATCTTTGCGCTGGACAATAGAGATCGAATTAGGTAAGGGGTCCAACTTGAAAAAGTTGTGTGAGGGCCTAGGGAGTGCATCGATGGTGGTGGATCAGCATTTGGAGGTGCGACGCAGCGTTGATTTGCAGTTGAACGTCACCGACGTTTTGACCTTGTTCTTGGTGATGACGAGGAGTTGGAGGTCGGGGTCGGCGACGTTAGGTCAGGGTGGGCAAGGGCTTCGATCCGACAGAGTTTGGGGGTCTATATTCGATAGCGATGGTGGTAGTTTCAAGCAAAACGACGACACATGTTGTGTTTGGTGTAATTAGCAATTAATTAGTTAATTAATAGTTGAAAGTTCATTACCCATATCTTGCTCATATGAGGTGGTAATTAGACACGGTCAATTATTTGGACTCGTAGGAACGTTAGCTACACATCAGAACTAGTTCGTCGAATTTATTTGAAATAAAACTGAAAGTCGTTTGATTTTAGACCAAACCGGAATGCTTTGACATCAACTAAAATTTTGGTGAATTAACTCACCTTTAAATAAACTATATGAAATCTGTGTTGTTATAGATTGTAATTGAACGCTTGGATGATAATTGATTGATTTAGCGAAGTATAGATTAGTGATAAAATTATACTGATTTAATTTAATTACGTTTAATGTAATTAAATTAGTTATACTTCGTTTGGGATATCTTTTTAGTAGAATAAAACTCCGTATTACTATAATCAAATTGAATAGATTATTTGGTCATCTATCGAGCAGAAATCATTTTGTGCTCGCAAAGTAAAATGATTAATATTATTTGACTATTTAGTTGGTTCTGAATTCCCACTTGATAGTGGATGACATAAATAATCATTTTTTTACAAGGACAAAAAGGAGAAGTCAGAGTGTTTTCGTAGCGAATAGGTCGCTACGTAACACTTCAAAAAATACACATACATATATGTGATTTATAGGAGACTTTTGTAGAGAGTCCTAAAGGGGTTCTCACTATTATTTAGTTATTATTATCTACATTTTATTTATATTCTTTTATTGCTTAGATTGATGTTTAGTTAAAATATTTGTGACATACTGTCTAAATTGTATAAGTGTCATTATAGCAACCTTCGCTATACCGTCACTCATGAAATATCATCTCCTTAAATCTTTACGTGTGTTGAACTTGTGCTTGTATTTTTACTAAATAAATGTTTGGCGGCATTTTTGCACTTTGAAAGTCGTTTAAACTGTATTTTCAAATATTTTAAAATTTTTGAAAATAAAAGTTAAATTGGTTAAAAATTTATAAAAGAAGTTATAAATTTGATTATTTATCTTCCAGGATAATTAATATTGTTTTAAGTTTACAAATGATTTAAAATTTGATTAATTCCCATTAGAGATTATTTACATTGTTTTAAAATTTATAAAATTATAAATTTAATTTATTATCCTTAGGGATAATTAATGTTGTTTGAAATATATAAAAATATTATATCTTGATTTATGGACTTTTGGGTTAATTGATGTGGTTTTAAAATTTATAAAAGAATCATATCGACTATTTTTTAGGGTGGTTAACATTGTTTAAAATTAATAAAAGCAATTAAATTTATTTATTACTTTCTGGGATAATAAATGTTGTTTAAAAAGTTATAGATGATAGTTTATAAATAAGAAAACCTTTAAAAAGAAATGTTTAAAAACAAAGCTAAATATAAATTATTTTGGGATTTATAGTAAACGATGTTTAATGATAAGTGTTTTTGGTCTTTTCTTTAATACACTTAGAAATAAAATTTGCCCCTTTAAAAGAATATTTTAAAGAGTGTTCTTAAAGTGTTCTACAAATATTTATGATGTGAAAATCAAGCACAAGTAAGAATAAAAAGTTTCAAATGCTTGATTCGTTTATTGGTGACAAGTGTATCTCCATACACAATCATTCGTTTACTTTCAACGGTTGATTTCTTAACTATTGATTTTGACATCATTCTTTATGCTTCGTCAATCTAAGATGATTTATCGTTTATTTTGAGTATTGGCATCTAACACTAACTAAAACCAAAGATGTGACGCCCCACCTCTATACTCACACTAACCAAGGACACTACTGGGTAATGCCGTCGAATAGCATGAAGAATAAGGTTGTTGAGGAGCGACCGTCTATATAATTACTTTGTGTAAGTATCGATATGTCATATAATATGACATGCATTTTATTTCAAGAGGAAATCCGACATATCAAATACAAACTCAAAGCTACTACACAATGGCTATGTGGCCTTCAAAAACAAATATAAAATAAGCACAACACAAATCAGTCATAGATATTCATATCAATAAGGTGGAAACATATATAAATATAATACATAGAAGTGTACATAGTAGTAGTGGTCATGCAAGATCCACTACATCACAAAAGAATAGGTTTAAGTGCTAGACAAAAGAATATTTATACATCAAGGAGTCTCTATCTCGAATGTATAAAAGTAAAAACTACCAAGCTAAAATTGTTAGCCAAAAGTCAGATGACGGACCCTGATAAGAAGTCAAGTAGAAGCACCTGAAACACCTTGATCTGACCTGAGTATTATTTAAGAAGAAAAATAACAAACGGATCAGTCTAGCTGTAAATACAAGATGAGATAGGATAAGAGATATGACAAAAATGTATGATTACAATAATTTCATACTGTGACAAGCATACATTAGATAAAAACAAAAATCATACAGTATCTCAAATCTTCTCAAAAACACCAAAAGAATGTCACGTTCTATATCCTTTTCACCAAACCTCAAATATTGACAAAACATATCAATGCCAATCGCAAAAATTGGTGAAACATAAATTCCAGAAATCAATAACCAGAAATCCAAAAAACATAAAGGGGGAGGCCAATCAAAAACGGAAGCATGAAAACTCACCAACAAGTGTATCATAAATGGGTCGCTATCCCACGGTTGCTAACCATGGAGTCGGTGCAACGACGTAGTACAGCGATACGCTCGAGGAACTTGAAACTCAAACAAGCCGGAACAACGACATAGTACAGTGATACATCCGATGAACCTGAAACTCAAATAAGCTGGAACAACGACGTAGTACAGTGGTACGCCCGATGAACCGACTTCATAAACCTACAGGTCTCTAGCCTATAAAAAATGAGAGGAAGCTCAACAGAACGGGTTACAGTGCCCCACAATGACAAAGAGACATCGCATATCACTAGTCTAAACCATAAAATGATCATCATTGATCAATAAGAAGTGTAAATTACACTAAGCTAGTAAATAAATGAGTTTAGCTTCATGTCACATAACCACTGGCTTAAGTTAAGTATTTACAAACAAATTGTAGAGTTCCACTCGAAAATTATCACAAGATTTCAATCGAACTAATCTAAGAATTAACCGACGAAGTAAACGCAAACGTTTCATACCACTTGTTTTGCTAAGTCGTTTAATTGGATATCTCGAACGAATGAGGTAAAGGTTTGTGTATACTAATAGATTTAGAAAACGGTTTTAAAAACGAGCTTTGTATTAAAAGTAACATTGAAATCATTTTTGTGAAAGAGTTGGAGTATTTACTACTAATATAGAAACTTTTTGTATTTTAAAGTGAAAAATCACAGAAATGATTGTAAACACAATCTATCACCAAAAATTCACATTCAACGAGGTGAATTAAATCCATGAAAATCGATATCAAATCCATCAAATGGATATTCCAAAAATCCAGAAAAAGAAGTCATCAAAGTTGATAATAAGTGATAACAACTAATTGGATCTACCAAAAATCGATATAAATGGAAACCCACATAAAATAAAAAATTTGGCAAATTGGCTGAATTTAACAGCTCCAGACGTATGGTGGTAATCCCAGACGTCTGAGTTGAAAGACTGGGATTTTCTTCCAAATCGTCCAAACGTCTGGGAAATAAGCTCAGACGTGTGAGCTATGAGTCTGGAATTTTTATTCTGTAGATTCAGACGTCTGAGCTAAATCTCAGGGCAAAATTTAGCCTAGGCCATTGATGGCCAAATTATTTCGAAAGCAATCGAATGAGCAATGATGGCTAAGGATTTATGCCAAGCGACAACCCATCCCTATGGACTCATCAATACACTCCTAACAACTTGTCCAAACATCCATAGTAGGATTTTCATAGATTTTGACTTCAAAATACCAAAAATTGGAAAATTCATCAAACCAATTCAATTCAAATGCAAACGGACATGAAATAGATGTTTGGAATTCATAGCTAACAACTGTCAAAGGTATAGACATAGATACGAGTTCAAGAACTCACCTTTAAATCCAAAAACAACGAATGAGAAGCTCAAAAACAATGGAAAGATCAACCATTTTTCAACTTCAAATCTAGAAGCTCCAATCTAAGATCACAAGAAAATATTTCTTAAGTTAGTTTATAGGAAATTTCTGTAAATTAAAGAGGAATTGAGATGGAGAAGATGAAGAGGATGCTTACCTAAGCTTCTCTTTGATTATGGACTTGAGTTTGAATTTCCTAATAAAACCAGGGTTTAGGAATTTTAATTTCTCATCTTTTCCTCCATTTCCTTTTGGCTTGAGAGTGTTAGGAAATTAGAAATGCAATGAATGAAGATGAGCGGAGTTAGGGTATTTGATAGAGGAGTTGGGTTCCTTGTTTGGTTAGTGGCCTGAAACCCAAACCCAAAGCCCCAAATGAAAATATCAAAACTCCAATCAACTCCAAATGTATCGATGTTTATACTCAAAAAGGTCGTAAACGCCATTTTGGACTCAATGGAAGTGGTCCCGATTCCTAATTCGACTGTATACAAAAAGTCACATTTCGGACTTTAATCCGACCAACGATGCTATATTTAAATAAAATTTAAATATACAGTCGTAAAATATGCGGGTTGTTACAGACTCCTCTCCTTAAAGAAATTGCATCCTCGCAATACTTAAGGAGACAATAAAGAGTAACAACCACTCTAAGGCATAATAACAAAAGAAAATTTTGAAGTGAGAAATTCACCTTAAGGAGCACGAGAGAGTAAGTCCGGATGTGTTTGGTCGACGTATTCTCTGGATTCCCAAGAACAATCCTTAGGATTTGAGGACCATTAAACCTTTAAAAGCGGAACATCTTTATTACAAAGGCATTTAACCTCCATAGCAATGACACGAATAGGATGTTGCTCATAAGTCAAATTAGTTGAAACTTCAATTTCTTCGATAACACCGGGCTCAAGAATGGAATCGGAATCCCCAAGGCATTTTCATGGTTGAGAGATGTGGAAAACTTCATAATAGAAAAAAATGAGCCAGTAATAAAAGGCGATAAGCCATGGAACCAATGCGTTCGGTAATGGAAAATGGGCCAATATATCGAGGTGCCAATTTTCCAAATCAACTGAAACACACAACACCCGTTATAGGTGAAACACGAATGAATACCAAATTTCCCACAGAAAATTCTAAATTCCTTCTTCAGTTATCAGTATAGGATTTTTGCCTACTTTGAGCTTTACTCATCCTATGACAAAATAAGGTCAATCGTTTCCTTGGAATCACGAATAAAATCTAGACCTAAAACCAGCTTCTCACCGGCTTCATGCCAACACGAAGGAGATCGGCATGGCCTTTCGTAGAGTGCCTCGAAAGATGCCATACCAATACTAGATTGGAAGCAATTATTGTAGGAAAACTCAACAAAAGAAATATGATCTTCCCGACTTCCACCAAAATCAAGAACACATGCACAAAGAAGATCTTTAAGAGTTTGATTCACATGCTCTATTTGTCCATCAGATTGAGGACGATACGCAGTGCTAACAGAGAAGGATGAGCATCAATTCTACATAAAATAAGAGATGAACATGAATCGGATTCACGATCTCGAATCTCACAAGTGGGCAAAGTCTCGAGATCATTCCATTCGGATATCATCATGGAAACAACCGCTTGTTTCTTTCGACTAAGGGCATCGGCAATACGATTTTCCTTTCCAAGAGTATAGAAAATATTAAGATCATAAGATGCAAGGAATTCGAACCAACGTTTTTGATGAAAAATAAGTTCCTTCTGAGAGAGCAAATACTTCAAAGATTTATGATTGGTGTAGAGAACAAATTTCTCTCCCAAAAGATAATAACGCCAAATTCTAAGAGCGGAAACAATGGCCGCGAGCACTAGATCATGAGTGGCATTTCTAGCCTCGGTAGGCTTTAATTGTATAGAAGCATAAGCGATAACCCATTCCCTTTTTGCATGAGAACGGCACCTAAACCAATACCACTAGTATAGGTACAAACAGTGAAGTCTTGGTTCCCTTTTGGAATCACAAAAATAGGAGCATCGGAAAGGAGTTCTTTTAATTGATCCTCTTTCTTGAAAAGCTAAGACTTTCAAAGTTATAATTAACTTTATGTAATCATCTTTTTAGAAAAATTTACTTATTTTAAGTCAATTTACTATGTCTGAGTGTCTCATCATGGCGTTTAGGAGATTCCTATCGATAACGTTGATCAGGCGCATCAACCAGAATTCTTAAAGCACTCAATGGGCAATACAACACAAATCATCTTCTATATGTTGAACATGTCTCTTAAAATTTTTACGAATTTTCTTTTCTCGTTTAAGAACAAAATCCAATTATATTTATAAATATATCTTATTAAAAAGATTTGCAAATTTCAAATTGTTGTTTTCATCCATAATCAATGAATACAACGGCGGACTCATCGAGATATTCGTAGAATACTCAATTCATAAGATGGATGAAATAAGCTGGACGAATTGAATGACATCACGAGTCATTCATAAGAATCATAATGAGTGCGGAATGCAGTAAGGGGAACGCTATCCTCCGCAACTCGTAGCTTATGAAAACTAGTGGCAGGCAAGGTCAAGCTGAAAAGACATTTGCACCTCACAATAGATCGCTTCGCTGGTAATCCTAAGACAAGCTCAAAGATACAGGGAAATTCTCAAATTACTTGAATGAGGGAAATAAAATCTTCCTCAACATGTGAGTTTAAAGAATGAAATGATGCCACAAAATTAGAATCAAAATCATTAAGAAAAATAGAACCTGCTTAACAGATTGAGGATGTCGAAGATGGATAGTCCTAGTGGGACATAAGATGCGGGCTTCATAATGATTAAGCCAATCCATTTTCAAAATCATTCCGAACCAAGGTAACGCATAACATGCAATCGGCTCGGAAAGCATAATCACATAAAATAATCTAGACATCTTTACAAAATAAACTGAGTGTTACAGATCCACCAACCGGATTCGTAATTCTCGGTGAAGTCATCAAAGCCATAACATTTAAAGAAAAAGTATCAACAAGTTCATTTGATATAAAGGAGCGAGATGCACCCGTGTCAAAAAGAACTCTAATGGAATGATCATGAAACATAATAATGCCATCAACGATAGAATGATAAATACCATGACCAAGAGAAGTGTCGCTAGGGACTAGCACAACATTCAGCTTTCCCTCCTTCTTACTTTGAAGTTTGGGACATGAAGATATATGATGACCCAAACTTTTGCAATAGCAGCAATAAAGAGGTTTCGGACACCTATTTGCATAATCGTCTTTAGAACCATAATTGTAGCATTCTTTATGATTAGAGGTAGGAGTCTTTGCTACCGAAGTTGCTTGCTTCCCTTTATTATTGGGGTTAGGCTTGAACTTAATAGGCCTCTTCTTGTTGATGTTTTGTTTGGCACCCATAACTTCAACATCACTTTCTTTATCGGCCTCTTCAAGTCAAAGAGCGATATCAACAAGCTGATCGAAAGAAACTTCTAGTTTCAGAAGCAAAGGCTTTTTGAGATTCTTATTTAAACCATAAATAAATCTTTGATTTTTCTTCAATGGAGTATTAATATACTCGAACCCATATTTATAGAGGGATTCAAAAGATGCGACATAGTCTGTCACAGAAGATTCACCTTGAATAAGGTCAATAAAGCGTCGGGCTAAAGTTACCTTTTCAGCTTCTAGACAAACTTCAACTCGAACCTTTCCTGGAATTGCTCCCAAGTAAGATCCACTTCGATAATTTCCAAAATAAAAAGCTCATACCAATCTAATGCTCTTTCCTGGAGCATGCTAAAAGCCACTTGGACTCGATGTAGATCAACAAGATTTATGCGAGAAAAGATGCAGTCGCATGATCTAAGCCAAGCTTGGACTTTTATAACGCTTTCGAAACCCTTGAATGGCTTTCCACCCAAATTGGTATAACCACTACACAAACGTGCAAACCCAAATTTAGAATGAGTAGGCTCTGGAATGGGCCCGACAGCTTGGGCATTCTTTACAAGATCTAAAAGCTGTTGGACAGACATGAATACGCCATTCTGAGGAGTGGCACTAGATTGACCAGCGCTGGGACGGTCAGGTCAAACCATTTCTCTTCTTTAAGAAAGAAAGAAGAGGAAAAGGTTATTCTCAGAATGAATATCAAACAAACTTGATTGATAAAACAAGGCATCATAAAAGAAAATAGGATAGAACGGGTCCTAAGACTCGGATTAAATCCTAAGGCACGATTTCTAAGAGAGAATTAGGATAATGATCCTTCTTATAATATTCTATATTGTTCTGAAGTTTGGCTCTAATACCAAGCTATGATGCCCTGCCTCTGTGCTCACACTAGCCAAGGACACTACCGGGTAATGTCGTTGACAGCACGAAGAATAAGACTATTGAGGAGCGACAATCTATGTAATTACTTTGTGCAAGTACTGATGTGTCAGATAGTATGACATGCATTTCATTTCAAGAGGAAATACGACATATCAAATACAAACTCAAAGCAACTACACAGTGGCTATGTGGCATTTGGAAACAAATATAAAATAAGCACAACACAAATCAGTCACAGATATTTATATCACTAAGGCGGAAACAAATATGATTATAACACATAGAAGTGTACATCAAAGTAGTGGTCATGCAAGATATGCTACATCACAAAAGAATAGGTTCAAGTCTTATAAAGAAGAATATTTATACATCAAGGAGTCTCTATCTCGAATGTATAAAAGCAAAAACTGCTAAGTTTAAGTAGTTAGCCAAAAGTCAGATGATGGACCCTAATAAGAAGTCAAGTAGAAGCACCTGAAACACCTCGGTCTGACCCGAGTATTATTTAAGAAGAAAAATAATAAACGGATCAGTCAAGATGTAAATATCATAGAAGATGAGATAGGATAAGAGATATGACAAAAATGTATGATAACAATAATGCCATACTGTGACAAGAATACATTAGATAACAAAAAAATAATACAATATCTCAAATCTCCTCAAAAACACCAAAAAGAATGTCACATTCTATAGCTTTTTCACCAAACCTCAAATATTGACAAAATATATCAATGCCAATTGCAAAATTTGGTGAAACACAAATTCCAAAAATCAATAATTAAAAATCCAGAAAACATAAATGGGGAGGTCTATCAAAAATGGGAGCATGAAAACTCACCAACACATGTATCATAAACGGGTCGCCATCCCATGGTCGCTAACCATAGAGCTGATGCAACGACATAGTTCAACGATACGCCCGAGGAACCTAAAACTCAAACAAGCCGTAACAACGACGTGGTACAACGATACGCCCGATGAACCTGAAACTCAAATAAGCTGGAACAACGACGTAGTACAGTGGTACGCCCGATGAACCAAACTCCATAAACCCATAGGTCGCTAGCCTATAAAAAATGAGACGAAGCTCAACGGAACCGGGTAGAGTCCCCCACGCGGACAAAGAGACATCGCATATCACTAGTCTAAACCATAAAATGATCATCATTGATCAATAAGAAGTGTAAATTATACTAAGCTAATAAATAAATGAGTATAGCTTCATGTCCCATAACCACTGGCTTAACTTACATATTTACAAATAAATTGTAGATTTCTGCTCGAAAATTGTGACAAGATTTCAATCGAACAAGTCTAAGAATTAACCGACGAAGTAAACGCAAGCGTTTCATACCACTTATTTTGCTAAGTCATTTAATTGGATTTCTCGAACGAATGAGGTAAAGGTTTGTGTATACTAATAGATTTGGAAAACGGTTTTAAAAACGAGCTTTGTATTAAAGGTAACGTTGAAATCATTTTTGTGAAAGAGTTGGAGTATTTACTACTAGTAAATATTTCTAAGTGACAAATCACTGAAATGATTGTAAAAATAATCTACCACCAAAAATTCACATTCGACGACGTGAATTAAATCCATGAAAATCATTATCAAATCTATCAAATGGACATTCCCAAAAATCCAAAAAAGTGATCAAAGTTGATATTAAGCAATAACAACTAATCGGACTACCAAAAATCGATATAAAATGGATACCCACATAAAATAGGCAAATTGGCTGAATTTAACAGCTCCGGACATTTAGTGGTTATCCCAGATGTCTGACCTGAAAGACTAGAATTTTCTTCCAGATTGCCCATAGTCTGGGAAATAAGCTCAAACGTCTGAGCTATGAGTCCGCAATTTTTATTACGTAGTTTCAGACGTCTGAGCATACTATCAGACGTTTGAGCTGAAGCTCAGTGCAAGATTTAGCCTAGGCCATTGATGGTCAAATTAT
Source organism: Allium cepa (assembly GCA_030765085.1). Taxonomy (NCBI): domain Eukaryota; kingdom Viridiplantae; phylum Streptophyta; class Magnoliopsida; order Asparagales; family Amaryllidaceae; genus Allium; species Allium cepa. The sequence continues at coordinate 327,331,159 of CM060932.1, forward strand.
CTCGAAAGCGATCGAATGAGCGATGATGGCTAGGGATTTATGCGAAGCGACAACCCAACCCTATGGATTCATTAATACACTCCAAACAACATGTCCAAACATCCATAGTAGGATTTTCATAGATTTTGACTTCAAAATACCAAAAATTGAAAAATTCATCAAACCAATTCAATTCAAAAGCAAATGGACATGAAATAGATATTAGGAATTCATCCTAACAACTATCAAAGGTATAGACATAGATGTGAGTTCAAGAACTCACCTTTAAACCAAAAACAACGAATGAGAAGCTCAAAAACAAAGGAAAGATCAACCACTCTTCAACTTCAATGCTAGAAGCTCCAATCTAAGATCACAAGCAAATATTTCCTAAGTTAGATTATAGGAAATTTCTGAAAATTGAAGCGGAATCGAGATGAAGAAGATGAAGAGGATGCTTACCTAAGCTTCCCTTTGATTTTGGACTTGAATTTGAATTTCCTAATAAAACTAGGTTTTGAAATTTTAATTTCTCATCTTTTCCCCCATTTCCTTTTAGCTTGAGAGTGTTAACAAATTAGAAATGAAATGAATGAAGATGAGCGGAGTTAGAGTATTTGATAGAGGAGTTGGGTTTCTTATTTGGTCAATGGGCTGAAACCCAAACCCAAAGCCCCGAATAAAAATATCAAAATTCTAATCAACTCCAAACACATTGATGTTTATACTCAAAAAGGTCACAAATGTCATTTTGGACTCAATGGAAGTGGTCCCGAGTCCTAATTCAACTGTTTACAAAAAGTCACATTTTGGACTTTAATCCGACCAACGATGCTATATTTAAATAAAACATTTAAATATACAATCGTAAAATATGCGGGTTGTTACAAAAGAGAAAGTGGAAGCCAATCCATGTGGATCACACACTTTATGATACATTCACATTAATATAGAAAGTTGTTGGTAGCGTGCATGTGTTGATGTTATTATATTCGGATGCTCGTGTGAGGTGGGATCCAACTTGGAAGTTTCCGAGAGTGATGCGTGTTTGACATGGGCTCTTAAGTATATCTTATCTAGAGGTATACTTTCGGTGTAGGGGGTGCACCCTCCAAGTAATGTTGCATAAATTCATTCTTCTTGTTTCGATTCGAACATTGGAATTTAACTTTTCTTCTTTTGTGTTTTGTCAATTCAAGACGATTTGTTGCTTATTTGATCATTGATATTCTTTATCAGAGATGACTAAAACCAAAGGGCAAGAGGAAGCCAAGCTATGTGAGGTTACTCCGACTAGGTTATCTTCACACCTAATCCAAATTTGATTCGGTTGTATGCATTCGAAGATGTGAAATACTTGGATTCTTAGTATGAATGGCGGGTTCTGGCTTAGACATATCCGAGAGCCATCATCGTTCTCAGGTATATTTCTAGAGATATACTTTTGGTAAGTGGTGCACCCTCATAGTCATTGTTATAAATTTACTATTATCCTTATTTTATTCAAATCTTTGAATTGCTTTCTTAATTCCATCGAGAAGTGTCTGAAGCTCATCTCGATGTTTAATTATTTATGTCCATTCTTTAACTTTGGATTTGATATTGTATGTGTTCATCCTTTCTTGATTGGATTGTTGTTCTGATTTTTTTTCCATATATCCACGCATAGTAGTTGTTCTTGTGAGGTAAAAACTCGTTATGTGTTTAGCGCATGGTCTTATAGAATTATTAAATGTTCACCATATTACTTGAGTTTTCTCGTGCTTGTTTTCCAGACTGATCCGGGTGTTATTTTATTACAATGTTCGGGTTATACCGAGTATTTTTACAGTTTGTTGGTGGGACATGGAGCTCATGGAGTAGAGCTCGATGTTCACCTACCTTAATACTTTTATTTCCATTGTATTATTATATCATACCAATCAGCAATTATAAGCTCAAAAATTTATAACTGTCCAGCTGATGAGGTTTTTTTCTAACTCTAATGTACTTTGTATCTTGGAGGGATATATTATATCGTCTTTATTATATTATATGTTATCGTTTCCGTTGTGAGATTTTGTTTTCTCTGTTTGTTCTTTTATTTTTGCCCTAGCAATCTGCCTTTTCGACGATTGGATGTTCGACATTGGAATACCATGGATGTATGTGGTACCGACTTTCGATTGTCGAAAAGGCAGGTCGTTACAACTGCTCTCCCACGCCTTTGTGCTTGGATTTGGATCTTGTACATTATGGATCTCCAATTCTACTGGCGAGTTCTCTTATAAATACAACCTCTGTGACAACTAAGAAAGGACTTTTGGCACTTCTCCTTCTTCATCCCCTTTCTCTCTTTACATAGCCACTAAGGCAATTATTGTCAGTTCCAGGATTAAGAACATGATAATTCTTTATACTTGTGATTTAAATCTCTCTCAAACCCATGGTCAATAAAAATATAAAGTGGATGTAGGCCAGAGATTGCCGAACTATTATAAATATTCTTATGTGTTCTTTACTTTCTGGCTATTTTCTACTAGTTCTCTACATTTCAATGGGTTTTTAGGTGTTGTGCCATTTTTGGCGTCAACGGTAATTTTGTCTGGTTATACAAATAAAAAGGCTTGTTAGGGGCAATCACACTCGAATATTCCCTTGGGCTTACACCAATACATATTCTTACCTCATATAGTACATTAATCTCGATACTTTATAAAATAATAAACACATGGGTTTCTAGAATAAAATAATAAATAATATAAACAAAGAATACAGAGCCTCAGAACGTAGTGAAACATATAATATCATAATATATACATCACAAAATAATGCAGAGTATATCTCATAATAAGGATATATAACATCATCAATATAAGTGTACCACACTATATACATGATACCGCCATATATCAATATAACTATATAAAAGATAACTAGTATCAATATCGTCTTCTTTTCCATCATCTACTCAAGTCCTGAGAAAAATATAAATCGTGATAACATATCCTGTCAAAAACAACCTCAGTCCAATCCGAGATTGTTAAACAAATAACATACCCCAGGTCAGGCTAGAATTAGCTGTAAGTGTAATATTGTGCAATATAATAGCATGATGATGACATATGTAAATAAATATGGGTAAATATCGCACATTCGATAACTACCCATCTTGTATCTCAAGCTCACAACGTCATAACCCCTTGTTATGTCTATAATAATGTGTCTCACAGTCGTGGATCTACTTAACTCTGATTCACTCCCAATCACAATTATTTCATATCATACTTAATATTAAGCACACATTATTTTAAGTTTGATCGATAAGTATCTATATATAAATAACCGGTACACCTTAATCATTTGATCTGTACCAGAAGCTAAATCAATACCAAATAATGCCGATATGGTAAGATATGAGTTAATACAACATGAATTATGAATAAGATTCTTAAGGGTAAGTGCACGATGTGCAAGATTCCCAAAACAACTATTGGATTACAAATATGTATATACTACAACATGAGTTACAACAATTTTGCTAAGGGTATACAAATCAAGAATTAAATGAAAAAATGTAGGCCCACTTTAAAAACAATGTTTTTAGCATAGAGAAGGATAAAATTTACAAACTCTTAAATAGAGGTTGTTTCTTATATTCTTAGCTTTCGAGAAAGTGCAAGATTGTTGAAATCAAACAAACCGTTTGAAAATTATGGTAGAATAAAGTCTACACTGTTTTGAATGGTTTACATATTCAGGACAACGATACACTAACTTGTTTACTTAATTTTAACCTTAATAAACTTTTCTATTTTGCATTGTACTTAAACGATAAATTATTCTCCAAATACATAGCTTTATAACTGATTTAAATCATCAAAAATGCATTGACGGTTTGAGATTTATGATTCTTGGTGTGACTGCTGGAAATGACTGAGTCGCATGCTTCATCGTTTTCTTTAAAATGATTCACGGCTTAGGCCCAAGGTGCAAGGCTAGCTATCAACCGCTCCGTCTCCAGGATAAAATAGCCCCTAAAATTTAATTCGTTTGTTGTTTGCACAATAGCAAATCGTTCTAAATTTAGCACTTTCTAATTTAAAGCTTGGAAGAATGTAGCAGGGAGATAAATGAAAGAGGGAGAAGAAGAAGAATGAAAATCTATTTTCGTGTTTTTTTCCTTCTGTACATCTATCATTTAAATAAAAAGAACAAAAATTGTATGTGTTGCTAAAATAAGAGATTGTTAACGAATCTGAAATTATTGTCATTCATTATGAATTTTATTACCATTAATTTTTTACAATGACTTAATAAATAGCTCATAAATATATTACCGTTATACAATGTTATTCATTACAAATTTTATTACCATTAGTTTTTGCAATGGCTTAATAATAATAACTCAAAATATATTACCGTCATATAGCATCATTCATTACGAATTATATTACCATTAATTTTGTTTAAATCAATTCACTCAAAATTCCAATAATCCCCCACTTGAATTATTAAAATAGCATTTCCAAGCTATTTCTAAAAATATAGGATTGTGCATAAACAAAGGTATCTTTCGATTTGAATTTTTGCATAGTGAGTAAGATTTAGTATATACTAGAGTGACAAGTAATCTTGAATTTTATCTCCAACATCAAACCATACACAAATTTTCTAAAGTGCTTTCAGCTAATACACGCATTAATGGTCATGCACGTCATTCTAATTTAATGAACGCTCTAGAAAAACTTTTGCCCCTAAAGTTTTCATAGAAACAACCTCATTCCCACATTGACAAAGGTGTGTCTATCTGGAGTACTCCTATAGCTAGGCACCCCACTCCACATAGAGTATATATCTCATTCAGAGTTTCTATTACCTCATCCTCCAATTGCTACAGGAATACGTTCTTCTAAACATTTTATAATATTGCATGTTCATCTCTTATCACTTCACAACTTACTATTTACCCATTAAACCTAGTTCTTGCAATCTCCAGTCATATAGGTTGGGTTACCATTATGAGTGTCTAAGTGTAATAGTCTCATCCTTTTGGATGTTTTATGGACTTTCTCTCTAGCCAATCCTTTCATCAAATGATCTACCAGATTTTCATCAGCGAATACGATCCATTCTAACAACACATGAAGAGAGTGAGTCTTATAGTGTTGTGCTTATGACGTATCTATTGTCTCTTAGCGTTATAATAATAGTTCTAAAATTTTGCAGTAGCCGCGGTACTACTGCAATGGATCAATAAAGCAATATCGATTTTTCCCATAAAGGAATATTAATCATCAAATTTCTTAAGTAATCCGCTTCTTCGCTAGCTGTTGCTAGAGCTATCATCTCAGACTCCATAGTGGACTGAGTTAAAAAATTCTAGTTTTTGGATTTCTAAGAAATAGCCCTACCAGTTATACTAAAAATATAGCCGTTGGTTGCTTTAGAATCATCAAATAAAGTATTCATGCCTGCATCATGTGTCCTTCAAATACAACAGGAAACTTTCCATAATGTAGTCTAAAGTTCTTGGTTCGTTTTAGGTATCTCATGTCCCTTTGAATAGCATGCCAATGCTCATACTAGGTCTACTAGTGAACCTGCATGATAATCCCATGACATATGCTATGTCAGGTCTAGTGCAAGCAGTGGCTACCGAAGGCTGCCAATGATGCTCACACAGTCAGACTATGTTGCACCTTTACCAGTATTCTTAAATAGTTTTACACTTGGATCATACTGTGATATCCTAGAATTTCAAGGAATTTAAAATGTGATAATCTCTGAATTTAAATTATTTGAAATTGATAAAATTGTTATTTTCAAATATAAATTACCAAATAATAATAATGTGATGTTTTAATTATGGTTATAGATTGACTTTTAATAAGAATAATTATTTAAATTGTGTTATTGTATATATTTGATTTTAAATAGACTTATTATTTTAAAAAAATTAATAAGTGTCGTTTAACTTTTTTTTTTTTATATATATATATATGTATTAAGTTGTTTTAAATGGAATAATCAATTTCAAATTTAATAATGTGTTTATTTTAAATATATAAATGTTTGAGTTGATTTTTAAATTAATTTAAAGTAAAATTTGAATTTGAATCTAGATTTAAATTTGAATCGTTAAAGATAAATATTTTAATATATTTTGATATGAAACGTATGAATAAGTTTTTATTTAAATAAGATTTTGTGTTATATTATTTTCCTTAAAGAATATTATTTATATAAATTTAGAAAGTGTTTATTTAATAATCCATAAATACAAAAGTTATATTAGCATTTAAAAATGGATTAAATGTATGTCATGTACGATTTTATTTAAATTATAGTTGGTTTATATTTTATTCTTTTAAAAAAAATTATTTCTATTAATAAGAAAGACATTTAAAATATATTTATTAATTAGGAAAATTCATAATAAAAGCTTTTAAATCATTTTAAAACAAATGAAAATTAAGTAAGGACATGTGTTGAATTTTTAAGCATGTTAATACATGTGTTAAGTAATTAATTAATATTAACAAGTGATTTATTTTCCATTGTTCTTTAATCTAAATAAATTTTAATACAAATCTATATAAATCTATATCCTTCTCTCCTTCCATTTTCTTTGATTCATTTTAACATTTTTAAATACAAACCAAAACCAGAAAATTTACCAAACCTGAAATTCATTTCCTAATCTACAACCTGAAATCTCCTCAAACCAAATATGCAATGCAAAACCAAAGCCTGAATTTCTCAAAACCAAAACCTGTCACATTTTTTTTCAAATATGCAATGGAAACACTCCTCAAACCTGAAATCATTTTCAAAAACCCAAACTCAAGTTCAAATGCCTGAAACCATATCTCAAACCAGATTTTCAAATGCAAGCTTGTAACATCCATCAAGCTCTGTAAACAACCAAAGTCTGCTGCCATTTTACAAGTTCTAGAGCAAGTCTGTAATTACTTTCAAGAGTGCATGCAAGTAAATCTGAGGCAGAATCAAATTTAAATGGATTTCCAGTGCAAAACTTTCAAGTTTTCAAAGCTTTTCAAATTTTCAAAGAAATCAAGGCATTCAGTTTCAAAGTTCCCAGTTTTTCAAGCTTTGTCAAAAAATACTTTAGTTCTCTGCATTTCTTCCAAAGGTGAGTAAACCTTTAAATTAAAAACCTAAGTATCAAATATCTGTTGCATGTGAATTGATGTGTTGATGATTGCTTTGCATGTAAGTATTTATGTAAGCCTTTGTATATCTTGAAGGTATGCATATCTTTTGATTTTAGACATCTTATTCTTAGTCCAATCCTCTGCCTTTAAACTGTGAACATGAAACCCCTTTAGATTTGATGCAGATGATATATGTTTGAAGTAAATTTGGAATGTATGTTTGAAATATATATGCATGTTTATTTTTAGACTGAATACATGTATATATGAATGTTGAAGCCATGTGTGCATGTGTGATTTATCCTTGTGAATAATTACAGAGTTCGATTTTGATAAAATTTCAAAAATCTCTTCTCCAGTTCTCTGTTAGCTTAGTTTTCAAACAATTTAAGTTTTTGAAACAGAAACTAGAATTTAAAAATAATCTCAAAATGTTTGGTACATATATTATCTGGAAATCAAGAATTCCAGTAAAACTTCCAAACATGTTAAATTCAAGTATCAAATTTCTTTGATCCATTTTGATAATATGAATCACTGTCCTAAATCAGAATTTTTAGTGTGGTTTTGAGGGTGTAGTTCTTAGATGACCAAATTTTGGTTTTTGGATGATCTCTGGTGATTGGAGTGTTTCTGGTGGTCGAAGTCTTTCCTGGATCTAGATGTATGATCAGGGAAGTAAGCAAAAAGGGTAGACATGAGGATAGTTCGTCGTGGCGGCGATGACAGGTTGAACTAATTTTTTTACCTAGTTTGGTTCAAGGTATGATTGGGGATCGTTTCTTCACCTATGGTTGATCGAGTGGATCGAGGTTGAAGGGATTTGTTGCGTAGGAGCTTGGCAAGGTGTGGATGAAGTGGTTCATTTTTCGGTGGCCAGAATCGATGGAGCGAGGCTTTTTCTGGCAATGGGTTAAGATCCAGTTTCAACTGGATAGTTCAATCTTGAATCATGGCTTGTGGTAGTGCATTGATGATTGTGATGGATTGCTGGAGCAATCGTGGTTGTGTAGGAGATTCTGGCGATGGTTGGAAGTTCATCATCGAATGGTGCGGGTGCACAGTGGCATGGTGGTGGCAGTGATGTCTGGGTTTTTGTATTGGTTTGTTGTCTCGAAGATGGCTTCGGGGTAATAGGATTTTGACTCAAGTTATCTCTGGGGTCATTTGCAAAGCTTGAATGAACTGTTAAGTTTTAACAGTTTTAAAATTTTAAATCAAACAGTTTTTAAATTTAAGTTAAAATGTTTTAAGAAGAAGAAGAGATGCGGATGTACTTGGTTTTGTTTCAAGTACACATGGGTTAAACCCAAAGCAAATGTATAACCAATTTTTAAATTTAAATAAAAGTAAGTTTTAAAACTTTAAATAATCAAGTTAAATCATTTTATTGAAATTCATTTCTTTGTAATGAATGTTTTGAATAAATGAAGTTGTATGATTTGTTAACTTAGATGTTTTAAGTTAAATCCTTAAAGTTATTTTCAAACTTAATTTAAAATGTAAAAAGGTAATTAATAAGGAAATGATTTATCTTAAAAATTTAATTCGATTTTGATAATAAATGGGATAATTAAAGAGTGATTAACTAATTGAATTAGTTAATGATTAGTGATTTATAAATTAACAATTAAGGTTTTCAAGTGATTTATTAACTTGAGATTAAGGATTTTTAATTAATAATTAGAGATAAGTAATTAATGATTATTTTATTTTAAAACTTAATTAATGATTCAATTAAGTAAAGTTAATTACCAAGATAAAATGATTTTAAAGATAATTAAAGATAATGTTTTATCTTAAGGTTAATTAAGATTTTAATGAGTTGGGATTAATTAATTTAATTAAGAAAGTTTAAGTTTAGTTAGTTAATTTAATTAATTATTGATAAGGATTAATTAATTAATTTAATCAACTAATAATTATGATGGATTAATTAATAATTAGAAATTAATTAATTTGTAATTAGAAATTAATTAATTAAGTAATTAAGGGTTAATTAAATTGGTAATTAAGAATTACTTAATAAAGTTTTATTAAGCAATAATTAAGTTTTCTTAATTAAGAGATTATTAATCTATAATTAAAGTTAATTAAGGATTAATTAACTATTATTAAAGGTTAATTAATTGTCATTAAGGATTGATTAATTTGTAATTATGGATTAATTAATTTGTAATTAAGGTTGTTAATTAATAATTAAGTTTTATTAATTAATAATTCAGAGATAATTAATTAGTTAATTAAGGTTAATTAATTAATTATAAAAGTAATTAAGGATTGATTACTTTGCATTAAAGGATATTGATTAATAATTAAGGTTTATTAATTAATAGTTAAAGGATAATTAATCTGTAATTAAAGATTAATTGATTTGTTTTAAAGAGTAATTAAGGGATGAGTTACTCAGTTGTGATTAATGAGGTGAATTTGATTAATTTAAGTTAATTAATTTGTTAATTAATTAAGGACAGTCACCTGGTAATTGATTAAGTATAATTACTTAATGAGATTTGATAAGGGTAATTACTTAGTGTAAGTAATCGATAAATAAATTATTGGATGTAATTGATATAAGGGAAATTACTTAATGGAAAGGAATTTAAAAGGATAATTACTTGGTAGAAGTAATTAAGGAGCAATTACTTGGTATAATTGATCAGAGGATTTATAAATTAATTAAGAGTTAATTAAGAAGTAATTAAGAATAGTTAATAACTGTTAGGATTAATTAAAGTTGATTAATGAAAATAATTAATTAAAATATAATTAATAAATGTAATTAATTAAGGGTTAATGTAATTAATTACAGTTAATTAATTAATAAAAGTAATTAAAGGTTAATTCCTGTAAATGGTTAAGAATAATTAATTTGTGTAATTAATTAAAGGACAATTGCTTTATGTAATTGATGGATAATTAATTAAGAGTGATTAATATTTAAAGGAATGATTAATTAATTGAATGGATTGTAATTAATTAATGCTTTATTAAGCAGAATTTGGTAATTAATTCTTAAGTAATTAATTTAATTTAAGTTGATTAAATTAATTATAATATGGATTAATAATGGTTGCTTATGGATAATTGTTTGAGTTGAATATTTGATTTGGTTGATATCTATGGGATGATATGCTATGATATTCTATGATGTGATATTGGATATATCCATGATAAATGTGTGATATTTATCTGTATTAATGCTGTGTGAATTCAAGTATTGAATTGAATTGAATTAAATTGTTTAAACCTTAAACAACTTGGCCTTTACAATACTTTGGATTTCGATGAGACCGGGATTGGGTTTCCAGATTTGGATATCCGAAAACCACATCAATCCAAGTTAAACAATAGGTCGTGACATCTCAAAGTGAAGATCGAGATGGAGGTTTAAAGTGCAAGGGTTATTGTCGTTAACTTCAAGGGTAATTCCAAAATGAGTGTAACGAGATAATGCCTTCGGTTTCGTTCGAGCCTGGAACGAACTTGTATGGATTGAATGCTTTCAGAACATCATTAGATGGACATGAGCATTCTAAGATAGATGTGTTCTATTAAAGGTAATCTTAGCCTTAAGCCTCATCAACCGGGAATGGCTAAAACTGGGGAGGTGCGACAAGACTAAGTGGGTAGCATCCAAGTAGGATGAGATGAACCCCTGTCTAGAGTCCCTTTTTATTCAGCTGTAAGAGCAGTTGGTTCGAAACAACTGTGGGGTTATCTTGTTCGGGACTGTCCAGTAAGGGATGGTTCCGGTTTTGTGTTGCAGGGGATTGGGAGTAATCCTCGGTACGATGATCTTGGCAACGTACTGTGACGGGTGGTACCCCAGTAGCCCTGCCATTATATGGAAATCCAAACTCCAATAAGCGCCTTCGGATTTGATTGTATAACCCACATTGTGGCTAGTATGTTGGAATTTAATAAATGTAACAATTTCGGCTATTTCATATTTATTGAAAACCCTAGACCCTATTATAATATCACTGAATTTCCTATCAAAGTTATGGTTAGCGTAAGGTAAAAACTTACCCATATTTGTGTGTGGGAAGTCTTACGTGATACCTTTGTTTTTCAAAGGTTTTTAAAGTTAAGCAACTTTAACTCGTTTACTCACACCAGACCCATGTCTGACATAGAGTTTATTTCTATTTTTCTAAACTCTTGGATACTCAAATTTTTACGAGTAGCCAAGGGATTTAGGTTTGCTTTGACGAATTCTGGAGGAGCAATGGGGCAGGAGGCTTCAGCGTTTGTAGATATATTGTGGTTCCGCTGTGTTGATCTCTGTGATGTTATCTGTGTTGTACTTGAGTTGTAATAACTAGACAGGTGTTTATAACTGTCTAGTATGTGTTGTATAAGCTGTGTATCTCTGATGTATATGATACTATGTAATATCTTATGCGATATAAATATAACTTATTCGTTCCGCTGTGAGAATCTGATGTTGTTTAGTTCTTTCTTTTCTATCTTTTCTCTTTTCTATCCCTTTCTTTCTTACTAATGATGCGTCATTCTGTGGAATGAACGGCGGGTCATTACACATACGGTGTACAAGCAGGTTTACAGTCAAAGTAATTGTATTTCCTTAATAACTTCTCTAGGGCTATCAATGAATAACCGAAAAATCCAAAACTCATTCGTATCCGCATCCGCATCTGCCTCCGCCTCCGCCTCCGAAAAGTAGATAAATATCCGATATTCGAAAAAATGAATGTGCTGCATCCAAAAACTATCCATCTAGTTTTTCAAAATTATAGTTCAAATTATGTGTATTTTAGTGGAGTAAAAGATATTCATTCATTATTTTGTTAAGTTAGTAGTTTATGTTATATACGCTTAATACTTATTAACTGCTTGAAACTATTTATTCTCATCATATTTGTTAATTTTTAACACTTTTATAACAATAAAATTGAAATATATTGATGTTAAACTAAAATTTTCCTAACTCTTGATTTTTCAATCTTTAGCGGATTGGATAATTATCCGATATCCGTTTGTATCAGTGGATGCGGATATCCACTACCCGAAAATGATTTCGGATGCGGATGCGGATATGAGACTATCCACATCTGAAAGTATCCGTTGACATGCTTAATCTTCTCAATATAATGATATTAAAGAAATTCTTTTATTAGACTTACTAATATTAATACTAAGGATTACACTCGCTTCTCCTAGGTCTTTCATATCAAATTTGACACTTAAAAGTGATTTAACCGTATCAATAACATGAATGTTTGAATCAAAAATGAGTAGATCATCTACATACAAAGATATAATAGTGCAAATGTCATCCCATATTTAAAATGAATATATTTGTCACTCTTATTAACTTTGAAACCATGTGAAATAATCAAGTTGTTTAATTTTTCGTGCCATTGTTTAGGAGCTTGTTTTAGACCATATAAAGATTTATCTAACTTGTGAAACTTATGTTCCTGTCCGTGTATTACAAAACCTTCAGGTTTGTCCATATAAATTTTCTCGTCTAAATCACTGTTTAAATATGCAATTTTAACATTCATTTGTGTATTATCAAATCATGAATAGAAGCAAGTGAAATCAATACTCGAATAGATGTAATTGTAGTTACATGTGAAAAGATATAAAAAAAAAGTCTATATTTTCGCTTTGCTTAAAAGCCTTAACTAAGACGGGCTTTATATTTATCAACTATTTCATCAAGTTTAATTTCTTTTTTAGTAGCCTTTACAGCTTATGGTCTTACAACCAAGTGGAAAATTAACTAAGTGCCAAGTCTTATTGGATTCAAGAGAATCAGTCTCATCATTGATAGTCTCTTGCCAAAATTCAGCATCTAATGAAGATAAGGCTTCTAATTGGAGATTTAAGGGGTCCTCCTCTAAAGTTTAAGCACAAAAATCTAAACCATATTGTTTTGCAATCCTACCCCTTTTACTTCTCCTAGTTTTGTTTTCAAAAGTATCATTTTTTTCATTTCTTACGAAAATAATATTATTACATATGTTCCCACTAATCCTTAATTTAAAAAGAAATTTCAGTTCAAAAAATTAGCATCATTAGATTCTATTATAGTGTGTGCATTCAGATCATATAATCTATATGCTTTGCTATTAATAGCACAGCCAATAAATACACATTCATACGCTCTACTTGCTAATTCAATTCTTTCAGGGCCAGGCATACGAATGTATGATAAACAACCCCAAGTTCTAAAATATGATACATCTAGTTTATGATTTTTTAATCTCGTAGGGAGAAACTTTGCTCTTAGATTTAGGAATTCTATTCAACAGATACCATATAGTTAACAAGATTTCCCTCATCAATGTGATGTTGTACCTAAATTAAGTAAAATGGCTACAATTAATTAGTTAAAGTCGTATTTTTTCTTTCATCTTTACCATTTATTTTAGGTGAGTAAGGTGCAGTTCGTTCATGTATTATACCATGTGAATTATATAATTCAATAAGCATATTGGATCCATATTCAATGCCCCTACCACTACGTAGTCTTTTAACTTTCTTACCAAACTGATTTTCAATTCCAATTATAAAAGATTTAAACATTTCAAATGCATCGCTTTTATTTTTATTAGGTACACATAAGTAAAATCAAAGCAGTCATAAATAAATGTGATAAAATTGCAATTCCCATTTCTAGTTAAAGTTCCATCTAGTTCACATATATCAAAATGAATCAACTTTAAGGTTTTAGATTCCCTAATTACAGATTTATGTGGAGTTTTTGTAAGTTTGGCTTAGCTACAAAAATCACATTTTTCAAAATCCTTTAAAAACATAATAGGAATTAATCCTAAGCTACTTATATTCTTTATTATACGTTTGTTAATATGATAGAGTCTAACATGCCATATATTAATTGAACACAACATATAAGCGGAATGAGATACTTTATTAGTTTCAACATTTAACTTAAACATGCCCTTAGTAGCATAACCCCTACCCATAAACATTTCATTCACAGTGATGGTGTACAAATCAGCCCCCATAGTTTGAGTAAATCCAGCCTTATTAAGAAGATAATACGCCATCTCTAGAGTATACATCATGTCCTTCAGCATGATAGTTTTTCCAAAAGTAAACTTTAGCCCAACGCTTCCAATCCCAACAATAGTCATGGTGTGAGAGTCTCCCAACAGCACATTCTTATCCTCAACATTCGTATATGTTTTGAACATAGCACGGTCATAGAAGACATAACATGTAGCACCAGTATCGACTCATTATCCTTCTAATCCCCCTATAAGGTTGATCTCTATAATCATAGTAGTTAGTGCTGATCTTTGGTTAGGTTTGCATGAGGAGCAGGATGAGGCATGTTTTGATACTTTAGTGCCAAATGACCTGGTTTATTACATGTATAAAAAATAATTGAACAGAATTATTCTTTAAGGGTAGTTGTTGCTGTGATGCAATATTGTTCCTTTGAAGGTTCTCATTCTTGTTGCGGTTCTGATTAGGCTTAGGAATTTGATTCTTAAAGCTTTTGGGATTTAGTTTCAGAACTTCAGCCTTCTTAGTATTACTGGAAACATTAAGCACTACCTCTTTCATATCATGTTTTTGGGGTTCCTTCTCAATTCTGAGGCTGGTGATCAAACTTTCAAGTGATTTTTTTCTTATTTTTATGTCTAAACTTATTTTTGAACTCTTTTCAACTAAGAGGCAATTTATCAATAAGTATTGTAACTTAAAACTGTACATGGATAGTCATACCTTCGAAGATGATCTCATGAGCTATTTTCTGAAGCTCATGAGACCATGTCTCTACTAACCTGTCATCAGATATCTGATATTTGAGGTAGCGGCTAACTGCGTATTTCTTGCTCCAGCTTCCTCTATGTCATGCTTCTTCTGAAGCGCCTCTCATATCTCCTTCGCCGATTTATTCTCTATAGTCACGTTTGATCCAGGATTGCTGCTCCTTTCCCTCTACTTCGGTGGGTGGATTAGATAGTGGCAATATGCCAGTATTTAGAACATAGACCACCTTGTTTATTGTCAGGAAAAATTTCATCTTCTGCCTCCATCTTATGAAGTGTAGCCTCTCGAATTTGAAGGGCCTGTTAGTGTCTGAGAGCACCATTCCAATAAAATCATCAGTCATGGCCATTTGCAGCAAGTGGAATCGTCTTAAATCCTTGGTGTGACTACTGAAAAAGGCTGAGCCCTAAGAGAAAAGGCTAGATATCAACCCTCCGTTCATAGGATAAAACAACCTTTAAAAGTTGGTCCATTTGCAGTTTGCACAATAACAGATCATTCTGAATTTAGCACTTTCTAATTTAATTGCTTGGAAGAATTCTACAGAGAGAGAAATAGCAGAGGGAGAAGAAGAAGAAAGAAAATTGACAATTTTCTTTTTTTTCCTTCTGCCTATCTATCATTTAAATAGACAATGAAAATTGTATGCATCACTGAAATGAGAGATTGTTAATGGATCTGAAATTATTTTCATTCGTTACAAATTTTATTACCATTATTTTTTTGCAATGGCTTAAAAAAAATAGCCTATAAATATGTTACCATTATACAACGTCACTCATTATGAATTTTATTACCATTAATTTTTGCAACGACTTAATAATAATAGCTTATAAATATATTACTGTTATGCAATGTCATTCACTATGAATTTTATTACCATTATTTTTTAAATTAATTCACTTAAAATTCCAACAACGATTAATGTAAGTCATACTTTTGTCAAAAAAAATTCCAATGTTTTGTCGAATTTTTTTATTTATTCAAGGCGATACCTTATTATTATTACCTCCAATAACAAACTTTTAACTTTAGTTTTTAAAACCTAAACAATCAAATTCGCTTAATGTTCACCATAAAACACATCTTATTAAAGAACAACACGTCTTCTTCTTTTTTCAATAATTTTTCATTCCCTTCACAATTTCATTATATAAAAAAATTTCATAAAAAAAATGCTATTTTCTAAGTGAAAATTTTGCTTTCAAAGAAACTTCTCGAAAACCCTAAAAAAAATTAATAGATAATTTCTTTGAAACCTTTTATTCCAAATATCAAATTTATATCATTTATTTTTTCAACTTCATATATTTCTTTTTGCAAGGTGACATACGAATTGAAATCTTTTTCTCAAGAATCAGACATTTCACAGTAAATTCAAAAATGAAAATTTTCATTTCAAATTATTAAACATAACTTGAATTTTATTTTTAAAATCATCTGAAAACTTTTGCTAATACATAAATTCTCTTTCAAAAATTTAAAAATTTAGTTCATCACCTTTTTTCCAATCACCTTCCTTTCACAAAAGTATAAACTTAATTCATTTTTTTTCCATTGCTATTCTATTCTTGAAAAACTTACTTTTGATATCTATTTGCCAATAATATTATATAAAATATCCTCTATAACTCAAGCATAAATCCAAAACATTACTTTATAAAATTACATATGTGTATAATATACTATTACCAAATACAATAATAAACCAAGTTATATATATTTTTAATGTCTTACCTTGGATAACTAAGAGTAGCCAAAAATTCAAATACACTTTAGCAAATTTAATAAATTCTAGAATAAATTTTCCCTTTCCATATGCTTATCTTTTTATTTTTTGTATACTTGTATGTTATTTTATAAATATACATATCTTCCAATGTATCTCATTTCTTTTAAGTATAACTGCAAAACATTTTTCTTTTTTATTCTTTATTCTCCTTGCTAGACAATTTTTGTTTATATCTTGAGATCTGGTGTAATAGTGTCAATGAAAAAGAAGAAAAAAAAACCAATCTCTCATCCTCTTCAGATTTGGTTTTAGGCGCCTCATTAATTTTCTCTGGCCTACACTAAAACTCCAATTGCCTTCAAGTGGCTCGCGAGTCTACGGTTGAGATAGTTTTTCTTAGGTTGACGTCGCTAGTATCTGTGACGACCGCCCATGACTCCCGCACCAAAACAAGGGAATAGTGCGCTGAAAGGTGTGCAAGGAAGCCATGGACGATAGCCAGGGTAAAACAAAATTCGCAGAATCTATCGTATAACTCACAGCGCATGGATAAAATACAATAGAGAAATATAATATAGTGAAGCTCCATAGAACATAACATCATCATATAAGCAACATAGCAGTTTTATACAATCATTCACACAAATCCATACATGAAGCCTCACTACAAATCACTCAACCAAATACAGCAGCGGATACCCAGTACATATAAGAAAATAATATGCATAGCCTCCTGCTCGTCTTCGTCATCTTCAACGTAGAAACTCCAAGCACAGCACCTGTCACCTGCTTACCTAGTCTGCCCATCCCAACATGGATGAACAGCCCAAGGTAATAAGAGGAGACATAAAACCTTGAGTCAGACAAAGTCTTAGTGAGCAGTAAATTAACTATCAAACATACCAAAAGAGCATAAGGAAATAAAGGAATAGGAACCAAACCATCCCACTCCACCTCTTTCTACAGTGATAGCCCCCAGACACACACTAAGGAGAAGTAAGCATAACATAGCAGATAAGTAAGGTAAAGCAATAATCACTCGAGTCAAGGACGATGTTTTCCAAATACAAACCCCCAAGGCCTAAACCAAGATCAGATAAGCACCCAGAAAACACCGCTCTTGAAGCCGAATGATGATACAACCAAACATCCAAACATCCATGACTCTGCTATCACTGTTAACCTTGCTTCGAAATCACCGTTAATTGAATGACCGACTCCTTCCTGAGCCATCTGTCAAGGGCTAATGGTAACCCCGGTTCTAGACAAAACTCCGCACACTGCCTTGTGCCTAGGACTTATCTTCTTGGCCCAGAGTACTCGACTACCTTCCTGTAGTCTTTTAGGCGTCCCTATGTACCCTTGCTTTAAGTTTGCTAGAACCTTCAACAACGATAAAGTCCAAGCCTCCTAGTCATCCTCCTCGACGACTATTCTCAACCTAGCCCAAGCTACCTCTTGAGCAGCTCCATTATCAACCAACTTGAACTACCCTTCAAGTTATCAACATGCTTGGAATGATCCCTGCCTGGATTAAGCCAAGACTCACATCATACTTGAACTACCCTTCAAGATATCAACATGCCTCGCTTCATCACATCAAAGCAAGATCTCAACTCAACAACATGGTTTGCCTCATCGCATCATGGCAAAGTTCCATCTCAACATCATACATATGAGCTTCAACATCCGCTACATATGCCTTAAGCAGCTTTCACCATTCAAGAGCCTTCTTCCGTAGCTTTTGAATCATCTTCAATCACCTTGTTCCAAATCAACTACTAGCTAACTTGGAAACAATCAAATCTAGCATTCATTCAAACATTCAAGCATTCAAACAAGATATATTAAGCAATAACAATTATAATGGCAATTTCGTAATTAAGTGTGCAAAAGTCCAACATATGTGAAATCATGGTTTTTAGCATAGATCTATCAAATCTAAACATGGGCTTTATCTCTAATACTTGATAAATAACTTCTAAAGGTAAACATCTTCAAACATGATGGATCTACATGCAGACTTAAGGAAAATGCGAGAAAACGCTAACTTTAACACATAAAAATATCACCAATCCCATACACTCCTTTGGATCCGCGTGAGAGATAACTACCACTCACCAAATCACCCAAACACCTCAAAATCACAACACTACAGATCTGGACAGCGGAGATCACGGCTTGATCCGGCGATATCTCACTTGAAACGATGAATTCTAGCTCAAACGGGTGAAGATCTTCAACTTGGACACTTGGATCTTCGATCTTGATCTTCGATCTTCAATGGATGTTAGCACTTGATAGAAGTAGAGAAAGAAGTGAAGAAAATACTGTAGACAAGTCTTCAAAATGGCAGCACTTCGTCGCTTCAAAAACCGGTGCCAAAAAGTGAGAAAAACTCCACTATTTAAAGGCTGAAATCCCCCCCTAGCTCGGCTGCCGACTCATCCCCTAAGTCGTTCGCGACTTAGCCTTGTCGACTCATGACTCTACAAGCTTCTGCCGACTCAACTGCATACACGGGTTAACACACGCGGCTCATACACAGGCCGACCTAACTACACAGCATATTGACTCAAGACAACGACTCAAGAACCATGCCGACTTACGACTTAGTGCCGACCCAACCCCTGCCGACCTAAGTCCTAAGCACATAACCCAAGCCTATACGAGACATGACCTAACGGTTTAGCCTTGCGGCCGACCTAACTCAAAACAAAGGTACCGACTCACGACTCATTCCATGAGTCGTTCCTAACGACTCAACATCTACCCCGAGTCAAACGACTCATCAACCTACGACTTAACCCAACACAACACATACGACTCAATGGTTTATGTCCCTGCCGACTTAACAACACTAAGCTATACTGGGTACTTGCCGACCTAACCCCTGGCCGACTCAACCTACGTCCTAGGCCTTAACTCCTTAAGCCATTAACCCATGAGTCGGTCTTCTCTTAACTCGGCAATACGACTCAACCACCCATGAGTCGGCCCTCTATGAGTCGGCCACGACTCAAGACTCTAACCACTATCCCACTAAGTCGTGTACGACTTAGACCCAAGTCTTAGTTAACTCGGTAACGTGTTAACTCTTCAACTCCACTAACCTTAACTCCCTTAGGTCGGTCTACATGCTTAAGCCTTACCTCGGTCAAAAAGTATGAGTCGTTAACGACTTAAGAACCCCACTAACCCGGCCACTCTTGAGTCGCCCACTAACTTAACTCGGCCAAGCTTTATAACTCGTTAACAACCTAACCAAGCATCGTTCTAAAGACCCTACGAGCTATCTTCTTCACGACTCAGGCTATGGATGACCAAAACAATACTAACGACCTAATAATTCTACGATATATCGATACGTAAAATACGGGTCGTTACATTCTCTCCCCCTTAGGAATTTCGCCCCCGAAATTCCAAGCAAACAACAGCAATCAAAATTATTCCGCATGCCTATCATCCATAGCAATCAACAAACCATGCATCCAATTCTAACCTAGCATGCAGAATTCTAAGACTTAGAACAAGCTACAAATTCATGAGATGTCACGACACTTTAGGGCCATACCTCGAAGAGTCCGGGATGAGCTGCCTTCATCCTCTCTTCCTCCTCCCACGTACAGTCGTTAACATCATCACTCCATTGTACCTTGAGCAACGTAATCGTCTTCCTCCTAAGCTGTTTCGTATCAGTTTCAACAATACGAAGCGGCTTACGAGGTCTCGAAACAACTGGATCAACCTCTAAGTCTTCATAGCTATCAGCAGAAACCACCGTAGTTGGGTCGTGCACATACTTCCGTAGATAAGATACATGAAAAACATTGTGCACACCCGCCATCTTTTCCGGTAACTCCAATCTATAAGCGAGCTTTCCAATTCGCTCGATAATCGGGAATGGTCCAACGAATCTCGGAGCCAACTTTCCTTTGTTCCCGAATCTAATAACATTCTTCAATGGAGAAATCTTCACAAAAACCATATCACCCACGTCGAATTCCAAATCCTTTCGACGATTATCTGCATAACTTTTCTGACGATCTTGGGCTGTCTTCATTCTTTGTCGAATGATCTCTATATAATCCGAAGTCTGTCGAATCATCTCTGGCCCAAGTATCAGCTTTTCTCCAGTTTCCAACCAACATGTCGGAGAGTTACACGGTCTTCCATATAATGCCTCATATGGTGCCATACCAATGCTCGACTGATAACTGTTATTATAAGCAAACTCCACCAAATGAAGGTGATCTTCCCATGATCCCCCGAAGTCCAAAACACAAGCTCTAAGAAGATCTTCCAAAACCCGGTTGACTCTCTCCGTCTGACCATCTGTTTGAGGGTGATAAGCTGTACTCAAACACAACTCAGCTCCCAAAACTTCCTGGAAGCTCTTCCAAAATTCACTAGTGAACAATGGATCTCGATCGCTCACTATACTCTTCGGAACACCATGGAATCGAACAATCCACTTCACATACAGCTCAGCCAACTTCGATGCAGTTCTAGTCGATCGAACAGGAATGAACCTTGCACTCTTGGTCAAACGATCTACAATAACCCAAATTCCTTCATTCCCTGTCCTGGTTCTAGGTAGACCATCGATAAAATCCATCGACACTTGCTCCCACTTCCACGTAGGAACTTCTAATGGCTGAAGTAATCCACTGGGCTTCTTCTGCTCAGCTTTCACCAACTGGCAATTCATACACTTGGAAATAAAATTTCCAACATCCTTCTTCATTCCTTCCCAGTAGTAAGCTCTCTTCATATCCCGATACATCTTATTTCCACCTGGATGAATTGTCAACTTCGAGTGATGACTTTCCCTCAGAACTTCATCTCTCAATCCATCTATATCGGGAACAACCAATCGTCCTTGCTTTCGAAGCCAACCCTCTCGATCGACCTCGAATCCTTTATCCTTCTCTGGATCCAATCCAGATTCCAAATCACGGATAATCTTGACAAGCTTATCATCTCGCCTTTGGCTCTCACCAATTCTTTCCACAAGTGTAGGCCTTATCGATAAGTTTGCCAACATCTCAGGTTCCAATTCGCATCTAGGCCTGAAATCAAATCCAGCCAAATACTCAAGACTCTTCCATTCTGAAAACATGGCTCCCAATCCTGCATGTCTTCGACTTAACGCATCAGCCACTGCGTTACCTTTTCCTGGAGTATAGGCTATACCAAAATCATAAGATGCTAGAAACTCTAACCACCTTTGCTGTCGAAGATTCAGATCCTTTTGGGAGAACAGATACTTCAACGACTTATGATCCGTAAACAACTCGAATCTAACTCCCAATAGGTAATGTCTCCACATCTTCAAAGCAAACACAATCGCCGCTAACTCCAAATCATGAGTTGGATAATTCCTTTCATGCGGCTTCAGTTGTCGACTAGCATATGCAACAACTTTATCCTTCTGCATTATCACTGCTCCCAGTCCAGTGCCACATGCATCGGTGTAAACCATCATCTCCTCATTCCCACTTGGAATAGTCAATACAGGAGCACTCGTCAGTCGCTCTTTCAGGATTACGAAAGCTTGCTCACACTTGTCATCCCATCTGAACACTTGGTTCTTCTTCGTCAATCCTGTCAACGGTGCAGCTATCTTGGAAAAGTCCTTGATAAACCGACGATAATATCCTGCTAATCCAAGAAAACTTCTCACAACAGATGCATTCTTAGGTCTAATCCAATCCTGGATCGCTGCTACCTTAGCGGGATCAACCGCTATTCCACTTCCAGAGATAACATGGCCTAAGAACCTCACTTCACTCTTCCAGAAGTGACACTTCGAAAACTTAGCCTTCAGCTGATGTTTCCGCAAGATTTCCAAAACAATCCTCAAGTGCGTCTTGTGCTCTTCCTCAGTTCTGGAATAAACCAAAATATCATCCACGAACACAAGCACGAACTTATTCAACTGATCTCTGAATACTCTATTCATAAGATCCACAAAATAAGCTGGTGCGTTAGTCAATCCAAACGGCATTACCAGCCACTCATAAAACCCGGACGGTGTCCTGAAAGCTGTCTTCGGCACACAATCCTTCGCCACTCTCAACTGGTGAAATCCCGTTGCCAAATCCATCTGAGAAAACACCTTAGCCTCGTGAAGCTGATCAAACAAGTCATCTATTCTCGGCAATGGATACTTGTTCTTCTTAGTCACCTTATTCAGCTCACGATAATCCACACACAACCTCAACGATCCATCCGCTTTGGTTGCGAACACAACTGGCGCACCCCATTCGGACACACTTCTCCGAATGAATCCTTTCTGCAAAAGGTCATCAACTTGCACCTTCAGCTCTTGCTGCTCCCTCGGTGCCATCCGCCTAAGAGGCATCACAACAGGTCTGGCTCCCTCAACTAGATCGATACGAAACTCGATCTCCCTATGCGGCGGCAACCCTTTGACTTCGTCAAAGACATCCTCAAATCCATTCACGATTGGCATCGATGACAGTCCATCCCGTGGAACAACCAGCGAATACATGAAGCTCATGAAGACGCCTTCTTCATGCTTACATCGTATCACAACCTTTCGCCCCTCCACATTCCCGACTGTCACCTCCAATCTCTCACAATCAATCCTTGCCGCATACTTCCTAAGCCAGTCCATACCCAAAATAATTCCGAACCCCGCAAAGTTCAGAACAAAGCAATCACAAACAAACGAGCAATCATGACTCGACACAACTAGACCACGGCATAACATACACAAACATGACGAACCCCCAACCGGATTAGTCACAACCAATGGCCTATCAACAATATCCGGTTTCATACCTAACCGGCATACCAACTCATCACAAACAAAAGAATGCGACGCTCCAGTATCAAACAACACTCTAACTGGAATACCACAAATAGAAAGAGTACCTTGAACAACCACACTCTTCCCCTTCTCTTCAGCAGTAGGAGCTTTCGAAGACGATGGAACAGCCCCCAAAGCATAGGCTTGCACAACCTGCCTATCTTTCCTCGGTTCTGGACAATCCTTCTTGATATGTCCCAGCTTATCACAGTTGTAACATTTTCCCGGCACCTTGGGATTCCTACAATCCTTGGAAAGATGGCCCTTCTGCTGGCAGTTATAGCAAGTCACCTCACCCTTCAGCTTCTTCTGGCCATCCTTGCACCTCTGTTGCTGCTGCTTCCTCTTCTTATTTCCACCCTGCTGTGGTTTAGATCCTTCCCTGGTTACAGCAACAACAGAACTTTCCTTAGGGAACAGACTCTCATGCCTCAAAGCTTTCTCCACCAGCTTCTCGAATGGATCGTCCAAGTGATCCACCAACTGCCTTCCAAGATAAGCATCCAGACCGGTCACAAACTTTTCATTCTTCTGGTATGGAGAATCAATATACGATCTGGCATACTTAGACAAAGCTTCGAACTCCGAAATGTACTCAAGAACTGGCCTCCCTCCCTGCTTGAGCTCTACAAATCTCTTGAACAAAACAGACCTCTGAGCAGTAGAGATGAACTTGGCTTCAAATCTAACTTGGAATTGCTCCCAAGTAATCTCCTCCTCTGGTGTATCTATAGTGATAGAATTCCACCAATCCGCAGCTCTCCCTTGAAGTTGCCTCGATGCAAGCTTTCTCTTGGTTGCATCCTCAATCCCTAGATCACCAAAAATTCTTCGGCAAGCATCAATCCACCTCTGCACCTCAATAGTCGACTCCGTCCCTAAGAAAGCTTTTCCTCCAAGAGAAGTATAATCCTTGCAAAGCTTGGCAAAATCCACCGGTCTCGGAGCTTGGACTTGAACTCCAACATCCACTGATGATCCTGAAGCTGGTATCCTTCTCATGATCGAAGTCATCATCGCTTCGAACATAGTTCCATAATCAACAGCTCCTTCATCAGCACGGCTTTCCCTTGCAGCTGGTCTCCCTCTTCGACTCATCCTTAATATCTGTAATAAGAATGATTAGAACACCTTAAGAAACAACTGCATAAGGAGTTCAAATCCTTCTAGGCTACTATATTATATATAGTAATCATCCATCAAAATACAATTACGTCTCTCATACGTAGTTACGTCAGCGAGCGTTGGCTGAAATCGATTAACCAAAGCTCTGATACCAAATGTGACGACCGCCCATGACTCCCGCACCAAAACAAGGGAATAGTGCGCTGAAAGGTGTGCAAGGAAGCCATGGACGATAGCCAGGGTAAAACAAAATTCGCAGAATCTATCGTATAACTCACAGCGCATGGATAAAATACAATAGAGAAATATAATATAGTGAAGCTCCATAGAACATAACATCATCATATAAGCAACATAGCAGTTTTATACAATCATTCACACAAATCCATACATGAAGCCTCACTACAAATCACTCAACCAAATACAGCAGCGGATACCCAGTACATATAAGAAAATAATATGCATAGCCTCCTGCTCGTCTTCGTCATCTTCAACGTAGAAACTCCAAGCACAGCACCTGTCACCTGCTTACCTAGTCTGCCCATCCCAACATGGATGAACAGCCCAAGGTAATAAGAGGAGACATAAAACCTTGAGTCAGACAAAGTCTTAGTGAGCAGTAAATTAACTATCAAACATACCAAAAGAGCATAAGGAAATAAAGGAATAGGAACCAAACCATCCCACTCCACCTCTTTCTACAGTGATAGCCCCCAGACACACACTAAGGAGAAGTAAGCATAACATAGCAGATAAGTAAGGTAAAGCAATAATCACTCGAGTCAAGGACGATGTTTTCCAAATACAAACCCCCAAGGCCTAAACCAAGATCAGATAAGCACCCAGAAAACACCGCTCTTGAAGCCGAATGATGATACAACCAAACATCCAAACATCCATGACTCTGCTATCACTGTTAACCTTGCTTCGAAATCACCGTTAATTGAATGACCGACTCCTTCCTGAGCCATCTGTCAAGGGCTAATGGTAACCCCGGTTCTAGACAAAACTCCGCACACTGCCTTGTGCCTAGGACTTATCTTCTTGGCCCAGAGTACTCGACTACCTTCCTGTAGTCTTTTAGGCGTCCCTATGTACCCTTGCTTTAAGTTTGCTAGAACCTTCAACAACGATAAAGTCCAAGCCTCCTAGTCATCCTCCTCGACGACTATTCTCAACCTAGCCCAAGCTACCTCTTGAGCAGCTCCATTATCAACCAACTTGAACTACCCTTCAAGTTATCAACATGCTTGGAATGATCCCTGCCTGGATTAAGCCAAGACTCACATCATACTTGAACTACCCTTCAAGATATCAACATGCCTCGCTTCATCACATCAAAGCAAGATCTCAACTCAACAACATGGTTTGCCTCATCGCATCATGGCAAAGTTCCATCTCAACATCATACATATGAGCTTCAACATCCGCTACATATGCCTTAAGCAGCTTTCACCATTCAAGAGCCTTCTTCCGTAGCTTTTGAATCATCTTCAATCACCTTGTTCCAAATCAACTACTAGCTAACTTGGAAACAATCAAATCTAGCATTCATTCAAACATTCAAGCATTCAAACAAGATATATTAAGCAATAACAATTATAATGGCAATTTCGTAATTAAGTGTGCAAAAGTCCAACATATGTGAAATCATGGTTTTTAGCATAGATCTATCAAATCTAAACATGGGCTTTATCTCTAATACTTGATAAATAACTTCTAAAGGTAAACATCTTCAAACATGATGGATCTACATGCAGACTTAAGGAAAATGCGAGAAAACGCTAACTTTAACACATAAAAATATCACCAATCCCATACACTCCTTTGGATCCGCGTGAGAGATAACTACCACTCACCAAATCACCCAAACACCTCAAAATCACAACACTACAGATCTGGACAGCGGAGATCACGGCTTGATCCGGCGATATCTCACTTGAAACGATGAATTCTAGCTCAAACGGGTGAAGATCTTCAACTTGGACACTTGGATCTTCGATCTTGATCTTCGATCTTCAATGGATGTTAGCACTTGATAGAAGTAGAGAAAGAAGTGAAGAAAATACTGTAGACAAGTCTTCAAAATGGCAGCACTTCGTCGCTTCAAAAACCGGTGCCAAAAAGTGAGAAAAACTCCACTATTTAAAGGCTGAAATCCCCCCCTAGCTCGGCTGCCGACTCATCCCCTAAGTCGTTCGCGACTTAGCCTTGTCGACTCATGACTCTACAAGCTTCTGCCGACTCAACTGCATACACGGGTTAACACACGCGGCTCATACACAGGCCGACCTAACTACACAGCATATTGACTCAAGACAACGACTCAAGAACCATGCCGACTTACGACTTAGTGCCGACCCAACCCCTGCCGACCTAAGTCCTAAGCACATAACCCAAGCCTATACGAGACATGACCTAACGGTTTAGCCTTGCGGCCGACCTAACTCAAAACAAAGGTACCGACTCACGACTCATTCCATGAGTCGTTCCTAACGACTCAACATCTACCCCGAGTCAAACGACTCATCAACCTACGACTTAACCCAACACAACACATACGACTCAATGGTTTATGTCCCTGCCGACTTAACAACACTAAGCTATACTGGGTACTTGCCGACCTAACCCCTGGCCGACTCAACCTACGTCCTAGGCCTTAACTCCTTAAGCCATTAACCCATGAGTCGGTCTTCTCTTAACTCGGCAATACGACTCAACCACCCATGAGTCGGCCCTCTATGAGTCGGCCACGACTCAAGACTCTAACCACTATCCCACTAAGTCGTGTACGACTTAGACCCAAGTCTTAGTTAACTCGGTAACGTGTTAACTCTTCAACTCCACTAACCTTAACTCCCTTAGGTCGGTCTACATGCTTAAGCCTTACCTCGGTCAAAAAGTATGAGTCGTTAACGACTTAAGAACCCCACTAACCCGGCCACTCTTGAGTCGCCCACTAACTTAACTCGGCCAAGCTTTATAACTCGTTAACAACCTAACCAAGCATCGTTCTAAAGACCCTACGAGCTATCTTCTTCACGACTCAGGCTATGGATGACCAAAACAATACTAACGACCTAATAATTCTACGATATATCGATACGTAAAATACGGGTCGTTACAGTATCTCTCACCAGGATCTGCCAGTTCATGATTTTCAAAGCAAATTCCAAGTGTTGGCTGATCTAGTTCAAGTTTCTAAAACTCCCAATGCTCCAACCTCCGATTCTGCCGCTTCTCTAAGTCATGACGATATCAGTCCCTCCCTGAAGGCTATGGCTCTGCCTTTTCATCTCTTTTAGCTAATATTGATGCCGCAGCATCTGCCTCCAATCCTAGTTTGGGAACTTCCAGTGCAGGTGAGCAGCCCATTTCGCCTCTTTTTGCCGCCGTTGTTATTGATAAATGTTGTGTTGATACTCAAGGTGGTTTGGATAAGTTAGTTGGGGCAGCCAGTGCTTTGATCTTTTAAATTCCTGCTGCCTTTGAAAATGTTAATGGTAACAGTCATAGCACCTAATCTAATCGAGATGATAATGTTGAATTGATCTCGGACAGCAGCCTTGATCCTGTAGTTTACTGCTACTCCTCTAGCTTCTTAGGCAATTGTTCAGCCTCCTGTTGCTGTTGTGTGCACTAATCAGCCTACTAGATCTATCGAGTCAATTAAGAATTAAAATGGTCCTCGTTGTTCTTTTCCTTGTCGAGAAGTGTGGGTGCCTTTGTGCCTAGTAACTTTGAAATAGTGGAAATTGATGGGGTAATGATTCCACCAGCGGAGGTGCTTTAGGCGGGGACTGAATATTGGTCGGAGTATCTGGTTGGTTTTTTCTTGGACTCTAACCCACTTTATTCTATTGTTAAAGAATAGTGCGGCAAAGTTTGGCAGCCTAGGGGTAGTTTCCAGGTCCATATGAAAAACTCGATGTTCGTCTTCAAGTTCTCGAGGCCTAAGGAGAGTCTTCGTATCATTAGTGCAGATCCTATCTTTATTAGTGGCAAGCCTTTTATTGTCACTACTTGGAGTCCGTTCATTGACTATGCTAGGGAGCAGTTATTACCTATTCCAGTTTGGGCATACTTTTCTCACGTTCTCTCCATTTTGCAACCTATGATCGGTCTAAATTGGTTAGCTAGTTCTGTTTGGAAAGTGAAATGCTTTGATGTTAATACAGTTACTAGGGAAAGGTTATTTTATGCTAAAGCATTGATTGAAATAACTCTGGAAAAGCTTTTGTCGAATAAGATTAAAGTAAGAGATTCCGAGGGTCATGATGCATAGTTGTTGTTCGATATGGTTGGAAACCGGATATTTGTACGTCGTGTCAGTCTTTTGGTCACCTCATGGAAGCTTGTACTCGTAACTAATGTGCCGCTCTTTGTTCGGACCTCACTTCCTCAGCCTTCGCTCATGAGGTGGATCTCGAAAGTGCGCCCTGTGCCTCCTATTCCCACCCCTTCCGATGAAGGTATTTTTGTTACTATTATAGTGGCTGCTTCCCAGTGATGGAGGCTTGCCCTGCCTCCTCCATTATAGGTATGGTTTCTCCTACGATTACTTCCTCTGATGTTATTGCTATTGCTGATCCTGTGTCATCTTCGGCTACTTAGGCTAATTGTATTGGGTGGAATTCTACTAAGAAAGCATGGATTCATGAATCATCTAAGATGAGATATAATCTCGCTCAACATGATTTTCATATGTTTGTTAGTGATGTTGATGGTGAATCCAAACCTCTTTGTTACTCTATAAATAAATGGGGATGACCTTGTTCTTTCAGTGAAAGGTCCTACGGTGTGCGGAATAGATATGTTCTTCTTGATGATAGCTGTGATAGGAAATTTATCTACTGTAGCGATTACCCTGGATTCTTCTTGAATATTTTAACTCTCTTTGTGGATTTTCTGCATGTGTCAGGCCCCGATGGAAGTGATTTCTCTTCCTCTTGTGAGGAGGAGTGTTAGGTCATTTTTAGTAGCTTAATCCCTTTTTCCTAACTCCTATTTTGTATTTTCTTTTCTTAGTAGTTGAGGCATTCTGCCATGCTCATGTATTAACTTGATTTGGTGGTAATATAAGTGGATAGACCACTATAAAACCCACCTAGCTTTTCCCAAAAATAAAGTTCTTTTTATTTTTCTCCTTAATTCAAAACAGTATATTACATTTATAGATTTATCACTAGAAAATGCCTTTTGAGTCCAACATTAACACATTATATATATAATTCCCAATTTTAATTTGTAATAAAATATACAACGTCACCGTGCCATATGTTTTTAGCAATCTGTCTGGCTAATTGGCTGATGGTTAACTCTCTAGGATTTTATATCAACGTTGACTCGCCATTACTCTCAACTTCACACTAATCCCATGGTTGCATACATTATTCGAAAATAATTAAGTTTAGAAAACAACATTTTCATTTTTATAAATTATTACATTACTTTATAAAATGATGTAAAACTTCAAGTAAAATATTTCTTATTATATTTCTAAAATATTGTGTAGATTCTACCTCATTTATGCGTTTAGAAATACATATCGATACTTACCTACCCGTATCAACTAGAATTCATCAACCACTCGACAGACCAATTTACATGAAATAAAGCATTAAAATGCTTCCAATCAATTTATAAATTAGTGCTCAAAACAATACCAAAATCATTGCTTGCTTATGCAAAAATATTAACTCACGACGTTTATATATATATATATATATATATATATATATATATACATAGGTCCTTTATTCAGTCATTTCCAATCAAAGCAATATATCCCATACATTCATTAGTTCACACAAGCAAGCATCCGTCGAATTAATTTTATTTTATTTTATTCATATATACATTTTCCACTTCCATACTTTAATTATACATATATATATATATATATTATTCTATATATATCATTACTATCAATTGCTTAAATGTGACTATTATTCCCCAATGATTTTTGGAAAAACCGCTGACATTAATTATTAAAAGAGATTCGTCCAAATTCAAGCGGGTTTATAAATTTTGAGTGATAACTTCTACTCAATTCCCACACTCCAGACCAATTCGAAATAAAAAAAAATATCAGTACAACAATATATATATATATATATATATATATATATATATATATATATATATATATATTTCAATCAAACAAACAAGCAATCGCCTTCAGCGGAAAGTTGCCTTCCAGCTTTTGCTACACACTCTGATCACCACTGGATCTTTCAATTCTAACATATTTCATCAAAACTTAGTGTTGTGAATTTTTCATAGTATGAGTGTTGGATCATAAGATTTTGAATGCTGACAAGAGACGAAAGTTCTTCATGAATCTACGCCTACGGAAAACCCGAAATCGTGAACTCAAATATGGTTCGTATTGATATTAATGTAACTAGTAATCAGTCTAGTATAGAATTTTGTCAAAATCTATCCTCAAAGATCATCATTCACAAATTCATTTTACGAAACTTGCATATTATTTATAAAACTTTCATACATACTCAAAGTTTTTATGTGCACTGAAAAATAGTATTCAGTCGACTAAATACTGTATATCAGTCGACTGATGCTGCTTTTTAATATTTTTACATTTGAAATTCAGTCGACTGCCCAAGTAAGTTCAGACGACTGAATTTGAAACTGTCATTTTTCTCCAAAAGACACTTCTTTTGATCAAAGGGTTCCTTCTTCTTGGAAGGCCACAACTCTTAGATTCTAATAGAGTTGATTTCCAGAAGTCATATCTCATCACACACTATATAAACACTCAAGATTCATAGATTCAATCACTTAATTTTCTATTCTCTTTTAAGCTATAACACTTAGCATTTTGAGTTCAATATATACAAGCTCTCATACAATCATTGCTTGCATATTCATTTTCATACTCTTCAAGCAATATTATACTTCCTATTCTTCATACACACACAAATATACGAATCTACTTTGAGGATAAGATTATAGGAAGGGTGTACTACAAGTGACAAATCCGTGTTATTCAGAACACGGAAAGTCAAGTTAAAATCCAATTTGTAAGAAAGTCCTGTTCGGTTGCTCAGGCGGTCAAAGTCCTTTTCGGTTGCTCAGGCGGTCAAAGTC
The DNA here is from genome assembly GCA_030765085.1 of Allium cepa. Taxonomy (NCBI): domain Eukaryota; kingdom Viridiplantae; phylum Streptophyta; class Magnoliopsida; order Asparagales; family Amaryllidaceae; genus Allium; species Allium cepa. The sequence continues at coordinate 327,362,882 of CM060932.1, forward strand.
CTGTACTGTTGCTCAGATAGTCAAAGTCCTGTTCAGTTGTTCAGGCGTCGTAATACCTATTCCTCTAGGTTAAGTGAGAGTTGCTAGCTAAATTCAGAAGGAGTCTGGGACTAAACGTATAACGGGAGTTCAAACTAGTATAAAAATCTCCGGTGTCATTTTCTTCACTGCTACTATTATTTTCTGCACTGGTTATTTATTATATTCTATATTACACGATCCTTCAATACAGCGACTTTCATTTGGTATCAGAGCGTGGCTATCATTTAACCGTAACATAGTTATATGTTATTTTTAATATGGAAAACAACACGAGCACTGTAACTAACAATACTTTTCTTAAAGGTCAATCTACTGCATGACCACCTCTATTTAATGGAATGAACTATAACTATTGGGATACTAGAATGAGAATCCATATACAAGCAAGTAGTTCTGAAACCTGGAACATTATGCAATCTGAATACATAATTCCTACTACTGAATATTCAACATGGTCTAAAACACAAAAATTAGATGCTACTACAAATGCTAAAGCTATGAATATGTTATATTATGCATTAGACAAAAATGAGTTTAATAGAATAAGCATGTGTAAAATTGCTCATGAAATTTGGCATACACTTAAAGTTACACATGAAGGTACTAACGAAGTCAAACAAAGTAAAATTTCTATGCTCAAAAATCAGTTTCAGAATTTTAAAATGAAATAAAATGAGACTATAAATGAAATGTACTCTAAATTTCAAGATATATATCATTCTTTGATAGCATTAGGAGAAACTTATATATATTTTGATATTGTTTCAAAAATCCTCAACTCACTTACGGATGAGTGGGAATGAAAGGTCTTAGCAATCGAAGAAGCTAACAAAATTTCGACCATGAAACCAGAAGATTTGATTGGAAATCTAATGTCTTAGATGTTAATCTCCAGGCAAAACGAATACAGGCTCAAGATAAGAAAAATATAGCATTCAGGTAGAAAAAGATGAATCGGATTCAGATGAAGAAGATATGTCATTCATTGCTAAAATTTTTAAAAAGTTTTTAAAATTTAGAACGAGCAACAAATTTAAAAATAATAAGAACAGCTCCAGCAACAATAACAACATCAACAAACTATCATCTTCTGCTCTAGAATGTTATGAATGTCACAGAAAGGACACAAACAAAGAAAGACTGTCCTGAAAAGAAAGATAAATATAAGCACAAAAAGGACAGATTCAAAAAGAAAGCTTTCTCTATCACATGGGACGATACAGAATCATCTTCATCATCAGATAGTGATATAGAACAAGCAAACGTATGCTTTATGGCCACAAAAGATGAGGATAGCGATCTAACTTTTGATGATCTATTAGAAATAAACTAATAATTACTTGATAAGCTAAAAGACATCAAACGAAAATACAAAGAATCTCTTGAAAAACTGAATAAAATTGAAATCGAAGTAGATATGCTAAGAGATGAAAAAAATATCTTAGAAGAAGAAGTTCAAGTACTCAAGAATCATGTTCTAATATGATATCTCAACTTTCTCTACTAAGTTGAGAAATAAAAACTCAAAAAGAAAGAATGATGCTTTATTAATTGAAAATCATGACCTTAAAGCAAATATCAAGATTTTATAATTAGATAACTCTAGCTTTAAAACAAAGTTAGAAGACATTACTAAAAATGTTTTTAATTTTAGTAAACGTAGAGAAAATCTTTCCAAAATCATAGAAAATTCTCAAAATACTTCAAATAAAAGAGGACTAGGATATAAGCAATCGTCTAAAGTTATTCCAAAGAAAAAGAATTTTTCGAATAAAAGGAATAATATTAAAGTAAAAAAATCCTAGTTCAAGAGTTTCAAAATTTTCTAAATCATTAAAATTTGGGTTCCTAAAACAAATATTTCTTTAATTAGAAATAAATATATAAAATCTTTTATAAAAACTGTTCACAAAAATAAAGAACTTATTTTCAAAAGGAATTCTAAACCCACTTGGGTTTGGCTTCCTAAGACCTAACTTTTAGGGCCCAAAATAAAAAGGTGGGTACCAATGTTATCTATATATATTGCAAGACCATCCAAAAAGAGAGGAAAAAGGATACCAGACAGTGGTTGCTCAAAACACATGACATGAAATAAAAGGATGCTAACAAACATTAATTATTCAGATGGAAGTTCTGTCACATTTGGAGTTAATTCCAAAGGATATGGCATTGGCAAAGGCGATGTGAGCAATAACGGTATATCTGATTTACCTCTTATTACAGATGTCTTATTAGTTAAAAATTTAAAGCATAATTGCTTGGTATCAGCCAATTGTGTGGCAAAGGATTTAATATTTCCTTTTCTGAAAATAAGTGTAAGATTTTTGATCAAATTAAAAATCTTATTTTTGAAGGTTTAGAGATAAAAATATTTATGTTTTAAATACGAATAAAGATTATAATACAAATATGTGTTCAATAACCAAATAAAATGATCCTTGGTTATGGCGCAAAAGATTTTGTCATATTAATTTCAAATAAATTATCTAAAAATAATTTAGTAAACTGTTTACCAAAAATGAACTTTAAAGTAAACAATATTTGTGATGCTTGTCAATTAGAAAAATTATCAAAATCATCCTTTATATCTAAGAAAAATATTTCTACTATACAACCGCTAGAACTATTACATTCAGATCTCTTTGGTCCAACTCAAATTCAATATATGAATCATATTAGTTATATGTTTGTTATAGTAGATGATTTCTCAAGATATACTTGGACTATTCTCTTAAAAAATAAGAGTAATACATTTGAAAATTTCAAAATTTTTGCAAAGAGAATTCAAAGTCTCAAAAGTTTAAAAATTAAAAATATTAGAAGTGATCATTGAGGTGGATTTAAAAATGAAGCATTTGAACATTTTTGTAACAAGAAAGAATTTATCATAATTTTTCTTTTTCTAGAACACCTCAACAAAATGGAGTCGTGGAAAGGAAAAATAGAACGTTACAAGAATGTGCAAGAACTTTATTAAATGGAAGCACATTACGAAAACATTTCTAGGCAGAAGCTGTAGCAACTGCTTGGTATGTTCTAAATCGTGTTTCCATCCGACCTTTAACAAAACACACTCCATATGAACTTTTTCACCAAAGGAAACCAGACGTTTCATATTTTAAAACTTTTGGTTCAAAACCTTTTATCTTAAACACAAAGTATCAGCTTGGAAAATTCGATTCAAAATCTGATGAAGGAATCTTCATAGGATATTTAGAACGAAGCAAAGCTTATCGAATTTTTAATAAAAGAACAAAAACAATCGAAGAAACATTTCATGTTTCATTTGATGAAAATTTCAAACTTAATAATTATTTTGAGGATGATGAAAGTATACCTAAGACGGTCACAAATACAGTTACTCAAAATAATTTTGAAGAAGATGAAAACATTGTTTATAATTTTGAAGAATATGAAAACATTATTCATAATGAAAATAAATTAAGATCTCCTTCTATAATTTTACGAGATCACCCAGTAGAAAATGTCACAGGAGAAATTGATTCACATGTTAGAACTAGAAATCAACTTAATAAAATGGGCCATGTAGCTTTCCTTTCTAAAACCGAACCTAAAAATGCAAAAGAAGCATCTACCGACGACTATTGGATTATAGCTATGCAAGAAGAGCTAAACCAATTCGAATGAAATGAAGTTTGGGAACTAGTTCTGTAACAACCCGCATATTTATCGATTTTATATTTAAATATTTTTATTTAAATATTTTTGTCGATACTCGAAATTTAGTCCGAAAACCTACTTTTTGCAATCAGTCGAATTAGGACTTGATACTACCCCCATTGAGTTCAAAATGCCGTTTGCGACCTTTTTGAGTATAAGCTTCGATATGTTTGGAGAAAGTTGATTTTTGCTACTTTTTCCCGCTTATGACTTTGGTTTGGACTGCACCCTTATTAGCTCAGCCCAACCCCTTCTCTTCATAACTTCTCCTCTTTAATTAAAACACTTCAAGCTAAAGTAAAAATGGTGGAAGAGATGGGAAAAGGAAATTCCTAAGCCCTAGCTTTCTTTGCAAATCCAACTTCTAGCTCCAAACTCAAGTGAACCCATTGGTAAGCACCTCCTTCATCTTCTCCAACTCTTTCTCCATTCAATTTCAGAAATTTCCTAAACCTAATTTAGGAAATATTTTACTTGTAAGCTTAGATTGAAGCTCCTTGAGTTGTTATTGAAGAGGAATTGATCTTAGCTTGTTTTAAAAGCTTCTCCTTCATTAATTTGGGTTCAAAGGTGAGATTTTTATCTCACATCTATGACTATAATTATCTTTGGTTGTTGGGTATGAATTCCTAACACTTCTTCATGTGCATTTGCTCTTGATTTGGATTGGTTTTGTGAATATTCCAATTTTTGGGTTTTTAAGTCAAATTTGTGTGAAAATCCTTATATGGATGTTTGATCGTGCTTTTGGTGATGCATCGAGGAGCATATAGGGCCGGGTTGCCGATTGACATAAACCCTTAGAGCCAATGTTCGTCCGGTTGCATTTTGGAAGAGTTTGCTCTTCATTTGGATAGGCTGAAAAACAGCCCAGGCATGATTCAGTCGACTGAATCCTCTGTTCAGTCGACTGAACTTGGAACCCGAAAGTTCCCATGCATGATTCAGTCGACTGAATCCTATGTTCAGTCGACTGAAACTGGAAACAGAAAGTTTCCTGAACCTGGAAAATTTCCAGGCACAGGGTCAGTCGACTGAAAACTCTGTTCAGTCGACTGAACCTGCTGTTTGAGTCCATTTTGCCTTTTTGGATTGAATTTCCAATGTTAATCGATTCGTGTTGATTCCCTTTTGTTATTATCACTTATTATCGACTTTGATGACATTTTCTTCGTGATTTATGAGAATATCCATTTTGATGGATTTGGTATCGATTTCTTTGGATTTTATTCACGTCTTTGAATGTGAATCTTTATGAATTGATTGTTCCTACAATCACCTTTGTGATTTGTCACTTTAAAAATATAATGGTTTTTTATACTAGTAGTAAATATCAAAACTATTTCATCACAACGATTTCAACACTATTTTATTACAAAGCTCGTTTTCTCAAACCGATTTCCAATCTATTAGTATATACAAACCTTTACCTCACTCGTATGAGAAATCTAATTAAACGACCTAGTAAAACAAGTGGTATGAAACGCTTGCATTTACTTCGCCGGTTAATTCTTGGACTTGTTCGATTGAATCTCTTGTGACAATTTTCTAGTGGAGATCTATAATTTGTTCGTAAATATTGAAGTTAAGCTAGTGGTTATGGGACATGAAGCTAAGCTCATATATTTACTAGCTTACTGTAATCGACACTTCTCTTTGATCATGACGATCATTTTATGTTTTAGACTAGCATGTGCAATGTCTTTGCTTTTGATTCATTGGATGTACCGTTTCCACTACATCAATGATATACTTTTGATACATTGGATGTACCGTTTGCACTACATCAATGTCTTTGCTTTTCATTCATTGGATGTACCGTTTGCACTACATCAATGATATGCTTTTGATACATTGGATGTACCGTTTGCACTACATCAATGTCTTTGCTTTTCATTCATTGGATGTACCGTTTGCACTACATCAATGATATGCTTTTGATACATTGGATGTACCGTTTGCACTACATCAATGTCTTTGCTTTTGATTCATTGGATGTACCGTTTGCACTACATCAATGATATGCTTTTGATACATTGGATGTACCGTTTGCACTACATCAATGTCTTTGCTTTTGATTTATTGGATGTACCGTTTGCACTACATCAATGATATACTTTTGATACATTGGATGTACCGTTTGCACTACATCAATGTCTTTGCTTTTGATTCATTGGATGTACCGTTTGCACTACATCAATGATATGCTTTTGATACATTGGATGTACCGTTTGCACTACATCAATGTCTTTGCTTTTGATTCATTGGATGTACCGTTTGCACTACATCAATGATATGCTTTTGATACATTGGATGTACCGTTTGCACTACATCAATGTCTTTGCTTTTGGTTTATTGGATATACCGTTTGCACTACATCAATGATATACTTTTGATACATTGGATGTACCGTTTGCACTACACAATGTCTTTCCTTTTGATTCATTAGATGTACCGTTTGCACTACATCAATGACATGCTTTGTGATTCATCAGATGTACCGTTTGCACTACATCAATGTCTTGGCCATCCTTTTCTTGTGATTTCTGGATTTCGTGTGTTGAATCCTGGAATTTAGGTTTCACCAACTTTTACGATTGGCATTGATATATATGTCCTCTATTGTGGCTTGGTGAATGAAATTAGGAGTATGACATTCCTTTTTATCTTCGAGAAGATCTTTGCGATATTGATTAGTCTCTTATTGATTTTTCAATTATTTATTTATCACAGCTTGGCATTGTGATTATTATACGTTTAGTCATATCTCTTATTCTATATCATTTCATCTGATATTTATAGCTAGACTGATCCGTTTATTATTTTCTTCTTAAATAATACTCGGGTCAGACTGAGATATTACAGGTGCTTCCTCATGGCTTCCTATCTGGAACCATCTTCAGACTTTTGGCTAACTACTTTAGTTTAGTAGTTTTTTGTTGTATACATTTGAGATACAGATTCTATGATGTATACTTATTCTTTTGTCTAGCACTTGTATCTATTCTTTTTGATATTGAGGATCTTGTTTGACCACTACTCTGATGTACACTTTCATGTGTTATATTCATATCTATTTCCGCCTTTGTGATATGAATTATCTGTGACTGTTTGTGTTATGTTTATTTCTATATTTGTTTTCGAAGACCTTTATAGCCACTGTGTAGTAGCTTTGTGTTTGTGTCGGTATGTCGGATTTCCTCTTGAGATGAAAAGTTATATTTTTATCCGGCATATCGGTACTCGCACAAAGCAATTATACATATGGTCGCTCCTCAACAGCCTTATTCTCCGTGCTAGTCGACGGCATTACTCCGTAGTGTTCTTGGCTAGCGTGGGTATAGAGATGGGGCGTCACAGCTTGGTATCAGAGCCAAACTTCGGAACAGTGTAGAATAATTTAACAAGGATCATCGTCCTAGGTCCATCTTAGGAGTCATGCTTTAGGATTTAATTCGGGTCTTCGTACCGATTCATCCTATTTTCTTTATGATTCCTTGTTTTATCAATCAAGTTTGATTGAAATTTATTTTGAGAATAACTTTTTCCTCTTCTTTCTTTCTTTCTTTCTTAAAGAAGAGATATGGCTAGACCTGGCCGTCCCAGCGCCGGTCAATCTAGTGCTACTCCCCAGGATGGAGTTTTTATGTCTGCCCAGCAGCTTCTAGATCTTGTTAAGAACGCTCAAGCTGCCGGACCCAATCCAGAGCCTACTCATCCTAGATCCGGTTTCGCACGCTTGTGCAGAGACTATACCGATTTGGGTGGAAGGCCATTCAAGGGATCTGAGAGTGTTATAGAAATTCAAGATTGGCTCAAGTCATGCGATCACATCTTTTCTCGCATGAACCTTATTGACCTTCATCGAGTCCAAGTGGCTTCTAGCATGCTCCAAGAAAGAGCGTTAGATTGGTATGAGCTCTTAATTTCTGAAATCGTTGAAGCAGATCTCACTTGGGAGCAATTCCGCGAAAGATTCGAATCGAAATTTTTGCCGGAGGCTGAAAAAGTAACTTTGGCCCGGCGTTTTATTGACCTTGTTCAAGGTGGATCTTCTGTGACAGACTATGTCGCATCTTTCGAATCTCTTTCCAAATACGGGGTTGAATACATTAACACCCCAATTAAGAAAAATCAGAGATTTTTCTATGGCTTGAATAAGAATCTTAAGAAGCCATTACTCTTGAAACTTGAGGTTTCATTTGATCAGCTTATTGATATCGCTCTTCGTCTTGAAGAGGCCGATAATGAAGGTGATGTTGAAGTTGTGCGTGCCCAACAGAACTTTGACAATAACTTGAAGAGGCCTATTAAATCCAAAGGCCCCAATTCTAATAAGAAAGGGAAGCAACAAACTCCGGTAGCAAAGACTCCTACCTCTAGTCGTGGACAATGCTACAATTGTGGTTCCACAGACCACTATGCAAGGGAGTGCCCGAAACCCCTCTTTTGTCGGTATTGCAAAGGTTCGGGCCATCTTTTAACTTCGTGTCCTAAGCTTCCAAGCAAGAGAGAAGGAAAGCTGCAACCCCCTAGCGACTCTTCTCTTGGTCAAGGTATTTTTCACTCAATCCTTGATGGAATTGTTTTATTTCGTGATCTTCTTATTTGAGTTCTTTTTGATATGAGTTCCATCTCATTATTTTTATATCAAAAGAACTTGTCGATTCTTTTTCTTTGAATATTTTGGGCTTGATGACTTCTTTGAGGATTGTGAATCCGGATGGTAGATCCGCAACACTCAATTTGTCTTCATCGATGTCAAAATTATTTTATGTGATTTTTCTGTCCGAGCCGATTTTTACTTAGGCTTCGGAATTTACTTTTGTAAGGATTGGCTTAACTATTATGAGGCCATATCCTTTGTCCCATGTGGACTATTCATCTTTGACATTTTCAATCTGTAAGCAGATTTCTATTTCTCTTTGTGATTTTGATTCCAATTCGATGACATCATTTTATTCTTTAAGCCTTCATGATAAGGAAAGTGTTGTTTCTCTTATCTAAATAGTTTGTGAAACTTTCCGGTATTTTTGAGTTTGTCTTAGGATTATCACCTAAGAAATCCTTTGTGTGGTGATAAGGTCTTTCTAGTTCGACCTTGCCACCGATTTTCCTTTGGCTACGAGTTGCGGGAGTAGCATTCCACTTACCGCATTCCGCACTCGTTATTATTATTATGAATGACTTATTATATCATTCAGTTTGCCCATCTTGTTTCATCCATTTTATAAATCGATTATTTTATGAATATCTCAATGACTTCATTTGTGTATTTATTGATTTTGGATGAAAATAGAAATTTAAAAATTTTGTAAATCTTTTTCATAAGATTTATTTATAAGTACGATTTGATTTTTCTCTTAAGCGAGCAAAGAATATTCTTAAAACTTTTTAAAAGATATTTTTATCATATAGAAGATGATTTTGTGATTGTATTGCCCGTTGAGTGCTTTAAGAATTATGGTCGATACGCTTGATCAACGTTATCGATAGGAATTTCCTAAACGCTTTGATAAGACAATCAAACACAGTAAAGTTCACTTTAAATAAGTAAAATTTTCTAGAAATATTATTACATAAAGATAAATGTAATTTTGAAATTTTTAACTTTTCGGGAAAAAGGATTATTTAAAAGAACTCTTACTTTCGATACTCTTATTCTTGTGATTCCTGAAGGGGAACCAAGACTTTGCTATTTGTACCGATACTAGTCGTATTGGTTTGGATGCCATTCTCTTGCAAAGGAGAACATGTTATCACTTGTGCTTCTAAAACATTATAGCTTATCGAGACTAGATATGCCACTCATGATCTAGTGCCCGCGGCTATTGTTTTTACTTTTGGAATTTGGCATCACCATATTTGGATGAGAAATTTGTTCTCTAGCTCGATCATAAATCTTTGGAATATCTAATTTCTTATAAGGAACTTCAGGTTGACTCGAGTTCCTGGCATCTTATGATCCTGATATTCTTTTTATTCCCGAAGGGGAAATCGTGTTGCCAATACGTTTTGTCGTAGGTAACAAGGTGTTGATTCTTCGATGATGTCTGAAGGGAATCATCTCTTTATCAAGTTCATCGAACGTTTTGATGAACTTCGTTTTATTGAGTTTCATCTCATTTCTTTTTATGGACTTGCGTACGATGTTCTTTTATGGTTTATCGGTTCATCGGATGTACTATTATTATACTACATCGATGTTTCGTCCTATTTGATTCATTGGATGTACCGTTTGTACTACATCAATGTCTTTGCTTTTGGGTTCATTGGACGTACTGTTTTTGTACTACGCTGATGTCCTAAATTATCTGAGTTTCTAGTTTCTCGGGCGTACTATTATTATACTACGTCGTTGCACCGGCTCAATTTTCTGCTATACTTAACGTCCTCCACGTCTTTTAACTATGGAAATGCTTTTAGGTTTCCTATTTTATTCTTGTGCCCGGTGATATTGTGGAAAATTTAAGTTTCGCCAGATTTGACTTTTGAGCAATATTCTATTCACATCATTTCTTTGGGGGTTGAGCACCTTCGAAATAAAGATGTTCTTTTTGTGAAAGTCCGATGGTTCTCAGATCCGAAGGATTTCTCTTGGGATTCCTGGGAATTCATCGAGCGATCCCGTTCGGACTTACTCTCTCGTGCTCTTTAAGGTGAACTTCCTATTTCAAATTTCTTTTGTGTTGATATGCTTTTATGGTTGTTACTCTTTAATTTCTTCTTAAAGATTACGAGGACGCAATTTCTTTAAGGAGGGGAGTCTGTACCAACCCGCATATTTATCGGTTTTATATTTAAATATTTTTATCGATACTCGGAATTTGGTCCGAAAACCTACTTTTTGCAATCAGTCGAATTAGGACTTGAGACTACCCCCATTGAGTTCAAAATGCCGTTTGTGATCTTTTTGAGTATAAGCTTCGATATGTTTGGAGAAAGTTGATTTTTGCTACTTTTTCCCGCTTATGACTTTGGTTTGGACTGCACCCTTATTAGCTCAGCCCAACCCCTTCTCTTCATAACTTCTCCTTTTTAATTAAAACACTTCAAGCTAAAGTAAAAATGGTGGAAGAGATGGGAAAAGGAAATTCCTAAGCCCTAGCTTTCTTTGCAAATCCAACTTCTAGCTCCAAACTCAAGTGAACCCATTGGTAAGCACCTCCTTCATCTTCTCCAACTCTTTCTCCATTCAATTTCAGAAATTTCCTAAACCTAATTTAGGAAATATTTTACTTGTAAGCTTAGATTGAAGCTCCTTGAGTTGTTATTGAAGAGGAATTGATCTTAGCTTGTTTTAAAAGCTTCTCCTTCATTAATTTGGGTTCAAAGGTGAGATTTTTATCTCACATCTATGACTATAATTATCTTTGGTTGTTGGGTATGAATTCCTAACACTTCTTCATGTGCATTTGCTCTTGATTTGGATTGGTTTTGTGAATATTCCAATTTTTGGGGTTTTAAGTCAAATTTGTGTGAAAATCCTTAAATGGATGTTTGATCGTGCTTTTGATGATGCATCGAGGAGCATATAGGGCCGGGTTGTCGATTGGCATAAACCCTTAGAGCCAATGTTCGTTCGGTTGCATTTTGGAAGAGTTTGCTCTTCATTTGGATAGGCTGAAAAACAGCCCAGGCATGATTCAGTCGACTGAATCCTCTGTTCAGTCGACTGAACCTGAAACCCGAAAGTTCCCAGGCATGATTCAGTCGACTGAATCCTCTGTTCAGTCGACTGAAACTGGAAACAGAAAGTTTTCTGAACCTGGAAAATTTCCAGGCACAGGATCAGTCGACTGAAAACTCTGTTCAGTCGACTGAACCTGCTGTTTGAGTCCATTTTTCCTTTTTGGATTGAATTTCCAATGTTAATCGATTCGTGTTGATTCCCTTTTGTTATTATCACTTATTATCGACTTTGATGACATTTTCTTCATGATTTATGGGAATTCCATTTTGATGGATTCGGTATCGATTTCTTTGGATTTTATTCACGTCTTTGAATGTGAATCTTTATGAATTGATTGTTCCTACAATCACCTTTGTGATTTGTCACTTTAAAAATATAAAGGTTTTTTATACTAGTAGTAAATATCAAAACTCTTTCATCATAACCATTTCAACACTATTTTATTACAAAGCTCGTTTTCTCAAACCGATTTCCAATCTATTAGTATATACAAACCTTTACCTCACTCGTATGAGAAATCTAATTAAACGACCTAGTAAAACAAATGGTATGAAACGCTTGCGTTTACTTCGCCGGTTAATTTTTGGACTTGTTCGATTGAATCTCTTGTGACAATTTTCTAGTGGAGATATATAATTTGTTTGTAAATATTTAAGTTAAGCTAGTGGTTATGGGACATGAAGCTAAGCTCATATATTTACTAGCTTACTGTAATCGACACTTCTCTTTGATCATGACGATCATTTTATGTTTTAGACTAGCATGTGCAATGTCTTTGCTTTCGATTCATTGGATGTACCGTTTGCACTACATCAATGATATACTTTTGATACATTGGATGTACCGTTTGCACTACATCAATGTCTTTGCTTTTGATTCATTGGATGTACCGTTTGCACTACATCAATGATATGCTTTTGATACATTGGATGTACCATTTGCACTACATCAATGTCTTTGCTTTTGATTCATTGGATGTACCGTTTGCACTACATCAATGATATACTTTTGATACATTGGATGTACCGTTTGCACTACATCAATGTCTTTGCTTTTGATTCATTGGGTGTACCGTTTGCACTACATCAATGATATACTTTTGATACATTGGATGTACCGTTTGCACTACATCAATGTCTTTGCTTTTGATTCACTGGATGTACCGTTTGCACTACATCAATGATATGCTTTTGAACATTGGATGTACCGTTTGCACTACATCAATGTTTTTTCTTTTGATTTATTGGATGTACCGTTTGCACTACATCAATGATATACTTTTGATACATTGGATGTACCGTTTGCACTACATCAATGTCTTTGCTTTTGATTCATTGGATGTACCGTTTGCACTACATCAATGATATGCTTTTGATACATTGGATGTACCGTTTGCACTACATCAATGTCTTTGCTTTTGATTTATTGGATGTACCGTTTGCACTACATCAATGATATACTTTTGATACATTGGATGTACCGTTTGCACTACATCAATGTCTTTGCTTTTGATTCATTGGATGTACCATTTGCACTACATCAATGATATGCTTTGTGATTCATCGGATGTACCGTTTGCACTACATCAATGTCTTGGCCATCCTTTTCTTGTGATTTCTGGATTTCGTGTGTTGAATCCTGGAATTTAGGTTTCACCAACTTTTACGATTGGCATTGATATATATGTCCTCTATTGTGGCTTGGTGAATGAAATTAGGAGTATGACATTCCTTTTTATCTTCGAGAAGATCTTTGCGATATTGATTAGTCTCTTATTGATTTTTCAATTATTTATTTATCACAGCTTGGCATTGTGATTATTATACGTTTAGTCATATCTCTTATTCTATATCATTTATCTGATATTTATAGCTAGACTGATCCGTTTATTATTTTCTTCTTAAATAATACTCGGGTCAGACTGAGATATTACAGGTGCTTCCTCATGGCTTCCTATCTGGAACCATCTTCTGACTTTTGGCTAACTACTTTAGTTTAGTAGTTTTTTGTTGTATACATTTGAGATACAGATTCTATGATGTATACTTATTCTTTTGTCTAGCACTTGTATCTATTCTTTTTGATATTGAGGATCTTGTTTGACCACTACTCTGATGTACACTTTCATGTGTTATATTCATATCTATTTCCACCTTTGTGATATGAATTATCTGTGACTGATTTGTGTTATGTTTATTTCTATATTTGTTTCCGAAGACCTTTATAGCCACTGTGTAGTAGCTTTGTGTTTGTGTCGGTATGTCGGATTTCCTATTGAGATGAAAAGTTATATTTTTATCCGGCATATCGGTACTCGCACAAAGCAATTATATAGATGGTCGCTCCTCAACAGCCTTATTCTCCATGCTAGTCGACAACATTACTCCGTAGTGTTCTTGGCTAGCGTGGGTATAGAGGTGGAGCGTCACAAGTTCCTAGACCAAGTGATCAAACAATTATTGGTACTAAGTGGATCTTCAAAAATAAAGCATATAAACAAGGTAATATAACTAGGAATAAAGCTAGATTAGTTGCACAAGGATATAATCAAGAAGAAGGAATTGACTATGAAGAAACATTTGCTCCAGTTGCTCGATTTGAAGCAATATGTATCTTACTAGGCTTTGCATGTTTTCATAATTTCAAATTTTATAAAATGGATGTTAAAAGTGCCTTTCTAAATGGTCATATAAAAGAAAATGTTTATGTTGAACAACCTCCTCTATTCACACACGAAAAACTTCCTGACCACGTCTATAAACTTAAGAAAATTTTATACGGTCTAAAACAAGCACCCGTGCATGGTATGAACGTCTTAAGAGCTATCTAATAGATTCTGGTTTTGAAATTGGGAAGGTTGATCAAACACTTTTATATGGAAAATACTTCAGCTAAACCAACTCCAATGAGTACAGCAGTTCATCTCGGTAGAGATGAAGAAGGCAAAAGTGTTGACAAAAAATTATATCGAAGCATAATTGGATCACTACTTTATCTTACTGCTAGTAGACCTAACATAATGATGAGTGTTTGTTTGTGTGCTAGATTTCAAGCAAATCCTAAGGAATCACATATGCAAGCCGTAAAATTCATATTGCGTTATTTTAGCAAAACCAAAGATTTTGGACTTTTCCATCCAAAAGAATGTTCTTTCGAGTTAGTTTCTTATAGTGACGTGACTTTGAAGAATGTCGGACGGATTAGAAAAGTACTAGTGGGACTTGTCCCTTCATTGGACAATCCTTAGTCTCTTGGTTTAGCAAGAAACAAAATTGTGTTTCACCTTCAACTTTTGAGGCAAAATATATTTCTGCTGCCTTAACTTGTGCTCAGTTCATTTATATGTAACAAACACTACAAAATTTTGGTAAATTTATCTAAATCAACAATTTTTGTGATAATACTAATGCTATAAACTTATCCAAAAATCCTGTCAATCACTCACGAACTAAACATATTGACATGCGTCATCATTTTCTTTGTGATGATATTAAAAGAATCTTAGCCAGACTATAATTTGTATCCCCTGAAAATCAATTGACAGATATATTTACATTACCTCTAAATGAAAATATCTCCATAAAATTAATAAGAGTAGCAGGAATTTTATCAATACATGATTTATAATTTTTTTTAGTAATAATTTTTTTCTTCAAAGACTCGAACTCGGGATCTTTTGCTTGGAAACCTAGTACTCTACCACTTCGCTTCTCTTCTCTTTACAACTAAACTTGGCTTACTTTCTATTTTTATTATTTACCTTACATTTTTTTTAACTACTTTACAACCAATTTTTTCTCTGGTTCTTATCAACCTAACCATCAATTATGTTTCTATTTATATAAAACTCTTTCATATAAATACATCTTTTCTTTCAATGAAATAAAAAAATTTATAGTTTCATTTCATTTAATTAAAATGACTTCCCAGCTTAATTTTGAATTTTCTGCCCTATCATATTCTTCTCCTAGTTCGGGGTTGGTAAATTTACCTACTCCAATACCGATTTATGTACCAGTTCCTATTGTTCCACCATCTAATATCCATATTGGTTATACCCCTCCCGTCAAAAGAGCTAAACATTCTCTATTTTTTGGATCGCCCTCTACAAAAGAAAAAATAGACGACATTCATCACTATCAGTGGGAGACTCTCGAGTTACAACGAGAACTATACTACGAGCAGAAGGTGAATGCGAAGCAGCTAAGCTTCCTTGAACAAGTGGCTCTTAAATTCTATGGTTCATCTTCACACAACACGGTTCATCAACCAACAACTCCTTCATGTCATAGTCCATAGGAACCATTGCCTAAACGTCCACCATTATCTTCGAATTCTTGGAAATGTGGACAAGGCTAGTCACCATTACGACCTCTGCATAAGAGTACAAAAGCGGAACTGAAAGACTACCACACTCCTTCCTCTTCATCCAAATCATCTTGATTTCTTTTATAAATATATTGTGCTGGTATATAGATTATGTGCATTAATTCATGTTATTCAAAATTTTCATTTATACACCGTTCTATTCATTTTTTTAACAAGGGGTTCACCCTAAGAATTCAACTACGCCAGTTGACTGAATCAAATAATCTATCGACTGAGACTGTCTTCCAAATATTAATTTTCCTCTGCAGTCAGTCGACTGAATCTCCAAAACAGTTGGCTGAATTCAGCGCTTTTCTGTTATAAAATCTTGAAAAGAATCAGTTTACTAAACCAAGTTATCCAGTCGATTGAACTCAAAAAATTATGTTCCTAAACACAATACCAGTCGACTTCCTATGAATATTCAGTCGACTGGTACTGGGTACCCGACTTTTTTACCCTCTTTCAGCCTCTACAATTTAACTTTTCATCTTTACCAAACTCACTTTTTACTTTCAATTTTTTAACTTTCTGCTATTAAACTTCTTTTCAACTTCAAATTCACGAACAATTTCATAAATTCTCTCATAAATTTGTCCAATTCTTCTCATTTGACCCTCCCACTTCATCACTAAAACCTAGCTCTTCACCTGGCTCCTAAAAGACCTCGTCATCCTCAATCTACAGCAACTTCTTTGGATTCACAAATAAGAGAATGGCTTCACAATGGCAAGGCGGTGCAAAGCTTTGAAAAGATGCAAAATTCTAGGATTTTCGAAGGTTCTTTTATAAAATTCCTGATTTTTCTTCTTATGCTATTCAAGACTTAGCTCGCCGTAGCGGATTGGAGCATCTCATTGATTTTGCAGCAAATAATAATAAGATTAATCACCTTCTTGTTAAACTTTTCTTTGCCAACTTAAATCTAGATCACCACACAACTATAAGTCCAGATGACTGCATTTGGATAGTAGTATGTGGTAAAAAGATTTTTCTTCCACTATAACGACCTGCACAGATTTGGCAATGTCCCGATGAGGGTGACGTGCTATCTGAGATTGTTGTAAACATGGATACCCATGATCGAGTTCATCATTTATTCCTCTCAGATGATTTAACAGAGTTAAAAACGGCAGCACTAAGGCCAAAAGCTCGTATTATGCATAGCGTGCTTACCCATACCATCAATCCCCGGACCGGAAGTTATGAGAAAATTTGTCGGCGTGATTTCCAATCCTTATACGCCATTTGGGGAAATAACGAGTAAACTGGGCAATGGTCATTCTAGATGAGTTTCAAACCTTTAATCAAGGACGAATGAGGATGATCTATTATGGTGCTTGCATCATGTGCATTCTCAAACATTTTGATGTTCCTTTTATTGATTCCAAATGTTCGAACATAGGTTCCTTGAATACTAAAACCCTTAGTCTCATGAACCTACCAAAGCAATATCTTGACCACACCATAATTACTTATGAACATTGGTTTGAAAATCAAGCCACGGGTCTAGCTCAACCTTCCTCCCAACAAGCTCGCCAATAAACTTCATGTATGCAAGCCTCTTCTTCATCCCAACATCCTCGACCTACTCGAGAAATTTACGAGATTCAAGAAATAAGATCCTCAAGCTCTGCCTCACAAAGCCGTTACTACCATTGCTCATAATCAAAGACTTCTCAATAATCGTCTATCTCAAGTTGAATCAACTATCTCTAGAGTTGATAAAAATGTCTCAGAAGTTAATAAAAAGCTTAATTATATTAAGCCATTCCTCAACAATATCTGGGATACTATCACATGCTCCCAACAATCTTCTGCCTCCGTACATGTACCAACATCTCATGGAAAATGACCGGTAGAACATTTTACCTGGTCTACATCAAATGAGGAATATGAGGGAGAAGCTGAAGAGGTAGGTAATGATTCAAATGATGAAGAAACTGAAGGTGACGAACATAGTTCAAATGGCGAAAGTCAAGGTGATGAATAAGACTTTTTTTCATCTCTTTCTATGTTGTTGTTACTCTTTGTTATTTAAGTTCTTGTGCTATTATGTGATTTTCTAAAACTCTATGTTTTTCTATATGTATGCCATGTTGTTTTATTATTCTCGGAGGGTATGAATGCTCTGTTTCTATGTTCTGTGCTAAGTTTCAGTTATATATGTATGTGTGTTCCTATATAATATTACTCGTACTTTGACTACCCTACACCTTGAGTACTCTCCTTTTGTCATTGACAAAGGAGGAGGAAAACATAATTTGTTATTTACAGGAAATATAACATAGATTCAGGGGGAGAATACAATATAAAAGATAAGTTGCAAGCATATTACTCAGGGGGAGAAATATTTTAAAAAAATCATGTCGAAGATTCACTCATAGCAAATAGAGTTTTCATCATCAAAAGGGGGAGAATGTTGGATCAGAAGGTATTGAATGTTGACAATAGACAAAAGTTCTTCACGAATCTACGACTATAGCAAATCCGAACTCTTCAACTCAAATATGGTTCGTATTGATATTAATGTAACTAAGTAATCAGTCTAGTATAGAATTGTGTTAAAATCTATCCTCAAAGCTCATCACTCACACATTCATTTTACGAAACTTGCATATTGTTTATAAAATTTTCATATATACTCAAGGTTTTATGTGCACTGAAAAATAGTATCCAGTCGACTGAATACTATATATCAGTCGACTAATGTTGCTTGTAATTTTTTTAAAATACAGCAGTCAGTCGACTGATACTGTACATGTTTTTGTGCAGTTTGAAATTCAGTCGACTGCCCAAGAAAGTTCAGTCGACTGAATCTGCAACTGTCATTTTTCTCCAAATGACACTTCTTTTGATCAAAGGGTTGCTTCTTCCTGGAAGGTCATAACTCTTAGATTCTTATAGATGTTGATTTCCAGAAGTGATATCTCATCACATACTATATAAACACTCAAGATTCATAGATTTAATCACTTAATTTTAAATTATCTTTTAATCTATAACACTTAGCATTCTTGAGCTCAATATATACAAGCTCTCATACAATCATTGCTTGCATATTGATTTCCATACTCTTCAAGCAATATTGTACTTCCTATTCTTCATACACACACAAATACACACATCTACTTTGAGGATAAGATTATAGGAAGGGTGTACTACAAGTGACAAATCCATGTTATTCAGAACACACAAAGTCAAGTTAAAATCCAGTTTGTAAGAAAGTCATATTCGGTTGCTCAGGCGGTCAAAGTCCTGTTTGGTTGCTCAAGCGGTCAAAGTCCTATTCTGTCGCTCAGGCGGTCAAAGTCCTGTTCGGTTGCTTAGGCGGTGTAATACCTATTCCTATGGGTTAAGTGAGGGTCGCTAGCTAAATCCAAAAGGAGTCTGGGACTGGACGTAGAATGGGAGTTCGAACCAGTATAAAAATCTCAAGTGTCATTTTCTTTACTGCTATTATTATTTTCCACACTAGTTATTTATTATATTCCATATTACACGATCCTTCAGTATAGTAACTTTACAATGAGCTTTGGATTAGGGACTTTTACAGCTTTCCTAGTCGAACTACTTCACTTCTACTCCAAGCCATACAGAGGTGTACTCAAAACCATCAATGCCGAGTCTACTAGTTTGGCAAACAACTCCTTACTTTACTACCCTAATCAACCACTCTCATATGGGGAAAAATATTCAAATAAGGTAGAAGTAAAGATATTATATAATATGAAAATTTCAAATATGGTCACCCAAGCAATTATCGTATACCTATACTATCATTTTAATATAGGGTAACTACCCTAAACCCATTTGGATAAGGGACCGTAAGTCCCATCTAAGGTCAGGACTAGTGTTCTATGTATTTTATACATTGTTCTGAACCTGCTCTGATACTATTCTGTAATGCCCCATCCTAGACCCATAATATCACAACACCAAAACTGTGAACTCGCAAAGGCTCTGGGTAGTTGCAAAATTATTTCACAACGGCTCAAGATTTTTATGAAATAAGGAGTGATTAACAATAAGCAATGACTTTGATTCATTTTTAAATATTGATTAGCAACAAATTTATTTATTGTTAGTTTGCACACTTTAAAAAAAATGACAAGTTTTTATCCATTCTTCTCCTATAAAACATTTAATTTTTATATTCATAAAGCAAAAATGATTAATTTTTTTTATACATTCAGCATAAAGATCAAACAATTAACAAATTGAAATTAAATTGCATAAACAGTTCATTGTAATTCATACCTAATGCAGTTTAGAAAATACTCAATACTCGTTACATTACAATTACAATACTTCATGCAATTTAGTTCAGAAAGTACTCACTCCTCAGTTCAACAACAATAAAATATTACAATCCAGTACATAGTTCATTGCCTAAAATATTATAATTCGGTCATAGAAGCAAAACATGTCAGCAAATTAAAGCAGTTATTCATGATCCAGCTAAGCAATTTATAAGCTTGCGGTAGTTCTGAGACATAAAGTAAGATGGCAAGTATGTTAAACTGTCAAGTAATTAAAATTATTGGACTATGAAAGAACATAAGTTGCAAATAATTGCACTGTGATGTTATCTTCCTTTTGAAAAATAATTCAGATCTACACTTCTTCATCAATCCTAGTCAGAGTGATCCAAAAATGGATAACCAATATACCCAACAATCGGATCAGAAGTAAAAAACATTATCCTACAATACTAAATTAGGATTCAAGATAAATAAGTGACCATAAACCAATTAAATCATTTTAAGTTTGCACGCGTACTGTCTATCAAGTTAGGTAAGCAAGTTATACATGATTATATCATTTTGTGGAAGGTTCTAACGTTAACATTTGTTAAGTTACTATCTAATTATAGTCTCCAATCTCTGTCCTAAAGAAACGTGACAGAAAGAGTTTTATTTGTATTGTAAAAATGATTCTCAGATTACATATTATGTTACATTCGACAACATATATATAGCAGCACTTGGTTGGAAGAAATTACTAAACTAACCCTAAAACCCTATTACACTTGTATATAACATCTGTCATTTACTCATTCTCATTTTTTATTTCCCTCGACAAATGTAACAAGGGTTTCTTCTTTCCCAAAACTTCCGAATCTTGTTCGATCTTCAAATCATATGCTAGTCTTGCAAAATTACACTTTGAGAGTGGTTTTGCAAGAATATATGCTCCTTGATTACTTGTGGTAGATTGTTTATGTGATAGCTATTTCCTAAAACTTTAGAAACTTTTTCGATCTTCAAATTAGATTTTAATGTTACAAAATTACTCTTTGAGAATGGCTTTGTAAGGATATCTGCTCTCTGATGACTTGTTGGTAGATGATGTATGTTCATATTTCTTTTGATGACTTGCTCACAAAAGTACATATCGATCTTTATATGCTTGGTTCATGAATGAAGAATGAGATTAGCCGAAAGAGAAACCGCGCTTAAATTATCACACCAAATTACTAACTTTCTGTAAAGATGAACTCCTATTTCTCTAATGAGTGATTCAGGCCACGTAATTTCAGTTGTTGCGCTTGCGACACTACAATATTTAGCTTCAGTGCTTGAATAAGAAACAGTTGGTTACTTTTGGGAGCACCAAGATGTTGGGTTGTCACCTAAATAGATGCAGTGACCAGTTGTGGATCTTTGATCAACAGAATCTAATGCCCAATTTGCATCGGCGTATCCTTGAATTTTTAGTGTTTTACATGCTTTTAAACATATTCCTTGATTTATAGTGCCTTTTAGATACCTTAAAATTTGTTTCGCTGCTTTTCAATAATGATCTAAAGGTTTCTGCATGTATTGGCACACTTTATTTACACTGTATGATATATCTGGTCTAGTATAATATATTGTAAAGCACCTACTATACTTCTGTACCGTTTTTCATTTTCAATAGGCTCACCTCTATGCTTAGACAAGTGTAGATTACTTACCATTGGTGTTGGCATAGGTTTAGCTTTACACATTTTTGCCCTGTTAAGAATTTCAGAGATGTACTTGCTTTGACCTAAAATTAATTCATTATACGACATCTGGAATGCTTCAAGAAAATCCTTAGATTTCCTAAATCTTTGATTGAGAATGCTTTGTTTAAGTGATAGATGACATTTCTAATTTCTTCATTACTATTCCCTATGATTATAAATTTTCCACATATACTAGTATATAAATTGTAACGTTGTTGTTCATTTTGACATAAAGGGAACTATCATATCTGGTTGGTTTGTAACCTAAACTGATTAATGTAGATTTTAATTTTTCGTACCAGACCCTTGGCGCCTGCTTGAGTCCATAGATTGCTTGTGTAATCTGCATACCATTTCCTTATTGTCATCTTTAACGTATCCTTGTGGTTGCTGCATGTTTACCTCCTCCTGAAGTTCACCATTTAGGAATGCATTATCGAATTCTAGTTGTTTGATATTCCATTTATTATGTAACACAACTATGAGAATCACTCTAATTGTTGTTGGTTTAACTATGGGGGAAAATTTCTCACTGAAATTGAATCCATACTGTTGTGAGTATCCTTTTGCTATAAGTCTTGCCTTATACTTTGCTATTCTGTCATATGCTGT
Source organism: Allium cepa (assembly GCA_030765085.1). Taxonomy (NCBI): domain Eukaryota; kingdom Viridiplantae; phylum Streptophyta; class Magnoliopsida; order Asparagales; family Amaryllidaceae; genus Allium; species Allium cepa. Next base: position 327,385,273 of record CM060932.1, read on the forward strand.
GACGACCCAGAAATTTTGAATATTTGAAATTAGAATATTCAATTGATTTTAAATATTTAATAGTTAGTTTTAATATGAATTTCAAATATCACTGTTTATTTGACAATTAAATTATTGAATTTAATAAAATTGGAAATTGGGAAAATTGTTGAATCTTCAGTTTTAAGCTTGTTAAAAATAATTTGAAGGCTTATAAAATTTATATTGGTAATATTGGTGATAATAGAAGTGATAAAATTGAATTTAAAAGTATTTTGTTCAGTTTTAAAATATATCGGTTAAATTGACATTTAAAAATAGCCTTCCGAGGCACAATCTCAGAATTAGACGAAACTAATTCCATTGGATCTGTAATGATGTATTATTATCGAATTTCAAATTTCGTAATGATTGGAGTTTTTGTGTGAGCGTATGATATATAAACGCGCTGAAATCTATATCGATAATTTAATATTGTAACTGAGTCCAAAAAGCTATCTTCTCCATATGACGAATTAGGACTCGAAACATTTTCCATTGCATTTGTGTATGTACACAGCAGTAAGTAGAGGAGCAAATCAAAGTGTGGAGTTTGTTTGAATGTGAACGTCTTGTTGTAGAGAATAGAGACATAGATAGTATTGGAAATGCGGGAAGAGGAGTTGCTCACTGTACTTGATATGCAGTGTGAAGTTGACGAGTGAATGTTATATGGTGGATGGGTTGCTGTTGTGTTGGTACGGCTGTGATGGATAGTGGCTTGGATGGATGAAGTATAAAGGAACTTGCCAGATAGGAAACAAAGAGAGAGGGTGTGCAGTCGTGGGTCATCAGAGTTCTGAGGCATTTTTCTGATTTGGGAAACATGATAATTGGGGTAATTTTTTTTATTTTTTTTTATTTTTCCAGTAATTAGTTGACGTCGACTTACTGCTATCCTTCGGTTTGAAAAGAAAATTTAACATCTATTTTTAAAATTCACTCTTAGATAAATATATACATATGCCTAGGAACCGAATTAGGTTAGAATGGTAGTTAGCTAATGTATATAGTAATTTCCTAAGTTATTTACAGTAATGTAATTTTGTTACTTTTATTAAAAGAGAAAATGTGAATTAGGTTAGTTTAATTATTTATTTAAATTAGTTAATTATGCTTAATAACTGGTATTTTATTTTTCGATTTATTTCAAATGTTAATAAACCATATAATGTTTATGCAAGGTCTGAAATCGTGAAGGAAACAAGCCGTTTGAGTTGGACTGCAAATAAAATCAAAGGTGAGTTAATCTCACTCATCTGGGTTTTATTTAAATTTAAATGATTAAATTTAAATAATTGGTTGAATGATTGAATTGATTTGATGTGCTATATTATATACATATATATATTGGAGTGATTGATTCCCCGCATTATATAGTGGATGAGACCCTATGCGCCGCATAATAGCGGATGATATTTTATAAACCTATATACCGCGATATTCCACCTTGAAGTGGAATTGGTATTTTATGTTATGCAAACATCTGTGGATGCAGGGAAACAGGTTGGAGGGATCCAACTGGATTCCTCAAAATTATTTAGATTGTTTATTATTCTGTGTTATGAATATTTGATATCCTGTGATGAATTATATTGATAATTGGAATATTGAATGCTATGGTTTGCTTGAATATATTTCGGTACACCGAGTTATCAAAATATATAGAATTGGAATTTCAGAAAGAAAATAAAAGAGTGAATTTTTAATTAAAATAATCATAGAGAATTTGAATAAATTTAAGAATGAACTGGATAAGAATAAAAGTGATTTTAAAATTCTAATAAATAAGTTTCGAGTATGAAAAGGGGATTTTAAATAAACAAAGAAATAATGAATTTTAAACTTAAGTGATGTTATATCAAGAAATAAATAATTTATTTTACAATTCAAGGTTTGAATTTATTTAAAAGGATAAAGAAGGAATTTGGGAAAATCTGAAATTGGTATTTTCAGTTAAATGGACTTTAAATCATAATGAAGAAATAAAATGTGAAGTTAATGGATTTGGAATAAATGGAGTATGTAAGGAAATTTATTTAAAAGTGAAGTAGATTGGGAATCAATTTAGGGATTGATTTAAGTGTGTAAAACCGGGATTTTTAAAAGAGGAGCGAGACTTGAAATTTATAAACTGGGTTTATAAAAGCGAAGTGATATATCAGTGGATATTTGGAAGAATAAATTCACGGTGGGAATTTATTAAAGGAATGAGTAAATTTGTTTAAAAATAAATAGCGATTTATTTTTAAAAGATGTGAAAGAGAAGTGTACTTCCCTAGATAGCCAAGTACGTTTTCAAAGCAAATATTTAAATATAAGTTAAAAGTTTTAATGTTGTTTTAAAAAGCATGTTTTAGAAATTTATTATTTTTAAATGTTTACATTCTAAAGTAAGTGTTTTTTCAAATCTATTATCGTAGTAATTATTTAAAGGTGACTTGGTATTTTGTTTTAAAGGAGAAAATCTAGTTTTATATTTTACAAAGTAACCTCATTTTAAATATTCCTAAAGTATATATTTTTAGTAAAGTATTGAAGTAGTTTTCAATTTAAATGTTAAAGTATATTTTATAATAAAGTGTTTTGAACTATTTTAAAAATCTAAAGCTTTGTACTTGGTGTTTTTAGTGGAAATAAATAATTTGGAATTTATTCCATGAGAAGAGTGTGGTTTGAAACTATTTTCAAAAGGTTTGGAAATGGAAATATATCTTGTGAAGATATTTGGAGATTAATAAATAATTTGGGAAGATTATTTATTATTTGATGGTTGTTTGAGAATGTTAATTGATAGTTAAATAACCGACTATCAATATTGGCTAATGCGCTGATCATTTCGAAAAGACCGGGATCGGGATTTATTTCCTAAAAACCACTTCGATCCGGTTTGTACGTTTTCATGAGTAAGACGAGTTTGGAGTCGAAGATGGAGCAGTGAAGTGCAAGGGCTAGTCGCTACTAATCTTGAGGATGATTCCAAAATGGATGTAGTAGGAGTAGTGCCTTCGATTCCATTCGAACCCGGGACGGACTTGTATGGATGAATGCTTTTGGAACATCGTCAGGTGGATGGTGGGCATTCTATGTGAAACATTATAAAAAGGTAACGCTTAGCCTCAAGCCTCATCAACCGGGAATGACTGAAAATCAGGGGATATGTAGCAAGGCTAAGCGGGTAGCACCCATTAGGGTGAGGTCATCCCTGTCTAGATGTTCCATTTTTCGGCTTAGTGGTGTGGTTACTGATCTCAACCGTGGGGTGATCTTACTCGGGATTATCCAGTAAGGGGTAGTCCCGGTCTTCTGTTGTAGCGGATTGGGAGTAATCCTCGGTACGGTGATCTAGGCCACGTACTGTGACAGGTGGTACCCAGTGCCTAGTCATTAGTTGGAAATCCATTCTCCCTACGCGCCTGTACGGTTTTGATTGTGCCCAACTATTATTGAAACATGAGATGCAAATATTTCAGCTAGATTCTATTTTACTTTCTATAGACACTATTATAATATCAGACGGATTTGATAAAAAGTGTTTTGGCTATCGTAAGGTAAAAACCCGACATGTTTATTTGTGGCGTGGTCTTATGAGATGCTTTTGTTTTCAAAAGAATTTGAAACTTTAATAATCAATTAGAGTGTGGTTTTCTCACGCTGGTTTTCCAGACTGACTCGGGTGTTATTTAACTATAATGCTCGGGTCAGACCGAGTATTATAAATTACAGATAAGGATCCTGTGGAGCTCAGGAGATGAGCTGGATGGTGATACGTACTACCATATTTGTATGAAATATTCCGCTGTGTTGATTAGCTGTGCATTCAGTTTTGTAAGGATAGGTTATGATTACTATCCCGCTGTGTGTTATGTATACTCTGATGACGTAATATATAAACAGATTCGTTTTTTGTAAAGATCATTTATTATCTATTATATTTTATTCCGCTGCGATGGTTAGATTCTGATGTTGTTTTGTTTTCTCTTCTTCTACCTCTTCTTCTTTAACCCAAATGGCTCGTATTTCCGTTCATCTTGAGTTGATTGATGGCGAATAGCATTGACTAATGGGGTACGGATTTACGGGCCGTCACACTTGGTATCAGAGACAGGTTAAGCGAGAACCTTGGCTCCGATAGGGATCACTCATTGAAATAGAGTCCATAGTACTCTAGAATGAGTTTGAGTGTATTAATAGATATGAGTGCGTATTTGTTAGTGAATATAAAATGATTTTATATTGTGTTGATTGGTTTATTGAGTAGTTTATGGATTCCGGTCAATACGAGTAATTAACGTTATTGATAGGGATCTCTAAACACTTGAATAGAATAATTCGACACAGTATTGTTTTAAGATAGGGTAAATGAAATAATTTTACCCAAATTATTTTTGTATATAAAATAAATAATTTTTCGAAAATTATTATAGTTATATTGGGTTGCTTGGTTGTTAGAGAATGATAATATTAAATTATTATCATTATTGTTGTGTAGAAATTGAATAAGGAATCGAAAATTTTTACCAAGATTAAGGAATAAATTTATATAACAAAATGGGATTTATGAATGATGTGATTTATAATTGAATGAGGTAAATTGTAGAGTAATGTTGGATATAAATTGAAAGAATTTAAAATTTGAATTTTGGGTAAGATTTAAATTCTTTTGGGTTTGGAAATGGTTTTCAAAGGTTTGGAGAAATAATAGTGATACTATTTGGGAAATATTTTATATAGAATTCGAAATCTGGAAGATTTGTAACCTAAAAATATTTGAAATGTTTTTCTAAAGAGATAAAAGCATTGAACTCTTTCGGTTGCTGGAAAATAACTTGATGACCGCAGCATCATCGATGTTCATTTTTGAGTTTTCAAGAGAGGAATTGCTACCAAATTGTTTTGTGATTGTTTGCAAAAGTTGGGTTGGTTTTAGAAATGCAAAGGATTTTTGATATAATTGATTTCAAATGATTTTCTAAATATTTAAGTGATTATTGAAGACTCTTGTAACGACCCGGAATTTTAGGTCGCTAGATTTTGAACATTTAATTCATTTTAAATATTGAATATGGATTATAATTCGAATTTTGAAATAAAAGACTTTGGTTAAGTTAATAAAATGAGTTAAATTTCAAATACGGGAATTTAATTGAAATTTGAATGATAATAATTTAATATTAGAATTGGGATAATTAGTAATTCTGAGGGTAAATAGATATAAAATTAGATTCTAAAATTTATTTTTAGTCTATTTGGGTTTAAATTATAATATTGGACTGTTGGATGGAATTAGAAGTCGATAGCCTGAATTTGGAATTTTATATTATTTTAATAATGGGATTTAATAATATAATAATGCAAATATTCAGATTTTGATTTAAAATGAATTAGAATTATCTCTAATGTGATTATAAATTCCATATGAATTATAATTAAGTTGATAAAATTTTAAAAGTGAAATTTTAAATGATTTTAACGACTTTGAAAATCGCTCGATTTAATCGACGAGTTAAAATAGCCTTCAGGGACACAGTCTCGGAATTCGACGTAACCAGTTCCATTGGATCCGTAATAGTTAGTTATTATCGGATTTCAATTTTCATAGCATTCGAGTTGTCGTTTGACCCCGGCAGCTTAAAACACATAGAAAATACTTTAATCGATTTAATTTAAAATTGATCGTTTATTTCCGTAACTCGCGCATACGACCAAATTAGCTTCCGACACACGTTCCATTGTGTTCGAAACATAGGTAGAACCTTGGAAACGCCAAGCGGCATGTGTGATTTGGTGATCGTTAGAATAAGTTGCTTTATAATGGTTTTAATATTAAAATAATATAACTAGACGTTTATATATATATATATATATATATATGTTAAAAATTAGGGCCGAAACCCTAACTCATTACAGTGCCTACACTAAAACGTTTAATGGCCGAAAGTCGCTCATCTTCTTCCTCTTTTCTCTTGAAATCCACACAATTATTTCAAAAGCCTCCAACATGAAAAGTGTCGAGCTCTCCGAGCTCTAGCCATCCAACGGTGGATCTTGAGCGTCGTCGCTGTGTGGAGCCAGATTTGGGCCATGAGTCGCCACCGTTCGTTCGTGTTTTCCCAATCATGGAGGGGGCTGAGCGTCGCAAGGTGTGGGGCGGTGGTGGAGCAGGCCGTGGTCTTCGAGAGGGTAGGTTTCGATCGTCCTAGAAGTCGTCGAAGGGGGAGCGGCTTTAAACCCTAGGGCGCGTGTTTGGGTTTGGTTTCATCTGTAGCTCGCGAGAAGGAAGAAGAAGCTTTTGTGGCCGTGTTATTTTGGTAAAATAAAAAGAAAAAAGAAAACTTGTTTTCAAATTGTTATTCAAATTTTAAAAAATTCATATCTCGTGCGTTTGTTATCAGATTTCGACGAAACGAGAAACGCCGAAATCGCAGAGACGCGATATACACAGTGGAGCAATTCTGGAGTTATTCGGAGCAAGTAAAAATTTAGGTTAAATCGAACACCGTTCGATTTAATCTAAATTTGAACGCTCGTCGAAAACCTAAGGCGGGTTTAACTCACTCACATCTGGAATACTGGTTAATTTAAGTAGTCAATATTTAAATGATTGCTTGATTGGTTGAATATGATAATTATTATCAAATCGAATCGATATATACTGTTGTGCTAATATCTGTGGATGTAGGAAAAATAGGTTGGAGGGGTCCAACTGGATTCCTCACAAATAGAAATTTATTTATATTCGGTAATATATCACGTTTATATTCCGTGATAAAATTGTTTTAGATCCTGTTATACTATGCTATGTTTATTTACTGTGATAGATAAATTGGATATTTTATTGTGTTGTACTATGATTGATGAATACAACCTGGGAAATATAAATATAAATAAATAAATTGGATTTAAAGAAATTAAGGAAATTCTTAAGTAAAGAATTTAAAAGAAATTAAATCCAAGTAATTGGTTGAAAATATGAAGTGTTTGAACTTGTGGTTTAAAAAGGGAAATGAGAATTGTTAAAAATAATAGCGAGATTTATTTTAAAAGATAGGAAGTGTGCTTTCTCCTGGAAATTTTATTTTGTTTTTAAGAAAGCTTTCAAATTATAAATTTGTAGTTCAAATATGTTTACAATATTTTAGAAAGAAATATTATTTTAAATTGATTTTAAGTGAAAGCAAATATTTGATTAAGTAATTATGGTATTTAATTATTTTTAAAAAGGTAAAGTAGTATTAAGTTTTCAAAAGGAAATTTCAATATGAAAATTTGATTTAATAACCTTATTTTAAAAGTTAAATTTTATTTAAAATACTTAGGAAACCCTTATATATTTCCTTAAGTATTATTTTCAATTAAATAATTTCTAGAGCTTATTTTAAACATATGTTTGAAAGTGATTTCCAGGAAAAAGCTATGTGTTTAAAATAAAAGGAGCTATTGGGATGAACGTAAAATTGAATTGGGATAAAACGTGTTGGATTGGTAAAAAGAATTCTTTGGTTATCCTAAAATGGAAGTGTATTTCCCTGAAAGCCAAATACGTTTTTTCTAAAAATAGATTTTTGAAAAGTTAGAAGTTTGAAGTTATATTAAGAATGGTATCAAGAAAAGCATTTAAGTGGTAAGAATTTTAAAAAGTGAGCATCTATGGAGTTAGTTATAAAAGTACTTATTTAAAGGTAAGTAATATTATGTTTAAAGGAATATTATTAATATTTATACTTTATAAAATGGTTTTTATTTTAAGATAATCAATTAAAGTATTAATTGAAACTTGTATAGTATTTCATAGCTTTATTTCAAGATCTAGTAAGACTTAACTTTATTTTTAAGATAATAGTTTATATTTTTTAAGCAGTTTTAATCCGAGAAATTTTTAAGGGTACATATATTAAATTAAGCATGTAAGAAGTTTTAAATTAAATGTTTAGTGTATTTTGAAGAATAAAGCATTTAAATTATTTTACACCATAAATATTGGTATTTGGAAGTTTTCAGAGGAAGTAAAGATTTGAAAATCTATTCCATGAGAAGAATTGGGTTTGAAAAGTGTTTTCAACAGGATTTGAAAATGAAAACATATCTTGTAAGGATATTTTTGAGGAAAATAAATAATGTGGGAATTATTTATTGTGTGATGGATGTTTGTGAATGTTTATTGATAGTTAAATCACCGACTATCAATATTTGGACAAATGCGTTGATCGTTTCGAAGAGACCGGGATCGAGATTTTTTTCTCGAAAACCACTTCGATCCGGTTTGTATGTTTCGTGGAAAAACGCGTTCGGAGTCGAAGATGGAGCAGTGAAGTGCAAGGGCTAGTCGCTACTAATCCTGAGGATATTTCCAAAATGGATGTAGTAGGAGTAGTGCCTTCGGTTCCGTTCAAACCCGGGACGTACTTGTATGGACGAATGCTTTCGGAACATCGTCAAGTGGGCGATGGGCATTCTAAGCGAAACATTCTAAAAGGTAACACATAGACTTAAGCCTCATCAACCGAGAATGACTGAAAATCAGGGGATATGCAGCAAGGCTTGGTGGGAAGCACCCATTTCCAGGTAAGGTCATTCCTGTCTAGATGTCCCTTTTATTTCGGCTTAGTGGTGCGGTTGCTGATCCCAACCACGGGGTGATCTTACTTGGGATTATCCAGTAAGGGATAATTCGGGCCTTGTGTTGTAGGGGATCGGGCGTGGTCCTCGGTACACTGATCTAGACCAGGTACTGTGACAGGTGGTACCCCAGTGCCTAGTCATTAGTTGGAATCCATTCTCCCTACGAGCCTTTTTCGAGTTTTGTTTGTATTACCCACTCTGTGGCTAGTAGCTGGAATTTAATAGATGTAACAATTTCGGCTATTTTATAAGTTTTTGTAAATAGACCCTATTATAATATCAGAGGGTTTCTATAAAAAGTGTTTTAGCTAACGTAAGGAAAAAACCCGACATGTTTATTTGTGGCGTGGTCTTACGAGATGCTTTTGTTTTCAAAAGGATTTTGAAACTTTAATAATCAATTTGGGTGCATTATTATCTGCTGGTATTCTAGACTGATTCGGGTGTTATTTCATTATAATGCTCGGGTTGGACCGAGTGTTATATGTTCAGGACAGGATGCTATGGAGCAGGAGAGGAGCAAGAGTCAGAGACGTATTATCTGTACTTGTATGTATGTATATATATATATATATATATATATATATATATATATATATATATATATCCGCTGCTGTGATTGTTTAGGATTGTCTGGCTGGTAAATGTTGTTTGTTTGAGATACTCTGATGATATTGTATAAAACAGATATAGTTTCATTTTGTGTAAAGCTCTATTATTGACTATTATATTTATTCCGCTGCCATGGTAAGATTCTGATATTGTTTAGTTCCTTCTTTCTTCTTCCTCTTCTTCTTTAACCCCAATGGTTCGTATTTCTCTTCCATTTGAGTTAATTGATGTAGAATAGTTTTGACTCAAGGGGCACGGATTTGCGGGCTGTTACACTTGGTATCAGAGCTTAGGTTGGCGACAACCTAGGCTTTGGTGGGGAAATTACTCATTAAACAGAGTCAATAGTACTCTATAACGAGTTGAGTGTATTAATAAATATGAGAGCGTACTTGTTAGTGAATACAAAAATTGTTTTTATACCGTGTTGACCTATCGGTTGAGTGTTTATGAATTCTGGTCGATACGGGAAGTACAACCGTATCGATAGTGGTTTCTAAACTCTTAAACAAGATAAACCGACATAGTATTGTTTTAAAGAGGGTAAATGAAATAATTTTACCCAAAATTATATTTTGATATAAAAAGAATAATTTTCTGAAATTATTATATATATATATATATTTGATTGTTTGGATGTGGATATCTTAATCAAATAAGAATCTAAAATTTAATCTAAAATTTGAAATGGTTATAACCAAATAAAATTCTATAAGTATAAAGTATACAAAAGAAGAATAACTAAATTTGAATTAAACCAGAACTTAAATCCCAGAAATTTTGAAAAGTGTTTTAAATGTATTGAAAACAATATTTGGAAATTTAAAATCTTGGGAATGTTTGAAATGTTTTTCAAAGATTTGAAGGCAATGATGGAGTATTATTTTGGGAAGTACTTTTAAATGAGAATTGTTTTGAAATGAATTTGGGATAGTAAGGAAGCACTGAACTCACTTCAGTCGTTAGAAAATAATCCTGATGATGATGGCCACATCATTAGAATTCATTTTCGAGTTTCTTAAGTGATGGATTGCTACCATGTTGAGTGTTTATGATATTTGTTGGACTTGTTTGAGATACGAGTGGTTTTAGAAGTTTCAAAAAGGGAAATTGCTTGGTAAAAACAGACTGTTTTAGAAATCTGGAAGTTTGATTTGATATACTAGAAGAATATGAGTTATTTATTATTTCAAAATGATTTTGAGATAAAACTAGATAATTGAATTCTGGAAAATTCTATTTAAATAATGTGAAGGCTAAAATGGATCAACTATTGAACTTATTAAGCGAAGTTGATATTAATAAGGAAGAAATGAAAATTTTAATCTTGGAATTAAAATTTAACCTGAGTAAATGGAAGTGAATGAAATATATTGAAGTGAATAGAAAATTTGAATTTAACTTGGATAAGTTAAATAAATTGGGTTTAGAATCAAATTGATTTGGATTAAATTGAAATGTAAAATGACTTTGTAATTGTGGGTCATTATGTAATAAATTATACCCATAAGCTAGTAAGTGTTATACTTATAATCTAAAAAATTGTGAATTTAAAATGGTAAAAAAATTAAATTGAAGGAAAATTTGTATCCTTAAGAATTCAGTGATACACATATATATAATTTGGAATTGTGATTATAAGATGTAAATGGATTAAAATGAGCAATATGAGCTTTAAATTAAATAAGTTAGTGAATTTAACAAATAGTAAATCAGATTGTAAGCCCAAGTAAAATGGAATTATAATCACAAATGGAAAATAGTTGAATGGTAAGGTGGATTCAAATCTAATCCCGAATGAAATGTGAATTGAAATAAGGTGAAGAGAATATAAAATATAAAGATGTGAATGAACTTAGGTTAGTAAATAAGTTTTGAACTTGTATATGGAGAATTAAAATTGGATTGGATTGAATTTGATTTAACTTCGATTACATGAAATGGAGTTCAATTTGGATTGAATTCAAAATCAAAATTCAGTTGTGTTACAAATAATTTTGAATAGAATTAAATTCTTATTTAAATGGTAAAAGAAATAGCATGAATTTAAGTTGGCTGAATAAGTTTAGTTAAAACTTGAATTTAAATGGGAACAGAATTGAGGAAAGTTAAATTTAATTAAAATGATATTGAATAATTAAATCCTCACTCAACTAAATTTAAATGAATTGTTTGAGAATGAATTTAGCGTAAGCTAAATTAAATAAAGAAAAGCTTGAAGATGAATTTAGTGTAAACTAAAATAAATGGAATTTGTATTGGCATGGATGAAATTTTGGTGGTTTGTTAAGAGAATTTTGAAAAGAAAAATAAAAACCTAGTTCTAGTATGGAATTTAGTTTTGGCAATAAAAAGTTGAGAGTGTGAATGAATAATGGAATCAGATTATAATAATGATGGTTTGAATTATAAATAAATTCAAACGAGTGGAATAATTTAAAGTGGTCATGTTATCAACAAAATTCAGAATGAATCGAGGAGATGAATTAAAATTCCAAATGGATTGAATAAGTAAACAAATTGAATTAAAATTTGTAAATGAATTGGAATTTGGTTGGATGAGAATCAAATGAAAATAAAATAAAATTGATATAAGAAGAAATGGAAATATCGTGTAATTGAAACAACTTAAGCAAATTAAAAAATAATTGCGATCGAGCTTTATAATGTGGTCTTGGATAAATTTGTTTAGATAATAAAATTTAAATGCAAGTGAAATGGTTTTAATTAAATAGTGTGATGAAATAAGAATGTGTGAATTAAATATTACAGAATGGGATGAATTAATATAAACTTTAGTTGGATGATGAACTTGAAGTGAGAATAAGAAATTGAATTAAAAATTGCAAGGAAATAATAATATTTGGGTTGTGAATAATTCCGAATGGAATAAAATTAATATAAATTTGAACTGGAACTAATTTTAGTGGGTATAAGCTTAACTGATGGTTATTTGCTTGAATGACATGAAAATTTGCATAAGAATTGGATGTTTTGTTGTATTCGGAATTGTGTTGGTTTAAAGAAGTAAATGAAATGAGTTTTTGAATCAATTGGAATGGATTGAAATTTTATTAAGTGATTTTTGCATATGAATGAAAATGGATCATAAAAGAAATGCAAGTGCTTCAAATTGAAAATAAGAATTTGATTGTGAATTAATTTGGGATTGAATTGAAATAGATGTATGTTAGTGAAGCACATGTTAATCATATTGATGAGAATATGGTTTGAGAGTAGTAAATTTGAATTTAAATCATTCAAGTGAAATACAAGTGAAGTTTGGATTTGTCCAGAAATTAAATGGCGATTGAAATCTTTGAAGTGCTGATAAAATATGGTTAACATTGTTGAATTATGGAGTTTGCTTGGTTAAGCTATGAAATTGATATGTTTGGTTAAGATTGATGAATGGAATGTTAATAAATTCTCACATTATTGAAAACTGATGTGTTTGTTTGAGTAAGTACAGGTACGGGAGGCAGTAGTTAGAGTTGGAGTGCGTATATGCTATATTATTTAGCAGCTTTCTTTTAAAAATTCTAATAAAGGTACGTCTATGCAATAAAAATAGGAAATATGAACTGTTTTTGGTTTTTCCGACCATGTGGGTCGATGTATATATATTTATATCTTTTGTGATATTGCAAAAGCTCCTCCGTACAAGGGAGACTCTGCCAAAAATTTTCGGAAATTTTGGGAGTTAGAAATTTTTTGAATTTTTTTGAAAATATTTCGTTAACGACAAATTGATTTCAAATAACAATTAAAATAAAAAGGGATTTCGGGATAGAAATTGAAATTAGCAGTTTCGATTTGAAACTAAAGAATGTAGGCAAAGTGAAATTGAGACTTTCACTAAGTGAGTTTTGTTATTGGATATGAAACATTCTTCTACCTTAGCAAATTTCGGGGACGAAAATTTTATAAGGGGGGAGGAATGTAACGACCTGGAATTTTGGGTCGCTAGATTTTAACATTTAATTCATTTTAAATGTTGAATATGGATTATAATTCGAATTTTGAAATAAAAGACTTTGGTTAAGTTAATAAAATGAGTTAAATTTCAAATACGAGAATTTAATTGAAATTTGAATAATAATAATTTAATATTAGAATTGGGATAATTGGTAATTCTGAGTGTAAATAGATATAAAATTAGATTCTAAAATTTATTTTTAGTCTATTTGGGTTTGAATTATAATATTGGACTGTTGGATGGAATTAGAAGTCTATAGGTTGAATTTGGAATTTTATATTATTTTAATAATGAGATTTAATAATATAATAATGCAAATATTCAAATTTTGATTTAAAATGAATTAGAATGATTTATAATGTGACTATAAATTCTATATGAATTATAATTAAGTTGATAAAATTTTAAAAGTGAAATTTTAAATGCTTTCGACGATTTTGAAAATCGCACGATTTAATCGACGAGTTAAAATAGCCTTCCGAGACGCAGTCTCGGAATTCGACGAAACCAGTTTCATTGGATCCGTAATAGTTAGTTATTATTGGATTTCAATTTTCGTAGCAATCGGAGTTGTCGTTTGACCCCGGCAGCTTAAAACGCATAGAAAATACTTTAATCGATTTAATTTAAAATTGATCGTTTATTTCCGTAACTCGTGCATACGACCAAATTAGCTTTCGAAACACGTTCCATTATGTTAGGAACATAGGTAGAACCTTAGAAATGTCAGGCGGCACGTGTGATTTGAAGATCGTTAGAATAAGTTGCTTTATAATGATTCTAATATTAAAATAATATAACTAGACGTTTATACACACACACACACACACACACACACACACACATATTAAAAATTAGAGCCGAAACCCTAACTCATAACCGTGCCGAAACTAAAACGTTTAATGGCCGAAAGTCGCTCATCTTCTTCCTATTTTCTCTTGAGATCCACACAATTATTTCGAAAGCCTCCAACATGAAAAGTGTCGAGCTCTCCGAGCTCTAGCCATCCAACGGTGGATCTTGAGCTTCGTCGCCGTATGGAGCCAGATTTGGGCCGTGAGTCGCCACCGTTCGTTCGTGTTTTCCCAATCATGGAGGGGGCTGAGCGTCGCAAGGTGTGGGGCGTGGTGGAGTAGGCCGTGGTCTTCGATAGGGTAGGTTTCGATCATCCTAGAAGTCGTCGAAGGGGGAGCGGCTTTAAACCCTAGGGCGCGTGTTTGGGTTCGGTTTCATCTGTAGCTTGCGAGAAGGAAGAAGAAGCTTTTGCGGCTGTGTTATTTTGGTAATATAAAAATAAAAAAGAAAACTTGTTTTCAAATTGTTATTCAAATTTTAAAAAATCATATCTCGTGGGTTTGTTATCAGATTTCGACGAAACGAGAAACACCGAAATCGTAGAGAAGCGATCTACACAGTGGAGCAATTCTGGAGTTATTCGGAGCAAGTAAAAATTTAGGTTAAATCGAACGCCGTTCGATTTAATTTAATTTGAACGCTCGTTGAAAGCCCAAGATGTGTTTAACTCACTCACATCTGGAATACTGGTTAATATAAGTGGTCAATATTTAAATGATTGCTTGATTGGTTGAATATGATAATTATTATCAAATTGAATCGATATATATTGTTGTGCTAATATCTGTGGATGCAGGGAAAACATGTTGGAGCGATCCAACTGGTTTCCTCACAAACAGAAATTTATTTATATTCAGTAATATATCACGTTTATATTATGTGATAAAATTGTTTTAGATCTTGTTATACCATGCTCTGTTTATTTACTGTGATGGATAAATTGGATATTTTATTGTGTTGTACTATGATTGGTTGAATACAACCTGGGAAATTTAAATTTAAACAAATAAATTGGATTTAAAGAAATTAAGGAAATTCTTAAGTAAAGAATTTAAAAGAAATTAAATTTAAGTAATTGGTTGAAAATATGAAGTGTTTGAACTTATGGTTTAAAAAGGGAATTGAGAATTGTTAAAAATAATAGCGAGATTTATTTTAAAGAAAGGGAAGTGTGCTTTCTCCTGGAAATTTTATTTTGTTTTTAAGAAAGCTTTCAAATTATAAACTTGCAGTTTAAATATGTTTAGAATATTTTAGAAAGAAATATTATTTTAAATTGATTTTAAGTGAAAGCAAATATTTGATTAAGTAATTATGGTATTTAATTATTTTTAAAAAGGTAAAGTAGTATTAAGTTTTCAAAAGGAAATTTTAATATAAATATTTGATTTAATAACCTTATTTTAAAAGTTAAATTTTATTTAAAATACTTAGGAAACCCCTACATATTTCCTTAAGTATTATTTTCAATTAAATAATTTCTAGAGCTTATTTTAAATATTTTAAACGAATGTTTGAAAGTGATTTCTAGGAAATAGCAATGTGTTTGTAATAAAAGGAGCTATTTTTAAAGTATGGAAAGGATTTTACGGGATGAACGTAAAATTGAATTGGGATAAAACGTGTTGGATTGATAAAAAGAATTCTTTGGTTATCCTAAAATGGAAGTGTATTTCCCTGAAAGCCAAGTATGATTTTTTAAAAATAGATTTTTGAAAAGTTAGAAGTTTGAAGTTATATTAAGAATGGTATCAAGAAAAACATTTAAGTGGTAAGAATTTTAAAAAGTGAGCATCTATGGAATTAGTTATAGAAGTACTTATTGTAAAGGGTAAGTAATATTCTGTTTAAAGGAATATTATTAATATTTATACTTTATAAAATGGTTTATATTTTAAGATAATCAATTAAAGTATTAATTGAAACTTGTATTGAATTTCATAGCTTTATTTCAAGATCTAGTAAGACTTAACTTTATTTTTAAGATAATAGTTTATATTTTTTAAGCAGTTTTAATCCGAGATATTTTTAAAGGTATATATATTAAACTAAGCATGTAAGAAGTTTTAAATATAAATGTTTAGTGTATTTTCAAGAATAAAGCATTTAAATTATTTTAAACCCTAAATATTGGTATTTGGAAGTTTTCAGAGGAAGTAAAGATTTGAAAATCTATTCAATGAGAAGAATTGGGTTTGAAAAGTGTTTTCAACAGGATTTGAAAATGAAAACATATCTTGTAAGATATTTTTGAGGAAAATAAATAATGTGGGAATTATTTATTGTGTGATGGATGTTTGTGAATGTTAATTGATAGTTAAATCACCGACTATCAATATTGGACAAATGCGTTGATCGTTTCGAAGAGACCGGGATCGAGATTTATTTTTCGAAAACCACTTCGATTCGGTTTGTACGTTTCGTGGAAAAACGTGTTCGGAGTCGAAGACAAAGCAGTGAAGTGCAAGGGCTAGTCGCTACTAATCCTGAGGATATTTCCAAAATGGATGTAGTAGGAGTAGTGCCTTTGGTTCCGTTCGAACCCGAGACGGACTTGTATGGACGAATGCTTTCAGAACATCGTCAGGTGGGCGATGTGCATTCTAAGTGAAACATTCTAAAAGGTAACGCTTGGCCTTAAGCCTCATCAACCGGGAATGACTGAAAATCAGGGGATATGCAGCAAGGCTTGGAGGGCAGTACCCATTTCCAGGTAAGGTCATTCCTGTCTAGATGTCCCATTTATTTCGGCTTAGTGGTACGGTTGCTGATCCCAAACGCGGGGTGATCTTACTCGGGATTATCCAGTAAGGGATAATTCAGGCCTTGTGTTGCAGGGGATCGGGCATGGTCCTCGGTACACTGATCTAGACCAGGTACTGTGACAGGTGGTACCCCAGTGCCTAGTCATTAGTTGGAATCCATTCTCCCTACGAGATTTTTACGAGTTTTGTTTGTATTACCCACTATGTGGCTAGTAGCTGGAATTTAATAGATGTAACAATTTCGGCTATTTTATAAGTATTTGTAAATGGACCCTATTATAATATCAGAGGACTTCTATAAAAAGTGTTTTAGCTATCGTAAGGTAAAAACCCGACATGTTTATTTGTGGCGTGGTCTTACGAGATGTTTTTGTTTTCAAAAGGATTTTGAAACTTTAATATCAATTTGAGTGCATTATTATCTGCTGATATTCCAGACTGACTCGGATGTTATTTCATTATAATGCTCGGGTTAGACCGCGTATTATATGTTCAGGATAGGATGCTATGAAGCAGGAGAGGAGCTGGAGTCCGAGACGTATTATCCGTACTTGTATATATATATATATATCCCCTGCTGTGATTGTTTGGGATTGTTTGACTGGTAAATGTTGTTTGTTTGAGATACTTTGATGATATTGTATAAAATAGATATAGTTTAATTTTGTATAAAGCTCTATTATTGACTATTATATTTATTCCGCTGCGATGGTTAGATTATGATATTGTTTAGTTCCTTCTTTCTTCTTCCTCTTCTTCTTTAACCCTAATGGTTCGTATTTCTGTTCCATTTGAGTTAATTGATGTAGAATAGTGTTGACTCAAGGGGTACGGATTGCGGGCTGTTACAACTCTGGAATTGGTTTAAATGTTTTGAGTGTCTAAGTAACCGCTTAAGCTCTAGAGGTTTAACTAAAAATGTTTATGGATTACAAAAAGATGGGAAATTTATAAAGTTTGAAAATTTCCTGGGATGGAATTAACTTGTGAAAAGTTAATAAGTTAGAAGAGTAAGTCGAATTAAATGAACTCAAGCTAAATCTAATAATATTGGGATTAGATTCGAATTAAAGTTGAAATATAATTGAGATGAAATTGTTTCACGTGGTGGATACATTAAATGAAACTAAACTCTTACTTGATAAAATGTAAATGAATTGTGTGAAGTCAAAGAATAGTATGGGGTTAGATTTAACCGATGTTAAGTTAAATAAAATTGAATTGAAATAAATTCAGTTGAGTTATAGATAATATTGAATGGAATAAAATTCTTACTTAAATAAATAAGCGTAAACTAAGTAAGTATTGAATTGGGATAAATAAGCTTTGAAAGCTTATAAAAGAAATGAAAAGCATTGAAATAAAAATATAATCCCTACTTCAAAGTAAAGTGAAAATGTGATTGACTGTAATAAATGGAGATATATGAAAATTTAAACTCAGGAAAATTTAATGAAGTGATTTTTGTAATAAAATCGAATATTGATTTAAAAGTTGGAAGTAATCTAATTAGCTAAATAAATTATTTGATAGGGTACGTTAATAAAATTTAACTTGGTTACATAAAATGGATTGTAAGTTAATAATGAAGTTTGGAAATAAACTCAAATTATAAATAAAATTCGACTTGGATTGATAATGAACTAAAATAAGTGGAGATGTTGTAAAACTAAAATGGAATTGGATTATAATAGAAATGATTTGAGTTACAAATAAAATCCAATTCGAGCATAAATGAGTTAAGTATGTGCTTGGATATTATCTTGATAAATTGAGAAGGTGAATTAAAACAAAATTGATGGGCTAACTGAATTAAATGGAATTTGATTAAAGGAGAATCAAATAGAAGTGAACTTAAGTCTGAAGTTGGAATAAATTAAAGTAAATTAACTTAAGTTAAGAATAAGTTAAAGTAAATTAACTTAAGTTAAGAATGATTGGAAAATGGTTATTGATATAAGCATGGAATGTGTCAAACTAAATAAAATGGTTGTGAATGAATTAAAATGGAAGGAATTAAAAATAATTGAGTTGGAATCAATTTAAAATGGTTATAAGCTTAAGTAATTGTTTATTCACGTGAACATAGTCGAACTGCGTAGAAATAAATTGTCGTTTGATGAAAACGAGATTAAATAAAATTCTATGAATTGACAGAAGTGAAATAAATTGATTTTGAAATCAATCGAGTTGAATATGAGCTTGTTTTGATTAAAAATAAATTGATTGTAATTGAAGTGTAAACCATTATAATTGAATGGAATGGCACATGAATTAGTTGGAAGCAATTGAATTAGTTTTGAAATCATATAAATTGCTCATGGAAAGTGTTTGGTGCATGTGTTTAGCTATTGAAAGTAAGTGAAATGTTAATAAATTTCGTATATTTAGAACTTACATGTTTGAATTGAGTAAGTATAGATACCGGAAAGCCGTTTGGTTGGATTTGATCGCGCAAAATGCTAAAATAGTAAGCTACTTGCTTAAAAATGCTAAACAAAAGTACGCTTATGCAATAGAAATAGGAAATATGAACTGTTTTTGTTTCTTCGACTGTGTGGGTCGATGTATATATATTTATATCTCTTGTCAAATTGCAAAAGCTCCTCCGTACAAAGGAGACTTTGCCAAAAAAATTCGAAAATTTTGGGAGTTAGAAAAATTTTTGAAAATTTTTGTTAGCAACAAAACGATTTCAAATTGGAAGTTGAAATAAATTAATGATTGAAACTAATTTAAAATAATGATATGAATCACTTATAAATGGAAGATAAAATTCAATATTCTGAGTTGAAGATAAATTGAATTCTTATGGAAATGGGAGAACCAATTTGAATAGAAGCAGATGTAAACTAAAGTGGTGAAGTGAAAATAAATATAAGAAGCATATAAAATACTTATATTGAACTTAAGAAGAAATGGTGAAATTCTTAAGTAATATGGGTGTCGGGAAAATAAATTGAATAAGCATTTGAGTGAAGATTTAATAAAAATACGTGAAATGATAAGCGTTGATAAGTGAATAGAAATCAAATGAATGTGAATAAAAAGAGAATTGATACAGTTGATAATCAATTGAGATAAATACGTAGAATGTATGTATATTATTTTATTCACATAGCGATTTAATCCAGATTCGAGCATAGAATTTCGAGAAAGTTATATCGAGTTAGAATTTTTCACTCGATTTTCGACGGCGAACCCTGGATAAGGATTTTGATTAATTCTGAAAATTCTCTATCATAGTTATGGCTATGCAAGGAGAACAATGTTTCTGATTAAGAAACCAGATCTGAGTCCGCACTAGGAAGTCGGGTGGATGATACTAGTTCGAAAGCGAAATTGTGTGATCGAGCGAGTGATCGAATTTGATATTGCGTACGGATGATATATGTACATCGTACGAGCTTGAATGAATAAATATTGAAATTTTGTAAAGGAGTCAATAAAATGATCTTGAATGTTGTGATTGGATATTATTGCTAAGTAGGATATACAGGTATTATAAAGGAAAAGGAAGATTGGCTTTTATTTTAGAAGATAGATTCGAAATGCTCGACAAAAGGTATGTGTTTAAATTTTTGTATGAAATTTGATTGGGTTTCTGATCTAGCCACTTGGCCTTTTGTTTTCTTTTGGAATTTGGGATCCCGTAGAGGCATTTTGTAGTTGTACCGAGCTAGCCGCACAAAGAAGACGCTGGCAAAATTTTTCGGAAATTTAAGGAGTTAGAAAAATTTTGAGAAAATTTTGATAATTTAAAATTTGAGTTTAAATTATAACTCGAATTGTTGAGTAAGTAATATTGTTTGGAACTTATGGGTGGGTTGAGAAGTTGTTAGAGTGATAGTGTGTCTTTAATAAAAAGGATTGTTTTGGGAAGTTATAAAAACTGTTTGGTTTTGGGAAAATAGTAAATGGGTATTGGACCACTCTTCCTAACCAGCAATTTCGGGGACGAAATTCTTTTAAAGGGGGAGGAATGTGACGACCCGAAAATTTTGAATATTTGAAATTAGAATATTTAATTTATTTTAAATGTTTGATAGTTAGTTTTAATATGAATTTCAAATATCACTGTTTATTTGACAATTAAATTATTGAATTTAATAAAATTGGAAATTGAAAAATTATTGAATCTTCAGTTGTAAGCCTGTTAAAAATAATTTGAAGGCTTATAAAATTTATGTTGGTAATATTGGTAATGTAGAAGTGATAAAATTGAATTTAAAAGTATTGTTCAGTTTTAAAATATATCGGTTAAATTGACATTTAAAAATAGCATTCTGAGGCACAGTCTCGGAATTAGACGAAATCAGTTCCATTGGATCCGTAATAATGTATTATTATCGGGTTTCAAATTTCGTAATGATTGGAGTTGTTGTGCGAGCGTATGATATATAAACGCGCTGAAATCTATATCGATAATTTAATATTATAACTGAGTCCAAAAAGCTATCTTCTCCATATGATCGAATTAGGACTCGAAACCTTTTCCATTGCATTCAGAATAGGGGTTTAACATTATAAACGCCTGGCGGTACACCCTGGTAGGAGGTCGAGATTTGGAGTTACGTAATCCGTGACAATTTACAATTTAAATAATATATATATATATTTGATTGACTATTTTCAACATCAGCCTACATTCTTTCCCATCATAACTTTTCCCTTTCAACTTCGAAGTACGGTAGCCCTTCTCTAGCACGCAACCATTTGTTCAACATCACATCTTTCCCCTTTTTCTCGTTTATATCACGCGACCTTCTCCCTTTCCTCAGTAAAACATTTAGATTAAAAAAAAGAAAATTGCTTATGTCAAAATTCTCAACACCGAATTCACGTGCTTTGGGGCTCGAAGTCGATTTGGGAAATCAAATTGCTAAATCATAGTTTATTCGAATCCACGATTAGGATTTGGGGATTGGATTGGGGCGACTGGTTATGGTTGTGCTAATGGGTTATTGGAGAAGGTGGCGATTCGATTGCATTAAGGAGGATAGGTGGTAGAGTAGCGGGTTCGATGGTGAATTGTGGTGAGGAAAGGTTGGCGGTTTGAGATGCAGGCGATTGAGGTGTCGAGTCAATTGATTCGACTTGACAGAGGAAATATGGCATGTTTTGGTTTAGGAAGTTTTTCATGGGGTGGCTGCTTGATGGTCGTTTGTGTATTTACACAGCAGTAAGCAAAGGAGCAAATCAAAGTGTGTAGTTTGTTTGAATGTGAACGGCTTGTTGTAGAGAGTTGAGACATAGATAGTATTGGAAATGTGGGAAGAGGAGTTGCTGACTATATTTGGTATGCAGTGTGAAGTTGATGAGTGAATGTTATATGATGGATGGGTTGCTGTTGTGTTGGTACGGCTATGATGGATAGTGGCTTGGATGGATGAAGTATAAAGGAACTTGCCAGATAGGAAACAAGGAGAGAGGATGTGCAGTCGTGGGTCATCAGAGTTCTGAGGTGTTTTTCTGATTTGGGAAACATGATAATTGGGGTAATTATTTTATTTTATTTTTCCAGTAATTAGTTGACGTGGACTTACTGCTATCCTTCGGTTTGAAAGAAAAATTCAAAATTTAATTTCAAAATTCACTCTTAGATAAATATATACATATGCCTAGGAACCAAATTAGGTTAGAATGGTAGTTAGCTAATGTATATAGTAATTTCCTAAGTTATTTACAGTAATGTAATTTTGTTACTTTTATTAAAAGAGAAAATGTGAATTAGGTTAGTTTATTTATTTATTTAAATTAGTTAATTATGCTTAATAACTGGTAATTTAATTTTCGATTTATTTCAAATGTTAATAAACCATATAATGTTTATACAAGGTCTGAAATCATGAAGGAAACAAGCCGTTTGGGTTGGATTGCAAATAAAATCAAAGGTGAGTTAATCTCACTCATTTGGGTTTTATTTAAATTTAAATGGTTAAATTTAAATAATTGGTTGAATGATTGAATTAATTTGATGTGCTATATTATATATAGTAGTGTATATATATATATTGGAGTGATTGATTTCCCACATTATATAGCGGGTGAGACCCTATGCGCCGCATAATAGCGGATGATATTTTATAAACCCATATACCGCGATATTCCTCCTCGAAGTAGAATTGGTATTTTATGTTGTGCCAACATCTATAGATGCAGGGAAACAGGTTGGAGGGATCCACCTGGATTCCTCAAAATTATTTAGATTGTTTAATATTCCGTGTTATGAATATTTATATCCTGTGATGAATTATATTGATAATTGGAATATTGAATGCTATGGTTTGCTTGAATATATTTCGGTACACTAAGTTATCAAAATATATAGAATTGGAATTTTGGAAAGAAAATAAAAAAGTGAATTTTTAAGTAAAATAATCATAGAGAATTTGAATAAATTTAAGAATGAACTGGATATGAATAAAAATGATTTTAAAATTCTATTAAATAAGTTCCGAGTATGAAATGGGATTTTGAATAAACAGAGAAATAATGAATTTTAAACTTAAGTGATGTTATATCAAGAAATAAAGAATTATTTTAAAATTCAAGGTTTGAATTTATTTAAAAGGATAAAGAAGGAATTTGGGAAAAATCTGAAATTGGTATTTTCAGTTAAAAGGACTTTAAATCATAATGAAGAAATAAAATCTGAAGTTAATGGATTTTGAATAAATGGAGTAAGTAAGTAAATTTATTTAAAAGTGAAGTAAACTGGGAATGAATTTGGGGATTGATTTAAGTGTGTAAAACCGGGATTTTTAAAAGAGAAGCGAGACTTGAAATTTATAAACTGGGTTTATAAAAGCGAAGTGATATATCGGTGGATATTTGGAAGAATAAATTCACGGTGGGAATTTATTAAGGGAATGAGTAAATTTGTTTAAAAATAAATAGTGATTTATTTTTAAAAGATGTATTAGAAAAGCGTATTTCCCCAGATAGCCAAGTACGTTTTCAAAGCAAATATTGAAAGATACACTATTGAATTGAAAGATACACTAGTAAATTGGGGCTTTGTTTTGCAGCACTTTAGTTGGCATTCTGTTGATAAGATACACTATTGAATTGAAAGAATCTGACTAGAATTTTAGTGGCATTGATACAAGAGCTAAGAGTGTCAAACCTATGTCCACTATGTGTCTACGATTTCTCTTGACCAAACCATTTTGCTCATAAGTATGTGGACATGTAGTTCTATGAATTACCCTTTTTCTGTAAAGTACTCCTTCAAAGGTTTGAATTCAGTTCCTCCATCACTCTGAATTATCTTTAATTGATGATTTGTTTGCTTTTCTGCTTAAATGATAAATTGAATGACTGCTTTTGTGTTTCTGCTTTTGATTTAAGAAAATATAACCATGTATATTAAGAAAAAGAATCAATAAATGAAAAATAATAATTAAAGGCATAATCAGAGTTAACTGGGACTGGACCCCCAAGTCAACTGCCACCATTTATAAAGATTTTCTATATTTAGTTGATTATTTAAGAAATGGCAGTTTATGACTTTTTCCCATTTAATATGATATACACATATATGTTAGTGATATATTTTCAAATTAAACATTATTAGATGCTTTACTATATCTACACTAAGATGACCCAGTTTACAATGCCACATATCAAATACTCCTTTGTTATCAATTATATTATCACACTTAGAGTAACTGCACCATTTTCTTCCATGTGTTGGCTTACAATTCTGCACCAGATTGAAAATATATAATCCATTTTGCACATTTTCGTGTAGCAAAATTTCTCTATTTAGTAAGTCCCTAACTAAGCAAACTTTTGGATAAAATTCAAAGTATATTCGGTTATCATTGGCATATTGAGATCATGGTTCGGAATTCCGGCGGAATTCCGTTTATTCCGGTGATTCCGTTCCGGTTCCGTTCATAACCGGAACGGAATCCGGTCAAAATTCCGGTTTTTATTTTCAAATATTGAAATTTTTTTATAAAAAATTAAAAAAATACAACAAATATATAATAATTAAAAAAAAGAAAACAAATTAATGAAGAAAATAAATAAAAGGAGAAGAAATCATATAGTTTCATAAAAAAAGTTGTTGTACTTTTGTTAATTTATATCGAATCATAATAAAAATTTCAAAAATTTCAAAATTAATCAAAGCTTTAAAATCTTAAATGAACAATACAGAATCTTACACACTGGATTTTTAATTAAAGTGTGTATTGCATCTGTAATGTAAAAAATGTACTAGAAATTTATGACAATATTGGATATTTATTAGCATATATAGCAAATTAAAGCTAAAAAGTACCGGAACTAGAAAACCGGAATTAAAGCGGAACTTTCGGAATTTCCGGAACGGAGCCGGAAATTTTAAAATTACCAATGGCCGGAACGGAAACGGAAAACGGAATTTTAAACCTTGATTGAGATACACTCATCAAGTTTTTCTTAATTTGTGGTACTCTAAGTAAATTATTGAGATGCAATTCTCTTTTACCGTAGCATTTCCGTTGTGTGATTTTTATTGACTTGCCATTATCCATAAAAATAGATTGCATACCTTTGTATTCCTTGTTTCCAAGATTGAGATCGTCAAGATTGTTGATAATGTGATTTGTTGCACCTGAATCTGGATACCAGTCTTCATATTGTATGTCATCAGATTTTGTTTACTGCTCCATCTCATTTTGACTTCTTAAACTATTTCCTTGACTTCTTGAATCCAGACTTGTGTGTGCAGTGTTGACATTTGGATTGAATTTTCTTTGATTGTTGCTGTTTTGCTAAATTACTGCAAAATTTGATCAAATCCGAAATAGCACTTGGTATCCGTGTGCCCAAACCTTTCACATATTTGATATCTAAGTATGTTAGAATTTTTCCACCTTCCTCAACCTCTACCTCTACCTCTATAATTCTGTCCAGTCCTTTGAATGTTTTGTTGAAACTTGTTGTTTGTTGCCTTTTCTTGATTCTTGCTTTTGAAAATCGATGCATAATTCACTGAAAGATCTTAATTCAGCGGCTTCTTTTGCTCTATTCTATCTTCATGTGCTTGAAGTGTAGAATGTACATGTTGAATTCATGGTAGAGTTTCTTTTGAGGATATGATTGCCACAACTGATTCGTACTCTTCATCTAAGTCACTTAAGATAGTTAAGATTTGCACTCTCTGAAACTTTGTGACCAATAGTGTCTACCAAGTCATAGTAAGTTTTGGCCTTGGTCAAGTATTCTCTCATTGACATGTTGTCTTTTCTTAAATTATGGAGTTGTCTTTTGTAGTGCATGATTCTTGCTGCTAGTTGAGAGTTGAAAATTTGCTCTATTGTTGCCCATATTTCTTGAGAGGTCTTGCAACCAACAATTTGAGATAAAAGACTTACACTAATTGATGGAATTAACCAAGAAGCTAATAAACAATCTTGTCTTTGATGGTTTATATAGTCTTGGTTTGTTATTAGATTACGTTCACTGTCATTGTCATTTTTGGTGGAATTGCTAGTGTACCATTGACAAATTCTTTGAGTCCATAACCTCTTATTGCTGTTTCTATTTGATATTTCCACAGTAGAAAGTTATTCTCTTCTAGTTGGACTACTAATCGACTTTTTGGTATTATGATGGACAGATTAGAGATTTCTTTGGTTGAGGTTATGGTGTTCCTTCTTGTGACTGATATAGTTGCAAAATTATTGTCATCTTTTCCAGCTATAGTATCAGTTTTGGTTCAAGAAAATAGATTAAGAAAGATGACCTTGGCATGGCAAACTTAAAAGTATGTAGCCAAGTAATATTTTTCAAGAAAAAAAACTAGAAACTACCTTTCAGCAATCAAGAATCTAATTCTTGATTGAAATTTGATAAATAAGAGATGAAAACTAACTCCTCCAGTGAGGATATGATCTGAGGAGAAGATAAACTGCAGCCTATCTCATGTGGTGAGTTTTCTCTGATGAGATATAGACGAGGCAGTGTGATCAGAATCAAAGATAAATTGTTAAACTATGATTCTGATGGCTGAACAGTAGATACTTGCAGGATCTTGTTCAAGAGATGGGTTAAATCTCTGATGATGAGGCTAAACTTCGAAGAGAAGTGATGCAGTCACCTCTCAAATGATGAAATTGATCCGATGAGGGGGTGGTGATAAAATTTATTGATGCAGTTACACTAAAAGCTCTGATCCCATAAAAGAGAAGTGATAGAAAGAGTTTTGTTTGTATTGTAAAAATGATTCTCAGATTACATGTTGGGTTACATTTGGCAACAATATATATAGCATCACTCGGTTGAAAGAAATTACTAATCTGACCTTGAAACCCTATTACATTTGTATATAATAACCTTTCAGTCGTTTACTCATTCTCATTTCTTATTTCTGTCATATACACATGGTACCGACAATCATGCTTTAGGGCATGTATAGAGAAGAAGGCATATGTAAAAGTCTACATATTGCTACATTAATAGCAGGTTATGAAGAAATCATTTTTGAATCTGGGTTTCCATTTCTTGTATAAAGTTGAGAGCGTGAAGGCTTTGCAACAGAGCTAGTAATAACATTTTTAATACAAAAATAGACTTGGTGGAAGTTGCAATTTAAAATTCTACACAATGGCTTTTAGCTATAGTCATACATTAACATATATGAACTTGAGTTTTACAAGTACATACATAAGTATGATCACACGATATGTGGACATGGGATAAACAAATGTACATAAACAACTGATATATAGACTTGAGTTGTGCATAACATGAACGTGAATCAGATATCAATAGATTATTAATAGCTTTAGTGGCCAAGGTGTAACTGCACAAGATTGAACCGCAATTTTAACCTGTGTCCATTTTTTATATCTCAGCATGAACGTTTTCTTGATTAGCAATAATAATTGTTCTTAAAGCGGGTTTTTACTGTTATTTGATAAATGAGGAGACCAGCTAGACACAAGAGATTGGGCTTTAGTAATGCAGCCCAACTACCAAAAAGTAGCTATTCAAATATTATATATATTCGACTTCCTTTTCTCTTCATTATGGCACATCGATATAGATAGACACATACTTAAGTTATGCATCACCTTGCTGCAAAAGTTTGACATGGCTTAGTTATTTTGTAGAGCTAATGAAATACAAGTATTTTATAGCAAACATTTAGCATCTTAAAATTATATTTAACAATTTATTAAATTCCATATTTCTTTTTGATATTGTACTCAACTCACTACTTTGGTTCAGCTTTTCTGTTCCATAATTAAATGGGAAATTTAACCAAAAAAACATTCTTATAAGTGAAGGATTGGTCAGGTCATTATTCAATCTAAGGTGCTTAAACAATGAATTAAGAAAGTTTCATATAAATATTAGAAGGTGAAAATACTTTCTGAATAGAATTGACACAATTAGAGAAACACCCAAGAAAAATACGTGTCATATTGAGCAAAAATCTTCAGTAGAGCGAATATTACTAGGGTACCTTACAGTTTTCATATGTACTTTGAGTAAAGTAACATTACCAAATAATCGACACATTTTGTTTTATTTTCATATCGTGATATTGAAAATGGTAGAGAAAGGAGTGTTGAAATTGTGCGATTCAAACATGTACATGCCAAATTGGAGAAGTCATGAAACCCTAGGTCAATGAGAAGGAAGAAGCAATGTCGTCCAATAATGTGCTAGGGCTTCTAGGCAAAACATGAATTTCGTTCGGTGGTGGAGATGCCGGGCTAAAAATCTAGTCCGGTGATGATTTTATTTTGAAGCGGTAACGTGTAGAATGCCGGACAAGAAATTTCATCAGATAGTGGTTGGATCGGTAGCTAATGAGGAGAAGAGATGGTTATTTGATGAAGTAGCAACTCGTCCGGTAGTCATAGTGATACCGTTTGGTTCGATTGAGGAGTGGATTTCGTTCGACGATGACAGTATTTTGTAGCAGAGGGAAGTATTGGTGTCGTCTAGATTTGTGGTTCAGGAAGATGCCGCTCCAGATTGAAGCCGCTATGCCGGTCCATATTTTGTCGGTCCATATTTTTGGTTCGGTAGAAATACCGAACCAAAGTGTTGCCGCTCCAATTTTTGGTTCGGGTGTGCTTTACCGATCTAGATGCCACGTACTGATGCCGAACCAGATGATTGCCGAACCAATCTTTGCTGAATCAGATCTCAGAGTTGATATGTTGTAGCTGCGGTGCTCACTTTCTCATTCTATAAATACAAAAGCTTATACACTTTAATGTTGGACAATTTAGAGAGCAAAAACTATGCCAATTTTTTGTGCTCTGTTTTGTAACTCTTCAATTGAGTGATAGATTAGGGAGAATCTCCACATATGTTTTAACTCTCTAATCTTGACTGGCTTGTAATCTCTTGTACTTGCTGAATAAAAGAAGTTATTGGGTCTCCGTGAACGTAGGATATTCATATCCGAACCACGTTAAATCTTCCGCGTCTCTTATTTCTGCTACTGTGTTTGTGAGATTACATAATTTAGTTTTAAGTTGCATTGATATCTAAATAGACAATACTAGATCCTGATCAAATAATTCACTTCCGCTCAAATTAAAATAAAATTCACTATAATTTGGTATCCGAGCTTGTGTTATCGTTCCTGTTTGGGTATTGATGGCCACTTCTAGTAAGTCTATTGGTAGATTTGGTTTCAATTATGGAGTATCACGTTTTGACGAAAATGGAGATTTTGGTACTTGAAAGATGAAGACGGAGGCCGTATTAAAGAAGAAGAATTATAAGTTTGTGTCTGCGTCTGAGAAATTGAAAGATATTGATGCGGCTGATTTAAAAGAGATGAAAGATGAAGCTCTAACAACAATTCAGTTGAGTCTTTCAGATGAAGTTTTTAGAGAATACTCTCAGAAGAAAACGGCGAAGGGACTACGGGATGCATTATCGAATGTATACCAAGACAAGTCTCTCACTAATCGGATTATTTTTCAACAACAACTCTATTCGTTCAAGATGAAGTCTAGAGCCAATCTCATGGAGCATACAGATGCTTTCACCACTTTGATTATGAACCTGAAGGCAGAGGAAGTTGATATTGCTGATGAGGCTCAAGCTGTAATCCTTTTATGTTCGTTGCCTAAGGAGTATACTATTTTTGTTAATTCCGTGATTTATGGTCGGAGTAAACTTGGCCTGTCTGATGTAAAGGATGGTCTTCATAATGAAGTATTAAGAGGTAGATTGACGAGCACTAGCTTGGATAGTAATACCGAAGGCTTATCTGTTCAGAGAGGTAGAGGCCAAAGCAGGTCGAAGAAAGGTGGAGGACGGAATTCTTCACGGTCCCAGTCCAGGAGGCCTAAGAAGTCAACTTGTCATTATTGTAAGAAACCAGGCCAATTCATAGCACAATGTCCTAAGCTTGAAGGTAGAAGAAAAGATCCAAAACAAGCCTCGGCTTCTACAATAGAGAAATCAGACACAGAGAGTGACATCGATATATTTACAGCTTCTGGCTCTTTTAAGAGGAGCAATTTATGGCTGATTGATTCTGGCGCATTCTATCATATGACACCTGATAGGAACTGCTTTTTCGCTTATCGTGAAATTGACGGAGGAGAAGTTTTTGATGGGCAATGATGCTTCTTGCCGTATGGTTGGTTTTGGTAGTGTGATGATTTGGAGGTTTGACGGTGTTATTTGTACGATCACTGATGTTAGACATGTAACTGATTTGAGGAGGAACTTGATTTCTGTTGGGGTATTGAATAGACTTGATTTGAAGATTATAGTGGAAGGAGAGAAGACGAAGATATCGAAGGGTTCCATGATTTTTATAAGAGATGCGAGGGCATGAAATCTTTATCTATTAAAAGACACAATCGCCTTCTGTTACATCTGTTGATTCGGATTCTTCCAGATTATGGCACTTACAGATGGTCACATCGGTGAGCACAACATGGATGAGTTGAGAAAACGAGGATTGATTGATGAAGTTCATCATTCAAAACTCGGTTTTTGTGAAGAGTATGTTCTTGGAAAGTAGACAAAGATTTCTTTTGGTACAGAAGAGCATAAAACAAAAGCTGTCCTGGAGTATGTTCATATAGATGTTTGCAGTCTCTCCCCTTGTCAGTCTTTAGATGTAGCCAAGTATTTTGTTTCATTTATAGATGATTTCTCTCGTAAAGTATGGGTATACTTTCTTCAGTCAAAGAATGAAACCTTTGCCAGGTTTCGAAAGTGGAAATATGTGATTGAGAAGCAGTCAGGGAAGAAATTGAAAGTTCTCCATTTAGATAATAGCGGTGAATTTGTATCATGGGAATTTTCATCGATTATTGTGAGTCTTAAGGCATTAACAGACATTACACTACACCAGGCGACCCAGTCTAATAGAGTTGCAGAAAGGATGAATCAAAAATTATTGGAGAGAACAAGATGCTTAAGACTGATTGCTAAATTGAAGAAAGGATTTTGGGCTGAAGCTTTATCTATGGCAGCTTTCCTCATCAACTGCACACCTTCCACTGCTATAGATACGAAGATCCCTAAAGAAGTATGAAAAGAAGAGCCTGTTAGCTATCCATTTCTTAGAGCGTTTGGTTGCTAGCTTATGTGCATGGGAGTAAAGAAAAGCTAGAACCTAATGTAGGGTTGATTTCATCCTAGAGAGGAGGGGGGTGAATAGGGTGATACTATTAATTATAAAAATTTAATGCGGAAGTATATAAATAATCTCAACATAGATGACAACAGAATCATAGCAGCATAGATAATATCAGAATAAAAATGCAGAAATAGAACAACACAGAATTTACCCAGCTTCGGCAAAACCCTACCACAACTCAGCCACTGAGTTGCGAATTCTCGAACTACACTGCCGTAGTTCGTCCCCTAGTCACATGACTAGAAAATACAATCGATTAAAAAGAAAAAAATACAAACTAAAATAATTATAAACAATAAAAAAGATAAACCCTAATTTTAAAAATTAAATGCCCAAAGAAAAGTGCCGGCCCAAAATATAATGAGAGTGAATTCCCCTTTCTATATCCTTTTACTATCGACCGAACTCCTTTAATTCATTCTTTGAAAAAATGGCTGCTTCCTTTAGCATTCGTTCTCTTTACAAATACGAGGGCTTCTGATAAATTGAGGCTGCCGATTTCAATTGCTCGATCAAATAATGATTCAGCTTCTCTGCTTTGTCGATCGGTGGTCTCTTTGCATTGCACATGATTGCTTCAATTAAATTGAGTTTGAATGATGCTTGAATTGGTACGTGTGTTCCTTTTTCGGTTTATATTATACTCGACTTTGATTCGAGTTCCTAATTGATTATATGCACCGTGATATTGCTTGAACTCAAATCCTTTTTTACGGCCGATGATGATTGGGTTTTATAGGATTCTAATTCCTATATTTTCGTTCAAATATACTTATTCGAATTCGTCATTATTTTAGCTTTGGCCATTGATCTTCGTTTGGATGATTGAGATTATTACTGACATGTTCCAACATATATATTGATTACTTTTTTCTCACGGCTTGGGTTTCTTGACAACCACGGTTTGATGATTTTTGATCTTTGTGACTTCGTCCATTGCTTACGGCTTCATGTGATTTTTCAAATTTGGTTTTTGTGATAAATTTGATTCTACTTGATTAATTTGAAACTGCAACTGTTATAAAAAATCGACCTTGACTTCGGCCTAACTTGATATTTGTAGTTGCCTGATTATTTCTGTAGTATACTTGACTTGCATCTTATTTTGTTCGCTGTTGCATGACTTTGGCATTTATCTTCACTTAGTTACCACGGCTTTGTATTTTCTTTGACTTTGGCCATTGACTTCGACTTGATTTGAACCTGCTTCTAGATATTGTATTACTCCATGTATGTGTGTAGTGTTGTTTTGACATTGACTCCAGTTGTCTGCACTGTGCACTGCTTGCATTTTGAATCGAGTACATGAATATATGTATGATTTCTTTGGGTTTCACTGTGTTTTCTCTGGTCCTCATGTATGTGATGCATGTTTGAGATTGCTCATTTGATGTTGTGGCCATTTCCACCTGTTAATGTATGATCTGGTTCACTGGTTCAATGTCTGGTCTTATTTCATTTGATGGTCTAGTTTACGTTGACCTGATCTGGTGCATTTAAGTCATGTGCATTGAGCTTGATTGTTTGCATATTGATGTTGCTTCATTTTTTTATTGGTGCATGTTGTATCTGCATTCACCACTATTTGTAACTTTCATTTTGACCTGAGGAGGTTGCGATTTGATGTAAACTATCTTTGCTTTTGAGGTTGCTACACCATGTAGTCTTTGAGTCACTTGTGCATGTCTGATGCACATGAATATGCTATGCACTGTGCTTCATGTATATGATATCACCTCTGTTGTCTGCATTTTTGATTTGTATTTGCAAGCCTGGAGTTGCCTTTGGTCATCAAACCACTTGATATATTTTTGCCTTTTGCTTCCACTGTACATATATGTGCTTGCTGTCTCATTTTATATGTCGCAGTCTTCAGTTTTGTGTAGTTGTCATATGGACTGCCTGGTTAGACTTTGACTTTAGCTTGCTGTTCCATGGCTTCGGCATTGATTGAGTTCATCGTGGTTTGTTGTATTGAGTCAGATGTATTATGCATGTATATTGATCATAGTTGCTGTTTTCATATATACGACTTGAACTTTGGTCGAGGCTTGGTTTTTGTGTCTTGACCATTTCATTTGAATTTGCACCTATGTTGAATCTAGCTTAAAACTTGGGTTTGACCTTGTGCTGATATTATGACTTAACATTTATTTCACTTGAGTTGAACCCGACTTTTGATTTGGGTTTGACCTTGTGCTCACCTATCCCTGTAGATTTATCAAGTGTATATCGGTATGCACAGCCTTGTGGCATGTACAGTGATACACTGTGTATATCACAAGCTGTTCGTGTATGATGAATTCAAAATTAAATGATGGCGAACAACCTAAATAATAATAAAAATTTCAAAATCACATTTTTATTTTATACTGCAAAAATATTTCTTTTTCAATTTTACTACGTCAGTGTATATTTTTGAGATAACTAAGATGCTGGATTCAATCTGGACCTGCTTAATCAATCATTAATTAATTAATTACAAACCATTTAATTAATTAATCATTCCTTAATTACCTTATCAATCAATTAATTAATCTCTAATCACAGATTAATTATCCTTTAACTATTAATTAATAAACCTTAATCATTAATCAATATCTCTCAATACAAATTAATTAATCCATAATTACTTTTATAATCAATTAATTAATCATTAATTAACTAATTAATTATCCCTTAATTAGTAATTAATGAACCTTAATTATTAATTAACAACCTTAATTACAAATTAATTAATCCATAATTACCAGGTAATCAATCCTTAATTACCATTTGATTAATCCTTAATCACCATTTAATTAATCAATTAATTACCATTTTATTAGTCAATTAATTACCATTTAACAGATTCTTAAGTATATTTTTGAGATAACTAAGATGCTGGATTCAATCTGGACTGGAGTTGAAGATAAATACAAGTGTGAGTGTTATGTAGTAAGGACATTTGCAAATGAAAAACTGTGGTGTAATCAAAATTATATTGTTTGAAAATTGTGCATATAGTGAGAGCACAAATTTTTACTATTCAAAATTGTAACAAATATCTGTTCGAATAAAATATCCGTTTAAATTTAAATTCTATGTTATTCATTTTATTCAGCAAATATTTATTTAATTATGTGAAAATAAAATAGTACATTAACAAATATATTTAAACGAATATATATATATATATATATGTGTGTGTGTGTGTGTGTGTGTGTGTGTGTGTGTTTATTTTCATCAAACAAAAATCATATACTTGCATATCCAACAATCTCCCCCTTTTGATGATAACAAACATATATTTAAGATTTTGAATTTAGTAAATGTATTTTGGTTATTCAATTTGCTCCCTCCATTTGAATGCTTCCTCTCTACATAAAGCTTCCCTTCATATATGCATGAAATAAATATTCAAATGAGCCTAGATGCAATATAGAAAATATTTGACCTTTATTTGTCAAAATCTTAACTTTTCTCTACCCCTTTTGTTATCAGCAAAAGAGTAATGGTGTTAGAAAAATAGAGATAAAGTGATAGACATTAATACGACATTAAAAACCAAATCGAGTATAAGTATTAAATTTCAATAAAAAATCAAACAAAAATCATAAATACTCTATTAGGTGCATATTCCACTTTTGGAATGATAGGGATGATGCAAAAACAATATAGTTGTGTCTATTTGTGGTATATTTATATCAGGAGGAATTTGAATATCTACTAACCATGCATAACCGTTAGGACTTTTAAATGAGATTAGTAGTATTCTATTTTTTTTTAAAATGAATTCAAGTATCTTCTAACCACACATAACCGTGAGGACTTTAAATGGGATTAGAATCAACTTGTCTATTTAATCAATTAATTTTGATATGCATTCCATACATGCATAACCGTGAGGACTTTTAAATGAGCATGGAAGCATATAATCAAAAATCCAAGTAATTCACCCATGCATAACCGTGAGGACTTTTAAATGAAAGTGAATGCTTTGGATGTTTTTATTGCTAAAATATAATAAAATGAAAGCGCATAATTTCCCGTTTAAAATACCATATATTGACATACTATATTGGATTTTGATGAGTGATGGTTGATAGAAATATGGTAGAAATAGAATGGTCATGGAATTGTTGCCAACAAAAAGTTTTTATATCCCTTGTTTAAATTTCTA
Source organism: Allium cepa (assembly GCA_030765085.1). NCBI lineage: Eukaryota > Viridiplantae > Streptophyta > Magnoliopsida > Asparagales > Amaryllidaceae > Allium > Allium cepa. Next base: position 327,420,915 of record CM060932.1, read on the forward strand.
ATTTTTTTACTAATATACCGTCTCAAGTTATAATATATGATTAATATCAACACTCATCAATTTTTCAATCACTATTTGTCTTTTCGATAATCAGTAAGGAGTCAGATCAGTTAATGTAGTCATTTAAGATCAAATCCAAAGATAATTATAAAATCAAATTTTCAAAAATAACTAATCTGAAACAAGGTCAACAAAAATTATTTTCTTGAAGGGGTTTTATAAGAAAAATGTCTACTAACTGAAAATTATTTGAAATGAAAAATATGCAAATATTTTCTCTGAAAATGATGCAGTTACTTAATATCTCAACATAAACCACATTCCACTAGTAATTTTTCTACCAATTAGATTACCAGTGTAATATGCATCTGAATTTCTTGTTGACTTAAATTTATTATTAGATGAATGTCATAGCCCAGACCGTGAAGTGTACAGCAAAATATCTTAAACTCATTTTTAACAGCTTTTAAATGAAATTGAATTGAATTTGAATTGAAACCGTGTATAAAAGCAAACACAAAATATAATGTCAATTCACTTGTATCAATAAAACACCATCATAAGACCAAATAAATTTGTACGAACTAGTCCAAAGATTTGCATAAGTTAGAATCATTATCAACATTCATTATTTCATCACATAACTAGCTGATTTAATTCAGATTATGGTGCAGATTATCACATTTAATAAATCATTTAATTAAGATAAATGTACCATTACCAATTTTACCTTTACCGATAATTTTTCGTTTTACTCATTGTGATTCTATCACCTTTATACTAGGCTAAGGAACTTTGATTTGTCTCCCGTTGTGTGCCTGGAATAGCCAGAATCTAGATAACACTATTGTTGTTCCTTAGCCTTCCACCACACTTGCACAATAAAAGATTTTTGTGACCTATTTGTTTTTATAGGTCATGGTTGCTAGTGGCAATGGATTTTGAAAAATATGTTTCAGTAGATCCGAAGCTATTTATTTTTGTTCCTTTTAGCACCCAGATTTGTTTGACATTAAGAGATTTTATATTTGTGCCTTTTGGAATCCAAATTGGAATAGTTTTCACGTGTTTGGATCTATACCAGCAAATATTGCGATTGTGTCCAGTTTTTCCACAAATTGTGCACTTTGAAATGACTTGATTAATTACCTTTCTAGCACATTCAGGTTGATTATAACTAAGTCCTTGTCTAACAATATTAGTTTGTTTCCCTAATAGCATATTTAGCGATCTTTTACTTTTGGAAAAATTTCCTAAAGTTGTAGACAATTGTTGGACTTGTGTTTTGAGAGGTTCATTTTTGTTCAATAATTGTGTGCACTTTTTAATGGAATTTTCTCTCCTTGTATTTTCCCTTTCTTTCAAAATCAGAATTTCACTTTCAAGCGATTTAATTTTAATTTCTGATTTTTTTAATTTCTTCTTCGAATAATGGACACTTATCACACTTAGGGATCTTACTTTGATAGTTTTTAACTAATTGGTCAAGTTGTTTATTTAAATCTACCAAAGTGTCCTTTTGTGATTCAATTTTAGTGTATCTTTCCCTAAGTCATTTGAAACAGCCATTTACTTCGTGGAAATATATAAGTAATTCTGAGCGAGTGAGTTTTGATACCTCGTTGGGCTCGTCATCATCGCTATCAGTTGTATCACCTCGAAGGCATAGATCTGCTCTTTACTCTCACTGCTAGTGCTTTTATAATCACCATCACTTTTATTCCACGTGGCTGCAAAACTTCTCCGTTTTGATTTCTTTTCTTCGCCCTGTCGAAGTCAAGGACAATTGGGATTGATATGACCAGGTTTGTTGCACTTATGACAAATGATCTCGTATTCTTCCGAGTTGTCTAGTGCTTTGATTATTCTGCTTTTCAATTTTTGATTTAGAGCTGGATTTCTGTATTTGCGGTTTCTCTTTTTGAATCTCTTCATCGCCAGCTCATCTGCTCCATCATCTTCATCCTCATAACTACTGCCTTTTACCAATCTTGTTAAGCACGTTTCTGAGTCGATTATGAGGAATTTCTCATCACTGTTGACTTTTGCACCATATATTGCATCAAGAGTATTCCAAATTTCCTATGCATTTTCATAATGAGAGATAAAGTTAAAATTATCTTGATTAATATGAGAATATATTACATGCATAACAAGAGCATTAATCGAAGTATTTTTCTCATCTACTATATCACACGCATTTTTAATAATATCCTAACATTTAACATGAATAGATTTTAAATAAAATTCCATTTTTAATTTTCAATTTAAAAAATCCGTTCCATCAAAAACAGGAGGAATAATATTGAATTGACCCTCGGCAAAAGCATTATTAAAAGATGCCATTTTAAAATTTTAAATTTGCAAAAAGTTGGTCTTTGAAAAATCAAATTTTTAAATCAAAAATGGCTTTTGTTCCTAGCTCCGATACCACTTGTAGGATCGATTTCACCCTTGAGGAGGGGTGAATAGGGTGATACTATTAATTATAAAAGTTTAATGCAGAAGTATATAAATAATATCAACACAGATCACAGCTGAATAATAGCAGCACGTATAATAGCAAAATAAAAATGCAGAAACAGAACAACACAGAGTTTACCCAGCTTCGGCAAAACCCTACCACAACTCAGCCACTGAGTTGTGAATTCTCAAACTACACCACCGTAGTTCATCCCTAGTCACACGATTAGAAACATTTAAAAAGGAAAAGTACAAATTAAAACAATTATAAACAATAAAACAAATAAACCCTAATTTTAAAAATTAAATGCCTAGAGAAAAGTGCCGACCCAAAATAAAATGAGAGCGAATTCCCCTTTCTATATTCTTTTACTATTGGCCGAACTCCTTTACTTCGTTCTTTAAAAATATGGATGCTTCCTTTAGCGTTCGTTCCTCTTTACAAAAACTAGGGCTTCTGATAAATTGAGGCTGTCAACTTTAATTGCTCGATCGAATGATGATTCAGCATCCCTGCTTTGTCGATCGGTGGTCTCTTCGTTTTGAACACGAATGCTTCAATTAAGTCGAGTTTGAATGATGCTTAAATTGGTACACGGGTTCCTTTTTCGATTTATATTATACTCGACTTTGATTCGAGTTCCCAATTGATTTTATGCACTGTGATATTGCTTAACTCGAATCCTTTTTTACGGCAAATGATGATTAGGTTTTATAGGATTCTAATTCCTATATTTTCGTTCAAATATACTAATTTGAATTCGTCAATTATTTTAGCTTTGGCCATTGATCTTCGTTTGGATGATTGGGATTATTACTGGCTTGTTCCAATATATATTTTGATTGCTTTTTTCTCACGGCTTGGGTTTCTTGACAACCATGGCTTGATGATTTTTGGTCTCTATGACTTCTCCATTGCTTACGGCTTCATGTGATTTTTCGAATTCGGTATTTTGATAAATTTGATTCTGTCTTGATTATTTTGAAACTGCAACTGTTAAAAAAAATCGACCTTGACTTCGGCCTGACTTGATATTTGTAGTTGTCTGATCAACTCTATAGTATACTTGACTTGCACCTTATTTTGTTCACTATTGCATGACTTTGGCATTTATCTTGAATTGGTTACCACGGCTTTGTATTTGCTTTGACTTTGGCCATTGACTTCGACTTGATTTGGACCAGCTTTCAGATGTTGTATTACTCCATGTATGTATGCAGTGTTGTTTTGATATTGACTCCAGTTGTCTGCACTATGCGTTGCTTCCATGTTGCCTCGAGTACATGTATATATGTATGATTGATTTGGGTTTCACTATGTTTTCTCTAGTCCTCATGTATATGATGCATGTTTGAGATTGCTCATTTGATGCTGTGGCCATTTCCACCTTTTCAATGTATGATCTGGTTCACTGGTTCAATGTCTGGTCTTATTTCATTTGATGGTCTGGTTTACTTTGACTTGATCTGGTGCATTTAAGTCATGTGCATTGAGCTTGATTGCTTTCATATTGATGTTGCTTCATTTTTGTTTTACCGATGCATGTTGTATCTGCATTCACCACTGTTTGTACACTTTCATTTTGACCTGAGGAGGTTGCAATTTGATGTGCACTGTCTTTGCTTTTGGGGTTGCTACACCATGTAGTCTTTGAGTCACTTGTGCATGTCTGATGCACTTAAATATACTATGCACTGTACTTCATGTATATGATATCACCTCTATTGTCTGCATTGTTGATTTGTATTTTCAAGCTTGGAGTTTCCTCTGGTCATCAAACCACTTGATATATTTTTGCCTTTTGCTTCCACTGTACATATATGTGCTTGCTGTCTCATTTTTTATGTCGCATTCTCGAGTTTTGTGTAATTGTCATGTGGACTGCTTGGTTAGACTTTAACTTTGGCCCGCTGTTCCATGGCTTCGGCATTGATTGAGTTCATCGTGGTTTGTTGTATTGAGTCAGATGTATTATGCATGTATATTGATCATAGTTGCTGTTTTCATGTGTATGACGAACTTTGGTCGAGGCTTGGTTTTTTTGTCTTGACCATTTCATTTGAATTTGCATCTGTGTTGAATCCATCTTGAAGCTCGGGTTTGACCTTGTGTTGATATCTTGACTTAATATTTATTTCACTTGAGTTGAACCCGACTTTTGATTTGGGTTTGACCTTGTGCTCACCTGTCCCTGTAGATTTGTCAAGTGTATATCGGTGTGCACGGTCTTATGGCATGTACTGTGATACACTGTGCAAGTCACAAGCTGTTCGTATATGATGAATTCAAAATGAAATGAGAACAACCCAAACAACCGAGGCAAATAAAATTTTCAAAATCACAATTTTATTTTATACTGCAAAAATATTTCTTTTTTAATTTTATTACGTCGGTGTATATTTTTGCAGATAACTCAGATGCTGGATTCAATCTGGACTAGAGTTGAAGATAAATACGAGTGCGAGTGATATGTAGTGAGGACATTTGTAAATGAAAAATTGTGATGTAATCAAAATTTTATTATTTGAAAATTGTACATATAGTGAGAGCTCAAATTTGTACTATTCAAATTGTAACAAATATCTATTTGAATAAAATATCGGTTTGAATTTAAATTCTATGTTATTTATTTTATTCAGCAAATATTTATTTAATTATGCGAAAATAAAATAGTACATTAACAAATACATTTAAATGAATATATATATATATATATATATGTTATTATCATCAAAAAAAAATCATATACTTGCATATTCAACACCTAGAGCTCGCAAGTGTATCTTTTTAGGTTAGAGGAGAGGAGTGAAGGGATATACGCTATGGTGTCCTATTAGCAAGAAGATTGTTATGAGCATGCATGTGACTTTTGATGAGAAGGCTATGTTGAAGGTGGAGCCTTCCTCGTCTGATGATAATGAGAGGACATGTAAAGTATACCAAACACAAAGCAAGTTATCTGTTGATTCTTTCCATAGACATTCAGATGGTGTTTCCGATGACACCGTGGTTGATGAGGATAATACCGATGTTAGTACTGAGGATCAGACTCAAGGATGAGCTCATTCAAAACCTAGGTCTGTCAGACAAAGAAGAAAGCCTAAGTGGCTTGATGAGTTTGTTGGATTGAGCATCGAAGACATTAACTTGGATGATATTGCAACATATGCTTTGAATATTGTCTATGATGAGCCTTGTGATTATAGAGAAGCTATCGCATCAGTTAACAGTTCCAATCGGTTAGTTTCTATGGAGGAGGAGATTGAATCATTGCAGAGAAATCGTACTTGGGATTTGGTGCCTCTTCCCACCGACAAGAGAGCTATTGGATGCAAGTGGATATATAGAGTGAAAGACAGTGAAAATAGTGATCTCAGATACAAGGCAAGATTAGTCGCAAAGGGGTATGTTTAGAAGAAGAGGGTAGAGTATCATGATATCTTTTCTCTAGTGGTTTGACATACTTTTATTCGTATTCTCTTGGCATTAGTTGCTCATTACGATAAGGGATTAGAGCAATTAGATGTCAAAAATGCATTCTTGCATGGTTATTTGGATGAGAAGATTTATTTAAAGCAGCCGGAAGGGTTCATTGATAGTAGCAGGCCAGATTATGTTTGCAAACTCAACAAATCTCTATATGGAGTGAAGCAGTCCCCTAGACTTTGGTATAAGAAGTTTGATAAGTTTATTCTTTCACAAAGATACTCTAGAAGTTCAAAGAACGGTGTGCTAATTTCAGGAGACGTGATGGTGACATGATTTATTTGTTGTTAAATGTTGATGATATGCTGATTGCATCTCGGAGTATGATCATAATTAAGGAGTTGAAAGCGGAGCTCAGTAGAGAGTTTGACATAAAGTATTTGGAAAAGGCACAAAAAATATTGGGTATGGAGATAAGTAGGGATAGGAAGCGGAGAGAGTTAAGGCTCACTCAGGCACAATACATCAACAAGGTCCTTGCTTGATTTGGTATGGAGAAAGCCAAACTGGTTGGCACTCCATTAGGCTCTCATTTTAGGTTGTCAAAAAACTTATCTCCATCATCAAAAGAAGACAAAAGGTATATGGCTGATATACCTTATTATAGTGTCGTTGGTTGTCTTATGTATGCGATGATGTGCACAAGGCTAGATTTGGCCAATGTAGTGGGTGTTGTGAGTCGATATATATCTAACCCAAGCAAAAAGCACTAGCAAGCAGTGAAGTGGATTCTTAAATATCTTCGAGCCACTTCTTCGGTGGGCTTGTTATATGGTGGAGTGGATGGTGACATCTCTCTTAGAGGATACTGTGATTCTGATTATACTGGGGATAGAGATGCTAGGAAGTCAGTGTCGGGCTACGTTTTTACACCTGGTATAGGCTCGATTTCATAGAGATCAAAGCTGCAATCTATTGTAGCTGTGTCGACTACCGAAGTAGAGTTGATATCGATTGTGGAAGCAACAAAGAAAGGATTATACTTACTTTAGTTGTTAGATGATCTTTCAATAGTGCAGTGTACGGTAGAGCTATTTTCAAACAATCAGAGTGCGATTTATCTTGTAGAGAATCAAGCTTATAGTACACGGACGAAGAATATGGATGTTAGAGGTTTTTCTTATGCTTGGGGGAAACGAAGCAAGATCAAATTATTGAAGGTGAGTACTTTGAATAATTCTTTAAATATGATGACAAAGTCACTTCCAAAGGACAAGTTTGAGTATTGCTCAAACTTGATCAGTTTGATTCTTGTTACTTGAGCACCATGAGGCGCTTGACCCAATAACTTCTATGTTGATTGTCCGATGATGAGACATGCATATTTAAATCGAGGTGGAGTGTTGAAATCGTGCAATTCAAACATGTACAAAACAAATTGGAGAAGTCATGAAACCCTAGGTCAACGAGGAGGAAGAAGCAATGTCGTCCGGCAATGTGCTAGGGCTTCTAGGCAAAATAGGAATTTGTTCGGTGGTGGAGATGCCGAACCAGAAATCTAGTCTGGTGATGATCTTATTCTAAAGCGGTGATGTGTAGAATGTCGAATGAAAAATCTAATTCGGTAATGGTTGGCTCGGTAGCTAATGAGGAGAAGAGATGGTTGTTTGATGAAGTTGCAATTTCGTTCGGTAGTCATAGTGATACCGAACTAATTATTTGGTTCGGTGGAGGAATAGATTTCGTTCAGTGATCACAGTATTTTTTAGCAGAAGGAAGTATGGATGCCGGTCCTGATTTGTGGTTCAGGAAGATGCCGCTCCAGATTGAAGGTGCTACGTCGGTCCAAGTTTTTCCGGTCCAGATTTTTGGTTCGGTAGAAATACCGAACCAAAGTGTTGCCGCTCCAGATTTTTTGTTCGGGTATGCTTTGCTGATCCAGATGCCAAGTCCTGATGTCGAACCAGATGATTGCCGAACCAATCTTTGCCGAACCAGATCTCAGAGTTGATATGTTGCAGCTGCCCTGTTCGCTTTCTTATTCTATAAATACCGAAGTTTCTACACTTTAATGGTGGATAATTTAGAGAACAAATACTCTGTCAATTTTTATGCTCTGTTTTGTAACTCTTCAATTAAGTGATAGATTAGGGAGAATCTCCACATATGTTTTAACTTTCTAATCTTGAGTGGCTTGTAATCTCTTATTTTCGTTGAATAAAAGAAGTTGTTGGATCTCCGTGGATATAGAATATTTATATCCAAACCACGTTAAATTTTCAATGTCTTTTATTTCTGCTATTGTGTTTGTGAGATTGCATAATTGATTTCTAAGTTGCATGGATATCTAAATAGACAATACTAGATCCTGATCAAATTATTCGCTTCCGCTCACATTAAAATAAAATTCACTACTAGGAGTTAGTGTTATTGTAAATGCACTTGAAAGTGTAATGGAACAGGTAATTAAAGTTTACAAAGGCAGCAATGAAACATATATGTATGAACAATTACACCTCCTAAAGGATAGTTCATTAGACGACCACATATATCTTTGATACTTGGGTATTCAAAATAGATATTGATATCAATTCCATCAGTGTTATGTGCATGAGGAGGCACTAGGATACTGAGGTACAGAACATGCACCTGACTGCAAAGAAATAAAGCAATTTATTGCTACGATGAATGTATAAAAATGCAGAAAGTAGAAAAAGGAAAGCAGTAAATGATTGTGTACAAAGAAAACCTGGAATAGACAGGATGGATTACCCAAAATGGTGAGTTTTTGAAAGCAAGATAGAAGAAGACAATTTTAGTTGAATACATGAACCCACTTAGACGAGGTCTCGTGTGATTTAGAGTTTTGTTTTTAAATGAATCCCACCAAAAACTACCTTGTCCATCCATTGTTCCGTTATTGCCTGCATTAATAAAGACGATATCAATTTAATGAGAGGGAAAATATTTGCTTATCATTATGTTGGTAGTGAAAAAAAGAAAAAGAAATACTGCTATGAGTGTTCCTTTTTTAATGGGCATGGCTTGATGCAAATGAAATCTAACTTATGCTTTTTTTTTTTTCATGAGAACCAAGCTTTGAAAACTTTAAGAAACGATGCATTGAATCCTCAATACATGGATAAATCATAGGGATATGTTGTTGCCAAGAATTGTAACTTTTTTTGGCGTCTTCTTCTTCTAATCTCAATTTCAAACAAACTGTCATTATTTACAAAGAAAAATTATATCCGTGATCACAACGTCTGTGAGATTATATCCGTAAATCAGGCTTTAATGTCTTTGGCCGGGTAGCTCTCTACCTCGCCCATATGAAGGCAATGGATCGATTAATGGCCAGTGAGATGGAACCTGAGAAAAAATTAATAAATTTCAGCAATATTCACGACTTCAAATGTCATCAATTACATTATAATGCATAAGTTCATAACTTTTGATGCCACAGACTAGAATACACGCAATTACTGCATCTGATTATGGTTTCTAACTCACAATCATCCAACAAATTAAATTTTAGTATTGAACTACGTGTGTGTGTGTGTGTATATATATATATATATATATATTTATATATATATATATATATATATATATATATATATAAATAAATACGTCAGAAGAATAAAAAATGTGCTATAGTTATAACTCCATAAAATTTACTATCAAATTCTAGTTGGCACATAAAGTCATACCACTGTATTCAGATTCATGTATCTCTACATACAATTCAATGTGAACACTAGGAAATAAAAAGCCTATATGTCATTCTATAGCACAATGTTGATTCCAGTGGCCTAAACTGGCTCATCTTATCAAAACATTGGCATACCTATTAAATTATAAAGACCAGTTTAAGCCACAATTCTTGAACAAATTGGCTGGAATATTATAAAACAATATATTTATGTATTTATGTAATAGGAAAAAAAACCGTTTGATATTTATATTTAAGTCCTAAAATACATACGTGGCTCAAAAAATTCTTAAAGCTAGCAATAAATTTAATCATGATAACATGCTTTCAGAAAAACCAATATACCATTAACTGCACTTAAAAGATTATAAATTTAGCAATGTGTTTATAAATCAGATAAATGAATGATAAGTTAACCTACTGGTATGAAGTTTTTCAGTGTCCATTGCCAGATAATTGCTTTCCTAACAAATAGCAGCAATCAATTTAGTAAAAAGTAAAAACACATATTTTACACACTGCTAAAAAACAATTAATTCAATTTAATAGACCGAATGATTTCATTGTGGTGAAATTTGAGTTAACTGAAGATTACACCAAAACCATAAAGTCAGGTCCATACACGATTCAAGATATTAAATATGAAAAAAATGGACAGTTGGTGTTAAGTATGATGGAGAATATCTTAATCATATGCCAATATAAGTCAAAGGCTAGCAGATGAACACGCAGTATCAATGGCAAACCAATACCAATGGACTCAATAACAGCAACCGAGTAAAAAAAAAAAAAAAATTTTTTTGGAAAAGTCCTTATCGATATCAACAAAGAAAATGAATTATCCCACACACATAAAGGTTGAAATGTACAACCAAACCATCAAGACAATCCAAGTTAGTATGACCAAAAACCAAACAAATGTACAACATGCAAATCTTTGGACATAGAACTGATAACTGCAACTACTCTCAGAAACTACAATGGATACCAAAGACACATGAAAAACCAAAGCAATAAGACATTATAATGGACTCTGTTGAAGAATGATTCAAATATGCTGATCCTGATTTGGAGTAATAAGACCTAGTTTTTCGTTATTTATTTTGTTATTCAGTGGATAGGCTTTGTTGACATTTTCTTATTTTTTGCGTAGCTATTTTTGTGCATGGCTTTCAGTAGCTGTTAGTATATATAGATGTAGCAGGTTGAAATAATAAAACAGGCAGTTTTATAATAGCAAAACTTCTTCTTTACATACCTCTGTTCCCAAACAAGTGGTATCAGAGCAATATAAGATTTCTGGTGATTGGCATATCAATGGCAATAAATGGCAGTAGCAGCATCTCTCAGCCTCTCATTCCCATTTTCAAAGGAGAGTGCTATGAATTTTGGAGATCAAAATGAAGACTTTGTTTAGATCTCAAGAACTTTGGGATTTAGTTGAGAATGTCTATGACAATGAAGACACAGATGGAGGTCGACTGCGAGAAAATAAGAAGAAAGATTCAAAGGCATTGTTCTTTCTTCAACAAGCAGTTCATGGCATAATTTTTTCCAGAATAGCAATGACGTCCACTTCAAAGGAGGCATGGGACATATTGCAGAAAGAATTTATGGGTACATCAACGGTAATAGCAGTAAAACTTCAAACTCTTAGACAAGAATTTGAGAGCTTGCTTATGAAAAGTAATGAGACTTTACATGATTACTTGTCTAGAGTAATTTCAATTATTAGTCAAATGAGATCTTATGGAGAAAAAATTTCTGATGCAACCATTGTTTCTAAAGTTTTACGAACGCTGACACCTAAATATGATCATATAGTAACTACAATTGAGGAAAGTAAAGATCTTTCTGTTTACTCTTTTGATGAATTAATGGGTTCTTTGCAAGCACATGAGGCAAGGCGTAATAGATCATCTGAGAAAAATGAAGAAAAGACATTTTAAGCTTCTCAGGAGAAAGGGGAGACAGACAAAAAACAAATTTTTTTTGGAAGAGGACGTGGAAGAGGAGGCTTCCGTGGAAGAGGACGTGGTAGAGGTAGAGCAAGAGGTAGTTTTGATGGACAACAAATGCAGTCCATAGGAGAGCAAAAATGGAACAAAAGCATTATTCAATGTTACAACTGCAACAAATTTGGACATGTAAAGGCAAACTGTTGGAAAGACACTCAAGCACATTATGTGGAAAAAGAAGACGAGGAAAGCAAGTTATATTTGGTCCATTCTTTTTCAAGCGATGTTCAAAATGATGTTTGGTTTCTGGATAGTGGGTGTTCAAATCACATGACGGGCAATAGATCATTGTTTAAAGAACTTGATGAGTCATAGAAGGCACAAGTAAGACTTGGAGATAACAAGCATATTCAAGTTGAGGGAAAAGGCACCGTTGCTGTGAAGACTAGCCATGATAATGAGAAACTAATTTATAATGTTTTCTTTGTTCCTAATCTAGCTCACAGCCTATTGAGTGTTCGACAGTTGATGGCTAGTGGATATGAAATTTTGTTTAATAATGGAGCTTGTGTTGTTAGTGATAAAAAAATCTGGACAGCCGATTGTTAGCGTGAAGATGACAGAAAATAAGATGTTTCCACTTAGAATTTCCATGGTAGAAAATCAAGCTCTTATTGCTAGTCAGAAAAATGAATCCATGATATAGCATTTGAGATATGGACATCTCAATATCAAAGGCTTGAAACTATTAAGCCAAAAAAATATGGTTCATGGGCTACCTCAAATTAATTCTCTTGACTTATGTGAAGCATGCATTTATGGGAAACAAGCAAGAAAAGCTTTTCCAAGTGGACATGCATGGAGAGCTTCAAAATGCCTTGAGTTGATTCATGCAGATCTATGTGGGCCTATGAGAACTTCATCGCTTGGTGGGAGTAAGTAATTTTTTGCTCTTTATTGATGATTATAGTCGCATGTGTTGGGTGTATTTTTTTAAAAGAAAAGTCAGAAGCATTTGAGAACTTCAAAACTTTCAAAACTCTTGTGGAAAAGCAGAAAGATGCATTTATAAAGACTCTTCGCACTGATCGAGGTGGTGAGTTTGTATCAAAAGAATTTAACAACTTTTGTGATGAACATGGCATTCGAAGAGAGTTGACAGCACCGTATACACCACAACAAAATGGTGTTGCGGAGCGAAAGAATCGAATAATGGTAGAAATGGCTAGAAGCTTACTCAAAGCTAGAGGACTTCCTAATCAGTTTTGGGCTGAAGCGGTTGCAACAACAGTCTATTTGCTAAATATATCTCCTACAAAAGCTGTCTTGAATCAAACACCATATGAGGCTTGGTATGATAGAAAACCAACAGTAAGTCATCTAAGAATTTTTGGGTGCATTGCTTATGGTTTGGTAAGTTCTTAGTTCCGTCATAAATTAGAAAATAAATCTGAAAAATGCATTTTTGTTGGATATTGCAATCAGTCCAAAGCATATAAATTGTATAATCCTCTTAGTGGAAAAGTTCTTACAAGGAGAGATGTAGTATTTGATGAAGATGCAAGCTGGAAGTGGAGTGAAGAAATTGAAGAGACTCATGTTCAAATCCCAAAAGGAAGTGTGACTCAAATATTTGAAGGTGCTGAACCAAATAATGAGAACTCTCATTCTCCTTTCAGTTCACCAACATGTGGATCATCAAGTTCAAGAGACAGCAGTTCATCTTTGCAAGAACCCTCTGATGAAACACCTTCAATGAAGGTTAGATCTTTAATAGAGATTTACGAATCATGTCAGTTTGCGCTTTTTGTTTTAGATCCTACAACTTTTGAAGAAGCAACAGCAAAAGAAGAATGGAGGAATGCAATGAAAGAACTGATGCAATTCAGAAAAATGAGACATGCGAGATGGTGGATCTACCAAAAGAGAAGAAAGCAATTGGCCTTAAGTGGATTTTCAAAACAAAATATGGTGCAGACGGAAAAATTCAAAAGCATAAGGCTAGACTCGTGGCCAAAGGATATTCGCAGCAAAAGGGTATTGATTTTGAGGAAACTTTTTCTCCGGTTGCACGATTTGAGACCGTAAGAATTGTTTTAGCATTGGCTGCACAACTACAACTTCCTATTTACCAATTCGATGTCAAGTCTGTATTTTTAAATGGGGACTTGCAAGAAGAAGTTTATGTCACTTAACCGAAAGGATTTGTTGTCGAAGGCAAGGAAATAATGGTGTACAAATTAAAGAAGGCACTTTATGGATTGAAACAAGCTCCACGGGCATGGTATAGCAAGATTGATAGCTACTTTCATCAAAATGGTTTTACAAGAAGTGAAAACGAACCCACTCTCTACATAAAAAAGAAAAGTGCAGATTTTATCATTGTATGTCTCTATGTTGATGATATTATATATATGAGCTCATCTGATTATCTTGTGGCTGATTTTAAATCTAACATGATGAAGAAGTTTGAGATGTCAAATATAGGGTTGTTACATTACTTTCTGGGTCTTGAGATAACGCAAGGAGTTGATGGAATTTTTATGTCACAAAGAAAATATGCAATGGATCTTCTAAAAAGATTCAACTTACTAAACTGTAAACCAGTTCCTACACCCATGAATATCAATGAGAAACTGCAACTTGAAGATGACACAGAGGAAGCTAATGCAAAACAATTTAGAAGCTTGGTTGGAGGTTTGATTTATTTAACTAATAGCAGGCTAGAAATTGCTTTCGCTGTTAGTATTATTTCTAGATTTATGCAAAGTCCCACAAAACATCACTTTGGAGCAGCAAAATGAATTCTAAAATACATTGCTGGAACGTTACATTATGGAATTTGGTACACTCAAGTCCCTGATTTTAGACTTTATGGGTTTACGGACAGCGATTGGGCAAGCTCCTTAGATGATCGAAGAAGTACATCAGCCATCGTTTTCAGTCTTGGATCAGGAGCTATCACGTGGAGCTCAAAGAAGCAAGGGACAGTAACGTTGTCTTCTTCAGAAGCGAAGTATGTCGCAGCTACTTTAGCTGCTTGTCAAGCAATTTGGCTTAGAAGGATTCTTGTAGATCTACATCAAGAACAGGAGGATGTAACCGATATTTTTTTTTTGATAATAAGGCCGCTGTTGCAATGGCAAAGAATCCTTCTTTTCATGGAAGGACGAAACATATTGATATTCGGTTTCGTTTCATTCGAGATTTAGTTGCAAAAGGTGAAGTCTTGATGAAACAATGCAGTACACAGGAGCAGGTAGCTGATATTCTTACAAAATCACTTGCAAGATATAAGTTTGCCTACTTTAGATCACGGTTAGGAGAGTGTAGCTTTGAATCACGGGGGGATGTTGAAGAATGATTCAAATATGCTGATCCTGATTTAGAGTAAATAAGACCTAGTTTTTCGTTATTTATTTTGTTATTTAGTGGATAGGCTTTGTTGACATTTTCTTATTTTTTGCGTAGCTATTTTTGTGCATGGCTTTCAGCAGCTGTTAGTATATATAGATGTAGCAGGTTGAAATAATAAAGCAGGCAGTTTTATAATAGCAGAACCTCTTCTTTACATACCTCTGTTCCCAACAGACTCAACACCATTGGATAAGGAATACACATACAAATAAAAAACTCAAGACACAGAGAAACAACAAACGGAAGATAATGATAACGTACAACATAAAGACACAAACCACTCATGCAGATGAGAAAATAAAAACCAGCAAGTGAAAATACGGTAACAACAAGAAAAACTAAATACCTCTGCAAAGACCAGCAGGACTTACCCTGTCCAAACAACTCTTTAGACCAGAAGCAATTAGGGATTCAAGTAGATGATAATGTAGAAAAGATAGCGTAACAGAGATTTAAACTACAACATGAGTAAAAATTTAAATCAAACATTGAAGAACGAAAAAAAAACAAACCACTTAAATACTGCAAACATACCATCATAGGACGAAACCACTTGAATTAGATGACATTCTTTATACACCAATATAAAACAAAAGATAATCACCAAACACGAGAAGAGCCGATACTTATCACTTCGATTCTGTGACGATGAACGCAATTTCAGAGATTGAATTATTAACAAATCATTTTTCGATGACCGAGCAATAGAGGAAGCGGAAGGCGGAGTGATAGAGAGGGAGAGGGGGGGGGGGGGTGGGGGGTGTTTGTGGAAGTAGGAACGAGAGGGACGAGAGTGGCGTATTCTTTTAAAGAGTGTACTTTTTGGAACGGTTAATTATTTGATTTTATGGAACGGGTGTACGGTATTTCAGAGTATAGTATTTGGAAGGGGAAACAAAAAGGGCAACTATGCAATACCAGCCGTTGCAGAATTGTAACGGTCCTTTGCCATTGTCTTTTATTTTGCAATGGCTCCGAATCATTACCAAATTGCAACGGCTCCAGACCGTGCGAATTTTCTGCATGGAGTGTTGCAAAATGCAGTTTGGTGTAGTGTACCAAAGAATATTATATTGTACTATTGTCTGGTGATACGAAGAAAAAGGTTTGTTGGACGCGGCCATACATGAATATTCTCTTGGGCTAACACCGATACGTATTCTTATCTCATATAATACATCAAATATACGTACTCGATATCGACACATAGCAATAAACATGTCTATTTCTAGAACATAACAATGTACGATATAAACAAAGAACATAGAGCCTCAGAATGCAGTGAAACAGATAATATCATAATATATACATCACAGAATAATACAGACATATATCCCCATAATGATATAAAACATCATCAATATAAGTACACCACACTATATACATGATACCGCTATATATCAATAAAACTAGATACAAGATAACCAGTATCGATATCATCTTTTGTTCCATCATCAACTCGAGTCCTAAGAGAAATATAAAATCACGATAACATATCCTATCAAAAACAATCTCAATCTGAGCTGAGGTTGTTAAACAAATAACACATCCCGGTTCAGGCTAGAACTAGCTATGAGTGTAATCTTGTGCAATACAGTAGCATGATAATAACATATTTAAATAGATATAAGTAAATATCGAACACTCGATAACTACACATTTTGTATCTCAAGCACATAATGTCATAACCCTTTGTTATGTCTATAATAATGTACCTATGGTCATGAATCTACTCAACTATGATTCACTTCTAACTATAATTATTTTCCATCACATTTATTAATAAATACGCATCATTTTAAGTTCGATCGATAGGTGTCTATATATAAATAACTAGTGTACCTTAGTTATTTTCTCTCTACCAGAGGCTGAGCTGACACCAAATGATGTCGCTAGATTGCGACGTTCTTGACTCAGAAATTATGGGTGAATTCACACAACTATTGGCTGCACTAAATACTTCGCTTGTAACAACCCATCCAGGAATATGCCTAAATTTCGACCCAGAAAAATCCCATAGAAACTTAGATCCATTTTAAGGTAAGCTGTTGGCAGTAAAATAAAATAATATTACAGAGCCATAACTAAACTTTTAGAACTCACAATGGATGGAAAAAAATATAATAGCAAAGTGTACCCATTAATTTCAAAACCATAAAAATGTCATAACACCAAGTTCCATAAAAACTGTAACATGATATCCGTTACAACAATTGTCTAAATACATGGATACACATAAAAGCAAGTGATAATAGCAAGTACTACCACAAGCTAAGCTTCTCAGCTTCTAAATATCGTCACCGCCTTCATTCCATCCTTAACCTATGTTGTAATGAGGAGGAAGTCATAACAATAAATGTCCGGTGAATAAGAACCTCGAGTCTTACCTTTTTAGTACTTGGACAGTATATTTTAAAATAAGAATATGTCTATGAACGTAAAACATTTAAAATCATTTAATACTTCTTTATAAGGAAAGGAGGCGGGTCCAATCACTTAATACATTCCATCCTAGAAGCAGGTTACTTAAATCTCATATCCCAATCATATGTCATAAATAGATAATGATGTGAGAGACGGTACCCAAACCACTTAATATCTTTTATTTGAAAATAGGCATACTATGGTCATTTAATACATTAATTAAGGCAAGCCACATCATTTAATATCCATTTCTAAGGCATGCATCTCAATGGTAATATCTAGCTAACATCATATGTAATCTCTTAGGCCACTTAATACTTCCATGTAGAAAATAGGTAGACTCTGGTCATTTAATATCTTAATTAAGCCAGACCCCATCATTTAAGACCTAGTTCTAGAAGCAGACCCATATAGAGAAACCACATAACGTGTCACCTTAGCCATTTAATACTTCATTTGAGAAAAAGAGTCGGGTCCAACCACTTGATACCTCAAGACCCCAAAGAAGGCCCTTAGTTTTATGGCCCATACTAATACTGTGACGCCCTACCTCTATACTCTCACTAACCAAGGACACTACTGGGCAATGTCATTGATTAGCGCGAAGAATAAGACTGTTGAGGAGTGACCAATTGTATAATTGCTTTGAGCGAGTACCGATATGTCGGATGGTATATCACACATTTCATTTCAAGAGGAAATCTGACATATTCAATACAAACTCAAAGCTACTATACAGTGGCTAAATGTCCTTCGGAAACAATTTAAAATAGTTATGACACAAAATCAGTCACAGATATTCATATCACTAAGGCGGAAACGGATATGAATATAACATATAGAAGTGAACATCATAGTAGTGGTCATACAAGACCCACCATAACCTAAAAGAATAGGTACATGTACTATACAAAAGAATATGAATACATCAAAGAGTCTCTATCTTGTATACATGAAAGACAAAAACTACTAAGCCAAAGTAGTTAGCCAAAAGTCAGAAGATAGTCCCTGCTAAGAAGTTAAGTGGAAGGACCTGAAACACCTCAGTCTGACCTGTGTATTATTTAAGAAGAAAAATAATAAACGGACCAGTCTAGAGCTTTGGCTATAATTATCATGTAAGATGAGATAGCATAAGAGATATGATAAATATATACGATAACAATACAAATCATACAATATCTCAAATTTTTTCAAACACCCAAAAAGAATATCATATTCTTTAGTTTTATTCACCAAGTCACAAATATTGATAAAGCTTATCAATGCAAATCACAAAAATTAGTGAAATACAAATTCTAGAAATCAATATTTAGAAATCTAGAAAACACAAAAGGGGAGGCCTATTAGAAATGGAAGCAAACTTACCAATACATGTATCACAAACGGGACGCTATCCCATGGTTCGCTAACCCATAAAAATGAGCCGAAGCTCCACAAAACAGGGTATAGACGCTCTTGCGGTCAAAGGAGTCGAAGCTCCACAAATGGTCAAAAGACCATGGGTTGCTACCCCACCAAATTGAGCCAAAGCTCCACAGAACGAGGTACAGTCCCCCACACGGACAAAGAGACATTGCATATCGAAAGTCTAAATCACAAAACGATAATCATTGATCAATAAGTGTAAATTACACTAAGCTAGTAAATAAATGAGTTTAGCTCCATGTCCCATAACCACTGGTTTAACTTAAATATTTACGAACAAATTGTAGATTTCCACTCTTATCATAAGAATTCAATTGAACAAGTCCAAGAATTAACCAACAAAGTAAACGCAAGCTTTTCATACCACTTGTTTTGCTAAGTCATTTAATTGGATTTCTCATACGAATGAGGTAAAGGTTTGTATATACTAGTTGATTGGAAACAATTTTAAAATCGTGCTTTGTATTAAAAGTAGAGTTGAAATAATTTTGGTGATAGAGTTGTAGTATTTACTACTAATATAAAATATTTGTATTCAAAGGTGATAAATCACAAAAACGATTGTAAAAACAATCTATCACAAAAATCCACATTTCAATGACATGAATTGAAACCATGGAAATTGATATCAAATCCATCGAATGAAAACACCGAAAGTCCAGAAAAGAGATCATCAAAGTTGATATTAAATGACAATAACTATTTGGATGATAAAAAAATGATATATCGAAAATCCACATAAAAATAAGCTCAATTTCAGAATTTAACAGCCGTAGACGTCTATGGGAAATCCATAGATGTTTGTCTCCTGTTTCGGGAAATTATAACCCTAAGGTCTTAGACGTCCGTCGTCTGTAGCGGGATAGAATTTTCAAAGCCCTTAAATGGGCAAATCTACACAACTTCTCGGATTCGAAAGTGACTGAATTAGCAAACGCGACTAGAGATTTATGCCAAGCGACAACCCAGCCTTTAAGGCTCTTCAATTTACCCAAAACAACATGTCTAAACACCCATACTAGGGTTTTCATAAATTTTGACTTTAAAATACCAAAATTAGGATAATTCACCAAACCATTTCAATTCAAAAGCAATTGAATATGAAATAGATGTTAGGAATTCATACATAACAATAATCAAAGCTATAGACATAGATGTGTGTTTAAGAACTCACCTTTAAACTCAATAACAGAAAAGATAAGCTCCAAAACAAGCTAAGATCAATTCCTCCTCAACTACACCTCTAGAATATCCAATATAATATCACATGTAAAGATTTTCTATATTAGATTATAGCAATTTCTAAAAATTGGAGAGAGATTGAGATGGAGAAGAGGAAGATGATGCTTACCAAAGCTTCTCAATTTGAATTCCTAAGAAAAGCTAGGGTTAGGAATTTTGATTTCCCTTCTTTTTCCCCATGTTTCCTTTAGCTTGAGAGTGTTAGGAAATTGTGAATAGAATGAAGGAGGAGGAGGTGAGTTAGGGTATTTGGTAGAAGGATTTGGGTTATCTTGTTGGGTTAATGGGCTAGAACACAACCCAAAGCCCAAAGGAAAATATCAAATACTAATCAACTCTAAACACAACAATGTAAATACTTAAACAAGTAGTAAACGTCGATTAGAACTCAATGAAAGTGGTCTTGAGTTCAGATTCGTCTGTATACAAAGAGTCACATTACGGACTTTAATTCAACCATCGATGCTATATTTAAATAAAATATTTAAATATATAATTGTAAAATATGCGGGTTTTTACAGAACCCCCTCAATAAATTGCATCCTTGCAATATTTAAGAAGGAAATAATGAGTAACAACCATTCTATGACATAACACATAAAAGGGAAAATTAAAATGAGAAGTTCACCTTAAGGGGCATACGAGAGTAAATCAGGATATGTTCGCTCGATGAATTCCCTGGATTTCCAAGAATAATCCTTAGGATTTGCAGACCATTGAACTTTCATAAGAAAAACGTCTTTGTTATAAAGGCATTTACCCTCCGTAGCAATGATGCAAATAGGATGTTTCTCATAAGTCAAATTAGGTGAAACCTTAATTTCTTCAATAGTACTAGGCTCAAGAATAAAATCAAAATCTCTAAGGAATTTTCGTAGTTGAGAAAAGTGAAATACATCATGAATAGTGGAAAATTGAGTCGGTAACGAATGGAGATAAGCCACGTAACCAATGCTTTCGGTGATGGGAAACAGGCCAATATATCGAGGTACTAATTTTCTCGATCGACTGATACACACTACACCCTTCATAGGTGAAACACGAATGAATATCAAATCTCCCACAGAAAATCCCAAATTCCTTCTTCGATTATCGGCATAGGAGTTTTGTCTACTCTGAGCTTCTTTCATCCTGTGACGAATAAGGTCAATCTTTTCTATGGAATCACGAATAAAATTTAGACCTAAAACCTGGTTCTCATCGGTTCCAAGCCAACACAGAGGAGATCGGAATGGCCTTCTATAGAGTGCCTCGAAAGATGCCATACCAATACACTAGATTGGAAGTTGTTATTGTAAGAAAATTCAACAAGAGAAATATGATCTTTCCAACTTCCACTAAAATCAAGAACATATGCATGAAGAGATCTTCAAGAGTTTGAATCACACGCTTCGTTTGTCCATTGGACCGAGGATGATAAGCGGTGCTAAAATTAAGCTCGTTCCCAAAACTTTTTGAAGACCTTTCCAAAATTCACTCGTAAATAATGGTTCATGATCGCTAACTATAGAAGTAGAAACTCCATGAAATTTAACAATTTCTTTAATATAGAGTTCAGCCAAAAGAGGTATGGTCCGGATGGACCGAATGAGGAAAAAATGGGTGGATTTTGTAAGTCTATCTACAATCACCCATAAACTGTCATGACCTAATCAAGAACGCGGAAGAACGTCGATAAAGTCTATGGAAACTTGATCCTACTTCTAGATAGGAATGTCTAGAGGTTGCATTAACCCACCGGGCTTCTGATGCTCGGCCTTTACGAGGCAAGTCATACAACGCTTAATAACGTTAGTAATATCAGATTTCATTCCATCTCAATAATAAACCCGTTTCATGCCCACGTACATTTTACTACTACCAGGATGAATGGTAAATTTAGAATGATGACAATCTTTTAAAATGTCTTTATGGAGATCACTAATATTTGGCACAATAAGTCAACGCCTCCATGAGCTTCGACTTCAAAGTCTTTCAAACCATCAATATTATTGTTATCTCCACAACTTTGGCTAAGATGAGCCAATTCGGAGTCGTGCTTTTGAGCTTCAAGGATGCGGTCTAAAAGAGAAGGATGAGCCTTAAGGCTACATAAAACAAGAGAAAAACATTAACCCGATTCACGTTCTCCAATCTCATAAGTGGATAAAGTCTCGAGATTATTCCATTCAGATATCATCATGGAAACAACCGTTTGTTGCTTACGAATAAGGGCATCAACAACATGATTTGCCTTTCTGAGAGTATAAAAAATTTCAAGATCATAAGATGCAAGGAATTCGATCCAACTTTGTTGATGCAAATTAAGTTTCTTTTGAGAGAATAAATACTTTAAAGATTTATGGTGGGCATAGAGAAAAAATTTATCCCCTAAAAGATAATGCCGCCAAATTCTAAGAGCGAAAATAATAGTCGTGAGCTCTAAATCATGAGTAGCATATCTGTCTCGGCATGTTTAACTTCCTATAAGCATAAGCAGTAACATGTTCCCTTTGCATGAGAATGGCTCCCAAATCAATATGAATAACATCGTTTAAATAATCAAGTATTGGTTCCCTTCGGGAATCACAAGAATAGGGGCATCGGAAAGGAGTTCTTTTAATTTCTGAAAAGCAGCTTCATATTTGTCTGACCAAATGTACTTGACTCTCTTCTTTATCGAACTAGTAAGAGGTAACGAAATTTTAAAAAAGCCTTTTATGAATCGACGGTAATAACTCGCCAAAACTAGAAAACAATGAATTTTCGTTACTCGCCAGTCTCTTCCAGTTTTGAATTGCCTCAATTTTTGAAGGATCCACGAAAATCCGAATTAAGAAATAATATGTCCTAAAAATTTCGCACGAGATTGCCAAAAATGCACTTAGAAAATTTTACTTTTAGTTGATTGGTTGTAAGTGTTTCCAACATAATTCAAAGATTATTTTTCATGCTCTTCCTTAGTTTCGGAATAATCAAGAATATCATCGATAGAGATAAGAACAAATTGATCAAGGAAGTCTTTGAAAATTCAATTAATAAGGTCAACGAAATAAGCTGGAGCATTCGTTAAACCAAATGGCATAACAAGCCATTCATAAGATCCATAACAAGTAAGGAATGATGTCAAAGGAATACCATCCTCTACAATTCGAAGCTGATGGAAACCAGTTGCTAAGTCTAACTGTGAAAAGACTCTAGCGCCGCAAAGTTGATTGAGTAGATCATTAATTCGAGATAAGGGATATTTATTCTTAATGGTAAGATCATTAAGCTTGCATAGTCAACACAAAGTCTGAGTGTGCCATCAGATTTTTGTTGAATATGCAAGTATATGATTTTTGTTTGATGATAATAAACACATACACACACACACACACACACATATATATATATATATATATTCATTTATATGTATTTGTTAATGTACTATTTTATTTTTTCACATAATTAATGAATATTTGCTGAATAAAATAAATAACACAGAATTTAAATTCAAACGTATATTTTATTCAAAAAAATATTTATTTCAATTTTAAATTATAGAAATTTGTGCTCTCATTATATATATAAATTTTTAATTACAATACATTTCAATTTATACAATTGCACCTCACTGCATATCACTCATTCACTCATTAATCTTCAACTCTATTCCAGATTGCATCAAGCATCTGAGCAATCTGCAAAATGCACATTGAAGTAGTAAAATTGAAAAGGAAATATTTTTGCTGTATAAAATAAAATGATTTTTGAAAATATTATGTGCCTCAGTTATTTGGGTTGTTCGTCATCATTTAATTTTGAATTCATCATACACAAAAAGCTTGTGACATGCACAGTGTATCACTGTACATGCCACAAGGCCGTGCACACCAATGTACACTTGATAATATTACAGGGACATGTGAGCACAAGGTCAAACCCAAATCAAAAGCTGGGTTCAACTCAAGTGCAATACAAATAAAGTCACGACACGAGCACAAGGTCAAACGTGAGAAGCTGGATTCAACGCAGGTGCAATCCAAATATAAGTTCAAATTCAACTGGAAATGAAGGCATAAGCACATGCACTTGTGAAACGAAGAACAGACACACCATTTCACAAATACTACAAGAAAACTTAACACTAACACATATATGCAAGCAAAGACTACATGGTGCAGCAGCCTCTGCATGAAGTATACAAGCAAATGAAAAATCCGATGTCCAGAGACCAAACAAACAAGTACATCATAGATCAGTTCACATACAAGCTCAAATTGAATCATGTATAAGTTTAGCCTCAATAATGAATGCCACAGTGACTTCAACAAGTTGATATGCAGACAGTACAGTACAAATACATATGGTCAAGCAACTGAGTATGCTACAAGATCAACAAGATATACATATGCAATGTCGACATGTATACAACAGTATGGAAGTGGTGCTATCATACAAGTGAGACCAAAATAGTGAAATAACACTGTATAAACATATGTAACTACCAGACTCCAACAGTGCATATCAGTCTACATGACTCGAAGTGTCAAAACATGAAACCAGAGGCGATTTTCTACATGACTCGAAGTTCACAAAGCAACGCTAAACTTCCAGATGAACACAAATGAACACAAGCTATAGAGTTCAATTTTCGAACACACACCGAAGTTCAAAATGCAAGTTCAAGACACAGAGTAGACGAGTTCAAAAGTCATGGGATAATAGACAAGCAAATGTAGATTAGAGCTACAAAATCTCAACAACACAGACTCGAAGTAAAGAAATTCAAGATGAATGCATATACATCAATGTGCACAACATCTATCCAATGCAAACTTAAATGATCAAGTGCACCAGAGACAACAACAAATAAACATCACATGAAAAAAGATATTGGATAGAGGACATCAAACTAGCAGTGATAGTATACAAGCATTAGGTCGGCATGAACACAAATCAAAGTCAGGTAATAGCAAATCAAAACCGAAGTTAACATCATGTTTTACAATTCAAATCAAAGTGTCCAAAGTCAAGGGAATAAAGAATGGAATTGAATAGTTCAAAATCAAACCGTGGTAGCCAAGGGCACAAACAGTTCAAAATCAACACCGTGTTAAGCAAGTAAACGAAATTATACGAAGTGAACAAGTCAGAAGAAATCTCCAACATTCAATCAAAAATCAACGGCCGAGCTTAAATTAAAAGAAGAATTCAAAAAAAATATACGAACAAATTTATAAGACTTTGAATCATATTTAACTGTCAACATCATCTGCAGATAGATTATCGAGTTCAAGCAAGCTAATCGAAAGAGGCAAAAAGAATAAATCACATACCACTTAGTCGAACTCGATCAAAAATTGGGGCAGCCATGTGTAAAGGAAAGAGATCATCGATCGACAATGTAAGGAACATTGAATCATCATTCGATCGCGTAATTGAAGTCGGCAGCCTCAATTTTTACAGGACCTAGATTTCGCACAGAGGAACGAACGAGCAAGGAGACATTATTTTCACGGAGCAAACAAGGCTGAAGAAATAAAGGATAAAAAGGGGAAATATTTTTACACTGTTTTTTTCATTAGACCGGTTTTATTATTACATGGGATTTAAAGTTTAATTAGGGCTTAGTGTTGTTTTTAATTGTTTTTAAATTTTTATTTTTCCTTTAATCTTTTGTAATTTCTAGTCATGTGACTAAGAGACGAAGAACGGTGGTGTAGTTCGAGAATTGCAACCTAGTGGCTGAGTTATGGTAGGGTTTTGAGCATAGAATTAGGTTACTCGATAGTGGGTATCGTGAGTTTACGTGTGTAAGCGTTCGACTACTTAATTTCTAGTAGAAACCTTTGGGGCAGCATGTAGGCAGGGTTTTTCCAAAGCTGAGTAAATCTATGTGTTCTATTTTCTGTTTTTATTATTCTGCTATTATCTGTGCTGCTATTATTCTGCTATATCTGTGTTGAAATTATTTTATATAAACTTCCGCAATAATTTTTATAATTAGTCGTATCACCCTATTCACTCCCTCTAGGGTGAAATCGATCCTACAACTTATTCACCAAGATAGATGAAGCTCCCTAAAGAGAGGAAGTAGAACGAATGAACTGTGTTGCTTCGAATTCAGATAATTGTTTACTCATCACCATATTTTCCTTATTGGACATACGATAAGGAAGACGAGTGATAGGTATAGCTCCATGGATTAGATTAATTCTAAACTCAATTGCTCGCTTAGGTGGTAATCCTAAAATAGGCTCAAAGATATTTGAAAATTCACGAACAACGTGAATGAGGGAAATAATATCTTCCTCATCATCATTGTCGTCGTCATGTAGGTTTAGAGAATATAAGGATGCCACCGAATTGGAATCAGAATCATTAAGAATGATAGAAATCCTCTTAACAGACTAGGGATGTTGAAGATGGATAGTCCTCCTAGGATGTAGGATGTGGGCTTCATAACGATTAAATCAATCTATTTCCAAAATCATTCCGAAACCTAAATAACATATAACATGCAAATCGACACGAAAAGCATAATCACATAAAATAATCTCAACATCCTTACAAATTAAACCGAGTGTTGCAGATTTACCAACCGGACTTGCAATTTTCAGTGAAGTCATCAAGCCCGTAACATTTAAAGACAAAGTATCCATATGTTCTTTTGATATAAAAGAGTGAGATGCACCCGTATCAAAAAGAATTCGAACAGGATGATCACGAAACATAATAATGCCATCAAGGACAGAATGAGAAAAACCTTGACTAAGAGAAGGGTTACTAGGATCTTGCACAACATTTAGCTATCCCTCTTTCTTTTTTAAAGTTTGGGACATGAAGATATAGGATGGCCCAAACTTTTGCAATAGTGAAAAGTAAGGGACCTTGGACACTTATTGGCATAGTGGTCCTTAGAACCACAATTGTAGCATTCTCCACGACCAGGGGTAGGAGTCTTCGCTACCGAAGTTGCTTGCTTCCCTTTCTTGTTGGGATTAGGGCCTTTGAACTTATTATTAGGATGCATCTTCTTATTGTTGAAGTTCTTTTTGGCACCCCCAACATCACCATCACTTTCCTTATCGGCTTCTTCAAGTCGAAAAGCGATATCTCCAAGTTGACCGAAAGACACTTCTAGTTTCAAAAGTGAAGTCTTTTTGAGATTCTTATTCAGACCATAGATCTTTGATTATTGTTCAGTGGGGTATTAATATTTCAACCCTATATTTAGAGAGGGATTCAAAAGATGAGACATAATCTGTCATAGATGATTTACCCTGAATAAGATCAATGAAGCGTCGAACTAAAGTTACCTTTTCTGCTTTAGGTACAAACTTTAACTCGAACCTTTTCGAAATTGCTCCTAAGTAAGATCCGCTTCAACAATTTCTGAAATTAAAAGCTCATACCAATCTAAGCTCTCTCCTGGAGCATGCTAGAAGCCACTTGGACTCGATGTAAATCCAAATTCATGCGAGAAAAGATGTGATCGCATGTTTTAAGCCAAGCCTGGACTTCTACAATGCTTTTGGAACCTTTGAATGGCTTTCCACCAAAATTGGGATAATCACTACACAAGCGTGCAAACCCAGATTTAGGATGAGTAGGCTTAGGAATGGGGCAGGCAGCTTAGGCATTCTTTACAAGATCCAAAAGCCATTGAACATACATGAATATGCCATCCAGAGGAAGGCCACTAGATTGACCAGTGCTAGGACGGCCTACTCTAACCAATTCTCTTCTTAAACAAAAAGAAAGATGAGGAAAAAAGTTATTCTCAGAATGAATTCAAATAAGCTTGATTGATAAAACGATACATCATAAAATAAGATAGGACATGGTGAATCCTAAGACCCGAATTAAATCCTAAGGCACGATTCCAAAGAGAGACTTAGGACAATGATCCCCGTCATAATATCCTATATGTACCGAAGTTTGGCTTCGATACTACGTTGTGATGCCCCACCTCTATACTCTCTCTAACCAAGGACAATATTGCGTAATGCCATCAATTAGCGTAAAGAATAAGGCTGTTGAGGAGCGACCAACTGTATAATTGCTTTGAGCGAGTACCGATTGTCGGATAGTATATCACGCATTTAATTTCAAGTGGAAATCTAACATATTCAATACGAACTCAGAGTTACTACACAGTGGCTAAATGTCCTATGGAAAAATATAAAATAGTCATAATATAAAATCAGCCATAGATATTCATATCACTAAGGCGGTAACAGTTGTAAATTTAACACATAGAAGTGAACATCATAGTAGTGGTCATAAAAGATCCACTACAACCCAAAAGAACATGTACACGTGCTACATAAAAGAATATGAATACATCAAAGAGTCTCTATCTCGTATACATGAAAGGAAAAAACTACTAAGCTAAAGTTGTTATCCAAAAGTCAGAAGATAATCCTTGCTAAGAAGTCAAATGGAAGCAGCTACAACACCTAGGTTTGACCCGACTATTATTTAAGAAGAAAAATAATAAACGGATCAATCTAGCTATAGTTATCATGTAAGATGAGATAGGATAAGAGATGACAAATATATATACGATAACAATAAAAATCATACAATATCTCAAGTTTTCTCAAACACCCAAAAGGATTATCATATTCTTTAGTTTTATTCACCAAATCACAAATATTTATAAAGCTTATCAATGCAAATCACAAAAATTGGTGAAACACAAATTCTATAAATCAATATTTAGAAATCCAGAAAGCATAAGGGGGGAGGCCTATCACAAACGGGAGCATGAAAACTCACCAACACGTGTATCACAAATGGGATGCTATCCCATGGGTCGCTAACCAATAAAAATGAGCCGAAGCTCTATAGAATAGGGTATAGTCCTCCCTTCCGGATAAATGAGCCGAAGCTCCACAAACGAATAAAGACCATGGATCGCTACCCCACCGAATCGAGCCGAAGCTCCATAGAATAGGGTATAGTCCCACACATGGACAAAGAGACATTGCATATCACAAGTCTAAATCGCAAAATGATAATCATTGATCAATAAGTGTAAATTACACTAAGCTAGTAAATAAATGAGTTTAGCTTCGTGTCCCATAACCACCGGCTTAACTTAAATATTTATGAAAAAATTGTAGATTCCGGCTCGAAAATTGTCACAAGATTTCAATCGAAAAATCCAAGAATTAACCAACAAAGTGAACGTAAGCGTTTCATACCACTTGTTTTGCTAAGTCATTGAATTGGATTTCTCATGCGAATGAGGTAAAGGTTTGTACATACTAGTAGATTGGAAAACAGTTTTAAAATCGAGCTTTGTATTAAAAGTAGAATTGGAATCATTTTGGTGAAAGAGTTTTAGTATTTACTACTAGTATAAAACCTTTGTATTTAAAGGTGATAAATCACAGAAACGATTGTAAAAACAATCTATCATAAAAATCCACATTTCAATGACGTGAATAAAAACCATGGAAATCGATATCAAATCCATCGAATGAAAACACCAAAAATCTAGAAAAGAGATTATCAAAGTTGATATTGAATGACAATAACTATTTGGATAATCAAAAATTGATATATCGGAAATCCATATAAAAATAACCCAATTCCAGAATTTAATAGCCACAAACATCTCCCTTGTTTTGGAAAATTGTGATTCTGAGGTCACAGACGTCTGTGGATAATCCATAGACGTTTGTCGCCTATAGCTTGAAAGAATTTGCAAAGCCCTTAAATAGGCAAATCTACACAACTTTTTAGATTCAGAAGCGATTGAATGAGCATCTGCGACTAGGGATTTATGCCAAGTGACAACCCAACCCTAAAGGCTCTTCAATTCACCCAAAACAACATGTCTAAACACCCATACTAGGATTTTCATAAATTTTGACTTCAAATACCAAAATTAGGAAAATTCACCAAACCAATTCAATTCAAAAGCAATTGAATAAGAAATAGATACTAGGAATTCATACCTAACAATAATCAAAGCTATAGATATAAACGTGAGTTCAAGAACTCACCTTTAGACTCAAAAGTAGAAAAGATAAGCTCCAAAACAAGCTATGATCAGTTCCTCCTCAAACCTCTGAAATCTCCAATCTAGTATCACATGCAAAGATTTCCTAGATTACGTTGTAGGAATTTCTGAAAATTGGCGAGAGATTTATAACTTGAATTTGAATTCCTAAGAAAATCTAGGGCTTAGGAATTTTAGTTTCCCTTCTTTTCCCCCAGTCTTCATTTAGCTTGAGAGCATTAGGAAATTGTGAATGGAACGAAGGAAGAGGAGAGGAGTTAGGGTATTTGGTAAAAAGTTTTGGGTCATCTTGTTGGGTTAACGGGCTAGAACACAACCCAAAGCCCAAAGGAAAATTCCAAAATCCTAATCAACCCAAAACACAATAATATTTATACTTAAACAAGTTGTAGACGTCGATTTGAACTCATTAAAAGTGTTCTCCAGTCTGGATTCAACTGTTTACAAAAAGTCACATTTCAAACTTTAATTCAACCATCGATGCTATATTTAAATATATAATTTTAAAATATGCGGGTTGTTACACATACTGACGTCTCACATTAGTACGCTATTCGTAAGAACTGGTAGCCAGATTAGCTGGGCAGATTTCTTCTATAGAATTTGAGACCAATCTCGTGTGATTAAAATATTTATCATATGGATATCTCAGATCAATTAAACTATACACAACCGCTGGTAGCCTATAGTTGAAGGGCAGACTTCCGTCATGTAACTCTATTGATCTCGCATTCCTATGACTTAGCCATAAGTCAATTAATCTCCATGCACACACACACACACACCCATCTCACCATTTCGTAAATATGGCCTTATAAGGAACCTTCCTTATTACACCTTAAAATAATAAATAGGCTATATAAAATATTCCTCTTATTTTCCCCTTATAGTTGATTATCTTCCTAATGGGGGAAATAAATGTAAATAAATGCAAAATTAACTATGCCATATATGCAATAATTATGCGTTAATTATGTAAATAAAGATAAATAAATATTCGCGTCTAATAAGTTCAAAATGTAAGGATTTTATGCTCTAAAGTAGTGTTAAATGTAAATTTCCTAAAGAATTATTATTACAAGTTCATTTTCTTCAAATTTCCAAGATTTCATGGGATTCCTACATCCAAATAGGGAATAAATATTCATAACCAAAACTATAATAACGGACTTGTAAATAAGATAGAAACTTAATTTTTTACACCAATTCAATGATATATCTTGAATAATAAGGATTGCAATCTAAACCGCATATTCTATTCAGCTCCACTTTTACACAAAAAATAGACAAGAATAAGTGGTGTAAGTTACGAACAGAAATCATATTCTAAACCCCTTATTTTATTGAAGAATCATAGTTTGGCCAAAAGAAGAAAGAGAAGTGGAATAGACTATGAAATTATCAAAAATTTCACAAATGAAACAAATTCAATCAAATTAATGTAAAAAATTGAGAATCTTAACATAGAATTGACATTTCGAAATAAAAAGGTATTTTAGAGGATTTGGTCTATCATATTTGCGAATACTAAGGCATATTTAAATCCAAAAAGAAATACACTAAACAGTTGTTGAAAAGAAATACTAAGTTTTCACTCATAAATTTCCTTAGCTTCACTTAAATGAATTAGTAGCCTTTCGATCTCTTCCAGAATCTCTCTCTTTTGATATACATATACAATAGGAAAGAGGTATGTATATTCTTTAGATTCAAAATAAGTAGAGAAGAATAGAATAAAAATAGATTAAAGGAAGAAGAAACAAATAAGAAATAAGTTGAATTTTTACCTGAATTCTCTATGGAGTTTCTGAATATTTTTAGCAATGGCAGAATTTTTTCACATTCCCGAAAATAATATGATAAAAAAACGAAGAGGATAGGGTTTTATTTATGGGGTTGAAACGTACTAGAACCATAGGATGGAAGGAGATAAAAACAGATAAATCTGGAGCATACAACTGAATATAACATAGCTTCAAACCCTAGCCGCCATTGGCAACATTCATTGCCAAGCGGTCGATCCTCTATGTGCGGTCGGTCGACCGCTACAGTTGACCAGTTGGCCTATATATGTTGACCACTCCTTTATTTCACGAAACGTTTATTTTCTTCCACTGCATAATTATTTTATTCCCTAGTTTACTTTTTAACATTAAATGTTAATTAAACATTTACTTAGCCCCATGCTAATTTTTGAAATTTAAAATCTAAATTTGGTTTCTCACTTGAATTTGAATTTAGACAAAATTAATTTAAATTTGAAAACTTCAAATGCTCACAACTTCTTTGCTTGTGCTCCGTTTTCTGCATATTATATATGAAAAGGATCAGAATTTTGCCATGAGCGCAACAGATCAACTTTCATCGTAAAATTCCAACTTTTATAAAATTGTCATATTCAACCCTTGTCATATTTAATTCAAATTACTTTATTTATTTATGGTTCATTTTACGGGGTGTTACCCTTAAAAAGGATTTCTCCTGAAATCTTTCAAGGGGCGAACAACGTTAGATGCAATAACATCCTTGTTATACAACGAAGTTCTCTACACAACCATCTACTCAACCAATAGTGCAATATGATTATTACTGTAGACATGCTAAAATGAGCTCAATCCTAGTTTGAATGTGTAACCGTGTCATGAAAGTATGTATGCAAATATCCTAAACATACATAAAAATTTCTATATGAGTGTAAAGTGATTATGAGAAAGTGTAACTATCTCCTACCATCCAATCTAGAAACCACGATGCAACCAGAAAAATTGCCAGTGAAAATCGCCAGTGAAAATCTTCGAACGAGTGCTCTTCATGTTCTCCTCGGTCTCTCATGTGCTTTCCACTGGATTGTTCCTCATTGACTCGGACCGATCTAATTAATTATTGTGGAATCTCCTGCTGTCGTACTCCATAATGCGTGCAGTGGCACGAGGTACTGTTGGTTCTATCTCAAAATACCTCAAACGGTCATGTTCTATTCTGTTAGCGGTGTTATGAAGTCATTTTCTAAGGTGAGGAACGTGGAAAACATTATGGACTCCTGCAAACTTGACAGGAAGCTCCATATGGTATGCTAATATTCATCTTCTTTTCAGTATTTGAAATTGCCTAACAAATCTAGGCACCAATTTTCTATAATTTCCAAATCTAACAACTTTTCTAAGAGGGGAGATTTTAACAAATACCATACCTCCAACCTCAAATTCGAGCTCTTTTCTTCTTTTATCTACGTAAGATTTCTAATGGTCTTGCACTACCTTCATCCTTTGCCTAATCATCTCTACTTTTTCCATGGTATCATAGATCAAATCAGGTCCGAGTAATACTTTGTCAATGGTTTTCCACCAACAACTAGGCGATTTGCATGGCCGCGTACTTCAAAAGGGGCCATACCAATCATCGCTTGATAGTTATTATTATACACAAAGTCAATCAAAGGCCGCGCTGCTCCTAATGTCCTCTCAAATTCAAGACATAAGCTCTCAAAAAATCCTACAAAATCTTATTCACCCTCTCTGTTTGTCTATCGGTTTGTGGGTGATATACCATGCTAAGATTCAAAGAAGTTTCCAAAGCTGTTTGTAGGCTCCTCCAAAAACTGCTAATGAACAATAGGTCCCTATCACTAACTATGCTTACAAAAATTCCATGTAAACGAACTACCTCCTTAATATAAACCTATACAAGAGAGGCACTAGTCCTATTTCTTCTAATAGGAACAAAATGAGCACTTTTAGTGAGTTCGTCCACAACAACCCAAATAGCCTCATTGCCCTTTTGACTTTTAGGCAACCCTTCCACAAAACCCATCAAAATATGTTCTCACTTTCAAGTTGGAATTTCCAAGGGTAATAATAATCCACCAGGCTTCCCTTTCTTAGCTTTTACCTTCTGACATGTCAAAACCCAACAACAAACTCAACTACGCTTCTCTTCATTCCGTTTCAAAAGAAAGTTCTCTTCATGTCCTAGTATATTTTATCTTCCGTCAACTGAATACCTCCTAGCATAAGGAAAATGCTCTTTTTTTTCAATTTTTCTAAAATCTCTACTAACTTCTCATCTTTCACTTGCTCATGCTCTATTCGATCCATCAAGGCTAGTTTAATCTACATAACTGATAGAAAACTTAGATGGGTTTTGTTGATAATTGGAGGTTAAAATTCAAGAGAAACTCTTACTGTCTCTTTTCTTATATAGCACCTAGGGTAGTGTGTCTATGACTAAATGCGACAGTGACTATATTTCCTTTCCATGGGTATATTGAATACAAAATTCAAAGGATGCCACATATTCCGTCCACGTATGCTGCCTAAGATTCAAATCTTTTTGGGAAAATGGATATTTGAGTGATTTATGATCAGTGAACAACTCAAACCTTCCCCTCTAAGAGATAATGCCTCCACATCTTTAAGGAAAAAACAATGACTACCAATTCTAAATCATGCACTAGATACCCCTTCTTAAGGTCCTTTAGTTCTCTACTAGCATAGGCAACTACATTCCCTTCTTGTATAAGAACTACTCCTAATCCTGTGCCACGTGCATCCATGAAAACCATAAATGGCTTGGTTCCATCTGGAAAAGTGAACACAGGTGCACTAGTTAATGACTCCTTTGAGTTCTCAAATGCCTTGGTGCATTTATCATCCCAAACAAAAACTAGATTCTTCTTAGTCAATCGGGTTAAAGGGGATGCTTTTATGCAAAGCTCTTGATGAACTTCCTGTAGCAGCTTGCCAACCATAGAAAACTTCTAACCTCCGATGCACTAATAGGAGTCTTCCATTCTTTGACAGAATCTACTTTGGCGGGGTCCACAACCAATCATTGTTCCGAAACAATATGCCTAAGGAACTTTAACGTTTGGAATTTAATCGCTATTTAAGTGATTATTTAATTATATCTAAATAATTTATAAATGAATTTTCATCAACAAATAAAAATATTTTATATAAAACTAATGATGATAAAATCATTTTCAAAATTTGTTTACCAATGTATATAGTATAGGGAAATAGAAAATGTGACTGGAAATTATTTTCCGAAATATCGGTTTTTTCATTAGTTAAAAGTTATTCAAAAGGTTATAACACTATGTTAACCACACATGCACACATTACAAACTATCTTTAACATGTTGTGTACATATACATATGCATGTACATGTTTCTTCCTTAAGCATATTAACATATAAGAATAAAAGAAAATATATTATAAGGAAAAGTGTGTACACACACATATAAAAATACACATTTTTAATATAAAGGACAAGAGCATGCTATGAATAGTTGAAAGAGAGGAGGAGGGGTATTACAGTGGATGGTTTTAGGGTGGAGGAGCATGGTGATGCATGTGTGTGTGTGTATATATTTATTTATTTAAATATAAATCACTTTATATTATTTTAATTAAATCCTAAGCCTATATATAGACCCATTTATCTTCACGTTTTCTCCATTTCAAAATCCTAAGGCTTAAGAAACTTAGTTATGGCCTCCTCTTTATAAATTCCAAAACAAGAAATATCACTTCTTTCACTAAAAAAAATCACCTTTTTATTTCACAAAACCACTACTACAAACCATTCAACACCTCCTCTTCCAACCATCCACCCAAAACCATGAGGGCCGAACCCAAACATCCCAAGCCCGAGCCCATTTTTCCCAGGTCGGCCCATCTTGGTGGTCCAAGCACCTAAAAGTTCCTTATTTGCAAATTTTCTAAAGCGTTTTCAAGTTTCGGAAAGAGTTTGCTTTGGTTTAGAAAAGTTTTGGTGTGTAAAACTAATATTTTTGAAAAAGAAAACAACTTGTTTTAATGATCTATATGTTGTGAAATTATAGTGTTTGTCATGTTGAAATATCATGTTGTTGGGATGATATAGATTGCAAGTTTGTTGTTTGCTATAGATTTGAGATTTGGATAATATGTTGATATGTTGGATATGTGTATGGATATGGATATATGATATTGGTTAATGATATGATGGTAGTGTTATTTGTGAAACAAAACCAAATATGTTGTGATATGATTGTGAAAAACTAGTGTTTTAAAAAGTCATAGAAGACTTGAGGTCTGATTTGGAAACGAAAGCTATTTTCTAACTTTGGATTTTTGAAAATGTTTTTTCAAGTTTTTGCCTTTTGTTTAAGTTTTCAAAACTCTTACAATTATGTTTTCAAACATGTAGTATCTAGATTTAAGTGATATTTCTACCTTGAAATCAATTCTAGCGAACTACGCTCATAGCGATAGTCGCTATGGATGCAGTTTGGATAATGTAGTTCGAAAAATTTCATGATTTCAAGTTTAAGAGTTTCCTTTTGTATTATTTTTGAAAACTAATTTCAAACTAATTAAGTTAAAAGGTTTAAGTATTAATTATTTAATAATTTATTTAATTAATTTTTTAATTAGGGTAATTAATATTTAATTAATTAATATTTAATTAATTAATTAAATAATTGGGTTAATTGATTAGAGATTAAGAAATTTTTAACTAAGTTAATTATTTTTAATTAAGTAAGTTTTAAATAATGATAAACTAAGATAAAATAAAATTAATTTTATTTAATCAATTTAATTTTAAATAATTATTTATTTAGAGGCAATTATCTAGTTAATTATTATTTAATAGAAGGTTAATCATCCGCTTAATTAAGGTTTAATTTCTTAAATAAATGTTATTTAATTAAATTACAATTAAGGTTTAATTATAAATAAAATTAGGATTATTAAAGATTTACTTAAAGATGAGTTTTAAACTTATGATTTACCTAAAGTTTGTTTATTTTAAACGTTCTTTTAAAACTCTATCGGTTATTTATTTTTAACCAATTTTCTTGTTTAAGTGAATTGTTTTAAATCCAAGGATCTCTTGTCCATGCTATTAAGTAGCCAAATGAATTAAAATAGTTGTAATAAAATGTTGAAGTGCTTTATTGAAAGTAAATCGACTTGTATATATCACAAATACCGCACTTCGGGAACGTGATAATCTAAGCATATGGAACATATGTCCATATGTAAATCTTTATACCCTGATAGTGGGATAGTCCATTATAAATAACTTGACCTCTTAAAATACCGAACGTTGGTTTGAAGAGAGCGGGAACGAATATTAATCCGAAACCACTTTGAACTAACGTAAACGCTCAAATTGGATGTAGTAAAGGCAAAGTCCAAGATGAAGACGTTGAATTGCCTTCGGTTCGTTCATCTCCTGAACAACTTATATGGATGAGTGTTGACAATGTGTTAACATTTGAAAGGCAATATTAGCATTTCAAGTGGCAACGCTATAATGAAGGTAAACGTTGCCTCAGACCTCATTTATCGGGAATGACTAATATAGAGGAGATGTGACAAATCTAAGTGGGTCGCTCCCATTATGGTAAGGTCATACCTATCTAGAGTTCCTTCTATCAACTCATGTATGCTTCGTTACGGTTGCTGTTCCCAACCAAGAGGTGATCTTATTCGCTACTATCGAGCTAGAGGTAGGTCGATCTTGAGTTAGCAAGGGATCAAGTGAGGTCCTCGGTGTTATTTTTCTAGAGATGTACTGTAATGGGTGGTAGCTCAGTCATTGTATGAAATCCACTTCCAATAAGTGCATTCGGCCTTAGTTGTATACCATTATGCTGGAATTTAATTAATGTAGCAATTTCGGCTATGTGAATTATTTATTTGAAAACCCTAGACATTATGATAATATCATTAGATTTCTATATAAAGTTTTTGGTTATCGTAAGGTAAAAAGCCCATCTGTGTTTATATGTAGCGTGATCTTACGAGATACCTTTAATTTTAAAAGTGTTTTATAAAAGTAAAAATTAAGCTGTCTGTGTTTACTCACACCAGACCCATGTTTTACCCGAATTTTTATTTTCTTTCCTAAAACTCTTGGGTACTCAAATTTGTATGAGTAGCCAAGTGATCCAGGTTTTATACGGAAGCATTTTAAGGGAGCTGAAGTAGGTGGCTTCACCGTTAGCTAATTATTGTTTCGTTCGGCTGTTTTATGTATGATCTTTATATTTTGTATGGATAGGTAGATATAACTGGCCAGTTGAAGTTGTGATGTAGTGACTCTAATGTATTATTTATATGGAAATAACTATGTAATATCTTATGTTATCTATTGTATATTGTTCTGTCATTAGACTCTGTGGTTGTGTAGTTTCTTCTTATCTTTCGTTTTCTTCTATCCTTAATGGCTCGTCTTTTAGTGCAAGAAAGTCGGTCCTTACATTTTGGTATCAGAGCAAACACTTAGGCTTTAGATTATGGTCAACCTCAAGAGTGTGTATTTGTAAATTTATTCATGTATATATATATATATATCTGATAGATAGATCAGCTTGATAGGTTTGATTAGTATCCTTTTGTCAAGATTTATCTCATCCAAGTATTCTAAGAATTATCTTACTATGCCAGATAGTAAGACATGAGTAATAGAGTTAGACGAGGTAGGGGAGCAGGTAGCACTACAACTATAAATGGTCGAACACGTAATCCTGGATGAGTTCAGATTACCAAAGAGGTAGCACGAGAGAAACTAAGAGTGAATTTTGCAACTTTATGCAAGGATTATACCAACCTTGGAGGAAAACCATTTAAAGGAACTAAGTCTAGCATGGAAGTGTAATCTTGGTTGCGATTTTGTGAAAAGATTTTTAAAGGTCTTGGCTTATCCGATGAACAAAAACGATACTTAGCAGCGCGTCAACTACAAGAGGGAGCAACAACTTAGTGGGACTCCTTTACTGCAAATATTCCAGAAGGCGAGTTTTCGTGGGCCTGATTTAAGGAAGTTTTTGAAGATCAATTCTTTCCAAGGGCAGGAAGGACCTGGATGTACCAAAACTTTTTGAAGCAAGGTGATCTATATATAGCAGAGCATGAGATGAAGTTCAATGAGCTATCTTGTTTTGGGCCAGAATTGATCAACACCCCGTCGAAGAAAAACAAGATGTTTATTTTAGGTATGAGGGAAGAATACCATGAGAAAATGATTGCTCATGTTAATGGTACTTTTTTGGATTTAGTTGATATGGCTCTGAGTATGAGGCCTTGGAACAGAAGAAGCTTACTCCAGCAACATCTAGTGGGCATACAGAAGGAAACAGCTCTAACAAAAGGAATTTTAGTCCTAATTGGAAGAAGCCAGGAAAAAGGAGACAGGGAGGTAATCAAGGAGGAAAGCCTAAGAATATTAGTTGTTATATTTGTAAGCAAAAGGACATACTGCTATGTACTGTCCAAATTGTGAAGTTCTAAAGCAGTAAGGTGGATTCATATCATCGATTATCCAAAAGAATCTTTATTTTAATTGCCATCAGCCCAAGCATATGGTACGGGGCTGCCACTAATAAAGAAGGTGCAACAGCCCAAGGTGTACGCTGTTAAGAATGAACCGTCTACTTCAACGGATGTGAAGGGAAAAGGTGTCCTTAAAGTTACCTTACTGATTAATGATATTTTTGTTCGAGCATTATTTGATACCCGTTTCTCTCATTGTTTTATCTTTTATGAATCAGTAGGTAAATTTCATCTTATTCCTAGTATTGTGGAAAACCCTACGTGTGTGTCTAATCCCATTAGTGGTGTAACCCATTTAAACATGATTTATGAAGATGTGCTAATTTCCTATCATTTTCATCACTTTTCTTGCGACCTGTATGTCTTGGACTTTAAAGGATTTGATATTATTCTTGGTATTGATTGGTTATCGAAGTATGGAGCTATTTTAGATTGTAATGAAAGAACTGTAACATTAGTAACCAATTTGGGAAGAATTGCTAAAGTACCATGTAAGGAACCCGATATTCATAAGTGTAGTTTCTTGTATGACATGGAGGCATCCTAAGAAAATCTAGGGTCTACTGAAGTTTTTAAGAATTTTCTAAATGTATTCGAAGAAGTTAAAAGTTCACTCCTGCACCTAGAGATAGAGTTTCACACTGATTTGGTCCCTGGTGCAAGGCCTGTGGTCCAACTCAAGAGAAGGATGGCATTGAGGGAGAGAGAAGAGTTGGTAAGTCCAACCCAGGACATGTCAAGGAGAGGATTGATTAAACATAGTCGTTCGAGTTAGGGGTATGCTGTGGTGCTTGCGGCTAAGTTTGATGGATCATTAAGGTTGTGTGTGGATTATAGGGAGTTGAATAAGCTGACCATTAGAAATAAGTACCCCTTACCCAGTGTTGATGATCTTTTTGATCAACTTCATGGAGCTATGGTATTTTCTCATATGGATCTAGCTAGTGGATTCCATCAATTGAGGTTGCTTAAGACAGTATACCCTTAACTTCTTTTAGAGGCCTTAATTGTTTCTTTGAGCGATTGGTTATGCCTTTTGGGCTAACCAATGCACCTGCATATTTTGTAAACCTCATGAACCATGTTTTCCGAGAAGTTCTTAATAAGTTTTTGTTAGTTTTCATCGACGACATCTGAATCTACTCCAAATCCAAGGAGGAGCATAAACATCATTTAGAAGTAGTGTTAGAAACATTGAAGAGACATATCCTCAAGGAAAAAATTTCTAAGTTCCATTTTTGAAAATTGAAGGTAAGATTCGTCGAACATATTATGAGAGGAGGAGGTATTTCAATGAATCCAGTGAAGTGGAATCTGTTCAGGAATTGAAGCAACCGCGGATTCCTGCCGTGGTTCGCAGTTTCTTAGGTTGATTGGATACTATAAGAGGTTTTTTCAGGATTATTATAAGATTTTCTCCAATTGGACTAAACTGAATAAGAAGGGGTAGAAGTTTATGTAGACTCGTAAGTGTGAAGTGGCATTTCTAGAATTGAAGAAGAGATTGACCAATGCACCGGTTTGGCTGTTTCAGATCGAAATAGTGGATTCATGGTTTACATAGATATGTGTGGAGTGGGACTTGGTGCTGTTCTAATGCAGCATCTAGAGTGACTACGTATGCAAGTAGGTAGTTGAAGCCTCATGAGAAGAACTATGCTACGCATGACCTAGAGTTGCTAGCTATTTTATTTGCATTGAAAATGTGAAGCACTACTTGTTCGGTAAGGATCCTTCTATCCCTTTTAATTTCTTTCTAATCTTTAGATATTTTAGGAGTAAGTTTTCTTTCTAAAATTAGGTGAAAACTTCAAGCTCTTCTAGGATCATAAATCCTTGAAGTATCATTTTACTCAGAAGGATCCGAACCTAAGGTAACAGAGGTAGTAAGAGTTTTTGGCGGCTTATGACTTGGATATTCTGTGTACACCAGGAAATGGTAATGTGTGGCAGATACCTTAAGCAGGAATGCTGTTTTGACTCTTTTGGAGGTTACCCCAACACTTGGGGAAAGGATTATGAGAAGTCAGAGGGAGGATGAGATACTGGAAGGATTAATGCAAGGTTTTGAGGAGGGTAGATGTTTGGATTTCAAGATGGATAGTCGAGGTGCTTTAAGGATGAACAGATGATTTTATGTCCCAGATGTGGATGGGCTGAGGTAGGAGGCTTTGTCAGAAAGCCACAAATATAACTTAAGCATTCATCCCAGATGTATAAGGACATGAAAAGAGTATTTTTTTGGTCGAGGATGAAGATGGACATGTCAGTCTTTGTTAGCAGGTGTTCGTGCTATCAAAAAATCAAAGGTGATCATTAGAAGACAACCAGATTATTCCAACCTTTGGAAATACCAAATTGGAAATAGGAAATGAAATCAATGGATATTATCGATGGTTTTCTTAGAATCATAAAAGGAAATGAAGGAGTATGCGCCATCATGGATCGGCTAACGAAGAGCGCATATTTTATTCCGGTGAAACCAACAAGGACCGTTGCTTCTTTAGCTGAAGTTTTTATAAGAAAGATAGTCAGGTTGCATGGAATTCCTGTTAGTATAGTAAGTGATTGAGGCCCTATATTTACTAGTCAATTTTTGGAAGCATTGCAAACAACTCTTGGAACAAAGTTGAGCTTAAGTACAACATGTTACCCCTAAACAGACGGACAGACGGAGCGAGTGAATCATATTCTAGAGGATCTTTTAAGGGCGAATATTATGGATTTTGGTGGATCATCTGCATTTAGTTAAGTTCTCCTATAACAATAGCTTTCAAGCAAGCATCATAATGGCACCATATGAACCCCTATATGGAAGTTTGTGCGAGTCACTGGCATGTTGGGTTGAGATGGAGATAGATTAGTTCTTGGACCGGACATGATCCGAGAGACTACAGAGAAAGTTGCAGTGATTAAGAAAAGAATGAAGGAAACTCAAGATT
Source organism: Allium cepa (assembly GCA_030765085.1). Lineage (NCBI taxonomy): Eukaryota > Viridiplantae > Streptophyta > Magnoliopsida > Asparagales > Amaryllidaceae > Allium > Allium cepa. Next base: position 327,463,258 of record CM060932.1, read on the forward strand.
GCCAAAAGAGTCATGCAGATAAGAGGCGAAGGGATTTGGAATTTACGGTTGGAGGTGTTCATAAAGATTTCACTAATAAGAGGAGTCGTAAGATATGAAAAACCCGGGAAGTTAGCTCCAAGGTATGTTGGACCCTTCCGTATTCTTAAGAAAATCTGATCGCTTGCTTATATGGTCGAGTTTCCAGAGGGATTGGCAGGTGTTCACAATGTATTCCACGTGTCTCATTTGAGAAATGTGTCATGACCCATCTTTGATTGTAGATCCATCGATTCAAGAGGAATTGGAAATAGAGCCGAACCTGACGGGGGTTAGACATCCAGTTTATATTATGGATCAGGATGAAAAGAGGTTACGTAACAAGGTGATGTGACTAGTCAAGATTCGGTGGAGTGAGGATCCAAAAGACTGCACTTAGGAGATGGTGGATCATATGAAAGAAGCCTATCCCGAGTTAATGTTAGGATAGCTAGTCGTATATTGTTTATATAGTGTATGTTTGTTTGCTATAGGTGCGTAGTAAATACATTTGTATGTGTCTTATGATATGAATATATAGTTTTGTGTGTGGTTTGAATTATCTCCTTGTTGCTAATTTCTGGACGAAATTCTTTTAAGAGTAGAGAGTGTAATGACCGAGAATTTAATCACTATTTAAATGAATATTTAATTAGATTTTAAATAATTTATAAATGGATTTTTATTAATAAATAAAACTATTTTAAATAATAACTACTAACGATAAAATCATTTTTAAAATTTGTTTATCAATATATATTATAGAGAAATAGAAAATGTGATCGAATATTATTTTCCTAAATATCAATTTTTCATTAGTTAAAAGTTATTCAAAAAGTTATAACACTATGTTAAACACATGTACACACATTACAAACTATCTTAAAAATACTGTGTACATGTATATGTGCATGTACATGTTTCCTCCTTAAGCATATTAACAGATAAGAATAAAAGAAAATGTATTATAAGGAAAAGTGTGTGTATATATATACATATAAAAATACACATTTTCAACACAAAGGACAAGATCATGGTGTGAATAGTTGAAAGAGAGGGAAAGGGATACTAGGGTGGATGGTTTTAAAGGGGGAGGAGTATGGCGATGCATGTGTATGTGTGTATGTATATATTTATTTAAATATAAATCACTTTTTATTATTTTAATCAAATCTCAAGCCTATATATGCCCCTTTATCTTCATGTTTCTCATTTTTCAACCTCCTTCTTATTTTCAAAATCCTAAGAGCTCATGAACTTTAGTCATGGCCTCCTCTTTATAAATCCTAAAACAAGAAATACCACTTTTTCACTAAAAAAAATCACCTCCTTATTTCACAAAACCACTTCTAAAAACCATTCAACACCTCATCTTCCAAGATAAAACACTCATCCAAAACCATAAGGGTTTAGCCTAAACATCCCAAGGCCAAGCCCAACTAGCGTAGGCCGAGCCGATCTCAGTGGTTCAAGCACCTGAAAGTTCCATATTTGCAAATTTTCTAAAGCGTTTTCAAGTTTTGGAAAAAGTTCGCTTTGATTTAGAAAAGTTTCAGTGAGTAAAACTATTATTTTTGGTAAAGAAAACAACTTGTTTTAATCATCTATATATCATGACGTTATAGTATTTATCGTGTTGAAATATCATGTTGTTTGGATGATATATGATTGCAAGTTTGTGGTTTGGTATAGATTTGTGATTTGGATAAAATGTTGATATGTTGGATATATATATGGATATGGATGTTGTTTAATGATACGATGGTAGTGTTTTTTGTAAAACAAAACCAAGTATGTGAGACGGTTGTGAAAAACTAGCGCTTTAAAAAGTCATAAAAGACTTAAGATCTGATTTGAAAACGAAAGCTATTTTCTAGCTTGGATTTTTGAAAAAGTTTTTTTTTTGGTTTTTACCTTTTGGTTAAGTTTTCAAAACTCTTATAATTGTGATTTCAAACATGTGGTAGCTAGAGTTAAGTGAGATTTCCACTTAGAAATCAATTCCATCGATCAACGCTCATAGCGATGGTTGTTATGGATGCAGTTAGGAAATTATACGATTTCAAGTTAAAGTACTTCCTTTTGGATTGTTTTTGAAAAATCATCTCAAACTATTTAAATAAGTTAAAAAGTTTAAGTTTTAATTATTTAATAATTTATTTAATAATTTATTTAATAATTTATTTAATTAATTTGTTAATTAGGGCAATTATTAATTAATTAATTAAGTAATTATGTTAAGTAATTAGAGATTAAGAAATTTTTAACTAAGTTAATTATTTTTAATTAAGTTTTAATTAATTATAAATTAAGATAAAAGAAGATTAATTTTTATTTAATCAAGTTTATTTTAGTTAATTATTTAATTAGATTTAATTATTTAGTTTATTATTATTTAATAGAAGGTTAATCGTTCACTTAATCAAGGTTTAATTTCTTAAATAAATGTTATTTAATTAAAGTATATTTAAGGTTTAGTTATAAATAAAATTAGGATTATTAATGATTTTATTTAATATTAATTAAGGTTTAATTGAATATTAAACTTATGATTTAGGTAAAGTTTATTTATTTTAAAGTTTCTTTTACAACTCTATCGGTTATTTATATTTAACCAATTTTCCTGTTTAAGTGAATTGTTTTAAACCTAATGATCCGTTGTCCGTGCTATTAAGTAGCCAAATAAATTAAAGTAGTTGTAATAAAATGATGAAGCGTTTTATTGAAAGTAAGTCGACTTGTACTTATCACAAATACCGCACTTCGAGAACGTGATGAATACAAGGTTGCTAATTTCGATAAAAGGGTCATGATAATCTAAGCACATGGAACATATATCCATATGCAAATCTTTACACCCTGATAGTGGGATAGTCCACTTTAAACAGCTTGACCTCTTAAATTATCAAACGTTAGCTTGAAGAGACCGAAATCAGATATTAATCTGAAAACCCCTTCGAACTAACGTAAACGTTCGAATTGGAAATAGTAAAGGCAAGGTCCAAGACGAAGACTTTGAATGCCTTCGATTCATTCATCTACTGAACAAGTTGTATGGATGAGTGCTGACATTGTTTCAACATTTGGAAGGCAATGTTAGCATTCCAAGTGGCAATGCTATAATAAAGGTAAACGTGGCCTCAGACCTTATAAATCGAGAATGACTAAAACATGGGAGATGCAGCAAAGCTAAGTGGGTCGCTTCCATCAGGGTAAGGTCACCCCTATCTAGAGTCCTTACTATCAATTCATGTATGCTTTGGTACAGTTGCTAATCCAAACCAAGGGGTGATCTTATTCGGTACTCTCCAACTGGGGTAGGCCGGTCTTGTGTTAGTAGGGGATCCAAGCGAGGTCCTTGGTGTTATTTTTCTAGAGATGCACCGTGATGGGCGGTACCCCAGTAGCCTAGTCATTGTATTAAATCCATTTTCCAATATGTGCCTTTGGTCTTAATTGTATACCTATTATGCTGTAATTTAGTTAATGTAACAATTTTGGTTATGTGAATTATTTATTTGAAAACACTAGACATTATGATAATATCATTGGTTTTCTATATAAATTGTTTTGGTTATCGTAAGGTTAAACCTGTCCGTGTTTATGTGTGATGTGGTCTTACAAGATACCATTAATTTTCAACGTGTTTTTTAAAAGTAAAAATTAAGCTGATTGAGTTTACTCACGCTTGACCCATGCCTGACCCGGAGTTTTATTTTCTTTCCTAAAACTCTTGGGTAGTCAAATTTGCATGAGTAGCCATGTGATCCAGGTTTTTTTATGGAAGCATTTTGAAGGAGCTAGAGCAGGTGGCTTCACTGTTAGCTCATTATTATTTTATTCCGCTGTTTTATGTATGATCTATGTATTTTGTATGGACAGGTAGCTATAATTGTCCAGTTGAAGTTGTAATGTAATGATTATAATGTATTATTTACATGGAAATGACAATGTAATATCTTATGCTATATATTATATGTTGTTCTAATTCGTGGTGAGATTTTATGATTGTGTAGTTTCTTCTTATCTTGCCTTTCAGTGTAAGAAAAGCAATCGTTACAAGAACTTAACTTACTTTTCCAAAAGTGGCATTTATGAAACTTGGCTTTGAGTTGGTTTCTTCTCAAGGTTTCCAATACCTCCCTAAGGTGGTCCTCGTGCTCTTTCTTGCCTTTGGAGAAAACCGAGATATCATCAACAAACACCATGATAAATTTATCAAGTTGCTCTCTGCATACTCTACACATCAAATCCACAAAGTTTGCTAGGGCATTCGTCAGTCCAAAAGGCATTACTTTCCACTCATAGAGCCCATTTGGAATATGGAATGCGGTCTTTGGGTTGCTTTCCTCTACGATCCTCAACTGATGGAATCCCATTGTCAAATCTAATTGGGAAAAGACTTTAGCGCTCACTAGTTGGTTGAACGAGTCATCTATTCTAGGTAAGGGTAGCTATTCTTCCTTATCAACTTGTTCAACTCCCTATAATCGATGCAAAGTCTCAAAGAACAGCCTGTCTTAGTAGAAAAAACAATAGGGGCTACCCACTCATAAATACTCGGATGAATCCTTTCTTCAATCGCTTTGAGATTTTCTAATCAAATTCCTTCTTTCATTGGATGTCATATGTTTCGAAGGCAGAGCGACGATTCTTGCATTCTTCTCCAATTCGATTCGGAGCTCAATATCCCTATAGGGTGGAAGATTCGAGGCCTCCTCGTAGACATCAAGAAATTCACAAGCAATAGGTATAGATGATGGCTTTCCAATGATAGATATATTTAGTGAGTATGAATGATTTAACTCAACTACTTCTAGGTGACGATCTCCATAGCTCCTTAATCGTACTACCTCTTATCGTAGTCAAGAATAGCTCCATAATATGACAACCAATCCATACCCAAGATAAACACATACCCCTCGAAATTTAGAACGTACGCAGTACATACGAAATAAACGTCGCATAAGTCTAACACTAGGTCTTTGCAAATAAGAGAAAGATGGATCAAACCTTCAATGGGATTGGAAACCTCTATTAGGACGTTGACTATCAGTTTTGATGGTTTAAGGAACTTATTACATCCCTAGCTATAAAGGAACGTGATGCCTCTAAATCAAATAAGGTATGTATAGTAACCCCAAAAATAAAAGTTATACCTCTTAAAGTTGATTTGCCTTGGTCTCTTGGTGGCTTACTGGAAATAGGGACGGGTTCAGTAGCGCAGGCATGTCTGCTTGATCCTTCCTTAGCCATCTTAGGACTTTAATTCGTGTGATGCCCTTCCTCATGGCAGTAAAAACACCATCCTTTAAAGGCTTGCTTTATCATACTCACCCAACAATGTTTAGCTTCATGACTCTTCCTTTAGCATTTCATACATACCTTTCCATCCTTTTTAAACTTCCCCTTTCGTCTTCTTGTTGGCCTAAAACCTACCCTTCTTAGACCCTCCTTTCTTTTGGGTCAGTGCAGACTTCTCCTTTTCTTCCTCATTGGTCGTGCACATTATCGTCTCTACCAAAATCTCATACATGATCCTCATAGGTACTTAGGTTAACAACATTTCTCTTAGCGGTGAATTTAAGCCCTTCACGAACTTCATGGTCTTTTTCATACGCGTGTCTACTAGGCTCATCCAAAATTTAGCCAATTCGGTAAATTTAGCTATGTACTCCTTAAGGGTAGAATCTCCTTGTCTCGGTTGGATGAACTTTTCCAATTGCAAGCTAACCTCTACTCTAGGCATGAATCTCATCTCAAATCGATCCTTGAATTCATCCCAAGAGAATATCCTTTTCGGGTGATCATTAGTCACAAAAGTCCACCAATTCAAAGCTTCTTCCCTGAAGTGCCATGCTGCTATTCTTCTTCTTAGCCGATCATACCAACCAAGCTCTCTAAATATCTTCTTGCGGTTATTAATCCAATAGCTTTCGAATATCCTTCAGTTACAAAGTATATCTTCACTCTCATATTGATAAAGTCCTTACACAATTTAGGAAATTAGACAGGATGAGGTGCTGCATCGACGGGTGGGGCGATCGATGCTACCGGTGCAGTTGGAGGAATGGGAATCCGCTCAACATTCCTAAGATATTGTTTGAACCGTTCAGGAATTCCTTGAATGGGTGGTATTTCATTGTTAGGGTTCCCTTGTTCGGAAGATGATTGATTATCAACTATATCAACTATCTATAGATTAAAGCTTTAGTGACTATTTCCTAAGATAGCATTTACATGCTAAAAGAAAATGGTTGCCTAGCGTATGTTCGTATGTTCAAGGAGAGAGGGTATGTATGTGTGTGTGTCTAGTAAGAATTCTTTCAAAATTCTTTTCAAAAAAGCTTTTTTCAAATAATAAATATGCTTCTCATACATATAGTTTTCTCCGTTGATCGAGTAATCTAGACTCTGATACCAAATGTAACAACTCATATTGGAACAGTCTAAATTTCGACCTAGAAAAGGCCCATCAAATCTTAGATCCATTCTAAGGTACGCTGTTGGTAGTAAAAAGAAATAACATTGCAGATCCATAACTAAACTTTCAAAACTCATAGCGGATGGAAAAAATATATAATAGCAAAGTATACCCTTTTATTTCAAAACCATTTAAATGTTATAACGCAAAGTTCCATCAAAACCGTAACATAATGTCCGTTACAACAATTGTTTAAATACATAGGTACACATGAAAGCAAGTTATAATAGCATGTACTGCCACAAGTCAAGCTTCTCCACTTCCAAGCATCGTCACCACTATTACTCCATCCTTAACCTATGTTGTAATAAGGAGGGAGAACGACAAGTATCTGGTGAATAAAAACCTATAGTCTTACCTTTTTAATACTTGGGTAGTTTTTTTTTACAAATTAAGAATATGTCTATGAACATAAAACCATTAAAATCATTTAATACTTATTTATAAGGAAAGGAGGCGGGTCCAACCACTTAATACCTTCCATCCCAGAAGCAGGTTTCTAAAATCTCTTATCCCAACCATACGTCATAAATAGTAATAACGTGAGAGAGGGTACCTAAGCCACTTAACAGCTTTTATTGAAAATAGGCATAATCTAGTCATTTAATATCTTAATTATGGCAGACCCCATCATATAATATCTATTTCGAAGACGTTCTCCTTGATGGTACTATCTAGCTGACATCATATGGAATCTCTTAGGCCACTTGATACTTCCATGTGGTAAATAGGCAGACATTGGTCATTTAATACCTTAATTAAGCTAGACCCCATCATTTAAGACCTGTTTCCAAAAGCATACCCCTGTAGAGATACCACCTAACATGTTCCCTTGGCTATTTAATACTTCATATGTGGAAAAGAGGTGGGTCCAAAAGTAGGCCCTTCGTCTTATGGTCCACACTCATAATAACATCTCACATTAGTTTGCTATTTGTAGGAACTGATAGCCAGATTAGTTGGGTAGATTTTCCCTACAGAATTTTGGACTGACCTCACGTCATTACAAGTATTTATCATAAAGATTTCTCACATCAATCAAAGTATACACAGCTGCTTAGCCTCAAGGTGAAGGGCATACTTCCGGCATGTAACTCTGCTGACCTTGCATCCTTATGACTTAGCCGTAAACCAGTTACTCTCTCCACACACACATAAATACACACATATTCATCTTACCGTTTGATAAATGAGGCCCTATAAGGAACCTTCTTTATTATGTGTTAAAATAATAATTAGGCTACATAAGAGCTTTATCTATTATTTTTGCCTCACATAAATTACCTTCATAATGGGAGAAATAAATGTAAATAAGTACCTAATTAACTACGTCATATACGCAATAATTATACATTAATTACGTAAAAAGAGATAAATAAATATTCGCACCTAATAAGTTCTAAATGCACAGATTTTACACTCTGAACTAGTGTTAAATGTCAATTCCCTAACAAATTATAATTACAAGTCCTTTTTCTTCAAATTTCCAAGATTTCATGGGATTCTAATATCCAAAACAAGGATAAATATTTATAACCAAAATTCAATAACAGACTTGTAAATAAGATAAAAACTCAATTTATTACACCACTTCAATGAAATATCTTAAACAATAAGAACTGCAATCTAAACCCCAAATTCTATTCAACTCCTCTTTTACAAAGAAATAGACAAGAATATGTGGTGTAAACTACGAATAGAATTCGTAATCTAAACCTCCTATTTTATTGGATAATCACAATTTAACCCTAAAAAGAAGAAGAGCTGGAATAGACTATGAAATTATCAAAAACTGCATAAACAAAAAAAGTTCCATCAAATTAATGTAAATAATTAAAATCTCAACATTGAATTGACATATCGAAATAAAAAGGAACACTAAATAATTACTGAAAGGAAATACAAAGGTTTCTTATCAAAGATTAGTCTTAGCTTCACTTAAATGCATTTGCAGCCTTTCAATCTCTTCCACAATCTCTCTTTTTGATATATATACACATAATACGGAAAATGCATATATATATATATATATATATATATTCATTAGATTCAGAATAATTGAAGAAGAATAGGATAATAATAGATTGGAGGAAGAATAAACAAATAAAAAAAGTTAAATTCTTACCTAAAATGTGTACGAAGTTTTTGAATCTTATTAGGGTGAGATAACAATGGCAGATGTATTCCTAAAAATAATATAAATAAAAAGTGGAGTGAGGATAGGGTTCTGTTTATGGGGGTTGAAATGCAATAGAACTATATGATAGAAGTAGGTAAGAAACGGGTAAATCTGGAGCATACAACTGAATATAACAAAGCTTCAAACCCTAGCCGCCACTGGTAACATTCGTTGCCAAGCAATCGACTACCTATGTGCGACCGGTCGACAGCTACGGTCGATCGGTTGACCTATATAGGTTGACCACTCCTCTATTTTGGGAAATGTTTAATTCTTTCGTTGCATGGTTATTTTATTCCCTAATTAACTTTTTAACGTTATACTTTAATTAAACGGTTATTTAGTCCCCAAGCTAATTTTGAAATTTAAACCCTATATTTGATTTTCCATTTGAATTTGAATTCAAACTAAATTTATTTAAATGTGAAAAACTTCAAATGCTCATAACTTTTTTCTTGAGCTCCGTTTTCAGCATATTATATATGGAAGCAAATCAGAGTTTCACCACGAATGCAATAAGATAACTTTTGTGGTCAAATTCCAACTGTTATAAAATTTCTATATTCAATCCTTGTCATATTTAATTTAATTTACTTCATTTATTTATGGTTTCTTTTACGGTGTGTTACATCACTAGTCCTCATTAGCAATCCTTACTATCCACCAATCACATCATATTGGTCTATCCTCTCTTGTTGTTTCCCTGCAATAGATCATTGTACCTATGACAATAGGACCAAATTATCATGACTCGGGGCGCTAGCCCATAGTGGTCTAGCTAGAAGGGATATCTATCTTATCTAGTTTCTCACATCGCGTCGATCAAAATTTTATTTATTTTTTCTACATGTTCATAACTACGACGGTAACCTACCTAACCGTCGTTTAACCCTATGTCATTAGGGGTTTTCGAACACTTTTTCCTTTAAACGAACATGAAACACAAAGAACATAAAGTAGATAATTTGTGTATCCTTATTACATGATAAAATAGATAACCTGTGACTTACAACATAATGTACATAAGTTGTTTAAAGGTGATTCGACCATCAATCGAGTACAACAGAATATTCAACCATGTCTACAACTGTAACAATCACCTATCAATACATGCCTCAATTATATTATAAACAAACTATATATTCATTACATAACAACAACAACAACAACAACAATAGTAATATTAATATATAAGGAATAAAGGTAATGAAGATATGATTACATATTCCCAGAATGTATTTATTTTCCCAAGCTATTTTCTTTTAAAACTCTCGTTTAATTTCAAGGAACCGTGCATTCCAACTCTCCTTTCAATATCAAACTCGGTTAAATCCTTTTGGAAATAATTCATACTACTTGAAATTCCACTTTAAAATCCTTATATTACCTATAAAGGAGTTTAAAAATCATGACCCCCTATAAACGTTAAATTTATAACAAATAATTTTTTCTAAAAGACGATTTTCAGTTTCAAACCCTATCCAAAACACAAATATTAAATTTCAAATTCGAAGTATTAAATTCTTATTCACTTCACAATCCAATAAATAACCTTTTATAATAAACCCATTGGAAATTCCATTTTCATACTTTTATAAATAAAATCACCTGAAATTGAAATCATTAATTTCATAATATATCTTATTGAAACATATTTTTCTTTTGATTCTAAACATTTTCAAATTTATTTATAATATAACTATAGTAGAGATTTTAAAAGGTTTTGCAAATAAACATTATCAATTTTCAATGCTTGGAAGAAAATTTAATTATGAAAATGAGTTAAAATTAAATATAGTTTGATAATATTTCTAAAATAAATTTTAATAACAATTAACATAGATGAAAACTTACATCGATAATCTTTAAAACGATTTAAGGCAAATCAAACAGGAGAACAATTAATATGCAAATTCCAAAAGAAATTTTTTTCGTAAAATACCGTTCAATAGTATGAAATTATTCAACGATTTGAGTTGCTTTCTGATGAACTATGGTCACATACACGATGTACATGCATCGATACATACAAGTGTATAAGATTCAATTTACAATTGGACAGAATTTCATTTGCAAATTGACCTCTTCCAAGTCATATAACAACTCGGTATATCTCTAAACAATCAGATCTGATCAATTTTACTCGATTGATAAGATAAATCATAGCATGTAAACTGAGTTCAATCAAACCATTCATTCACAATCAATATTCATCGAAATCCAAAACAATGAAGAGCATGCAATAGGAAAATTTATATTAAAGATAGATGTGTAAGTTTATTAAGTCACATATTTGAAGAATAGAAGGGAACATGCTTAGCCCTAGCCACTCCTCGTTGACAACGAAGACTGTGTTATCGCCATGGCCACAACTGCCGCGAACACATCTTCATTAGCCACACCTGACATTGTCGCCCTTGCGTCCACTTAGTTCTTCACCTGCTACATCATCAGTCAGCACTCAGGACAATGAAGATAGTGCCTCCAACATCTACCATCAAACTCTGGCCATCACCACGGCTACCACCTCTATGCTTACATTGCTTGCCAGTCCACATGCAACGCACGCCACCCCAGCAACTGTTGTCGTCGTGATTGCGGTGATTCCTTCTCCTATAGCGTTTCATCACCGCCCCTCATGCGCCATTGTGCGCGTTACTTGTTAATTTCCTTTCTTCATGGTTTTTTTTTATGAACAAATTAAGGGATTTCGGGGAAAAATGATGAACGAGCTTAGAATTGGAGGTGGAATATAGGTTTGAGAATAAGGGGTTAGACTGAGGTTGAATAGGTTTGTGCCTTACTTGTTTAAGGAATGTGTTTTATATTTTTTTTTCCATTTCTATCTATTCACATTCTTTTCAAGTAACACATTTTAATTTATTTATAGCTTTATTCCAATTTAATTAAAACCAATTTACACTTCATTATAATAATTTTTATTTCGATAATCGCCTAATTCCTATCAATTCAATTTATTTAAACAAAATCATTTATGAAATAAACTTTAATTAAGGAAAAATATATTTTTAAAACAGTAGTGATTAAAAATCAAATTCGAATATTTTTGTTTTAACTAAATTTATTTATGTTATGGCCATGAATGAGGGAGTCGTGAAATTCACCGTGGAGACTGTCGCTTTTAGCAAGACAAACTCAATGCTGGTAATAACATTTTTCATAGCATATGTTTGCTTTATAAGTAGTTTTGTAGTTAAAAAATTGATTGAAAATGTGGATCAATTTTTTTGTTTCAAAAAAACTTTATTAACTGCTGTTTAAATGATTATTTATAGAGGCTGCTGTTTGATTTATGGCAACGACCTGCACAACATATATTTAATCTATTTCTGACTAACTTTTGCAACAGCTATGCATACCTTACTTGTTTAATGCATGCAACATTTCTCAACTCTCTTTATTTATTATGAGTACATATGCATGCCCGGGGGCCCATATTTAATCATAAGTGCATGAATTTTTAGTTATATCAATGGACATAGATTTAATAGTTGCATCCCATATTTGAACTCTGCCTGGGCAGAAGCCTCTATTTTTTTATTCAGAGTGCAATAACTTTTTCATAATAACTCGAAATCAGGCGAGACTTCGACCGATGAACTCTCATCTAAATTATAGACAGTAAGGAATGCTCAGATATTTCATATAGTGAATGTATATCATAGTTTTCCATGATGACTAACAGTTGTACTTAGAAAATTGTAACGACCTATATTTTTTCGAGAAAGAAAAATTTCAAATTTTAGAATTTAATATGGTAAGAAATTAAAAATTTATGATTTTAAATAAAATTTACTTTGAATTATAACATCTAATTTATTTTTGATTTAATAAAGTGACAACTATTTTATGTGATTTCAAATGTATAGTTTAATAAAAGTTTAATTGGATAGATTTAATATTGTGTAAAGCATGAAATCAATTTACGATCAAATGAAACTGGTTTTTATTTGTAAATCAACTTTTAATCCATTTGTAAACAATAAATGTATAATTTTGTATCCAAACCTATTTGAATTTTTAATCTTAATTTCTGCTCATCTTTCATATCAACCTATTGAAATTAAATTGTTAATAAAATTTAGTATAATTTGATTTTTCATAAAATAAATATAAATTTTAATTTAATAAGTTTTAATAGTTAGATGATTCAGAAATTGAGAAGTTGAGAATTTAATAATGCATTAGTTAATATTAGCATTTCAAATGAGGAACTAGAAATATAAACCAATGAATATTCAATTCTAGTAATTTGAAATATAGTTTTTTTGAAATTAAATAAAGGTGAAGTTATTTTGAATATAATAAACTAAAATATACCATTTAAACAAACAACAGAATTTTATGACGGAAATTTGATATTTGCTATGCGTCCATCTAGACATAACAAATGGCAAATTTTCGTCGAATAATATAGATGTTCCATCAATCGCTAGAAATTCAGTTTAAACAGCTAATAACAGTTGAATTTAAAAGTATTCCAAAACCTAAAAATGTCAACATGAGAAAATTTATTTAGAACACTTTGAATCAGACTGCGAAATTCATTTCGTGAAATTCGGACGTTTCTAGCTCCGTTTGGGTTTTTTCGTATGAAATAGCAACGTATATCAGTGTCCGTATGGACTTTACATAGGAAGGTCATGACATAGAAATTTCTGTTTCCTCTTGTTCACCTCATCGCACTAATCACTATGGTATATTTATTTCTATATTTTGAGGTCCGATACACGATGAAAACAATAAACTGTTCGTTGTAACGGTACCATAAACTGTGTCTTTACTATTTTCCTTCGGTTTCAAAATTTGAAACGTGTTGTCCAATCAAGCCATTAATTGATTTAAAGTCTCAGCAAAAATCAATGAGTGACCGTTGCTACTACAATTGCTACTTTTCCAGTATATATTTTTTAGCTATTTCGTTTATCCGACTGTTCGTTTCCATGCACTATTTCGCTATATATTATATGTTTCACTGTAGCTCCCTCTTTCCTCTTTATTTACAAGCACTTCTCTAGGTTCTCTTCTCCAGATCCAAAAATCAAAGCAAGCACCACCACATCATCCACTCCAAATCCATACCCATGTGCATCTCTCCCCTCGGTAACTCGCTTTCCGCCCGCTACGCCCTAGGCCTCCACCCCTGACCACTGACGCAGCTTCACCACGGCCACCTTTTACCTTCCGCCTTGCTGAGCCTCCTCACCGCATCACATCTGTAGCGGCCCGACTTTCCACTCTCGGAAAATCGCATCACTAATTAAGAAAGAAAGGAATAGAAGAAGAAAACAAAGAGAAGAAAGAGAAAACAACACATCAGAATCTCACAGCGGAGCGATTCAAATATAATGTAGAACATATACAATGTATCATATACATCAGAGCACACAACTAAACATCTCAATTTAGACAGTTATAACATTTCTGTCCAATACAATACAAGACAATCATACAGAATCACACACAGCGGAAACTCTAACTATATATCTACACGCTGAAGCCTCCTGCTCCAAAGCTCCTCCAAATTCGTCCAGAGATAACCTGAATCACTTGACTACTCATACATAATATGAGTACCCAAGAGTTTAATAAAACAGAAAATAAAAACTCGGGTCAGACATGGGTCTGGTGTGAGTAAACGGTTTAAGATTGCTTAACTTTAGAAAATCCTTTGAAAACAAAAAGTATCACGTAAGACTTTCCACACATAAACATGGAAAAGTTTTTACCTTACGCTAACCAAAACATTTGATAGGAAATCCAGTGATATTATAATAGTGTCTAGGGTTTTCAAGTAAATATGAAATAGCCGAAATTGTTACATGATTAAATTCCAGCTACTAGCCACAAAAGTGGGTAATACAAACAAAACCGTAGGGTCTCGTAGGGAAAATGGGTTTCCATCAATGGCAGGGCTACTGGGGTACCGCCCGTCACAGTACGTGGCCTAGATCACCGTACCGAGGATTACTCCCTTCATCCCCTGCAACACAAGACCGGAACCATTCCTTACTGAACAGTCCCGAACAAGACCACCCCGTAGTTGTGGCCAACAACTGCCCACTTTAGTCGAATATATAATAAGGGACTTCTAGACAGGGATGTATCTTACTCTCCAGTGGGAGCGACCCACGAAGCCTTGCTGCACCTCCCCTGTTTTAGCCATTCCCGGTTGATGAGGCTTGAGGCTGCGATTACCTTTATAGGTCCAATTATCTTAGAATGCTCATCGTCCGCCTGACGATGTGCTGAAAGCATTCAATCCATACAAGTTCATTCCGGGTTCGAACGAAACCGAAGGCACTATCTCGTTGCACTCATTTTGGAATCACCATCAGAGTCAACGACCATAGCCCTTGCACTCTAATTCACCATCTCGAATCTATAAGCACTATTCTGTCAAACTCATTACGGAATCACCCACAGAGTTATACTGACGTATAGCCCTTACACCTCGAGTCTTCAATTGCTCTACTTGGATTAACGACCTAACGTTTAAATGGAATCGATGTGGTTTCTGGATATCCAAATATGGAAACCCGATCCCGGTCTCACCGAAACCAAACGCCATTTTAATGTCCAAGTCGTACTTAAGGGATTTAAACAATAGATATTTAGAAATATCACTTAACATAAATGGATGTATCATATTACACAGATAAATAAGCATCTATTATCACATGCATCTATACATATCACATAGCAACATACATATATCACATTCAGATATAACATATTCACATCATCACCCATCAATCAATGTCATCCATCAACAACCAAATATCATTAACTCATTCAATGATATATATCATCAATCCTTAATCATTCATAAACAAGTTTGATTCAAACTTGATTAATCTAATTAATCCTTAAATTAAATTAATCCTTAATTAAACACTTGGATTATCTTCAATCCAACTTCTTATTCGTTAATTAATTACAAATTAATTAATTAACATAACTTAATTATCTATTTCAACTAATCTTCCCTGATTAATTATCACTTAATTAATTTAAGAAAGTCTTACTTAATTACCATATTAATTAATCATCCTGATTAATTACTTTCAAATTATACTAAGTAATTACCTCTTAATTACCCTTTTAAAATTAATCAACCCTTGATTAATTATTCTTTAATTATCCTGATAATTATTCCTTAATTATCCTTTAATCAATTACACTTGATTAATCACTTTTAATTAATCACACTTGATTAATTACTCTTAATTAAAACTACTTGATTAATTACTTTTAATTAATCAGATTTAATTAATTACTTTTAATTAATCAGATTTAATTAATTACTTTTAATTAATCACCTTTGATTAATTACTTTAATTACATTTAGCAATTAAAACTAAATTATAAATTAATCATTCATAAATTATTAATTAAGAATTAATTAATTATTTATATTAATTAATGATTACTTCATTAATTAAAATCCTTTCTTAATTAATTACTTTAACAAGTAATTAATCACTTAATTAATTACTCTTAACCCTTTTATTAATTAATCATTAATCAAATAATTTAAATCTTTAACCAATTATTAATTAAGTCTTTAATTAATAACTATAGTGATTAACTCTTAATCGTATTTATTTAATTACTTTTAATAAAGTAATTATCCCTACTTAATTACCTCTAGTAATCAATTACTTAATTACCTCCCAGGTAATTATTCTTAATTAACTTCAAAGTGATTATCTTTAAATTAATCACTAATTAATTACTTAATTAACAATTTAACTTAATCATTTAAAATTAATTAAATGATTCTTAACTTCTTATATTAAAAGATTCTTGATTTAGAAAACCACTATCTTAATTAAATCATTTATTAACCCATAACTCTTGATAATTAAAAATGATTTAATTATCTTCACAAATTTGTTTATTTTTAATTAATTCAAATTCTAAATTATTCAAGATAATCTTTATCTAATTGATTATCCAAATTTAAATCATTAAACTTTATTTGAAATAAAATATAACATTTATAAATCAATTGTAATTAAACACATTTTAAATTGAACTTTTAAATCTTTAAAACCTTTCTAAAGTTCTTTAATAAAAATTTAATTACTAACTTAGTTTCAAAATCCACTTATTTTATTTAAAATTTTTCATATTTATTATATATAAAACTTGTTTAAACATAATTTTGAAACAAATTTAGTTTTATATATAAACTTATTTAACTTTTGTTTAAAACTTTAATCATTTACAAATCATATTATCTTTGTTTTAAATTTTAGAAACCTTACTGTAAAATATTTTAAAACTTTTTAAACTCAAACTTTAAACTGCAGAACCCACAACAAAAACACGCTCATCAACCCGAGCAACCCACAAAACTCACGCGTTAACCTGAGCAATCCCACCCGTAACCTGCTTCGAGCCTAAATAGCAGTTACACGAAGAATACTCCGAGTCTTCCTTCGAGTTCTGACCAACCTCTTCCCAACTCCAAACCATACGACACCTGATACCCACAATCGTGCACGTTTACGTGCACGACCGCGCCGAACGCTGGCGAACTCTACGCCAGCCACCTACAAGTCACACTCCACCCCTACTACCCATCGCGCCACCCAGTAAACCAAACTTCGATCGAAATTGAAATTTCGATATCAAACCCAACTGCTTAAACCCAAGATCATCAGGAACTTGATCACCGCCGATGCTCCTATCCACTAGACGCCACGTCCTCCTTCTAGAAGCAGCATCTCGCTGTCCTCCATCTCCAGAACCAAACGCGGTCGGCTCCGGTCGCTCCATGTCACTGCAAAACCCATATGAACATCATCGGCACACACAGCATAAAAACCCTACTCTATTCAATTCAAACCATTCCCTTCATCTAAAAATTTCATAATGATTTTTCCGATGATCACTATCTTACCTTCCAACTTCATGTCCAACGGCAAAACCCAATTCGCCATGGATTGCCGTGATTTGGCCGAAAACCCCAAATCATTAAATTCTAAAATACTCACTAAATACCCCATTAAAAATTATAACAATCACACTAAAATTCATGATTTTCAATTGCTATTTCATACATGCAATCAAAACTCAAAATTGATTTAGTAAATTTTTGACCCCATTTACCATTTTACTGTAAATTCAAAGTTTTAAGCTAATTATGCATTTTAAAAAACCTAAAATTATTTTTAGATGATAGCCTATTTGATTTCAAACAACATTTATTTACAATTATAAGTCTAATTCGAATTTAAAATCAAGTTATTGAATTTATTATAAATTTCGAAACTGTTTCATAACCACACAGTAAACTTTTAACCATACAGGCATTCAATCCATATCCAGACATGCAATTAAACACTCACATACAAACATGCATTTAATTCAATTCAGATATCCAAGCAACAACATGATATTTATTCACAATCCAAGATAGAATTCAAATTTAAATCTGTTTTTAAAATTTATTTACTCACCTATAAATTTTTAGAAGACAGGACTGCACTTTTTCCTTTCCAGGCTTTTGAATTCATCTGCATGTTTGAATTTCCAGATTTGTTGAAGTTTCTGCATTCTTTCCTGAACTTGTTGCATGTTGATTTTAATTCTGAATTGCTTGAATAAATTTGCATGTTGATTTTTATCTTGTAGCTGAGCATTTAAATTGTTGAAGTTTCACTTGCATTTGAAGATCTTGTATTGATGTTGAATCTGCTTTTAAATTTCTTGTTTCCAGATTTACAGTTTTCTGCATTTGTTTCTTTTCAGATCTTTGTTTTTTATTTACATTTTTTTTCTTCAGATTTGTATTTTTGTTTTAAAGAGGAAAGTGATTTCTTAGCTGAAAATTAAAAGTAAATTCCTTCTCATATTTTTACAAATTTTAAATTTTATTATTATAAGTGAAAAAGACATTTGTCATGTTATATGCAATATACTTCACAAGTGTCATTAGCATACTTTATCTAGTTAACAAGTGTTATAATTGTTTTATTAATGTTTTTCTTTTAAATGTTATTTTATCTTTAATAATTTATTTTAAGCTTATATAAATATTTATGAAATGTTTACATGATTATAAGATGTATGTATTTTATAAGAATAAGCTTTGGATTTCAATACATATATAAAAGTGAATTCATGTTAGCAATTATAACTTTATTTATGCATTTGAATTAAATTGTAATGGTATTATATAATAAAACTTGAGAAATTGATTTTAACTCTTTATAAAAACTTTTAAAACAATTTTATCTTATTAAAAACAAAAGCTAAAATATATGTTTATAAAATAAGAAATTAACTTTATTATTTAAAATTTGAATTTCAGATATCACTTCAAAGACATTAAATCAAATTAACCTTTCAACTTACAAAACTATATATATTTATATTAAAGTTTGAAAAACTCTTGTTAAATTTAAATTAATAATTTTTCCTATTTCAAATATATATACAAATATATACACACATTTCAAATAGAAAAACATACTAACATTAAATTTGTAAAATTCCAAATTAAATTTTAAAACAAATATCAAATCACAATATATACATTTATATATATTACAATTTGAATATAAAGTTTTATTACATTAAAACTTCTTATTTATCAAAATAAATATTCCAAATTAAAATGTTATAAATTTCCAAAAGAATTTAATCTTGCTTATTTATATTGTTAAGAAAAATATTAATAGATATTACCAAATTGTTATCATTAATCTTTAAAATAAATTTAACTTATCAATTTATAATATAAAATGATCAAATCAATTTAATTATTATCAAAGATTATTAAATTGATATTGCTCAAAATTCCGGGTCGTCACATTCCTTCCCCCTTAAAAGAATTTCGTCCCCGAAATTTAAAAGTAAAGATAAATTTAATAACCCAGCTAAAGAATTTAAATTTTAAATTATCAATCATACAATCAATCATACACTACTAATCAAAGCAACCAATTCAAACAAACAATTTTATCTATCCAGACAAAATTCTGAATAGAACTTCCTAATATTATCAAGAGTTTCCAGATACCTATACTGGAATACTCGCTCTACAGAATCTTAACTAATTACACTATTAAAACCAAGAACTCCCTCATCTGATTCTTCAAATCCGAACAAGAAATCAGACTAAACTTCAAAACCAGCTCAACTACCAAATCCTTCTTAACTACTGATTCTATCACTCAAAGAACCATACATATATCCCTCAGAGATATGTGAAAAACAATGAATTTCAGCTATCCAAACTGGCAATTCCATCCTGTAGATCAAAATCTAATCTCTAGAGAACACAGGAAAACTCAAAATACCTCTGGAGCTAGCTCTCCAGTTTTACCCAGTCTTATAATTCCTTTGATTGGATAAAACCAAATCATTATCCAAACTCTAACTGCACATCTCTTCAGATGCTCCGAGTCACCTTCAATATTCCTGATCCGCCTAACCCTTGCTGATTTCTCCATGAAACAACAGTACCAACTCAAACCAAATCTCCAGATCCCACTCAACAAAATGGCTCTCCAAAAATAATTTGTTGAAATCCAAAATACAACTCTATACCACAAACATCAATGGACTTCAAACCTACCTCTCCTATCTGGAATAACCAAACAGTTGCACTAGACAACCTTACCTACCAAATCCAGAAAATTCCTTCACACTTGAATTTCCTGTAGAAATTTCTTTACTGCAACTCCCGGTTGCTTCCATACTTTCAACTCGCTTCCGTTGCACAACTCTGATCTAGATAAGAATGCTATCGAAGAACATAAGCAAAATCTTAACTCAGAATAAGATGATCAATCCTTCTCCAAAGAATCTAGAGCTGCCTCACCAAACTCTTCTCGCTCCAAGAGTCATCCTACTATAAGGTTGAACCATCAAAATTGCTCTTGGAAACCCAAGTCGATAAGAAAACTTAATCTCTGATTCGGGTTAACTTCTGATTTTCTCAGAAACATCAAGAAAATCTCCGACTACTTTCAAAGCTTTCACCTCTACTTGAGATGCCTCAATCTCAAACCAAAGAATACTCAAAGATTTCCTAACTAATCGCAAGTCACTTTTACGATCCCATTCAGTTCTGATTCCAAAAAACTGTCTCCCCAACTAGAACAGCTTTTCCTATCCAAGTCCAATCTTCAAGAATGGCTTACCTATCAGAAAACTGATAGATCACTTCCAACAGATATCCCGCTCTGCTGAGCCTCCCAAAAGAAAAGAATAAGCCTTCACCATCTGCCTGGTCTGCTGATAGTAGAATTCCAAGATTACTGAATCACCGAATAAATAGGTCCATGCTGCTGCTTCCAAACTTCACTTCAATGATACAGCTAAGCCAAAAGATCTTCCTTAACTAAAAAAGCTTCTGAAACACCAAACTAACATCCAAATCCTCTAAAAGATCCTTGAGACGAGTAGACATCTTTCTCAAAAAACTCGGCTCCAAACCAAAAACCAACCACCTATCTCTTAAGGAAACAAATGAGACCATGCCCGAAATGAGGTAACTCATCAACCTTAGTCTCAATCTTCAATAAAGATATGACACCCTTACTCGAGATCCAGAAAATCTCTAAACATCCGAATCTTCATTGCAGCAGACATCAATGCTCTTCCAACACCATCCAAATCTGGCTCCAAAAGAACATCTTCAGAACCATCCATGGAAACTGCATCTCATCATACAGCTATTCCTTCCTGAAGCTATCAAGATACCATCACTTACTTCTCCTCAGCGGAAAAAAATTCAACTCGACTCTAGGAAATCCCGCTCACTCGAGAGCAAAACAACCTCACACTTCAAGAATATACTCTAATCCTTTCACCAATCTACACAACTTAATCGAGACGGTATTAGATCTACAATCTCGATAAACACCTCCAACCACAACATATAAACCTCAATCAATAGTGGTAGTCGTGTTCCACACACTTTTACCTTATCTAGCTTTATAACCTATGTTGGAAAATCCGAACAGATAACCCAACAAATTAGGTAGTTATATAAATATATATATATATAAAAATCAGAAGTACGGTCTCTCAAGATAGACACCACTCCAGAGCCTGGGTATTCACTCAACCTAATGCTCTGATACCAGCTGTAGCGGCCCGACTTTCCACTTCCGGAAAATCGCATCACTAATTAGGAAAGAAAGGGATAGAAGAAGAAAAGAAAGAGAAGAAAGAGAAAACAACACATCAGAATCTCACAGCGGAACGATTCAAATATAAAATAGAACATATACAATGTATCATATACATCAGAGTACACAACTAAACATCTCAATTAGACAGTTATAACATTTCTGTCTAATACAATACAAGACAATCATACAGAATCACACACAGCGGAAACTCTAACTATATATCTACACGCTGAAGCCTCCTGCTCCAAAGCTCCTCCAAATTCGTCCAGAGATAACCTGAATCACTTGACTACTCATACATAATATGAGTACCCAAGAGTTTAATAAAACAGAAAATAAACACTCGGGTCAGACAGGGGTCTGGTGTGAGTAAACGGTTTAAGATTTCTTAACTTTAGAAAATCCTTTGAAAACAAAAAGTATCACGTAAGATTTTCCACACATAAGCATGGAAAAGTTTTTACCTTACGCTAACCAAAACATTTGATAGGAAATCCAGTGATATTATAATAGTGTCTAGGGTTTTCAAGTAAATATGAAATAGCCGAAATTGTTACATGATTAAATTCTAGCTACTAGCTACAAAAGTGGGTAATACAAACAAAACCATATGGTCTTGTAGGGAAAATGGGTTTCCATCAATGGCAGGGCTACTGGGGTACCGCCCGTCACAGTACGTGGCCTAGATCACCGTACCGAGGATTACTCCCTTCATCCCCTGCAACACAAGACCGGAACCATTCCTTACTGAACAGTCCCGAACAAGACCACCCCGCAGTTGTGGCCAATAACTGCCCACACAGCCGAATATATAATAAGGGACTTGTAGACAGGGATGTATCTTGCTCTCCAGTGGGAGCGACCCATGAAGCCTTGCTGCACCTCCCCTGTTTTAGCCATTCCCGGTTGATGAGGCTTGAGGCTGCGATTACCTTTATAGGTCCAATTATCTTAGAATGCTCATCGTCCGCCTGACGATGTGCTGAAAGCATTCAATCCATACAAGTTCGTTCCGGGTTCGAACGAAACCGAAGGCACTATCTCGTTGCACTCATTTTGGAATCACCCTCAGAGTCAATGACCATAGCCCTTGCACTCTGATTCACCATCTCGAATCTATAAGCACTATTCTGTCAAACTCATTACGGAATCACCTACAGAGTTATACTGACGTATAGCCCTTACACCTCGAGTCTTCAATTGCTCCACTTGGATTAACGACCTAACGTTTAAATGGAATCGATGTAGTTTTCGGATATCCAAATATGGAAACCCGATCCCGGTCTCACCGAAACCAAACGCCATTTTAATGTCCAAGTCGTACTTAAGGGATTTAAACAATAGATATTTAGAAATATCACTTAACATAAATGGATGTATCATATTACACAGATAGATAAGCATCTATTATCACATGCATTTATACATATCACATAGCAGCATATATATACCACATTCAGATATAGCATATTCACATCATCACTCATCAATCAATGTCATCCATCAACAACCAAATATCATTAACTCATTCAATGATATATATCATCAATCCTTAATCATTCATAAACAAGTTTGATTCAAACTTGATTAATCTAATTAATCCTTAAATTAAATTAATCCTTAATTAAACACTTGGATTATCTTCAATCCAACTTCTTATTCGTTAATTAATTACAAATTAATTAATTAACATAACTTAATTATCCATTTCAATTAATCTTTCCTGATTAACTATCACTTAATTACTTTAAGAAAGTCTTACTTAATTACCATATTAATTAATCATCATGATTAATTACTTTCAAATTATACTAAGTAATTACCTCTTAATTACCCTTTTAAAATTAATCAATCCTTGATTAATTATTCTTTAATTATCCTGATAATTATTCCTTAATTATCCTTTAATCAATTACACTTGATTAATCACTTTTAATTAATCACACTTGATTAATTACTCTTAATTAAAACTACTTGATTAATTACTTTTAATTAATCAGATTTAATTAATTACTTTTAATTAATCACCTTTGATTAATTACTTTAATTACATTTAGTAATTAAAACTAAATTATAAATTAATCATTCTTAAATTATTAATTAAGAATTAATTAATTATTTATATTAATTAATGATTACTTCATTAATTAAAATCCTTTCTTATTTAATTACTTTAACAAGTAATTAATCACGTAATTAATTACTCTTAACCCCTTTATTAATTAATCATTAATCAAATAATTTAAATCTTTAACCAATTATTAATTAAGTCTTTAATTAATAACTATAGTGATTAACTCTTAATCATATTTACTTAATTACTTTTAATAAAGTAATTATCCCTACTTAATTACCTCTAGTAATCAATTACTTAATTACCTCCCAGGTAATTATTCTTAATTAACTTCAAAGTGATTATCTTTAAATTAATCACTAATTAATTACTTAATTAACAATTTAACTTAATCATTTAAAATTAATTAAATGATTCTTAACTTCTTATATTAAAAGATTCTTGATTTAGAAAACCACTATATTAATTAAATCATTTATTAACCCATAACTCTTGGTAATTAAAAATGATTTAATTATCTTCACAAATTTGTTTATTTTTAATTAATTCAAATTCTAAATTATTCAAGATAATCTTTATCTAATTGATTATCCAATTTTAAATCATTAAACTTTATTTGAAATAAAATATAACATTTATAAATCAATTGTAATTAAACACATTTTAAATTGAACTTTTAAATCTTTAAAACCTTTCTAAAGTTCTTTAATAAAAATTTAATTACAAACTTAGTTTCAAAATCCACTTATTTTATTTAAAAATTTTCATATTTATTATATATAAAACTTGTTTAAACATAATTTTGAAACAAATTTAGTTTTATATATAAACTTATTTAACTTTTGTTTAAAACTTTAATCATTTACAAATCATATTATCTTTGTTTTAAATTTTAGAAACCTTACTGTAAAATATTTTAAAACTTTTTAAACTCAAACTTTAAACTGCAGAACCCACAACAAAAACACGCTCATCAACCCGAGCAACCCACAAAACTCACGCGTTAACCTGAGCAATCCCACCCCTAACCTGCTTCGAGCCTAAATAGCAGTTACACGAAGAATACTCCGAGTCTTCCTTCGAGTTCTGACCAACCTCTTCCCAACTCCAAACCATACGACACCTGATACCCACAATCGTGCACGTTTACGTGCACGACCGCGCCGAACGCTGGCGAACTCTACGCCAGCCACCTACAAGTCACACTCCACCCCTACTACCCATCGTGCCACCCAATAAACCAAACTTCGATCGAAATTGAAATTTCGATATCAACCCCAACTGCTTAAACCCAAGATCATCAGGAACTTGATCACCGCCGATGCTCCTATCCACTAGACGCCACGTCCTCCTTCTAGAAGTAGCATCTCGCTGTCCTCCATCTCCAGAACCATACGCGGTCGGCTCCGGTCGCTCCATGTCGCTGCAAAACCCATATGAACATCATCGGCACACACAGCATAAAAACCCTACTCTATTCAATTCAAACCATTCCCTTCATCTAAAAATTTCATAGTGATTTTTCCGATGATCACTATCTTACCTTCCAACTTCATGTCCAACGACAAAACCCAATTCGCCATGGATTGCCGTGATTTGGCCGAAAACCCCAAATCATTAAATTCTAAAATACTCACTAAATACCCCATTAAAAATTATAACAATCACACTAAAATTCATGATTTTCAATTGCTATTTCATACATGCAATCAAAACTCAAAATTGATTTAGTAAATTTTTGACCCCATTTACCATTTTACTGTAAATTCAAAGTTTTAAGCTAATTATGCATTTTAAAAAACCTAAAATTATTTTTAGATGATAGCCTATTTGATTTCAAACAACATTTATTTACAATTCTAAGTCTAATTCGAATTTAAAATCAACTTATTGAATTTATTATAAATTTCGAAACTGTTTCATAACCACACAGTAAACTTTTAACCATACAGGCATTCAATCCATATCCAGACATGCAATTAAACACTCACATACAAACATGCATTTAATTCAATTAAGATATCCAAGCAACAACATGATATTTATTCACAATCCAAGATAGAATTCAAATTTAAATCTGTTTTTAAAATTTATTTACTCACCTGTAAATTTTTAGAAGACAGAACTGCACTTTTTCCTTTCCTGGCTTTCGAATCCATCTGCATGTTTGAATTTCCAGATTTGTTGAAGTTTCTGCATTCTTTCCTGAACTTGTTGCATGTTGATTTTAATTCTGAATTGCTTGAATAAATTTGCATGTTGATTTTTATCTTATAGCTGAACATTTAAATTGTTGAAGTTTCACTTGCATTTGAAGATCTTGTATTGATGTTGAATCTGCTTTTAAATTTCTTGTTTCCAGATTTACAGTTTTCTGCATTTGTTTCTTTTCAGATCTTTGTTTTTGATTTACATTTTTTTTCTTCAGATTTCTATTTTTGTTTTAAAGAGGAAAGTGATTTCTTAGCTGAAAATTAAAAGTAAATTCCTTCTCATATTTTTACAAATTTTAAATTTTATTATTATAAGTGAAAAAGACATTTGTCATGTTATATGCAATATACTTCACAAGTGTCATTAGCATACTTTATCTAGTTAACAAGTGTTATAATTGTTTTATTAATGTTTTTCTTTTAAATGTTATTTTATCTTTAATAATTTATTTTACGCTTATATAAATATTTATGGAATGTTTACATGATTATAAGATGTATGTATTTTATAAGAATAAGCTTTGGATTTCAATACATATATCAAAGTGAATTCATGTTAGCAATTATAACTTTATTTATGCATTTGAATTAAATTGTAATGGTATTATATAATAAAACTTGAGAAATTGGTTTTAACTCTTTATAAAAACTTTTAAAACAATTTTATCTTATTAAAAACAAAAGCTAAAATATATGTTTATAAAATAAGAAATTAACTTTATTATTTAAAATTTAAATTTCAAATATCACTTCAAAGACATTAAATCAAATTAACCTTTCAACTTACAAAACTATATATATATATATATATATATATATATATTAAAGTTTGAAAAACTCTTATTAAATTTAAATTAATAATTTTTCCTATTTCAAATATATATACAAATATATATACACATTTCAAATAGAAAAACATACTAACATTAAATTTGTAAATTTCCAAATTAAATTTTAAAACAAATATCAAATCACAATATATACATTTTTATATATTACAATTTGAATATAAAGTTTTATTACATTAAAACTTCTTATTTATCAAAATAAATATTCCAAATTAAAATGTTATAAATTTCCAAAAGAATTTAATCTTGCTTATTTATATTGTTAAGAAAAATATTGATAGATATTACCAAATTGTTATCATTAATCTTTAAAATAAATTTAACTTATCAATTTATAATATAAAATGATCAAATCAATTTAATTATTATCAAAGATTATTAAATTGATATTGCTCAAAATTCCGGGTCGTCACAACATCTCTAGCAATCGCCTGCTGCTCCAACTTACCAAGCCCGTGCCCACCCTATCACCTCTTACGGCCGAGCATTTCAACCACCATAAAACCAAACGCCGCCTCTTCGTCCCTGTTGATGCTCTAGCCGAAGACCCCCTAGCCTTCTTCTTTTAAGGTAAATGTACGTATATATGAATATATAATATAAGATAAGTAGAGTTATTTATATATATACAAAACTTTTGTAACTTGTATGCTAGTTTTTACGTGTTCAGGTTTCTATATTGATTGTATATTTTTAAGGTGATTGTACATATATATATATATCTATATGTAAAGTTTTATACAAGTTTCGAAAAACTGTTGATTTATATAAGTTATATTCTAGCTACAGTTTATATAATAATTTATATAATAGTATATATATTATATAATAGAAAGATATAAAATATGTTTTACGTTTTATAAAGAACATGTTTCAATCTATGAGTCATATGAAAGCATATATTCATATGCGCATTATGAGTTAGCTTATATGATAGTTGGCTTATGTATGTCTAGTTATTATATGTTATATAGTACATTTAAATTACAAATAACCTAAGTTATGTTCATATATGTTATGTTATTTTAATGTATATACTACGTAAATTTAGTACGTGTTTATGTAAATAAAAGGTTATATATATATTAGTTCTATGTATTAGTTTATATAAAGTATTGCTTTAAATTTTAATATATATAAATTGCATATAATAGTTATTTTCAGAAGTTGTATACGGGTTTATATACGTTGGAAGTTATTATATATATATATATATATATGTTTATATGCTAAATTTGAAGTTATTTATTTAATATTTAATATAAGATGTATGTTTGTATTCCTAAGTTGTTTTTTTTGGAACCTGGCGCATATTTATACATTATAACGTAAGGTAATGTAACCTATGTATTTTGTTTTACTTAAAATTGTTTTAAATCGTTACATATATACATGAGTCATATATTTTCATATTGGGTTGTATGTATATATATTGGTTGATGTGTAAAATTTATGTAAAGTTGGCACTTACAATAGTAGTGCATATAATAGTATATGTATAATATAATAGTTTTAAGAAGCGAATTCATGTACTGTAATTTTTAGTATAATACATATATTTAAATATATGTGTTTTGAAATTTAATTTTAGAAAGCAAATAAAATATATATATATATATATATGTATGTATGTATGCATGTACATATAATATAATAATAATGTATATATTTTTAGTTTATATCCAAAACTGATTTGATTTGTTTCCACTGGTTCCGATTTATCAGCTTGTCCGTCGAACTCGAGTCCATCGTGCTCTGCTTCGAAATTCATGCTTGGATCCGTAAATTCATTCCATTTTCTATTCTCTCTAACCTCGAAAGGTAAACAATCACTCACGATTAATGTTTTTATATTTATTAAATTTGATTTCAATTGAAACGACAATTGAAATATGCTGCTAAATTGAACTGTTAATTATTTAAATTGTTATATATGATATGCATTTATATGTAATTGTTCACCTGTGAGATATGACACCATATCCTATTGTTTATATTATATTGTTATTGATGATATATGCCTGTTATTGTTATTATCATATCTGTTATCACTCTGCAAGTTCCATGTTAGTATAGAATTCACTATGGGTTGAAATGATACATAACCGAACGATCTGTATAATAGGGGAAAATCGTTATGGGTTGAAATGATAAACCCAAGCGATTTTCATTGAATTAAATTTTGGGATTGCGGGTTGAAATGATATATACCCGTATATATTAAGATTGCGGATTGAAATGATAAATATCCATATCACTTGACCATAGGATAGAAAACTATATACAAACACCGTTGGTCTGTATATAAATATTTTGAAATAATTTCTATGGTTTGAAAGGAAAAATATATAGTTTATTTAAATTTTAAATATTATGTATATGATTAAGTTTTAATGTAAAATAGATTCGATATTAAGCTTTAAATTTAGTAAAGTTTGATTTAAGTAAAATATAATATGTTCAAGTATTTATTTAAAATTATATTTTAAAATAGATTTTATAATGATTTCTATAAGTTAAGGTTGGAAAGATTAATATGAATTTATTCGAAATTGTATTTCATTAAGGATTTTTTTAATTAAATCGATTTGAAACTTATTGAATTTGAGGGTTTAAAGATATGATTTTATATTTGGATTTCGATTTAAGGTGATTAAATGGATATTGTAAACTTAAATAAATTGAAGGAAATATTTAGTTTAATGAAATTTAAGGTTATTTAAATGATATTAGATTTATTAAGTGAATACTTCAAGACTAAATAATAATGAAGTTAAATCAAGATCTATATGAAAATGCGAATTTAGTTTTGGAAATGTTGAATACTTAAAGCTTTGAAATACATTGAAATTTAAATGGTTTATTTGTGGTTCAAATCTTGTATTTGAAATCGATAAAATTCGAAACTGTTTATTTAGAAACTGAATTGAATTGAAATTGATGAATTGTGATTGAATTAAATTTGAATTTGGAATTCGAGTTAATTTGAACTGATCTGTGAAAATTTGAGGAAATTATAAATATTTTACTTTATAGATTATTTAATATATATATATATATATATTATTTAATATAAAACTATTTTTAATATAAAATATTTTAATATACTAATTATTTTAATATAAACTATTTTATTTTATAAACTATTTTATTTTTTAAACTATTTTATTTTATACACTGTTATAAATATCTAAACTGTTTAAGTGGTGGAAGTTATGATTTCAAAGTTATGGTTTTCCAAAGAATTATGATTTTAAAGTGTTTTGGTTTCAAAAGTGTTGTAACTTTGAAAGTGCTATAATTTGGATATATATATATATATATATATATATATATATATAATTTTAGGCTCAACTTAGTAAAAAATATATTTTATTTATGAAATGGGAAATTTTAAATAAAGTATTAGGTCATTTGTTAAGATAAAAGTTAAGTAAAATAATGCACATTTGACTTAATAAATAAATTATAGTTTAATTTGGATAATTATTTATAAAAAATTATTTTATTTAACCATAAGTTAAATGATATCCAAATAAATATTTTTGGAAAGTGAGATATGTTTTATAAGTTGAAAATGGTGAAAAATTGAAATATAATGTTACTGAAATGTTGTAATAAACCTTAGTTATGTATTGGCAGCATTTCCAAAATGCTGTGGTTTTAAAGTAGCATTTGCTAAGTGCTACAATTTATTAAATACAACTATGTTCTGAAATATTAAATATACCTACAGTAGCATTTTCAAAGTGCTGTAGTTTTTGAAATTCAACTATTTTGAATGTACTAATATATCTACAGTAGCATTTTTAAAGTGCTGCAATTTCTGAAATTGAACTATTTTTAATATACTAATATACCTACAGTAGAATTTTTAAAGTGCTACGGTTTCTGAAATTGAACTGTTTTGAATATACCAATATACCTACATTAGCATTTTTAAAGTGCGGCGGTTTCTGAAATTGAACTATTTTTGAAATACTAACATATCTACCGTAGCACTTTATAAGTGCTGCTATTTCTAAAAAATACAATGTTTTGAAATTGTGATAATTGAATGAATGAACTTAGAATTGCTACAATTCTGGAAATTGGATATTTAATTTGAAAGGATAACGACTTCATATTTAAATGGTTTAAATGAATTATTTTGATTTGGAATAAACCATTTTTAAATTTATAACAACGAGTTATAATAATGGTTGGTTATTTAAGAGACTGGGATCGGATATAAGCATACTCTCTGTCGATACCGAAAACCACTTTAACAACCGTGTACGCAGTGGAGATTCCAAAATGAAGTAGGATGGTGGCGATATTCTGTTGAGGTATGTACGTGGACCCGACTCCCGTGAGTTGGCATAAGGTGGCTAAAACAAGAGCGATTCTCGGGCTAATAAGCTAGCTCCTCTGATCGGACACACTTCTTCGCATGCCATTCTATTACTTTGTGATTGATATCGTGCGCACCTTTGATTTTTGGGAGAGTGGATCGAGGTGGGCGGTAGCTGCGGCTGCGCGTTACCACCAGCCCGGATGCATAATTGGTATATCTACCCTGGCATTGCCTCGTTGTGCCGTATCACCTATCCTAGCACGCCTTGTACGAGTTTTGATTTATGTCATACCAATGGAGTACTTATGGTAGCCTCCTGATCTGGAGGTACGACGGTACTGTATAGACTATTGGCACTATAAAATGTGTTAAGGGGGATATTGGGTAACTTCTTAACGCTATTTTCAAATATATTATACTTTACTGTAGACATTATTATAATAGCGTATATTACTACATAGTAAATAGTTTAACGGATCCTTAAAGGATGGGAGGTCCCATGCGTCCTTTAAGTTATTTGTGCATTTATATTACAGTTCACTTAAAGTTTCCTTGGCCCCAAAGTTTATTCGCCATTTGATGGGCGATTGCGATTAATGGGCGATTGCGATTAATGGATTCTGCCGATCTCCTTGTTGCTCCTCCCCTTATTTATCGATCTCCCCCCATCTGACGCTCCATCCTCTCCTCCTTCCCGCTTCTATTCTTATGCTCGATTCATCTCGGCCCCCACCCAATTCCTTCCCCCAGCCTCCATCTGCGACTCGGTCTGGCCGTGTCTTCAAGCCTTTGTTGCTGATGTCTGCGCGCCCCCCCCGCCCTCCTCTCGCCCTCCGAGTTCCCTCCCTTGCTTTCTTCTCCAGTTCACCCTTGTGAATTGGTAGCGAGTGAAACCTTGCCTGTAGTTGTGCCTCACGTTTCTGCGTGCGTGGAGGATATGTGTAATCCGAGTTGTGATGTGCGAAACGTTTCCTTGTTTGATGTAAATGGTTCTGGTATGGTAGATGGTGTGTCTGACCTTTTACAGGGGTGTGATTCAGCTTATTTTCCTTGTGGTGGTCATTGCTCAGCACATGTTTGTGTTAATTCCCCTGAGAAACCTGAACCAATTGTTACTGTTTTTGGCTCTGTTGCAACTCTTCCCACTGCCGCTAGTCCCCCCAGAGTTGTTGATAGCAGTGACACTGATGTTACGAAGCAACCCTCTAAATCGTGGTCATCTCTTTTCACGTCCTTGCCCCGTAATGCGGGTGCTTACACCCCAATTGAGTTTGAATTGGTTGAGGAAAATGGAGTGATGATTCCTCCCCCTAGTGTTTTGCAAGCCGGTGAAGAATTATGGTCAGACTATTTGGTTGGCTTTTTTCTGGACCCTCATCATCGACTTACTAATGCGGTTTCGGTGCTTCGGAGGGTTTGGAAGCTTCATGGAAATTTGCAAGTGAAACTGATTGATACGATGTATTACTTAAAGTTCTCCTCTTCGGAGGATCGACGGCTTGTTTTGGATGCTGCGCCTTCTATTGTTGATGGAAGACCCCTTATTGCTACCCCCTGGTCTCCTACTATGGCGTGTGCTCGTGAGCAAGTTCGTTCTATCCCTGTTTGGGTATATTTTTCTCAGATTCCCTCAGTCCTTCAGCCTCTTATTGGATTGAATTGGTTAGCTTGTAATGTTGGTAAGCTGAAATGTTTTGACTCTAATACGGTGGCGCGTGATAAGTTGATGTATGCGAAGGCTCTTATCGAGATATCCCCTTCTAAGCCTCTCCTTACTTCTATTCCTGTTCAGCTTGCTGTTGGCCATATTGTGGAGGTCAGAGTTCGCTATGGCTGGGTTCCAGATATTTGTACTTTCTGTCACTCCTTTGGACACCTTACTAGTGATTGCCGGCTTTCTGTAGCCTCCACGGCTGCTCCTAAGTTTCCTTTGCCGCGCCCTCGTCATAGGATCTGGGTCCCCAAAGTTTCTGCCACTCCCTCTCCCCTTTTTCCTACTCCTGAGGCTGCATTGCCAGATCTGAGTGTTACTCCATTGCCCCAAGTTATGCCTGTTTCGCCGCCTGGTTCAGCGGTACCTGGTGCTGCTCCTGTCATCCCTCTTGTTTCGACTCCTGGTTCAGTGGTTCCTAGTTCTGCTCCTGTCATCCCTCTTGTTTCTTCTGACCCTTCCTCGCTGTTGCCTCCTGTGGCTTGGGATGAGGCTGAAGGGTGTTGGATTGATCCCATTTCTGATATAAGGTATAACCCGGTTAATGAATCTTTCTTCCGGTTTGTATCTGATGACCAGATGGACCTGCGATGCCTTCGCTACAAACAATCGGGTGATTCTATAGTTCTTGATATGGACGGATTGGATGCGACTTCGAATTCTGCCATGCTTGCTGATCCATCCTGGGAACGATCTTTTATCTACTGTTCTAATGATGTGGTTTATGATCCTTGTCTTGCTTTACGGTTTCGCCCTTTTGCTGGTCTTTCTGGGTCTACCCCTTTGAGCTCTTCTTCGGTGGCTAGGGTTGTTGGTGATTCTCCCTCCTCGGAGGAATGTTAGTTTTTTTTATGTTACTTATAGTTACCGTGACGTAGCTGTCACGTACCCGTGCTGTTTTTCTGTATTTTAGTAGTTAAGGTGCTTTTACCTTACTCCTGTCTTTAAATTTTATTACGTTCGTAATAAAAAGTGGACGGTCCACTATAAAACCGGCTTTTGCAAAAACAAAAGTTGGTTTACATTGTATAAGTATGTAAATCCCGACTCAAGTGTTTTGCGTTTTGCTTTACGCTCGTGTGAGCCTGAGTATCAGCTTTGAATTTCACTTCTGGAGCTAGGATTTGCTGGAGACTGTCTACCTAGTTGTTATCTATTGCTTTTCGGTATTTCTATTCATCTTATGTGCTAGTGAACATTTATGTATCTGTTGTATTTACTTTTTAGACTCTGTATTTTGTACTTGTTTTGAGACTGTGTTGTAGTAGCTTCGTGAACTACTATTGTTATTTTATTTCCGCTGCAAATTATTCTGATTTATCGTGTCTGTGATTGGTTTTATTTGCTCCAAATTATATTACAATCTACTGTTTTGAATTATTCAAGTCAGACATGTGTGGTTTTATTGTCGATTTAAATGGTCCAAAATAGTGGGTCATTACATTTAGTATCAGCGCTTTGGTTTTAGGCAAACCACAGCTTGAGGAGCAAAAACTCATTAGAGATAGGGTAGAAATACACTAGAATGAGTGAAATCAATCTTAGGATCCTTTCTTTGTGAGAGAACGTATTTTAAAGTATAAAATGATTTTTCAAATGATTTTTAAACGATTTTAAAAGATTATTTTGATACAAATCTTTTCTTGCTTTGAAATCAAATTTTTCTTAATTTCTTCCTTTCCTTATCCACCTTATTGGTAATTTCTTTTTCAGAATATTCAATTCTAGTTGGATCTTATCTTATCTAATCTTATCACTGTTTCTCGGTTACCACTGTCCTAAAATTCATTCTTGATTTTTCAAGATGAGTCATAGGAATGCTAGAGGTAGGGGTAGTGGTGTTGCCCCAACTCCTGAGTCTGCTGCACTAGCTAGGTGAACTAAACTCTGTAAGGAATACACTGAACTTGGTGGCACCAAATTTAACGGATCTGAGAGCATTATTGAGGCTCAACAGCGGTTAAAGGATTTGGAGAGGATTTTCTCTGGTCTTGAGATCATTAATGCCCAGCAACATCAGTTGGCAGCTTGGCAGTTGAAGGGAGCAACCTTGGATTGGTGGGAGTCTGTCACAACTCACATTACTGAAGCTGACATTTCTTGGGAGCATTTTAGGTATCATCTTCTGTTTTTCTTGAATTTGGTTTAGTTTTCTCTTTTTGAAACCTTTCTTATGATCTTATCTTGCTTCAGGGATGCTTTTGTTGTGAAATGGATGCCCGAGGCAGGGAAATCTCAACTGTATCGGGAATTCATGGATCTGAAATAGGGTGTTATGTCTTTTGCTAAATATGAGAGGAAGTTCAATGAACTTTCTAAGTTTGGCCCTAATCTGATTGACACTCTTCTCAAGAAGAATGAGAAGTTCATCGCTGGTGCCCGTCCGAAGTACTATGATCGTCCCATCGCTCATGTGCATAGCCCTTTCACCACTCTGATGGATATAGCCATTAGATATGAGAATCCTACTTCTAAGGATCCTCCAGCTGCTCGTTCTGCTCCATCTCAGTCTTTTATGATAATCCTAAGAAGAGAAAGCCCAATTTTTATCAACAGAGGAGGACTCAGAACAAGACTCCAGGCTTGGGATCTTCTTCATATCAGAGGCAGTCGATCGACCTATCTGCCATTACTTGTTTCAAATGTGATCAGAAAGGACACTATACTAATAGTTGTCCAACTTTAGTTGGTGTTGTTGTTCCTCCTCTCCCTCAGCTGAACAGGCGTGATCTCTGTCATATTTGTCTTCAGCCCGGTCACATTAGGAAGGATTGTCCTATCCAGTAAAAGGGCAAGCCTTCTGGTATCTTTGCTGTTACCTCTCCATCTTCACCGGCTCCACCACCTGCACCTGTTCCTGCTCCTAGTGATTCTCAAGGTAATTTTCAAGGCACCTTTACTTTGTTTAACCCTCCTGTTCGTTTTTTGTTTGATACTGGAGCTTCCCATAGTTTTATGTTTGTGGATCTTTGTAATAAATTCGAGCATCGTCTTTTGCCCGAGTTTGCTTCTGAGCCTTTGTGTGTTAAAAGTCCTATTGGTGGTCCTGCAAACCTTAGTAGGGTTTGTAATCATGTGAAACTCCTATATTTTGATCATCGTTTTAGTGATGATTTCTATATTCTGGGTTTTGATGCTTTTGATCTATTGTTGGAGGTAATTGGCTGAAGTGGCATGATGTTGTTATCTCCTGTAAAACCCGGATTGTTTCTCTTGTTGATGATCTTGGAAATTCTTTGGTGATTCACTGTAGTTTGCCCCAGGACTTTGCTGGCAGCTTTATTTATTCTCTTGATTCTTCTCCTGGTGATCTTGACTCAACTCATGTGGTCAAACTCTGCCCCGACATATTTGATGAAGTCACTTCTTTACCTCCTAAGCGGTAAACTGATTTTAGTATTGATCTTATTCCTGGAGCTCGACCTGTAGTCCTTCCTCCTAGAAGGATGCCACCCCGTGAGAAGGTTGAGTTAAGGAAGCAAATTGAGGACTTGTTCTCCAAGGGTCTGATCGGACCTATCCATTTAGAATAGGGAGCAGCGGTGGTTTTCGTCACTAAGTCCGATGGTTCTTTAAGGATGTGTGTTGATTACAGGGAGCTGAACAAGCTCATTATGAGGAACAGATATCCTATGCCTCGCATTAATGATATGTTTGATCAGCTCCATGAAGCTACTGTTTTCTCTCAACTTGATCTTGCCACAGGTTTCCACTAGCTTAGAGTTGTTGAGGAAAGTATTCCTAAGACTGCTGTTCATACTGAGAATGGTTTCTATGAATGGTTAGTTATGCCTTTTCGTTTGACTAACGCTCCTCCTTTCTTTGTTGATTTGATGAACCGTGTTTCTCGTGATGTGCTTAATAAGTTTGTTCCAGTCTTTGTTAATGATATCCTTGTCTTCTCCAAGACAAGGGAAGAGCATGAGTCACATTTGAAATTTGTTCTTGGGACTCTCAAAAATCATCAGTTGAAGGCTAAATTCTCGCAATGCCATTTCTGGAGGGATGAATTCCTATTTCTCGGGCATATTGTTTCTAGAAATAGAGTTTCTGTTGATCCAGTCAAGATCGCTGCAATCAATGTAAGTCTTTCTTTTCTTCTCTGTCTGTAATTTGGTCATTCTATCTTTTCTATGGTCCTTATTTCTCACTATTCTACTACAGGATTGGGAAACTCCAAGGACTCCAACTGATATTTGTAGTTTTCTGGGCCTTGCCGGTTCCTATCGGAGATTCATTGAGAACTTTGCTCGGATTTATGCACCTCTCACTGCTTTAATTCAAAAGAATGCTAAGTTTATATGGAGTGATAAGTGTGAAGCTGCATTCAATGAGTTGAAGCATAAGCTTGCTTCTACACCAGTGCTTACCGTCCCGAATGGAAATGAGTGATTAACGGTATACACTAATGCCTGTCGTGAGGGTTTGAGAGCTGTTCTGATGCAAGATGGGAAGGTGATTGCTTATGCTAGTCGCCAGTTGAAGACCTATAAGGCCAATCATGTAGCTCATGATCTGGAATTGCTTGCCGTTGTCTTTGCTTTGAAGCTTTGGAGGCATCATCTTTTGGGTGCTAAGTTTGAGCTCTTTGCTGATCATCAGTCTTTGAAGTATATCTTCACCCAAAAAGATTTGAATCGGTCTCAGGTTCGGTGGCTTGAGTTCCTTTCTTCTTATGATCTCGAAATTAGCTACACCCATGGGAAAGCTAATGTTGTGGCTGATGCTTTGAGTAGGAAGAAGGCTATGTTGTGTCATCTTGTTGTTTCTTCTTCTCCTCTTTTAGAGCATATCATAGCTAAGCGGGATGAGGAAGAGATGCTTAGGCGTATGAAGGAGAGTGTTTGTAGTAGGGTTACTGGTGATAGTCCTGATCGTAGTGGAGCTTGGATCGATAATAGAGGGATTTTGAGGATTAATAATCGGATTTGTGTCCTGATGTTGATGGATTGAGGCAAGAGTTACTTCGGAAGCATCATCGGTCCCGACTGTCTATTCACCCTGGTGTGATGAAGATATATCAGGACATGAAAAAGCTTAATTGGTGGAGAGGTATGAGGCAAGACATCTCTATCTTTGTTAGTAGATGTGCGACTTGTCAACAAGTCCAGGCAGATCATCAGAAGATCCCTGGTTTGTTGCATCCCCTTGAGCTTCCCAATTGAAAATGGGAACAGGTTTCCATGGATTTTATTGATGGTTTACCTAGGACTTAGAGAGGTAATGATAGTATTTGGGTTGTAGTGGATAGATTGACCAAATCAGCTCATTTTATTCCAGTCAAATCTACCCGTTCTGCTTCCAGTCTGGCTGAGATATATATGAAGGAGATTGTTCGTCTCCATGGTGTTCCTATCAGTATTATCTGTGATCGAGACCCTATCTTTACCAGTAAGTTTTGGAAAGCTTTTCAGGAATCTTTGGGTACTCGTCTGAATCTGAGCACTGCTTACCATCCGCAGACCGACTGTCAAACAGAAAGAGTGCATCAGATTCTCGAGGATCTTCTTCGTGCTTGTGTTTTGGATTATGGAGGATCTTGGGAAGATCATCTCCATCTTGTTGAATTCACCTATAACAACAATTATCAGGTATATTTTTAGTCTCTATTTAATTTTATCATAGTATTTTATCTATCTCATTTCATCTTTGAATTCAGGCAAGTATTGAAATGTCTCCATTTGCTGCTCTTTACGGAAGACCTTGTAGATCTCCATCTTGCTAGATTGAATCCGGTAATCATTTGGTTCTTGGTCCTGATATGATTTTGAAAGCATCTGAGAAGGTTGAGGAGATTAAGAGGAAGATGTGGATTGCTCAGGATAGACAGAAGAAGTATACTGATCGGCGTAGGAGGAGTTTGGAGTTTTCTGTTGGGGATCTTGTTTTCCTTAAGGTCTCTCCCTTAAGGAATGCGTTTCGGTTTGGTCGTAGAGGGAAGCTTGCTCCTAGGCTGTTGGTCCTTTTCGTATTTTGGAAAGGATTGGCTCTTTAACTTATCGTCTGGATCTGCCTGATAAGTTTGCTGGAGTACAAAATGTATTTCATGTTTCACATCTTTGTTGATATCTATATTGATTCACCTTTGATTGTCCAGCCTTCTGCTCTCGAGAGTTTGGATAATGAACCTAATCTTACTTCGAGAGGAAGCCATTTCGTATTATCGAAAGAGGTACCAAGCAGTTGAGAAGGAAATCTGTGAACCTGGTAAAAGTGCAGTAGAGTACCGATGATCGAGATTGTACCTAGGAGACGGAGGAGATCATGCATGCTTGAATCTGGAATTGTTTTTTCAGGTGATGTTCTATCTTGTCTTTCCGTGATCTCGTGTCTCGTTCCTTTTCGAGGACAAAAAGTTTTGAGTGGGGGAAAGTGTAACAAACCATAATTTTAATAAATATATTTAATTCAATTTTAATTAAAAACTTTGATTTTTAATTATTTGAAATTTAAAATTTTGGAATTTCCTAATATAATTTTGGAATTTGTTTATAATTTGATTTCCAAATACAATAAAATGAATATTTTTTGAAATTTTTATATTTTAGTCAACTAAAGTCAAAGTTTGACCACAGTTGAAAATTTTAAATTTGAATTTTAACTTCTACTCTTTTTTTTTGAAACTATATTTGATTTTGATGTTCGTGCTGCTTTCCGTTTCGTAAAATTCCATTTTATACTTTTTAAATTTGATGACTTTCAGCATTTTACATGCGATTATTTTCAGCATTTCTTTGTTTATTTTCTATTCTACATTTTTCTACTTGATTTTTATTTTTATTTTATTTTCCATTTTCTATTTTGTTTGGACTTTTTTATGTGATTTTTATTTGATATTTGTTTGATTTTTGGGCTTGGAAATTCAAGAGACTTTGGTTCTTTTGCTTTAATCTATGACTTTTCCTTTTCTAGTCTCTTCATTTTCCTAGCTGTGTATTTCCTAACCCTAGCTACCACAACTTTTGTAATTCACGCATAAAAAGTTTCTCATACCATCTCAAATTCATTTGCGTCCTGAACAAAAATATCTCAGTAAGTCATGGCATCCCCCTTCTCTTTCTCTTCTCTCTTTTCTTTTGTTTTTTATTTGCATAGCTCGGCCACCATCCCTAGCCGACCATCATCTTCACTATCCACCACCATATGAATGGCCTCCATCACCACCTCACTCCACCACCTTGCCATGAAACCCTAGGCCCAAAAACCCATCAACAAAACAAGTTAGAAACCCTAGCCGAGCCTATTGATCACCGTCTCCACCTTGTTTGCCTCGGTCTCCACCACCTACTCCTCCTCCAGCCCCTTGCCGTGACTTGACATGACCACTGCCGCACCTTCAGATGATGACCAGATTTGCACCATGCCTTGAACCACCCCAGGCCGAGCCATGTTGCATAGGGCCAAACCCATACCCCCTCTTGGTCCATGCCTTTTGCCTTCCTATTGGAGTTAAATTTCCATCCCTTCATATTCACATCCCCTAGCCATGCATAGGTGACCATAGCCTAGCCTTTACGCCACAAATCAGATCATGGTCGAGCCAAGTTGTTATGGTCGAGCCTTTGGGTGAAGTGGCTGAACCACTTTTCCACTTTGTTCTATCTTATTGCATTGAAAATTCTTATATTCTTTTGTGAATTAATATATATATTCTACTTTTGTTGTTTACAAGATTTGGGTTTGGGTGATACTTCTTCTCGAATCTAATCGTGCCTTTCCGTGCTTTACGAAGTTTGGATTTGTGTTTGAATTTGATCTCTAGCTCTAGAAATGAGTTATTCACTCTAGATATTCCATACCTATATAACTGTGAACGATGACAAGTGGATATGTAGTAATGGATTTTCTATGTTGATAAGTTCATATATGTATTTGATATGATTATATGATGTTAAAATCTTCTTATAAACCTATTACATCATCTGATATGTTATATTATGCTACACTGTTTATTTTATTTACTGTTTCTCACACTGCAAGTTCCCTGTAGAATAGAATCACTATGGGTTGAAATGATACATACCCGAACGGAATTAGAATAAGGAAAAATCGTTATGAGCTCAAATGATAGGCTCAAGCAATTTTTATTTATTTTGTTTGACTAGGGATTGTGGGTTTAAAATGATTGAATCTGGATTTTCTTTTTAAATTACGGATTGAAATGATACATATCTGTATCACTTGACCTAGGTTAGAAAATTATATACAGACCCGTGGTTAATTTTAAATATTTTATGAAAATTTATTATTTATTTTGAAATATAAAATATGAAATTTTAACTTAAATTGGATTTAAATGACTTATATAAATGTTATAGTGTTTTCTATAAATTAAAATGTGTAAGTAAATAAATGGTTTAAAAATTTAAGACTTAACTTGAAAATTGAAATTTAGTTTTCAAAATGGAAATTTTAGGCTCAACTTAGTAAAAAGAATAT
Organism: Allium cepa; assembly: GCA_030765085.1. NCBI lineage: Eukaryota > Viridiplantae > Streptophyta > Magnoliopsida > Asparagales > Amaryllidaceae > Allium > Allium cepa. Next base: position 327,504,738 of record CM060932.1, read on the forward strand.
TTTATTTATGAAATGGAAAATTTTAAATAAAGTATTAAGTCATTTGTTAAGATAAAAGTTAAGTAAAATAATGCACATTTGACTTAATAAATATATTATAGTTTAATTTGGATAATTATTTATAAAAATTTATTTTATTTAACCATAAGTTAAATGATATCCAAATTAATATTTTTGGAAAGTGGGATATGTTTTATAAGTTAAAAATGGTGAAAAATTAAAATTTTAATGTTGCTGAAATGTTGTAATAAACCTTAATTATGTATTGGCAGCATTTCCAAAATGCTGTGGTTTTAAGGTAGCATTTGCTAAGTGCTACCATTTATGAAATATAACTATGCTCTGAAATACTAAATATACCTACAGTAGCATTTTTAAAGTGCTGTAGTTTCTGAAATTGAACTATTCTGAATATACTAATATATCTACAATAGCATTTTTAAAGTGCTGCAGTTTCTAAAATTGAACTATTTTGAATATACTAATAATCTACAGTAGCATTTTTAAAGTGCTGCAGTTTTTGAAGTTGAACTGTTTTGAATATACTAATATACCTACAGTAGCATTTTTTAAAGTGCGTAGTTTTTGAAATTGAACTGTTTTTAAAATACTAACATATCTACCGTAGCACTTTATAAGTGCTGCTATTTCTGAAAAATACAATGTTTTGAAATTGTTATAATTGAATGAATGAACTTAGAATTGCTACCATTCTGGAAATTGGATATTTGATTTGAAAGGATAACGACTTCATATTTAAATGGTTTAAATGAATTATTTTGATTTGGAATATAAACCATTTTTGAAATTTATAACCACGGGTTATAATAATGGTTGGTTGTTAAAGAGACGGGATCAGATATGGGCATATTCTCTGTCGATACCGAAAACCACTTTAACAACCGTGTATGCGGTGGAGATTCCAGAATGAAATAGGATGGTGACGACGTTCTGTTGAGGTATGTACGTGGACCCGACTCCCGTGAGTTGGCATAAGGTGGCTAAAACAGGAGCGATTCTCGTGCCAATGAGGTAGCTCCTCTGATCGGACACACTTCTTCGTATGCCATTCTATTACTTTGTGATTGATATGGTGAACACCTTTGATTTTTGGGAGTGTGGCTAGAGGTGGACGGTAGCTGTGGCTATGTGTTACCACCTGCCCGGATGCGTTATTGGTATATCTACCCTGGCATTGCCTCGTTATGCCGTGTCACCTACCCTAGCACGCCTTGTACGAGTTTTGAGTTGTGTAGTACCTATGGAATATTTGTGCTAGCCTCCCGATCTGGAGGTACGACGGTACTGTATAGACTATTGGCACTATAAAATGTGTTAGGGGGGGATACTGGGTAACACCTTAACGCTATTTTCAAATATATTGTACTTTACTATGGACATTATTATAATAACGTACATTACTACCTAGTAAATAGTTTAATAGATCCTTAAAGGATGGACGGTCCTAAGCATCCTTTAAGTTACTTATGCATTTATATTACAGTTCACTTGAGTTGGTTTACATTATATAAGTATGTATGTCCTGACTCGAGTGTTTTGAGTATTGCTTTACGCTCGGGTCAGCCTGAGTATCAGCTTTGGATTTCACCTTTTGGAGCAAGGATTTGCTGGAGCCTATCTACCTAGTTGTTATCTATTTCTTTTCAGTATTTCTATCCAGCTTATGTGCTAGTGAAAATTTATGTATCTAAGATTTCTGTTGTATTTACTTTTCAGACTCTATATTTTGTACTTGTTTTGAGACTGTGTTGTAGTAGCTTCATGTACTACTATTGTTATTTTATTTCCGCTGCGAGTTATTCTGATTTATCTATGTCTGTGATTTTGTGATTGGTTTTATTTGCTAAAATTATATTACAATATACTATTTTGAATTATTCAATTCAGACATGTGTGGTTTTATTGTCGATTTGAATGTTCCAAAATAGTGGGTCATTATATTTGCTATGCGATTGATTTTGTGAAACCAATTTTTGATTTCAAATGCCGAAGTTTGATTTGATATTCGAAAGACATACGTATATATATTTGAAACGATTTGAAGTGAGCCCAGTGTTCAGTCCTCGAGTTTCGGATTTAGCCCTATCTATTGAAATTGATTTATAGATTTGTTGCTGATTTCCAACTCTTGGATTTGAAATTTGATTCCTCCGACTATTTTGAATGTTCGAACAATTCCAAATCGAGGTTTAATTTTCAAAGCTAAGTAATTTAGAAAAGTATGAATTATTTAATGAAGTATATAAGTTTAGTTTTGTATGTTTAAGTATGAAGTAATATGATTTAAATAAGTTTGGAACTGTTTTGTTAAGTAAATGAATAAGACTATTTTGAATTATACAAATATGAAATTTAGTTTTGAAATGTTTTGAATAAAATTTAGTTTTAAATGTTTCTAATTTAGTAACGTCTTTTATAAAACTTTATATATACATATATGGAATAATAATTTTCGAAAGGTAAATTGGATCTTTCAAATAGAAATAAATAGTTTAAAGGTTTTAAAAAGGGATGGTTATAAACTTGGTAATCATTTAGGTAGAATTGATTTTGAGGAAAATATTTGGTTTCGAAAATAGATTGGAATTTATAACCCAGTATTTATATGATGATTTGGAAATGAATTTGTTTGAATGAAATTATGATTTGGAAACTAGGATTATTTTCTAAACCTATTATTTTGGAAACCTTGAAACATAAGATATTCAATTTGGAAGAAATAATTTGATGAAATTATATATGGTTTTGAAACTGAACTGATATTGAAACAAATTGAAATTAAGAACCTTATTTTACTAAAAACTTGATCTGGAAGTCATCGAACTTATATAAAATTGATTTGTATAATTATGAAGTTGATTAGGAAAGTTACTCAATTCGAAAAGCGAAATCTTATATAATCGAAGTCTATATAAGTGTTATTTAATATACTATTGATTTTGGAAAGTATTCGATTTGAAAATGAAATCTTATATATAATTGACTTTATATAAGTATGGTATTTGAAACTGATTTGAAAGGGTACTATATGATACAATTTTCGAAGTAAAGAAAGGGAAAGTGCCGTCTGCTTGATATCCCCTTTGTGGCACATTGTGGATTCATTCTACAAATATTATTCTATCTAATTTGGGTTTTTCGGATATGATACTCGAATGTCCTTCGAATTCCATGGTGTTACCCATGGTCTTATGAACTCGATTGCAAAGCGTAATTCGTAAGAAAGTGATTTCTTAAAAGGTACGGATGTTTCCTGGGGGATCCAGGCCTAACTATTGTGTATCTGCGATCTATGGTCATTTTAGTAGCGTAATATGTAAGGCAGAGATTGCTTAAAGGGTACGGATGTTTCCTGAAGGATCCGGACGTAACCATTGTGTATCCGTGGTCTACAAGTTTTTATTACCATAGCGTAATCCGCAAGGCAGAGATTTGCTAAAGGGTACGGGTGTTTCCTGGGGGATCCAGGCGTAACCATTGTGTATCCGCTGTCTACAGGTTTTTTGTTATCGTGGTGAACTTCGCAAGGCAGTGATTGCTTAAAAGGTACGGATGCTTCTTGGGGGACCTAGGCGTAACCATTGTGTATCTACGATCCATGATTCGATTTGGTTTATTTGTTTGGATTCTACTTTCCATATTGGTTTTGAAGGTTTTTCGAGTATTTTCACTGGGTGTTGAAATGGGTCTACTAAGTACTTGAAGAATTCTCGCTTTGTGCCTGATCAACGCATGGCCAAAGTCTGCAAGAACGAGGATGAACTTGTTGAAACATCGAGTTATAAAGGTATTTTCGGAAGGAAAATTTGTTTCGATATAAAAGTATTTCCAACAAAGAAATTTTGTATTGATATTTGAAATTGAAATTCTTATGGTTTGAATTAATAATTCATGCCTAATACTATTCTTTTGAATCTACCTTATCTGCTCAGCTTTATTTGTTCATCTATATTTTGTTTTTTCGAATATACCTCTATCCTTTCAAATTTTTTTTATCTACTCTCCTAACTTCATTTCCTTTTTGAATATATCCTATCTATTCTGCTTATCCTTTTTCTACTGTCTTTGTTCCTTTTCGAGGACGAAAATTTTGAGTGGGGGAGAGTGTAACGACCCGTATTTTTTCAAGAAAGAAAAATTTCAAATTTTAGAATTTAATATGGTAAGAAATTAATTTTTTTGACTTTAAATAAAATTTACTTTGAATTTTAACATCTGATTTTTATTTATTTAATAAAGTGACAACTATTTTATGTGATTTAAAATGTATGGTTTAATAAAAGTTTAACTGGATAGGTTTAGTATTGTGTAAAGCATGAAATCAATTTATGATTAACTGAAACAGGTTTTTTATTTGTAAATTAACTTTTAATCCATTTGTAAAAAATAAATGTATAATTTTGTATCCAAACCTACTTGAATTTTTAATCTTGATTTTTGCTCATCTTTCATATCAACCTATTGAAATTAAATTGTTAATAAAATTTAGTATAATTTGATTTTTCATGAAAGGAAATAAATATAAATTTTAATTTATTTAATTAGTTAAGCGATTCAGAAATTGAAGAGTTGAGAATTTAATACTGCATTAGTTAATATTAGCATTTCAAATAAGGAATTAGAAAATATAAAACAACGAATATTCAATTCTAGTAATTTGAAATATAGTTTATTTCGAAATTAAATAAAGGTGAATTTCTTTGAATATAATAAACTAAAATCTACTATTTAAACAAACAATAGAATTTTATGACGGAAATTTGATATTTTCTATGCATCCATCAAGACATAGAAAATGGCAAATTTTCATTAGATAATAAAGATATTCCATCAGTCGCTAGAAATTCAGTTTAAATCAGTTAATAATAGTTGAATTTAAACGTATTCCAAAATCTAAGTATGTCAACATGAGAAAATTTATTTAGAACATTTTGAATCAGACTGCAAAATTCGTTCGCGAAATTTGGACGTTTCTAGCTCCGTTTGGGTTTTTTCGTATGGAATAGCAACGTATATCCGTGTCCGTATGGACTTTAGATAGGAAGCTCTTGACATAGATATTTCTGTTTCCTCTTGTCCGTCTCATCGCGCTGATCACCATGGTATATTTATTTATGTATTTTGAGGTCCGGTACGTGATGAAAACAATAAACTGTTCATTATAACGGTGCCATAAATTGTGCCTTTACTGTTTTCCTTTGGTTTCAAAATTTGAAACATGCTGTCCAATCAAGCCATTAATTGCTTTAAATTCTCAGCAAAAATTAGTGGGTGACCGTTGCTACTACAATTGCTATTTTTCTTGTATATATTTATTAGCTGTTTCGTTTATCTGACCGTTCGTTACCTTGCACTATTTCACTATATATTATATGTTTCCCTGTAGCTCTCTCTCCTCTTTTTTTGACAAGCACTTCTCTAAATTCTCTTCTTCTAGATCTAAAAATCAAAGCAAGCACCACCACATCATCCATTCCAACTCCATACCCATGCGCGTCTCTCCCCTCGGCATCTCGCTTTCTGCCCGCTCCGCCCTAGGCCTCCACCGTTGACCACTGACGCAGCTTCACCACGGTCACCATTCCCTTTCCGCCTTGCTGGGCCTCCTTACCGCATCACAACTCCAGCAATCGTTTGCTTCTCCGCCTTGCCGAACCCGAGCCCACCCTATCACCCCCTACGGCCGAGCATTTCAACCACCATAAAACCAAACGCCACCTCTTCGTCCCTGTTGATGCTCTGGCCGAAGACCCCCCTAGCCTTCTTCTTTTAAGGTAAATGTATGTATATATGAATATATATTATAAGATAAGTAGAATTATGTATATACATAAAACTTCTGTAACGTGTGTGCTAGTTCTTACGTGTTCGGGTTTCTGTATTGATTGTATATTTTTAAGGTGATAGTACATACATATGTGTGTGTGTGTGTGTAAAGTTTTTATACAAGTTTCGAAAAACTGTTGATTTATATATAAGTTATATTCTAGCTATAGTTTATATAATAATTTATATAATAGTATATATATTATATAATAGAAAGATATAAAATATGTTTTACAGTTTATAAAGAAAAAATAAGTTTCAATCTGTGAGTTATATGAAAGCATATATTCATATGCGCGTTATGAGTTAGCGTATATGATAGTTGGTTTATGTAAGTCTAGTTATTATATGTTGTACAGTACATATAAATTTTAAATAACATAAGTTATGTTCATATATGTTACGTTATTTTAATGTATATACTATGTAAATTTGGTATGTGTTTATATAAATAAAAGGTTATATATATATATTAGTTCTATGTATTAGTTTATATAAAGTATTGCTTTAAATTTTAATATATATATATAAATTGCATATAATAGTTATTTTCAGAAGTTGTATACGGGTTTATATACGTATAGAAGTTATTATATATATATATATGTTTATATGCTAAATTTGAAGCTTTTTATTTAATATTTAATATAAGTTGTATGTTTGTACTCCTGAGTTGTTTTTTTGGAACCTGACGTATATTTATACATTATAATGTAAGGTAATGTGACCTATGTATTTTGTTTTATTTAAAATTGTTTTAAATCATTATATATATGCGTGAGTCACATATTTTCATATTGGGTTGTATGTATATATATTGGTTGATGTGTAAAATTTCTGTAAAGTTGGCACTTACAATAGTAGTGCATATAATAATATATGTATAATATAATAATTTTAAGAAGCGAATTCATGTACTCTAATTTTTAATATAATACATATGTTTAAATATATATGTTTTGAAATTTAATTTTAGAAAGCAAATAAACTATATTTATTTGTATATATATATATATAATATCTTTAGTAATAGTTGTAATAGCTTTGGTGTCACACTTTTTTGGTTTCAACGTGAACTACCAAAAATGCCCTTTATATATTATCAAATCTTAATAACTTAAAATTATGATCTAACATTAAACTTCTTTTACAAATTCAAACGCCCCTAAAAGTAGGATCTAATAATAAAAAAAGCTTTACGAATTTAAAACACTTCAAAAAATAGGATCTAAAATTAAACTTCCTTCATAAATTTAGAATACTTTTTTACAAATACACAAATTTTAATATCATTTGAAAATAAAAAATCATTTTTTTACCGATTTAAACATATCTTAATATCACTTGAAAATAAAAAAATCATTTTTTTTAACCAATTTAAACATATCTTAATTAATAGTTGGTTTGGAGGCGCAAACTTTTAGTCTGACCATGGACTTCCGAAATTGCCCTTTATATGTAATTTTTATTAATAGTTGTAATATATTTGTTGTCGCACTCTTTTGGTATCAGCATCAACTATTAAAAATGTCTCTCTACATATATTATTAAAATTTAACATCGCTTAAAATTAGGATCTGACAATCAAGCTTATTTTACAAATTCAAAATTCATCTACAAATATTTATCAAGTCTTAATATCACTTAAAAATAGGATCTAGCAAATAAACTACTTGACAAAAAAATTATATTAATTAATAATACAAATAAAAATTTAAACTTACGAGAAATTAGATGTTGCAACTTAGAAATAAAATTTCAAATTATTTACGTATGATTCAACACAAAAATATGACTAAATATATGTGAAAATCATTTTTTTTTGTACGTATTAAATAAATACAATTTGAAAAGAAACAATTCAGCATTATTCATCACGCGCGAAGCGCGTGCCGTTACACTCGTAATAATAATGTATATATTTTCCGTTTATATCCAAAACTGATTTGATTTGTTTCCACTGGTTCTGATTTATCGGCTTGTCCGTCGAACTCGAGTTCATCGTGCTTTGCTTCGAAATTTGTGCTTGGATCCATAACTTCATTCCATTTTCTATTCTCTTTAACCTCGAAAGGTGAGCCTCACGATTAACGTTCTTATATTTACTAAATTTGATTTCAATTGAAACAACAATTGAAATATGCTACTAAATTGAATTGTTAATTATTTAAATAGTTATATATGATATGCATTTATATGTAATTGTTCACTTGTGGGATATGACACCATATCCTGTTGTTTATATTATATTATTATTAATGATATATGCCTATAATTATTATTATCATCATATCTGTTATTACTCTGCAAGTTCCCTGTTAGTATAGAATTCACTATGGGTTGAAATGATACATACCCGAACGATCTGTAGAATAGGGGAAAATCGTTACGAGTTGAAATGATAAATCCAAGCAATTTGCATTGAATTGAATTTTGGGATTGCGGGATGAAATGATATATACCCGTATATATTTAGATTACGGATTGAAATGATAAATATCTGTATCACTTGACTATAGGATAGAAAATGATATACAAACAACATTGGTTTATATATAATTATTTTGAAATGATTTCTATGGTTTGAAAGGAAAAATATATAGTTTATTTAAAATTGAAAATATTATGTATATTGTTAAGTTTTAATGTAAAATAGATTCGATAATAAGCTTTAAATTTAGTAAAGTTTGATTTACGTAAAATATAATATGTTCAAGTATTTATTTAAAATTATATTTTAAAATAGATTTTATAATGATTTCTATAAGTTAAGGTTGGAAAGATTAATATGAATCTATTAGAAATTGTATTTAATTAAGGATTTTGTTTAATTAAATCGATTTGAAACTTATTGAATTTGAGGGTTTTAAGATATGATTTTATAAATAGATTTCGATTTATAGTGATTAAATGGATATTGTAAATTTAAATAAATTAAAGGAAATATTTAGTTGAATGAAATTTAAGGTTATTTAAATGATATTGGATTTATTAAGTGAATACTTCAAGACTAAGTAATAATAAAGTTAAATCAAGATCTATATGAAACTGCAAATTTAGTTTTGGAAATGTTGAATATTTGAAGCTTTGAGATATATTGAAATTTAAATGGTTTATATTGCGGTTCAAATCTATATTTGAAATTGATAAAATTTGAAATTGTTTATTTAGAAACTGAATTGAATTGAAATTGGTGAATTGTGATTGAATTAAATTTGAATTTGGAATTCAAGTTGATTTGAACCGATTTGTGAAATTTGAGGAAATTATAAATATTTCACTCTATATATTATTTAATATATATATATATACACATATACACTATTTAATATAAAACTATTTTTAATATAAACTATTTTATTTTATACACTATTATAAATATCTAAACTGTTTAAGTGGTGGAAGTTATGATTTCAAAGTTATGGTTTTCCAAAGAATTATGATTTCAAAGTGTTTTAGTTTCAAAAATGTTGTAACTTTGAAAGTGCTACAATATGGAAACATATATATATATATATATATATATATATTTGAAATGGTATTTTGGTTTTGAAGTATAAATTATTTTGAAATGACCGTGGTGGTATAAACATTTAGTTTTTAATAGCGTACATTTCTACATAGTAGACAGTTCCACTGATTCTTAGAGGATGGTTATCCCGAACATCCTTTAAGTTACTTGTGTTTCAGTTGATATTTCGCTTGAGTTGGATTTATTGATATAAGAATGTAAATCCTAACTCGAGCGTTTGTATTTAAGCTTTACGCTCGGGTCAAACTGAGTGACACAACATTTGAGACTCACCTTAGGAGTTTGTAGCTTCGCTTGGAGATCCAACTATCGATTCAGCTTCCAGCTTTTCCATTTGATTTGTTCAGAGATGTCATCAATTTGTATTTGAGATATTCTGCTGTATTTTATTTCAAACTCTGCTATTTATATAGTAGCTTCATGAACTACTATCTATCTAGCCCACTGCTTTATTATTATTATATTACTCTGTGTCTATGATTCTATGATTGACTTATTTGCTGTATATGCTGAGTTTTGTCAAATATAAATTAACAATCTAATATTTTGAGCAATTCAAGTCGTGCAGATGCAAATGGTTGAAAATACCGGGTCGTTACAAAAATAACAGGCTACATCCCCGTATTTGAACTCCATCTAGGCAGAAGCCACTATTTATTTGTTCACACTACAATTACTTCTTCATACTAGCTTTGAATCGGGTGAAACTATGACCGATCAACTCCCATCTAAATTATAGACAATATAGAACACTCGAATACTTCAGCTTATGAACGTATACCGTAGTTTTCCATGGTTAATAATAGTTGTACTTCGAAAATAACAAGCTACATCCTCACTTCAATGCTACTGTAGTTCTCCATGGTGACTCATAGTTGTACTTAGAAAATAACATGCTACATCCACATATTTGAACTACGCCTAGGCAGAAGCCGCTATTTTATTCTTCAGAATGCAATCTTCTCCATACTAACTCGGAATCAGGAAAAATTTTGACTGATGAACTCCCACCTAAATTACCGACAATATCATACACTCAGATACTCCATCTAGTGAACGTTTACCCTAGTTCTCCATGGTGATTAACAATTGCACTTAGAAAATAACACGCTACATCCCCGTTTTTGAACACTGCCTAGGTAGAAGTCGCTATTTTTTTGTTTATACCGAAATAACTTCTTCATACTAACTCGGAATCGGGCGAAACTACGACTGATGAACTTCCACCTAAATTACGGACAATATAGAACACTCGGATACTTCAGCTTATGAACGTATACCATAGTTCTCCATGGTTATTAACAGCTGTACTTAGGAAATAACAGGCTATAACCCCAATTTAACGCTCACTGTAGTTCTCCATGGTAACTAATAGTTGTACTTAGAAAATAACAAGCTACATCCTTATATTTGAACTTCGTGTAGGCAGAAGTTGCTATTTTTTTCTTCAGACCACAATAATTTCTACATAGTAACTCGTAATCAGGCAAAACTTCAACCAATGAACTCCCACCTAAATTATGGGCGTAATGGTACACTTGGATACTTCATGTTGTGAACGCACACTGTAGTTCTCCATGGCGACTAACAATTGTATTTAGAAAATGACAGGATACATCCGTATATTTGTACTCCGCCTAGGCAGAAGCCGCTATTTTTTTGTTCAGACTGCAATAACTTCATCATACTAACTCGGACTTAGACGAAACTTCGACCGACGAACTCCCACCTAATTATGGACAATATGGTACACTCGCATACTACATCTTGTGAATGCACATTGTAGTTCTCCATGGCGACTAATAGTTAGAAAATAACAGGCTACATACCCGTATTTGAACTCCGCCTAGGCAGAAGCCGCAATATTTTTGTTCATACTGCAATAATTTCTTCGTACTAACTCGGAATCGTATGAAACTTCAACCGTTGAACTCCCACCTAAATTACGGATAATATGGTACACTCGGATACTTTGTCTTGTGAACGCACAATGTAGTTCTCCATGTTGACTAACAGTTGTACTTAGAAAATAACAGGCTATATCCCCTCTTTAACGCTCAGTGAAGTTCTTCATGGTGACTAATAGTTGTACTTAGAAAATAACATGTTACATCCTCAGATTTGAACTCCACCTAGGCAGAAGCCGCTATTTTTTTCTTTAGACTACAATAACTTCTTCATACTAACTTGGAATCAGGTAAAAATTTGATCGATGAACTCCCACCTAAATTACAGACAATATGGTACACTTGGATACTTTATCTTGTGAACGCACATTGTAATTCTCCATGGCGAATGACACTTTGATAATAACATGCTACCACATCTCCATATTTGAACTCCTCCTAGTGCAGAAATTGCTATTTTTTTGTTCAGACTGCAATAACTTCGTCACACTAATTCGGAATCCGACGAGTCTTCGACCGTTGAAATCCCACCTAAATTATGGACAATATGGTATACTCAGATACTTTATCTTGTGAACGCACATTGTAGTTTTCCAAGGGGACTGATACTTAGACAATAACATGCTACCACATCCCCATATCCGAACTCCGCCTAGTGCAAAAGCCGTTATTTTTTTTGTTCAGACTGCAATAACTTCTTCATACAAACTCAAAATTAGGCAATACTACAACCGATGAACTCACAACTAAATTACGGATAATACGGTACACTCGGATACTTCATCTAGTGAACATACATTGTAGTTCTCCATGGTGACTAACAGTTGCACTTCGAAAATAATAGGCTATATCACCACTTCAACGCTCATTGTAGTTCAATTGTGACTAATAGTTGTACTTTGAAAATAACAGGTTACATCCTCATATTTAAACTCCGCCTAGGCAGAAACCGCTATTTTTTTTTTAGACCGCAATAACTTCTTCATACCAACTTAGAATCGGACAAAACTTGATCGATGAACTATCACCTAAATTAGAGACAACATGGTACACTAGGATACTTCATCTTGTAAATGCACACTGTAGTTCTCCATGGGGACTGACAGTTTATTTAGAAAATAACATTCTACCACATCCCCATATTTGAACTCCGCCTAGTGTAGAAGCCGTTATTATTTTTGTTCAGACTGTAATAACTTCTTCATACTAATTCGTAATCCGACGAGACTTCGACCGATTAACTTCCACCTAAATTACAGACAATGTGGAATACTCGGATACTTTACCTTGTGAAAGTACACTTTAGTTTTCCATAAGGACTGACAGTTGTACTTAGAAAATAGCAGGCTACCACATCCCTATTTTTGAACTTAATCAAGTGCAAAAGCCGCTATTTTTTTTGTTCAGACTGCAATAACTTCTTCACGATAACTAAAAATTAAACGACGCTTCGACCGATGAACTTCCACCTAAATTACGAACAATATGGTACACTCGAATACTTCATCTTATGAACGAACACTGTAGTTTCCATGGTGACTAACAATTGTACTTAGAAAATAATAGGTTATACCCCTACTTCAATGCTCATTATAGTTCTCTACGGTGACTAATAGTTGTACTTAGAAAATAACATGCTATATCCTCATACTTGAACTCCGCCGCTATTTTTTCTCAAACTGCAATAACTTCTTCATACTAACTCGGAATCAGACAAAATTTCGACCAATGAACTCCCAACTAATTTACGGACAATATGGTACACTCGGTTATTTCAACTTGTGAACGCACATTGTAGTTTTCCATGTGGACTGACAGTTTATTTAGAAAATAATATGCTAGCACATCCCTTATATTTTAACCATAAGGACAAACATTCTTCTAAAATTAGTCACAATGATAAACCGTCAAAATTACCAACCACCACTCCTCGCACCACCATCCGTCGTCATCACCTACACTACCAGCCTCGTCGCCGCTTCCAACACCACCACAATAGCAAAAATCTAAAATTTTAGTAGCAGATTCGACATTACTACTATATAGTATCAGTTTCCTTTTATTAAATGAAATGATACTAGTTATATCATTGATGTTATTATAAGGTCACATATACATATACTTCTACTTTTCCAATTTGAATTTACTCCTTTATAATCACTATGAATACATATCCTACTATACATATAGAAAAGGTGCATCATTAATTAAAAAAATAGAAAAACTGATACTAAACATTATCATTTATTTATCAAAAAATTGCTACAATAAAATGTGTATAAAACTGCTACTATCAAATGCATATCCATAATGAAAAAACGGCTACCATCAAATGTGTATAAAATCGCTATTATCGAATATATATAAACTGTTACTACAAAATGTATATCTACTATCAAAACTGCTACTATGAAATATGTATAAAAGTGCTATTATCAAAATGTGTATAAAACTGCTACTATATAAATGTGTATACAATATCATTTACTGTTGCTATCAAAAAATATAAAATGTATATAAAACTGCTACTATAATTCATAAATACTATTAAATGTGTAAATTGCTACTATAATTCATAAATGCTGTTAAATGTATATAAATTGCTAGTACAATTCAAAAGAAAAACTAAAATTTATAATACTAAAAGCTAAATAAATGTATACTTCATCCACAAGATGGTACATTTATTCAAAAACTGCTACTAAAATTCATAAATTGCTACTATAATTCATAAATACTATTAAATGTGTAAATTGCTACTATAATTCATAAATACTGTTAAATGTATATAAATTGCTAGTACAATTCAAAAGAAAAACTAAAATTTATAATACTACGAGCTAAATAAATGTATACTTCATCTACAAGATGGTACATTTATTCAAAAACTACTACTAAAATTCATAAATTGTTACTATAATTCATAAAACTGCTACTATAATTCATAGATATTATTAAATGTGCATAAACTGTTACTACAATTCAGAAAAACAACTACAATTTAAAAACTGCTACTGCAAGCATAATAAGTATTAAAAAATAAAATAAAATGTTACTACAATTGTAGTTTTTATTACAAGTAAAATACAACGAAAAACGTTGAACAAAACTAATATGATATAGTATTATTTTATTCTTATTTATTTCGATTAAAAATATTATTACAACTCATAAAATGCTTCTAAAAAATTGCATTGTATTTTAAGATTACACACTTTACCTACAAAGTGATATTACAAATCATGAATGTACTACTACAAATAAAAAATATTAAGTACTTCAAAACTATTATTGTAGTTCACAAAACTGATACCACATAGTAGTATTGTCCTTGAAGCTAAGAAATTGTCCCTCTACTATATTATATTGAAAAGTGCGTCCTTCTACCTAAAAAATTGAGAGCATGTCCCTTAAGCTAAAAATTGATAAATTTTGTCTTTCATGCTATTTTCAAAGTATAATTACCTATGTACTAATGATGCGCTGAATATTTGCCAAACCTTTTGTATTACAAGAGGTCAACGATGCAGAAAATTAAGGGAGAAATTCTTGCATACAACTCAATATTTGCGTTTGCATCAATTGGCGGTCATGCTGATAATTTCATAAACAATGGACGTGGACCATATATATTCTGCATAAATGGTCAGAATCATCATAGGGTTGGATCTTTATTGTCAATGGGCAGTAAACCAAAGTTTGCACAGTTGTATTGTTATGATACCAAAATGTGGTGGTTAACTCGTTAATTGCATATGGTGTTAATGGCAAACATTGGCTTGATGTAGAAATTGTTAAAAATCTAATACATATGTTTCATCAGTGCATCTAGTTGGCAAAGTTTTGTAGAATGTCAGAAGATTGGTTTCATGAAACTGAATACCAGCCGATGTCTTTGAAGTATATAATAAGAGGTATATGGAAGGTAGGTAGTACAACCTTCCCACTTCCTTTGAAATTGCAGCATTAAGTGATACGGGTAATGTTGATTCATGTAGCTGTATTGATATTGTGATAGAAGAGAGAAATATGTTATTCAAAATAAATGAGAAACATTCATCTTTCATGTCCATGCAATATCCAACATTATTTCTGTTTGGTGAAGATGGTTTCAGACCAAACATTGAGTACAGGTCGTGTGAAGGTGTAAGAACAACGAAGCGAGAAATGGTTACAGTATGTAATATTACTCATACCTGTAATCTATATCCTGCGAATAACATAAACCCTAAGATCTAGAATTACATGTGATGCAGCACGATCTACAGAAGTTCAGAGGTTAGGTCGTTTGAGGAGATATGCCGCAGGGAGCGTGAGAACTTGAGTCGCAGAAGCTATGAGTTTGGGAGCTTGAGTCGTTGAGAGGATGTAAGTCGTAAGTCGTCCTGTATGGAGTTGTTTTGTGTTGATTAAGTCGTGAGTCGTATGGTCTGTAAGTAATGAGTCGTTCACAACCTAGGTTGAACCGCTGTGTTGTCTGCATGTGAGTGAGTCGTAAGTCGGTATGATGATGAGTCGGCCGAAGGTTGTTGCGATGTAATAAGTTGAGTCGTGAGTCGGTCATGTGTGTGGTGATGTAACTCGTGAGTCGGAGTGTGTTAAGCCGTGTACGACTTAAGGGTCTGGGTCGGTGTGAAACTTCTATAAATAGGGAGTGAGTTGTAACTTTTTGGTAGTTGATTTTTGAATAAAATTTCTTGTTGATTGCTGTGTGCTTTCATCTTAAATTGGTAGTTGAGTGTAATCTCCTATCTCCACTTTCGGTTATTCGAGTGCGCTCGAATCAACGATTGTTGAAGCCGATTCGCGGAATCAAGTGCGCTTGATCAACGCTTGAAGAATTGAAGATCTTCTCTCACGGTATCGTGCGCGATCAACGTGTCGAAGATATCTAGAATTCGGTATCTTTGTGATCAACGAATTTGGGCATTTCAGTACCTTCAATCCACCGATTGCTACATTTCATCGATTTCATTGTTTTCGTAATATCCACTGCGTCAGTTTTGGTATCAGAGCTAGACTTAGCCAATCATAGCTAAGCCGAGACTTGGAGCCAATTTTTGAAGTTGAAATTTGAAGTTGTTGTTCATCGTGTTCATCTTGAAGTTGCAACGAGTTTGAAGATTTTGATCCATTTCATTTTGGATCAAACTTGGAAGAGTGTTTGAGTTTGGTCGCGAGATCTTTTGCGCGCCAAAGTTGAAGGAGAAGTGCTTGGAGCCGTGTGTGCTTTGTTGAGCCGAGCCGACCTAACCATAGGTCGTTACCTATTGCCGAGCTAAGGAGATAAGTCGCAAGGCTTATTCGAGCTAAGTAAGGCCGAGCTAAGTTGCAAGTGAGCCTAGCTTGCTCGTGTTGTGTTGAAGTCTTGTGTTCGATTTGTTGAAGTATTTGAGAAGTTTTGAAGTGTTTGTGAAGGGTTTCCAATCATGCTGCCAAGGAGAGCTAATCGTCATCAAAACATTGAAGCTTTGTATAGAAGAGAAGAAGCCGAGCTTATGGAACAACGTATTAATGAGAAATTTGATGAAGGCATTGGAAAATTAGAGAAGTTGATGAATGACTTGAATCAAACTCAAAGGAGGAGATCACCAAACTCGAAGCATGGAGGAAACCGAGTTTCGCCATCGGTTACGGAAGCGAGGAGGGTATCACCGCATTCTTTTAGAGATAGAAGAGAAACATCAATTTCATCACGGAGAGATCATCATGACTATGGACATGAAGAGAGAAGAAGTCAACGTGAATTTGACAATGAGGCGTATAGAGATGAAGAGAGACATAGTCGAAGAAGCATGCATGAACGAAGGGATGATAATGGTCGAGATCGATGTAGGCGTACTTTTGATTTTGATGAAGAAGGTGATAGAGCTAGCATTCATTATCGAGATCGAGACCAAGTTCGAAATTCTTATCGGGATGTAGAGGATGATCGTCGATGGGAATCGGGTATGAAGATGGAAATTCCTGAATTTAAAGGTGGAATGGTAGCTGAAGAATTTCTTGATTGGGTGTCAAATGTTGAAGAGATCTTTGATTTCAAGGAGGTTCCTGAGCATAGAAGAGTGAAGTTGGTTGCTACTAGGTTGAGGAGGAGAGCTTTGGTATGGTGGCAGCAAACTAAACTTACAAGAGAGAGAATGGGAAAGTCAAAGATTGAATCATGGGAGAAGATGAAGAAGTTGATGAGAGCTACATTTTTACCTTACAACTATCAATCACTTATGTACAAGAGATTGCAGAATCTAAGGCAAGGGACGAAGTCAGTTAATGATTATGCAGATGAATTTTACCAACTCATTGCCAGGAATGATATTATGGAGACAGAGGAACAATTGACTGCTAGATTTGTTGGAGGACTGAGAATGCAGATCCAGGATATGGTTAATATGTTTGATCCGAGATCTGTTGCATAGGCACATCAGAAAACGTTGGCTTGGGAGAAGCAAGGAAGGCGTGGAGGTGGTGTGTTTACTAATTCCAATAATCAAGCGAAGGGTGCTAGTGGAAGTTCTAATATTCCTAAACCTGTTACAAAACCAGTGGTGAAGGAGGCTGAGAAGGCGAAGGTTAGCAGTGGTTTCAAATATTATAATTGTCAGGAGTTGGGTCACAAAAGCAATGAATGTCCGAAGCCGAAGAAGAGAGCAATGGTTGCTGAGACTGAGGATGATGGTGAGGAGGCAGAATGTTCAAATGCACCTTATGTTGAGGAGGAAGAAGAATTGTCTGGGGATGAAGGTTGTACTCTTATGATGAGGAGGTCATGTCTTACACCAAAGCAAGAGGAGGATTCTAGTTGGTTGAGGAGCAATATTTTTCAGTCAACATGCACTATTCTGGGAAAACTTTGCAAGTTCGTTATTGATGCTGGAAGCTGTGATAATATTATCTCTACAGAAGCAGTAAGGAAGTTGAACTTGAAAACTGAGAAGCATCCTAAACCGTACAAGCTAGCATGGTTAAGGAAGGGAGGTGAAGTGAAGGTGTGTCGAAGGGCTTGTGTGAAATTTTCTATTGGAAAGAAGTACAAAGATGAAATTTGGTGTGACGTTGTAGACATGGATGTGTGTCATCTGTTGTTGAGCAGACCATGGCAGTTTGATAGAGCAGTGCAACATGATGGTCATGCTAATAGCTATAGTTTCATGTTCGCAGGTACTAAAATCACTTTAGTTCCCAAGAAGCAACAACAGAAGGAAAGCAAGCTAGAGGAGATCGAAGAACTGAAAACTTTGCTATCTTTGAAGGAGTTTGTCAAGGAGGTTGAAGAGGAGCCTGAAGTCTTTTTGTTGATTGGGCGAGAGTGTAGTGAAGAGGTTGAAATTCCAGAAGAAGCAAAACCAGTTTTGAAAGAATTTGTAGACGTATTTCCAGAAGAGTTACCTAAGGAGTTACCGCCACTGGGGGACATTCAACATCAAATTGATCTTGTTCCGGGAGCAGTATTACCACATAGACCACATTATCGAATGAGTCCGAAGGAACATGAGGAGTTACGAAGGCAGATGGAAGAGTTGCTTGAGCAGGGACGTGTTCAGGAAAGCTTGAGTCCTTATGCAGTACCCGCATTGTTGGTACCGAAGAAGGATGGAACATGGAGAATGTGTACCGATAGTAGAGCTTTGAACAAGATTACTGTTCGCTATAGATTTCCTATGCCAAGGTTGGATGATTCGCTAGATCAGTTGAGTGGGGCAACTATCTTTTCGAAGATTGATTTGAAGAGTGGTTATCATCAAATTCGAATTAGACCAGGAGACGAATGGAAGACCGCATTCAAGACAAGGGAAGGATTGTATGAATGGTTGGTTATGTCGTTTGGTCTATCAAATGCACCGAGTACATTTATGAGGGTGATGAATCAAATTTTCAGACCGTACATTGGAAAGTTTGTTGTTGTTTACTTTGATGATATTCTGATTTATAGTGCGAGCACAGAGGAGCATGTAGAGCATTTGAGAAAGGTGTTGATTATTCTTCGTGAGGAACAATTTTATGCAGCTACGAAGAAATGTGTGTTCATGACTCGAAGTGTGTTATTTTTGGGATATGTTGTGTCAGAAGAAGGTATACAGGTGGACCAGAGTAAAGTTGAAGCAATTAGAAATTGGCCGCAGCCGAGGACTATCACTGAAGTTAGAAGTTTTCATGGGTTGGCATCATTCTACCGAAGATTCATTCCACACTTCAGTAGCGTGATGGCACCGATTACTGATTGTATGAAAGGGAAACAATTTTCTTGGTCGGAGGAAGCAGGGGTTGCTTTTGAACGAATCAAAGAACTTTTGACGACAGCACCAATTCTTGTATTACTAGATTTTCAGTTGTTGTTTGAGTTACACACTGATGCTTCTAAGGTTGGGATTGGAGGGGTATTGAGTCAAAAGGGTCGTCATGTTGCTTATTTCAGTGAGAAATTATCAGGAGCAAAGATGAGATATAGTACATACGATATTGAGTTTTATGCCATTGTTCAAGCCGTGAAACACTGGAGGCATTATCTATTCCAGAAAGAGTTTTTTCTTTACACTGATCATGAAGCTTTGAAGAATTTACAAGGACAAGATAAGATTTCTGCGAGACATGCATCATGGATTGCTTATTTACAACAGTTTACTTTTGTTGTGAAGCACAAATCTGGGGTAACAAATCGTGTAGCTGATGCTTTGAGTAGGAGGAGTCATTTGTTGACTACAATGAAAGTTGAGGTGACAGGGTTTGAATTATTGCCAGAATTGTTTGAGGAGGATCCTTACTTTGCAAAGTTCGTTGAGAAAGTTAAGGATGGAAGTACTGATGAATTTGTGTTGGTTGATGGTTTTCTGTTTAAAGGAAATCAGTTATGTATTCCAGAGAGCAGTTTGAGATTAAAGATTATCAAAGAGTTGCACGAGGAAGGACATGTGGGCCGTGATCGTACATTGCGTTTGATTTCTCAATCTTACTTTTGGCCGTCAATGAGGAGAGAGGTTGAAAGGTTTGTGGAGAGATGTCATATATGTCAGGTTTCGAAGGGAACAACGACAAATGCAGGATTGTATATGCCGTTACCTGTACCGACTAAACCATGGGTTGATATCAGTATGGATTTTGTTTTAGGTTTGCCTAGAACTCAAAGGGGGAATGATTCTATATTTGTAGTGGTGGACAGATTTTCGAAGATGGTACACTTTATTGCTTGTAAGAAAACGGCGGATGCTGTTCATTTTGCTCAGTTATTTTTCAAGGAAATCTATCGTTTACATGGGTTGCCGGAGTCTATTGTTTCAGACAGGGATACCAGATTTTTGAGTCATTTTTGGCTTAGTTTGTGGAAGATGGTGGGAACGAAGTTGAACTTTAGCAGCGCTTATCATCCGCAAACAGATGGACAGACCGAAGTTGTTAACAGATCATTAGGAAATTTGTTGCGATGTCTTGTGAAGGACAATCTGAAAAGTTGGGATATGAAGTTATGCCAGGCAGAGTTTGCTCATAATCATGCCGTGAATCCTAGTACGGGATTCAGTCCATTTCTGATTGTATATTCAAATTTACCAAGGGGACTGTTGGACCTAACGGTAGTGCCACATCCGAAGGGGACGGTTAAACGGGCTGTTGATTTTGTTGAAGGATTGACGGAATGTCATATGATCGTTCAAGAACAATTGGAGAAGTCAAATGAGAAGTATAAGCGAACTGCAAATTTGAAGCGACGAAATGTTGAATTTAACGAAGGTGATTTGGTGTATGTGGTGTTAACGAAGGATCGTTTTCCAATGGGCGCTTATAACAAGTTGAAAGCCATAAAATTTGGTCTTGTCGAAGTTGTGACACGAATTAATGAAAATGCTCATAAGTTGAAGCTGCCGGAGGATGTGTACACTTCGGACGTGTTCAATGTTAAGCATCTTGTACCATATTATGGAAATAAACAATCTGATGGGGAAGAATTTACAAATTGGAGGGCGAATTTTTCTCAACCAGGGGAGGATGATGCAGCACGATCTATAGAAGTTCAGAAGTTAGGTCGTTCACAAGATAAGGAAGCTTCGGTTCCAACTCTTAAGTCGTGCACGAGTCAGCCTAAAGAAGTTTCGGTTTTAACTCGTAAGTCGTGCACGAGTCAGCCTAAGGAATCACATGGGAAAGAGCTACGACCTTACCAAGAAAAGGAAAAGGAGTTACGACTTAAGGGTTTAAGTCGCTCGAGTTTGATGAGTCGTACACGACTCAACGACTTATCTATAAGTCGTCCACGACTTATCATGAAGCAGGGGAAAGTTCCAGCTATTAAAAGCTTTGAGTCGGAAGCAGGTCACGACTCAGTTAAGTCGTTTGAGGAGATATGCCGCAGGGAGCGTGAGAACTTGAGTCGCAGAAGCTATGAGTTTGGGAGCTTGAGTCGTTGAGAGGATGTAAGTCGTAAGTCGTCCTGTATGGAGTTGTTTTGTGTTGATTAAGTCGTGAGTCGTATGGTCTGTAAGTAATGAGTCGTTCACAACCTAGTTTGAACCGCTGTGTTGTCTGCATGTGAGTGAGTCGTAAGTCGGTATGATGATGAGTCGGCCGAAGGTTGTTGTGATGTAATAAGTTGAGTCGTGAGTCGGTCATGTGTGTGGTGATGTAACTCGTGAGTCGGAGTGTGTTAAGCCGTGTACGACTTAAGGGTCTGGGTCGGTGTGAAACTTCTGTAAATAGGGAGTGAGTTGTAACTTTTTGGTAGTTGATTTTTGAATAAAATTTCTTGTTGATTGTTGTGTGCTTTCATCTTAAATTGGTAGTTGAGTGTAATCTCCTATCTCCACTTTCGGTTATTCGAGTGCGCTCGAATCAACGATTGTTGAAGCCGATTCGCGGAATCAAGTGCGCTTGATCAACGCTTGAAGAATTGAAGATCTTCTCTCACGGTATCGTGCGCGATCAACGTGTCGAAGATAGCTAGAATTCGGTATCTTTGTGATCAATGAATTTGGGCATTTCAGTACCTTCAATCCACCGATTGCTACATTTCATCGATTTCATTGTTTTCGTAATATCCGCTGCGTCAACATGATTATCACATATGTAAAGAACTAATAAAACATACCTCCAGACATCTTTTATACGAATCAGCAATGGATGTTGTCGAATGCTATTTCAATTGAGAAAGGAAATGGTTTATCTCTCTTTTCATATATATTTCTTTATGTGTTTTCTATATCCTTTGTGATGGGCAAAGGTTAATATTTATAGGTAGAGAGAGGACCAAATTTCCAGATTTGTAGACTTAATCTTGATCGTACATCAAGATCAAGATGAGAGAAATTAACGCTCTAGATCATAACCGTTTTATTTGTTTAGCATATTAATAGGAAAAACCTTTTAGATTTTGACCACATAATGAGGAAGGAAACGTTTGAGGAAGGAAACGGTCTATTAATGTACCACATAATAAGGAAGGAAACAGTCCATTAATGTTTTCGCATTAATTTCCTTACAAAACGGTCAAATTTCCTTACAGTCTTTCACTTGGTCAATTGTAAAATCTACTAAAGTTTTCGTATTAAGGTCATATGGCGCGCATGATATGCTAAATTTTTCTTTAGTCGGTTATCATAAGTGTCTTGGCTAATCTAGTGGTCAATGGAAGTCATGACGTGTACACGTTATTTTGCAACATGCTTACTTCCATGTACTATGACATTGACAACTTTCATAACTAGACCGTAGATGAGCATAACTTAATGGTCACATATGTCTTGAAGCAAAAAACTATTTCTGCTATCATTTATCTAAATATAAATGTGTACACATTATAAAACAGAAATAAAAGATGTCCAAATTATTAAGAGCTCAATAATTGTTATGTCTGGATAAGTACAAAATAAATGGCATAATAAGAAGATAATTAGGAACTATCTGCAAGACCCATGCTATCAGTATGTCTCTGAAAGGTCTTTGGAGGTAGTCCTTTCGTGAATATGTCTACCACTTGTAAGTCTGTACTTATTGATTCAACAATAATTTTCTTTAGTTTAACATCTTGCTTCAGTAGTAGGTATTTAAGGTCCATGTGTTTGGAACCTTTGGTTATCCTATCATGCTTGGAGAAAAAGGTTGCAGCTTCATTGTCATAGTAGACAGTTAGTGGCTTAGAGATAAAACTTAAAGTGCCAAATTATGAGACAAAATTACGCAGCCATGTTCCCTGAATTGAAGCCTCATAACATGCTACGTATTCAGCCATCATGGTGGATCTGAAAAGCATCTCAGATTTTTGGCTTCTCCATGATATTGCACCTCCACATAAGAGGTACACATAGCCAAGAGTGCAGATCCTAGTGTCAGGACATCCAGCAAGGTCTGAATCAGAATAACCAGTTACCTGTAGGTAACTTGATTTTCTATAGCCGAGCATGTAATTCCTTGTTCCCTTTAGGTATCTTAGTACCTTCTTTGCAGCTTTCCAATGAGCGATTCCTGGGTTACTTTGAAATCTACCCAGCATACCAACTGCATGACTGATATCAGGTCTTGTACAGACTTGTGAATACATCAAACTCTCTACAAGAGATGCATAAGGTTATTTGGTCATTTCTTCTCGTTCCATAGGAGTCTTTGGGCACTGCTCAAGAACAAGTTTGTCTCCTTTCTGCAGTGGGACATGACTAGAGGAATAATTCGTCATGCCAAATCTCTCAAGAATTTTGTCAATATATGCTTTTTGAGACAATCCTAGAATTCCTTGTGATCTATCACGGAATATTTCTATTCCTATCACATAGGATACCTCACCCATATCTTTCATTTCAAAGTTCGCTGAGAGATAATCCTTAGTTTCACGTAATAAACCAAGGTCGCTGCTAGCTAATAATATGTCATCAACATACAGAATCAAAAATATGAACTTGCTCCCACTGAACTTGAGGTATATACAAGGGTCAACTATGTTTTCTGTGAAATCGAAAGCGGTAATGATTTCATGAAACTTTAGATACCATTGTCTAGAAGCCTGTTTCAGTCCATATATTGATTTCTTAAGTTTGCAGAGCATGTCTTCCTGTCCTTCAATTATGAAGCCTTCAGGTTGACACATGTAGACTTCTTCTTCCAAGTCTCCATTTAGAAAGGTTGTTTTCACATCCATTTAATGTAACTCGATATCATAATGAGCTACTAATGCCATGATAATTCTAAGAGAATCTTTCTTGGAAACAGGAGCAAAAGTTTCATTATAGTCAATGCCATCTTTCTGATTAAAACCTTTGAAAACAAGTCTAGCTTTATATCGTTCAATTTTATCATTGCAGTCACGTTTGGTCTTGAAAACCCACTTACAACCGACTGTTTTATGTCCTTGCGGTAATTGAACGATTTCCCAAACTTGATTATTATCCATAGATTTCAGTTCATCTTTTATGGCATCAATCCATTTAATAGAATTAACATCCTTAATTGCTTGTGAATAAGAAATTGGGTCCGTAGTTCCTTCAGATTCTATTAGATAAAGCATGTAATCATCAGGAATAGCTGATCTTCTTTGTCTTTGAGATCATCTTAATGCTAGTTTCTGTGGTACTTCATCAACATTATGATTGGTGATAATTTCATTATGGAGTTGATGATCATTTATTGGGTTTTTCTCATTGTGAACATGTTCAACAATAGGATGATTCCCAATATTTTTTCAAAATAGAGGGTAAGATAATGGGTACCCTTATTTCATGAATGACCACTTCTTGTTGTTTTGTACTCCCACCGGTTTCACCATTCTCATAGACATCATGCTGAGCCTATTAGATCGTTCCCCAATCATTATGGAGTTTGTTTTCCTCAGGCGTACTTGTGTCAGTAAGTGGGGCTGACTTTTCCTTAAGGAGAGCCATGTCCAGTTCAAGTACGCCTAAAGAAAACTCAACTTTCTCTTTCCATTCTGAGTGGTTGGTTCCATTGAGTTTGATGATAGACAAAGCGTACGAATTAAGGTTTGAGGGCATTGCAACTGCAGGTATAGAAGAAATGTAGGCTTCTTTATTAGAATAAAACACATGTCATAATAAGAGGTTAGGTTTAGCGCCTCCTGTGGGTAGGCAGTAGAACCATACTCATGAAAGAATGATAAACATTAATGTTTCATGCGTTATTGTGTAAGCAGCAGCCGCTTGTGGACGGAACTGCATGCATCGGACCAGAGGAAACAAGGAATTTAAGCACGGAAGCGTAAAATAAAACAAGAGAGAAAAGAGATAAACATTAATGTTGTTTTTTTTGCATAAACATTTGTCATTCTTTCAAGTAATCCACAGCAAGGATAATAAATGTCTAGTAACTCCAAGTAAATTCCATACATGAATTTAACATATAAATAATTATTTTGCAAATCATATATAGACAATTATCTTGCAAGTTTCAGATCATGAATTTAATGTCAAACTAGAAAACAACTATTTTCAATATGTATACTTTCTGAAAAGTATTCGCATACAATAAGTTGTTCCATATTATACAGTAGGTCAAATATTAAAGTAGAAAAAATCAACTTTTGCGGAAATATAAACTTTCCAGATCCAAATCTAAGAATACAGTAAATAGAACAATATTGATAATCATGATTACTGTAGCAACTTAAATAATATGAATATTAAACTTGAATCATATTAACACTAATAATCATTATCATCATCATAGTAAAATTACAAACATCATATCATATATCTATGGTAGTTTCGTTTTATATATTGATGGATAATCATGAATTCTAAAACCATGCTCTGATACCACATGTAATCTATATCTTGCGAATAACATAAACCCTAAGATCTAGAATTATAGGATTATCACATATGTAAAGAATTAATAAAACATACCTCCAGACATCTTTTATACGAATCAGCAATGAATGTTGTCGAATGCTGTTACAATTTAGAAAGGAAATTGTTTCTCTCTCTTTTCCTATATATTTCTTTATGTGTTTTCTATATCCTTTGTGATGGGCAAAGGTTAATATTTATAGGTAGAGAGAGGACCAAATTTCCAGATTTGTAGACTTAATCTTGATCGTCCATCAATATCAAGATGAGAGAAATTAACGCTCTAGATCATAACCGTTTTATTTGTTTACCATATTAATAGGAAAAACCTTTTACATTCTATTGACCACATAATGAGGAAAGAAACGTTTGAGGAAGGAAACAGTCCATTAATGTACCACATAATGAGGAAGTAAACGGTCCATTAATATTTTCGCATTAATTTCCTTACAAAACGGTCAAATTTCCTTACAATACCTCCTGCATCATAGACTTGAAAATGGATCGGTATTTATTAAGTGGAAGAATTTTCCGGCAATTTATTATTAATGCATATACATATATTGAAGAAGATAGATTGTCTTGGATTTAAAGTTATCAAGGTAATTCTTAGATTTGAAGTTTATAGTGGTTTGCATGATGCAATAAATGTTGGAGACTTATTTGCCTACTATATATGAAACAAAGTTGTACTTCCTTCTTCCTTTACTAGAGGACCATGGTACATGGTCCAAAACTATCAGGATGCAATGGAAATTGGTTGATGGGCTGGTTCGCTAGATTATTTTTTAATGTTTACGTGTAGCTAGAAATGGCTAGATATTTAAAGTGCTTTGGAACAAATTCCTGATAAAGAACTGAAGGTAGACCGGATATTGTTTACTATATGTTTTGTATAAAACTCATGAAGTTGATGAAGGTTATTTTACTAAAATAAAAGCATGTTAGTTTGGTCAATTGTCTTAAAAATGTTTTTTATGTTTACGTGGTAAATATTTATGTGGTTTTTTTTCCAACACAGTAATCTTCACAATCGTATTCAGAAGAGAGGGTCGTCACATGCACGTATTTTTGTATTTATTCACAGAGATCAAAGGCCGAAGACGGTTGTAGATACTGACAGAGTTATTATTGTTGAAATTCCTGATATTATTTTCGATCCTTTTCCTATCTTTCATATTATTGATATATGATTCGTCATGGACCTTGTGGTAGTGTCAATCTTAATTGTCCATGCATGGTTGGTGGAAGTTGTTTGAAGCATTACCCAAAAAATTTGTCGTTAAGAGACAAGTTTTGACTGAAATGGTTTCCTTTCGTAGCATCCTAGAGATAAAGGGAGGTACACTACTGGTGACAATGATTTCCACTATATGACAATAGTTGGGTTATTTTGCATGACACCGATTTAGTTGTGAAATATCATGCTCACATTAACGTTGAAATATTCAACAGAGCATGTTCGGTTAAGTACTTTTTTTCCATATATATTAACAAAAGGTCATTGCCATGCAAGCATAGTCGTAGAATGTAGCGTGAACAATCAATAAGCATTTGTATGGGAGGTTGATGAGGTGAACAATCAATAAACATTTGTATGTATCAACATTGGAAGCAACTTGGGGGATATTTAAGTTTGATGTTCCATATCATTTACTTGTGATTGAGAAACTAATGTTCCAACTTCTTGGAGAGTAGACAATTTTTTTTGAATGATATAGATAGTTCAACTCATGTTCAAAGAAGACCTAATATAGAGAAATCAATGTTTGCTAAATGGTTGGAAACAAATAGGTTGTGTAAAGGTGCTAATGAGCTTTCACATCTTGACGTTCCTACAAAGTGGGTGTGGGATAAATCTAAAAAGGAGTGGAAAGTAAGGAAGAATGGAAACGAATAGGTTGTGTAAAGGAAAAATGGTCACCATGTCTGAGCAAAATATGTCTTTGACGTTGTTTGTAATGACGTTCATAGATTAAAAGTAGGTTTTTCTTTGTTTATGGTAGTGGCGGCATAGGTAAAACCTTATTGTGAAAGACTATAATAACATATTTGAGAGCAGAAGGCGGAATTATACTAGTAATTGCATCTTCTAGCATTGCATCATTGATCCTTCTTGGTGGTAGGATTGCACACTCTGAATAAGTTCCTATCAATCTAGATACCACCACATGCGATATTTCCAAGCAATCATCTCTTATTGTTGACCTTCTTTGCAATGTTGAGCTAATAACATGGGATGAAGCAACTGTGATACACCAAAGTGCATTGGGAGCATTTGAACAAAGACTAAAAGATATTGTATATGTGTATCGAATCTGCTACCACTGAATGAACCTTTGGTGGTTAAATTTGATTATTAGGAGAAGACTTCAAGAAAAAACTACCTGTTTTTCCAAAAGGATCAAGGCAAATGACTGTATGTTTTGCTATCAATCAATCTACACTGTGGAGTCAGTGCAAAGTGTTTACCGTAACACCCCGCAGAATTAACTAGCAATTTAGTAAAAGAATTTAATTTAATTATTACAAGGATAAAAATGGAATTTTTACTTACATTCGCATTTGGCAACGAAACTTGCATCGCTGCATTCATAGTTATTTTCTGGATAATTTTCGTATATAATGTTTTGAACTCGAAGCTAGTGTAAAAAAGTTAATAATGTTTGAAAATTTAGAATCGAAATTAACTAAATAATTATTTAAGGAAAGAAATATTTAAATAAACAAGCCCCATGGGTCGACACCATTGGTTTGACCGATCGACTCCTAGCAATCGACCGCTCCAAACCAAGCGGTCAAATGGTCATCGCTTTTAGACTAGGGTTTGGGTTGGCTGAACGGCTCGAATTTGATAGTTTCTAATCGAATGGTTCTAATTGCTTCCTACCCCTATAAATAGAATCCTAAGCTGCTATCAAAATCGTAATTAAACCAGATCATAACAAAACTCATCTCTCTAAATATGGACCCTCTTTCTCCTCAAATAAAAAATTCTTCAAAACAAAAAATAACATTAAATACAAGAGATTGAAGACGGAGAAATCGAATTAAATCGAAGGGAGTTCTACACCTAACTGAGGTGATCCCTACATATTGAAAAGTGGGAAAGATAATAAAAGGAGAGCGGGTTCATAATTAATATGAGGATTTTCATATAATTGATTTTTTTTATATCCTATTTGATCATCTAGAGTTGTTTAATTTGATGCTTATCTAATAACTAGTGGATTGGGAATTTGATAATAATTTAACACATATGAATTAGGTCTCTTTCTATCCAATTAATTATGGTGAAAGTAAATCTGTTGGATAAAAATTGATTTAGGTTGATTACACACTTTTTGTTAAACTAACATGAATAGATATAACCCTGTTGCTCTAAATCTAAGTTAAGTTGATTCACTGATATTGTATATGAAATCGAATATGAAATTTTGGCAGTTATAATCATAGATTTACAAAATTAGGGTTTACTATAATGGATAATTTTTAATTATTCTGCAATAATAATTGAGAATGACGATTAGAAAAAATGATAATTACAGGAATCAAACTCCTACTCTTCGACAGCAAACAGTCAACCACTCCGGTGACCAGTGGTCAATCAGTTAACGAATTCTAGGCATGATCTGAATCTTGGCCTAAGGCTCAAGTTATAAGTTTATTTGTATATATTATATATATGTGGATGTTAGGATAATTAGGGAAATTAGCTCCCAAGGTCTATGACCCTTGGACTTGCGGGACTGAATAGATTTGTACAGGGAAATGAGGACTGGACAATATCTATTTGGCATAGTTAATATTCGACTAGGGTGATTCTATCGCAAATTTGCACTTACATGGGGTTCTATAGTGTATGCACACACTAAGAATGATGCCAAGAAAAGTGTAGGGTCCGACATTAATAGGAGTTCCTTGGTATACATGGTCGCACGCACGTGATACTGCGTTGTTGATGGATCGCGGCACGATGCGATAAAAGGCGCTACGTTAGTATTGAGAAGTGGACAAGGGGGCATTGACCTTAAGAAGTCTTTGACACGAGTTGGCATTACAGGCTCCCCCTCAATGCGTAAATATGATACGTAGTCATAATTTGGGAATGCTCCCGCGATCGATATTTAGGTGATCCTATATTAGAATAGATCAAGTAGCTATTAGCTGATTCATGGTTATTTTGAGGATTCGAATAGTTGTTCGATTCTAAGTATGAGCCTTTTCAAAATTTTGGTATAGATCCATTTAGGAAGATATCCCTTATGTAAACGTAACTACTTTAGTAAATATTACACAAAAAAGTAGAATATCTAGGTTCGCATAGAGTATTAATAAAGTTAATTGCATGTGATCAGCATGTATAATGATCTAACTCGTTCACCGAATTTTTGTTTGACCCAATCCTTCCCTTTCATTTTCTCCTCACCACAAAAGGATAGGGTAGCAATTGATTTAACATGATATGTGGAAAAAGGAGCTAAGCACCGAAGTTCCATTATTCTTCGGTGTTTCTACATAGTTAACTATTGTGTCAAATGTCTACAAGACTTTATATTGTATTTTGGAAACATTGTATTTGAATTTATGTTTTTGGAGACTATTTTTCTAAAATGTTTATTTTTAGCACTTTTATTTTAATTGCTTCCACTGTGAGATTTGAACATGTAGATGTTTTAGATATTACTTTAGTCTTTGTAATGTTTTAAAAACCAACAATTCATACTTCTTGACACGATGCAAGACCGAAAGTCTCCCTAGGCTTTGGTTTTGGTGTATGTGGAGATGTAGGTTGTTACATGTGGTATCAGATCTTAAGTTTTGGGTTTCTTTGGGATTATGTACATATTGAGAAAACCATACTTATATATTTTGTAAAGGTTTTTCAACTAGTTTTTCCGAAGGGTTTCAAATGTGTGTATATACATATAAAGTTTTTCAAAGGTTTTGCACATATAAAAGTATAACATGGAAAACATATTCGCTCTATTCTTATTCAATACCATATGCGGGAAAGTTGCTACTAATTTCTATTCACAAATAGTGGGAATGAATTTTTTTGCTAGGGATGGCTCAAAGGAGGCGGTAAAGGTTTCGAGCATGAACATCCCTATATCGTTCCATCGGTATCTACAAGCAAAGGGAACAACCGAGCCTTACTCAATGGAGGAAGCATATAATATGTATATTTACTAATACACAACACTCTATACATTTTGACTTGTATGGTCTCCCATATGAAAGCAAACAATTGTGAACTAAAGTAAGTGTTAAGATTATGACAGTTGAGATGAAAAATAAACGCTTTACATTTATTATGATTTACTTCATAAAGGAATGCTAGTGAGTTTTCTTATAACAACTAGCAGTAGCAAGTAAATTATGGATTTAAGGGTGAGTAGAAAAAGATTAGTACCATTAGACCTTATAATAAAAATGTGACGTGATTAGGCATAAAGAGAGTATGAAAGAAAGGCTTCACAAACTTAGAACAAATCTCCGCAGTTAAAATGGAAATCCTATTCTTATATCGGTAGTAGTTCCAAAGACCCAATTGATCTAAATTTATAGCTAGAATGTTTCTGTATTGGAGTTGGACACTGTGTCGAAAAATAAACTTGAATTAACCATCTTTAAAGAAGAGGGACGGAAATCCTATAAGCATTATTAGGTGCAATTGGGTTTGTGTAAATTTTGTTGCTTTTTCCTACTTCGGTAAGTAATAAATTAGTGCAAATGTTTTCTAAAAGAATGTCTAATATTTTTTAAGAAAAATAAGTTGGGTCCATGGTTTTCTATGAAATGATCGGACAAACTTTGCGAAATTTATAAAAAAAGAAGAACAAAAGGACTTAAAAAAACAGTTTTTAATAACTACTTTAAAGCTTTTGTTTTTTAGGCATATGAATGCACATACCCTCCATATGTGTTTTTCTTTTGATGATGAAACTTTTGAAGGAAAATTAAGAAGTATGTGGAACCCAACTTTTGAATCTCTTTAATAAATAAGAAAGGGTCAGTGCTTGAAAATGTCTTTTATAAATGTTCTGTCATACTTTAAAATAATAATAATAATAATAAGAAAAAAAATAAAAGTACCACATTTCCCTTTAAAAATACACTTTTGTGAAAATTTCTTATATATAAACGAAAATTTTAGAAAGATATGTTTGTATGTCCATTTTCCTAAGTCAAGCTGCACCGTTTTGGGATAAAATTTGAATTGAAGAAAAATGTCATGATTTTTGTCAAAAGGAAACAGTTGTTAAAATTAATGAAGGATTTTACGGTTTCAGAAACTTACTATTTTTTTGGAAATGATGTTAAAACCAAGGGTTTTTTATTTAAAAAGGTAAAATGAAACTATCGCGATTATCACTTAACCTTAAAAGAAAAAAATTAAATTGGAGTTAGATAAATAGGATTACACTGCCTACTAGGACTAAATTGACTACAGAGTTTAGAAGCATTGAAATGTTTAAGGCAGAGATAGGAAGTAAAATGGAGATTTAGAGACCTTTTCAATCAAATTTTGAATTTAAAGGGTAGAGTACTAGACCAAACTTCCTGTAACAGTGAAGTGAGAACACCACTTTATGTCTTTTAACCCAAGTATGGTTTGAATTGTAGAAACTTTGCATAAGAAAGTTTGGAAAGTATGATTTGGGTAAAACATATTTCAGAATAAAGAAAGAGTAAGCTAAGATATTTTATTGCATCAATGAATGCTTTAGATGCAAGAAGTTTTTTGGTTTGGATGGCGGTTATAAGAAGACTTTAGTTTTTCATAGAACTTGGAATGTGAACGTACTTTTAGTTAGCTAAAGGAATGGTTGATAGTACACCTATTTTAGTACTCCTTGATGGTTCGAAGGCGTTTGTATATAGCAATGCTTGTGGTATAGTATGGGATGCTGTTTTGATGCATGAGGGAAGAGTTATTTGTTATAATAGTCGATAGAGTTAGGGGTATGCCATAGAGGAAATTATGTAATTTGTTACGTTTATCTAACTCGATAACCAATATTTTTTGAAAGAAAAGTATTTTTTCTATTATGTACTTGATATAATGTGTTATATTGATTAATTAATTTAATAAATATTATATTTAATAGAAAACCCATAAATGGTATGTTTTGTGATAGTAGTTACAAAGTGCTATAAACGTGAGTAGTTTATCATAATATAAATAAATATATCATTTTAAATATTCCTAGTCAAAATGCATCGAGACTAGATAGCGATACATCCGTTGAGACTCGAGTATACGGCGCTCTATTAATGTTAGATAGTGTATTACACATAGCTGTTGGGGGCACCATGCGGTTAGGTACTAATACTTATTGGATAACTATGGAATGAATTACTCGATAATTTTCTATTGGTTAATATAACTAAGGTCAAACAGAAAATATAAATATGACTAATTTACGTAGTTGCCTTGAATTGAGAATATTGTCGATCTTTAATACGAAAGCTCCACTTTGATTGTATTCAAATCATGGTATGACGTCCATCGAGTGACTATAGTTAGGTTGAATGGAAGTATTGGAAGTAAAGCACTATTCAAGAGAGGAATTATCTCCTCGGTTGTATGGGGTTAGTATCACGGTCAACTCAAAGTCAAAGTCTCTAACTAAGCATTTCGGTTAATAATAATTGTTATTATTGAACAAGGACTTTGTGTTTGGACTATAGAGTTGAATATTAACGATATTGGAATTTTTACTATTACGAAATTCCTTAAGTTCAAAGTGTATAGTTTTGACAAAGAGAATTGGTGTCAATAAAAGTCACAACTAGGCAACGATTAATTAAAGTAAAATTATATTGTACCGAAACCAAGTGATAAATTTAGCTAAAATATCACACCACCAGCTAAGTAACGTATGAACATTAATATTCGAATAATTCAATATTAATTGCTGACCAGATTTACACCTGACGGGTCGTACAGCCGAAACGATGAATTCTCCTTTGACCAAACGATTTAATTAATTTATAATTATTATAAATGAATTAAATTAATTAATATTTATGAAATATTAATTATAGAATTTGATTATAATTTGATGAATAAATATTATTAAATATATTTGTAATAGTTATAAATATATCAATCGATATACGATATCGATAAGCGAATAAAATTGATTTAATTGCATAGTACTCTATTTTGGCTTAAAATGGGATTTAGGCCCATCATAAGGCTAGAAATTTTGATAGCAATGAGGGTACAGGAGGCTCAAATTTTTGGAAAAGAGAGACTTAGTTTTTGTTGGCTAGGATTAAAAGAGAATGGGTATGAGATGAGATCCATACTTCTTTCCTTTCTACTCACCGTATAAGCATCTCTAACCTAATTCGATTAAGAACTTTTGGTACCTCCACTTCTGTGTTTGCTGATGAAATTCCTAGCAGGCTCTCTCCATCTCATTAAGTTAAAATCAAGTTAATTTGATAATTATCGAATAGCTGGTGGTCAACGGTTCAAAAACTAGCTCTCTGTTGAATCGAAAATAGTTTCAAGTGGCAAAAATCATATTTTCAAGGTGTATCTCAAGGCATTTGAATTGAGGTACATTTGTAATCAAAATATAATTTTTAATTCTCAACTATAAGATTTTATTGTATATGTATATATCATATATGTTGTTTATAAGATGATGATTATGATATGTAAGCAATATTGTCATAAAGTTATTTGGTGTAGATATATTTGTATATATGTTAACTAGGCTTCAACCCAGTAGAATTCAATAGGAGTTAGAACATCTAGGCCAAAAAAAACTTAAGAATCAACGAAAAGGATCAATAGAATAGGCCAATAAGGACTCTAGAAGAAATACACAAAAATTTAATGATGGGATGGATCGCTAATGATCCATCATCTATGGATCATTAGCATTCCATAAGGACTCCTCATGTGTCATTTAAACCTCTTGCATCGTGAGTCAATATCTTTTGTAGAGGTGCATACCAAGTTTCATAGCCTTTAAAGCAACCTAATATGAGAAGCAAAGACCTATCTAATTTCAATCATATCTCAATCCAACCTGTACATGAATCGTCATCGAAACAAGGCAATTAGCTATGAAATTACATGGAAAGCAACCACATAAGGCAAGGAATGTAATCCAAAGGAAACGATCCAAAAATACCTTAAGTACACGGATCGCTAGCAATCCATGCCCCATGGATCGCTAATGATCCATCAGGTTAAGTTGTATCGTAATGAAATTATCGAAGCATCTTCGTATCATCGAGTGTAGACGTTTCGAAAAGCGGCCTAGCCCAATAGATCTCCAACCTCTATAAATACAATTATACTTGCAACATAAACCGAATCTGGGGAACTAGCTGCTGGAACTTTGCAGAGATTATTCTTCACTCTTCTTTACCCACACAATAGTCATCTAGGGGTTCATTGTGATTCTCCAATGAACTCTTGTACTTGTGACTTGATCTAACTTGAAAGATTTAATCATATTGTAATCCATTTAATTTGTAACAGTAGTCAGTGAATAGAAAGTTATAAAGTAACATAGGCTTCATTAACAGTCGACCACTATAAAAATCTTCTTGTCTTTTTACTATTTCTACTCATTTATATTTATTTTCTATATTACTGCCCTATAAGAACAGAGCTGGTGCTTTTACACTCAATCCAAGGTGTTGATCCATTTTTTGGGTTATATATATATATATATATATATATATATAATATACATTAGGTAAGTATGGCTTTGAGTATAAAATATAATTTTTATATATTATTAAATTACATATATATATAGTTTATAATTAATTACAACTTCATACTTTAACTAAAAATAATCATATAAGTTTATATGTAAAGAATTAAAGCTATGATATTTTTTGGTAATGGCAAACTATTTTTTAAAAGTATTTTATTATTATTTAATATTATTTAAATCAAATTTACACATAGATAAATTATATTAATTCAAATAATTTATGAAAATTATATTTTTATATTTTATAAAATATTATTAAGAGTAAATAAGCTTTTGGAGAAAGTTTAAAAACTTTTCCTGCTTTTTAAATTAATATTCAATTGGCATAAAATGGAAAAATCATTTGAATACTATTTCAAACCGAAAATATATCTTTCAAAGCATAAAATAACATTTAGGATTTACAGGAAATTAAAATGAGATGTTGGAGCATAAGCTATGTCGATGGCGGTTTTCAAGTACCACTATCCTCGAACCGTGGTTTTTCAATCATCCCAACCACGTTTCAATTTTACAGAAGCTCATGATGAAAAAAGGCTATGTACTAGATTTGCTTATGGTTGAAGATTCTTCCATGGTCTCCAGAACTACAGTTGCTCGTATTTAGTTTGTGACACTCTTGACTCGGAATTAGGATGAGATGATCAAAGTTGTACGTCTTTCAAAGTTGTACAATGCAGTTGGTGGCTGTTCGCAAAGACAATAACAGGTTAAGTGTTTGGATCTTCGTTTAGGTCGAACATTGCTAGCCTCGCCCATTATTGGCCAATGGAGGTAGGTTAAATATTTCCATGTACCCTTTTTATTCATGAATATATTGAAGAATATGTTGGTTTTTAATATGCATGGCATCATGTTTCCTTTTAGATAGAAATGAGTTCCGCTTAAATGATATAATGTGTTATTATCTCAAGCAAAGCAGGTCAAATATAACAGACCAAAGCAAGCTGACATATGTGGCCCAATAATCAATATCAAATATACTGCTTTGTGCATTAGATATAGTCGAGCATTGTAAATGTATCCGCATCAATTTTTTTGCATCAATACAACTTCTTTATTTCCTTTATTTCTCAAACATCAAACTGTATCAAATCTCATAGCGAAAGGACAAACAATCTGATTAAGTATTGAATAAAATCAAGGAATCTCTATTAAAACGGAGATAGAAAATCCAAGATATCGTTAGAGATTATATCATCATTCGATATTGTAATGAACCAGAATTTTGGTTATTTGAAATTAGAATATTTAATTGATTTTAAATATTTAAACTTAATTTTTATAGATTTGATAACCTGAATTTCAAATATAATGATTTATTGGATAATGTAATTATTGAATTAAATAGTTGAAATCATTTAAACAATTTAAATCTTGGAATTTTATTTGGATAAAAATGATTTAAAGGCTCATTTAATTTCTTTTAATAAAAATGAAGATAATTAAATTTTTAAAATTGATTTAAGAGTGATCTACTCGATTTTGAAAATACTCGTTTTAATTAATATATAAAAATAGCCTTCCAGGCCTAATCTCGGATTTTGACGAAACCAGTGTCATTAGATCTGTAATAGCGTATTATTATTTGATTTCAAATTCTGCAGCATTTGGAGTTATCGTTTGGTCGTACGGGATAGAAATGCTTTCAAATTTATATGGAAAAATTTATATAATAATTGGTTCAAAAAGCTACCTTCTTTATACGACCGAATTGGGACTCGAAACTTGTTCCAGTGCGTTCGAAAAAGGTATATAACATTAGGAACGCCAGACGGCATGCCTCGATCAAGATTCAAAATAAATATCTAGATATTTGGAATTATATATATATATATTTATATATATACACACACACGTTTCACTTCAGCCACCAAAACTTACCCTCAGCTCTCTTCAGCCACCCTAACCTAACCTACGTTCGTACCTACCCTTTTATTCTTTAAAATCGCTTCCCTCTTTATTTTAAAAAGCACAAAAGAAATAAAATCATAGAAAACGAACGTAAATTCCTCCACAAATCCTACGGCCTTGGACGACTTGGACCACTACAATCAATTTCAGGCCAAGGCTCCAACTAATGGTATGATCACGACAGCAAAAGGAGGTTAATCAACGGTGTAGCTTTGATGGATCGAAGCGAGGCGGCGATAGGAGGATGACGAACGGTGATTGGTTTTCTCGTCGATTTCGGCGTTTTAGAGGGTTTCGGGGAGAAGCTTCCAACTGACGGAATGTAGGGGAGGGGCAGGCCTAGCTTCGGCCAAAATTTGGTGGCACGAAAATGGTTGTGGCGGTCGAAATTATGATTTGAACGGAAATGTTTTCATGGGTTTTGGGCGGTGTAGGTGATGAGCTGGGTGATCGCGAGGGTGGTAGCAGGTGGATTGGAGAATGGTCGACGTTGGCGAAGTCGAGGCGACGTGGTTTGGCTTCTGGCGGCAGGGAAGGGCAGAGTTTGATGTGTAGGGCGTTCGTTCATGGTCAAGATTTGAGGGGGGGGAAGAAGTTTTTAGCGTCTGATAAAATTTTAAATGGTAATTAGTTTTTTTAAATATGTTGTTAAGAAAATGTTATATTATTTAAACCATATAATTTTGAAAATATAATAACTTACTCATTTATGGTCAGATTCGATCAAAACGAGTTACCTTAGGATCGTATCGTCAAACAATAAGATATGAAATTGGATTGGATGCATTTCGAGCTTGCAGAATTTTTTGCTATAGTCGAACATCGTTCGACTATAGACCTACCAAAACGCGAAAGCAACTATTAAAAATCAAGTTGAGTAAATCTGACTCATTTTGAATTACTGGTTATAATTTAAAATGTTAAATTATTTATTGAATGATTGGTTGAATTGATCTATTACTATCAGTTGAATATTATATTATATATAGTAGTATATATATTAGTAGTTCGACATATTTCCTACCGTTGGAGCGGTTGAGACATTATGCGCCCCGCATAATAGCGGATGACCATTTATTACCACGATATTCTGCCACAAAGCGAGATTGGTATTTTATGTTATATAACATCTATGGATGCAGAGAAACAGGTTGGAGGGATCCAACTGGATTCCTCAAGTATATTGATTGTTTTTCATGTATAGTGATATACGATGTGACTTGATAATCTATTATGGACTTTTATACGATTTGATACATTGGATGTTATAGTAGCACGGGTCCTAATTATGGTATTTTAAATGCCATCAAAAATATTTTTGAATTTAAAAGGGAATTTAAAGGCGATTTGGAATTGAAGTTTTTTATATTGAATTTTGGATTATTTAAAAAGAATTTGATTTAGATAAAACAAATGATTTGACTTTGGGATTTGTACTTACCTATTTCGGAAGATATTTTAAGTAGAGATTTTAAAATAATTTATATAAGGAAATTTGAAAAATGGATTTAAAGTGGTATTTTTGAAATATGGAAAAAGACTCGAAATCGATATTTAAAATAGGTTTGAAAAAATAAAAAGGATTGGTGAAGGAATGGGTTTATAAATGAAATCTTATAAATGAGATTATTTTATAAACAAGTGAAACTAGAAATGAGTTTATAAAATCTATAATTGATGGTATAAATGAAGTGAAGTGATTATCACTTGTCGAATTGAGAATATAAATTCACAAGTATGAGTTAATATCGAGTTATGGAAATTGATTTAGAAAGAGATGGTGAATCTTGTTTGGAATTTGGGAATAGTTATGAAATTGGAAATATAAATCGATTTGTGATGAATTGAGAGAGATTAATAAATATAAAATGGTTATATTGGATTTTAAAAATATACTTTTATCAAAAAGTGAAGTTTGTTTTAAAAATGGATTTTTATTTATTAAACTATGTGGTTTTTAAAACTATTAACTGGATCGAAATATTTTAGAAAGTTTGTTATTTAAATATTTAAATTTGTTGAAATGAATTATAAGTTTTATAAGCAAGTTTTGTAAATCGATTAGAAATTTTATAAATAAATTAGAATTAGTTATTAACATTTATTTTAAAAGTGCTTGATATTTAAAATAATTATTTAACCATATCTTTGAAAATTATTATTATTATGTATATATTTTAAAGGTAAGTAATTGGAATTTATTTATAGATACTCTCGAGATTGTAATCCAAGTTTATTAAACAGATGTGATCGTATAAGTGAAGTGTTGTAATGTGATTTCTAGAAATTTAGGGAATTTTCAAAATGGTTAGACTCGGGAACTTCGAAAATGAATCTGATTTCATTAAAAGAGTTATAAATTGTTATTTGATTATAAATAAGTACAATTGATAATTTTTGAAAATTGTAAAAGGAAATTAAAGAAATTCAGGAGATTTATGAGTTAGGTACGGAATATTCTCTAAGTATGGATATTAGAAACTATTTTGGGACATAAACTTATAATATTTTTCTAACTATTGAAATTAAAGGTTTTGTAGATATTTAAGCGATGAAATTATTCATATAGTAATTTTTCTCTAAGTAATGAAGTATAAGTTGGATTTGGAAATATTCCTATGTGTTGCTATGGTTTGGAAATATCTTATTTTGGATATAAGAATTTGAAATTATTTTCAAATATTAAAATATTGAATGAGATTCAAATATATATGTTTATAAAGATATTTCGAAATAAATGTTTTGGAGGAATTATAATATAGGCCTAGTGACTGCTTATGTGTGTAATTTGATAATTAAATAACTAGCTATCAAATATGGCCAAACTTGTTGATCATTTCAAAGAAACCGGGATCAGATTTGATTATCCGAAAACCACTTCGATCTGATTTGAGCGTTGCGAATTGTGATATCATGAAGATATGAAGATGGTGATTTTGGAATTTTGGTTTGTTCAAACCCAGAACAACTTGTATGGACGAATTATCATTGCATTGTTGGCTGGAAGGCAGTGTCAGCATTCTAAGTGAAATTGCTATTCAAAAAGATAAAACGTAGCCTCAAGCCTCATCAGTCGGAAAATGGATAAAAC
The DNA here is from genome assembly GCA_030765085.1 of Allium cepa. Classification (NCBI taxonomy): domain Eukaryota; kingdom Viridiplantae; phylum Streptophyta; class Magnoliopsida; order Asparagales; family Amaryllidaceae; genus Allium; species Allium cepa. Next base: position 327,545,561 of record CM060932.1, read on the forward strand.
AGGGCATGTAGTAGGGCTAAGTGGTCGCTTCTATTAGGGTATGTCATTATCTTTCTAGATGCCCTATATCAACATGTTTATGAACTTGGTTGTGCAAGAGAGATTTCGATTAAGGTCGGAAGATCAGGACGATGACATATTCAGCACTAGTAGTCAAGTGCTAGGCCGGTTCTGTGTGGCAGGGTACAAGATGATCTTGTCAGTTCGGGTTAGACCGAGTATTAAAGATTTAAATTAGGATGTTATGGAGCTAAGGAGACGAGCTGGATGACAGGGACGTATTCCCATACTTGTTTATTTTATGCTGTGTGTGTTAAGTTGTATATTTAGTGCTTGTGAAGACAACTTATTATTACTGCCCAAACTGTTAAGTGACTGTTGTACTCTGATTGATGTTGTACATATATATTATATATATTATTACAGTTTGTTTTTACGAAAGACTTGTGATATGTTATAGATTATCCGTTCTGCTCTGAGATTCTTTGTTATTTAGTTTTCTCTTATCTTTCCTCTTTTTCTTCACCCTAACAATCCACTTTTTTTTCAATTTGAGTTGACATGTGCGCTTATTTGTCAGCTTAGAATGTACAGAAAAGTGGGTCGTTACAACGTGGTATCAAAGCTGAAGGTTAAGCGAGAACCTTGGCTTTGGTTGGGTAACTCATTAGAGATAGAGTCAATAGCACCCTAGAATTATTTTGAGTGTATCAATAGATATGAGCACGTGTTTGTTAGTGAATATAATTTTTTTATTGTGTTGGTTGATTTATTAAGTGGTTTATGGATTCTAGTCAACACGATTAATTAACATTATTGATAGGAATCTCTAAACACTTGGACCGATCAATTCAACATAATATTATTTTGAAATTGGGTAAATGAAATAATTGTACCTGGATTATATCTTATACATAAAGAAATAATTTTTCAAAAAATATTATAATTGTATATGGCATGCTTAGGTGTTAGCGAATGATAATATTTGATTATTATCATTTGTTGATTGTTGTTTGTGATCGAATTACGGTAGATAGTATAAAGTAAACAAGGTAAGTAATAAAGGAAATATAGCCAAAATGGGATTATATAACTATATGATTTATAAAATGGAAAGGAGACAAAATTTATGAAGCACATTATAAATATAATTTGTAAGTTAAAATAGAGTATAAAAGTCGGAAATTTGGAAAATAAATTATGTTGGGTTTGAAAATGTTTTTCAAAGCTTTGGAAAATAATAATAGTATTATTTGAAAAACAATTTTTATAGATATATTTAAAAGATTTAAAAGGAATAGGAAGCACTAAACTCACTTCGGTCGTTGGAAAATAATTTCGGTGATGACCGCAACATCATGGACATTCATTTTCAAGTTTCCAATAGAAGAATTACCGCCATTGGATTTTGTTTTGGTCAAACTGGTTTTGATTTTTAAAATCCAAAGGAATGATTTGATATACCAAGGGATTTTGTGTATATATATAGATGATTTCAAAAATAGTTTGAAATAGTTTAGAACAAGGTGTTTAAACTTTGGGATTTTCATGTTTATTGAGAATATGAGAAAATAAGTTTAATAAGTGATAAAATTTGAAGATTTGCAAGTTATGATAATGCTTTAAATTGTTGAATAAAGTATATTTGGAATGGAACTATGGAATTAAACTTAACTTGAGTTAAGTATAAAGCGAATTCTGAAAATTTATCCTAACTTTGGCTGGATGAAGTAATTGTTGGAAATGGAATTCATTGAAATTTGAAATAAATTAATGAAGTGAACTAATTGAATTAATTAGTTAATTGAAAATGGTTTGGATGGTGAATGGATAAAATTGAATGTTGAAATTGGAAATTGAAATTGAAATTGATTACAAATGGATATAAACTTAAGTGGTGAAGTGGTAATAAACATAAGAACTTTTGCATAAAATGTTTGTAATTGACTTAAGAAAATTTGATGAGAAACTTCTTAAGAGATAATTGGTATTGGAAAATATACTAACTAATAAGTGAATGTTAATAACTGAATGTAGATAAACTGAATGTGAATAAAGAAATGGAAAAGGTGACTGTGAATAAAAGGAATTTCGCATATCTAAGAATCAACTGAAATAAATACGTAATTTGTACTTACATTATTTTATTCGCATGATGGTTTGATCCATATTGGCATAGAATTTCAAGGTAATTCATATCGATCCGAGTTAGGATTTTTCACTCGTTTCTCGACGGCCATCCCTGGATATGGATTTTTGATTGATTCTGGAATTCTCTATCATAATATATGGCTATGCAACGAGCATGACGGTTTCTAATCAAGAAAATGGATCTAAGTCCGCACTACGGTGGTCGTGTGAACGATACTAGTTCAAAAGGGAAATCGTGTGATCGGATGAGCGATCGGATTTGATATTGTGTACGGATGATATTTGTACATCATATGGGCTTAAGTAAAACAAATGTTGGAATTGGGAAAATACAAAATAAAATAATTATTAACTGTATGATTGGATATCATTGGTAAATAAGATGCAAGTATATAAAAGCAAGAGCTAAATTGACGTCTTTGATATCATAAAAAAAATTGGTTGCCCAACAAAAAGGTACATGTTTAAATTGTTGTTGAATTTGATGGTTTTATGACTGAGCCACTTGGCTTGTTTACTTTTGTTGGTTTTGGCCCATAGTGGCGATTTGTAGTTGTTCTAATCTACCCAGGAAAATGAGATGCTGACAAAAAAATTTAAAAATTTAAAGAGTTAGAAATTTAGAAGAAAATTTTTGATGGCTAAAATTAGATTTTGAGTGATAACTAGAAATGATTGAAATAGACAATATTAGCGAGAATCTATGAATGAATTTGGGGTCTTAGTCAAGGTAATAACAAGGTTACAAAAAAGTGGTTTTGGAAAGTTAAAGGCTTAACTTTCAACTAATTTTCCTAGAAAAGAAATGGGTTTGGGCATTTTTCTTACCTTAGCAATTTCAGGGATGAAATTCATTTAAAGGGGGAAGAATGTAACGATCCATAATTTTGGTTATTTGAAATCGGAATATTTAATCGATTTTAAATATTAAAAGTTAATTTTTATAGATTTAATAATATAACGATTTATTGGATAACTTAATTGAATTAAATAATTGAAATCATTTAAATAATTTAAATCATGGATTTTTTATTTCGATAAAAATGATTAAAGGTTTATTTAATTTCTATTAATAGATATGAAGATAATAAAAAAATTAAAATTGATTTAAAAGTGATCTACGCGAATTTGAAAAAATAACTCATTTTAATTGGCATATAAAATAGCCTTTCGAGGCACAGTCTTGGATTTCGAAAAAACTAGTGTCATTATATACATAATAATGTATTATTATCGGATTTCAAATTTCGTAGCATTTGGAGTTACCGTTTGGTCATACGGGATAGAAATACATTGAAATTTATATGAAAAATTTATATAATAATCGGGTTCAAAAGTTATCTTCTCCATAAGACCGATTGAGACTCCAAACTTGTTACATTACTTTCGAAATAGGAGAATTACATTAGGGACGCCAGGCAGCATGCCTCGATCGGGGTTCGGAATAAATATCTAGACATTTTGGAATTATATACTTTTTTTTTTCATTTCACTTCAGCCACCAATCCTTACCCTTAGCCACCTTTAACCACCCTAACCTAACCTACATTCGTACCTACCCTTTTTTCTTTAAAATTGCTTCCCACTTTATTTTAAAAAGCATGAGAGAAACAAAATCATAGCAAACGAACGTAAATTCCTCCTCAAATCCTGACCACTACGATTAATTTCAGGCCGAGGCTCCAACTAATGGAATCATAGCGATAGCAAAAGGAGGTTAGTCAATGGTGGAGATTTGATGGATTGAAGCGAGGAGGCGACATGATAATGATGAAAAACGTTCGGTTCTCTCGTCAATTGCGACATTTCAAAGGGTTGTGGGGCGAAGCTTCCAGCTGATGGAATGTATGGGAGGGGAAGGCCTAGCTTCGGCCGAAATTTGGCGGTACAAAATTGCCTATGGTGGTTGAAATTTTGATTTGAACGGAAACGTTTCCATGGGTTTTGGGTGGCATAGGTGATGAGCTGGGTGGTTGCGAGGGTGGCAGCAAGGGGATTGGAGAATGGTCGAATGTCAGTGAAGTCAAGGCGATGTGTTTTGGCTTCAAGTGGTAGGGAAGTACGGAGTTTGATGGGCACGGGCACTCGTTCATGGTCGAGATTTGATGGAGGGAAGAAGATTTTAGTGGCTGATAAAATTTTAAATGGTACTTAGTCTTTTGAAGTATGTCATTAAGAAAATGTTATATTATTTAAACCATGTAATTTTTAAATTATAGTAACTTACTCGTTTAAAGTTAGATTAGAACAAAACGAGTTGCCTTAGGATCATATTGTCAAACACTACGATATGAAATTGGATTCGATGCATTTCGAGCTTGTTGAATTTTTAGCTAAAATCGAACTATAGACCAACCAGAAGTCGAAAGAAACTATTTAAAATTAAGGTGAGTAAATCTCACTCATTTTGAATTGTTGGTTATAATTTAAAATGTTAAATTATTTATTGAATGATTGGTTGAACTGATATATTATTATCAATTGAATGTTATATATATATGGTAGTATATATTTTAGTGTTTGGATATATCTCCCACCATTGGAGCGGATGAGACACTATGCGCCTCGTATAATAGCGGATGACCCTATATTACCGCGATATCCTACCTTGAAGAAGGATTGGTATTTGATGTTATATAATATTTGTGGATGCAGGGAAATAGGTTGGAGAGATCCAACTAGATTTCTCAAATATATTGATTGTTTTTCATATATAGTGATGTATGATGTGATTGGATAATCTTTTATGGATTGTTGTGTGATTTGATATATTAGACACTATAGTCTACTGGCCCTAATTTTGGTATTTTAAATACCATCAATAATATTTTTGAATTTAAAAGGGAAATTCAGAGGCGATTTGGAATTGAAAACTTTTATATTGAATTTTGGATTATTTAAAAAGAATTTGATTTGGAGAAAACAAATGATTTGATTTTGGGATTTGTACTTATCTATTTCGGAAGATATTTTAAGTAGAAATTTTAAAATAATTTATATAAGGAAATTTGAACAATGGATTTAAAGTGGTATTTTTGAAATATGGAAAAAGATTCGAAATCGATATTTAAAATAGGTTTGAGAAATAAAAAGGATTTATGAATGAACGGGTTTATAAATGAAATCTTATAAATGAGATTATTTTATAAACAAGTGAAATTAGAAATGAGTTCATAAAATCTATAAATGATGGTATAAATGAAGTGAAGTGATTATCAATTGTTGAATTGAGAATATAAATTCACTAGTATGAATTAATATCGAGTTATGGAAATCGGTTAAGAAAGAGATAGTGAATCTTGTTTGGAATTTGGGAATAGTTATGAAATTGGGAACATAAATCGATTTGTGATGAATCGAGAGAGATTAATAAATATATAATGATTATATTCGATTTTAAAAATATATTTTTATCAAGAAGTGAAGTTTGTTTTAAAAAGGGATTTTTATTTGTTAAACTATGTAGTTTTTATTAATTGGATTGAAATATTTCAGAAAGTTAGTTATTGAAATATTTAAATTTGTTGAAATGAATTATAAATTTTATAACAAAGTTTGTAAATTAATTATAAGTTTTATAAGAAAGCTGGATGACAGAGACGTATTCCCGTAATTGTTTATTTTTTTGCTGTGTGTGTTAAGCTGTATATTCAATACTTGTGAGGACAAGTTATTATCACCGTCCTAATTGTTATGTGACTATGTACTTTAATAGATGTTATGTGTGTGTGTATATATTACAGTTTGTTTTTCTGTAAAGACTTGTGATATATTATAGATTATCCGTTCCTCTATGAGATTCTTTGTTGTTTAGTTTTCTCTTATCTTCTTTCTTCTTTCTTCACCCTAACAATCCGCCTTTTTGTTCAATTTGATTTGACATGCACGAATATTTGTTAGCTTAGAATGTACAGAAAAGTGGGTTATTATATATACTCAGACAACCTGTCGGAGATAGTCTCATCATTTGGGTTTATTGGTGAATTTGCTCAAGAAAACAAGTAGCTTGCCCAAAGAAATTCAATGAATTCTTAACTGTAGTAGTTTTCTTTCATAACGATAAGAAAATTCTCAACAAGAAAACTTAGAAAATCAAAATCAGAAGTCAAGAAAGCCACAAAAGCAGAAAGAAAGTAATTGCCTCGTAAAGAACCCATTAGAACATTCTCATCACTTGGGTTTGACTACAACAAACCTAATTATACTACATTTTCAAGAAATCTTCCATCTGTTCAATTTCAAGCCTTCAAGTTTAGTAGTTCCTGCATTGATTCATCATGGATGAAGATGATGAAAAGTCAAAAACTTCTAAAAACACAAGTTTCCAGCAACAAACTACAGCAACAACCGAGAAATTGATCAATATAGTAGTTAGTCCATAGAGTCAGTTGATTATTTCTCATCTTGAAGAAGATAATTATCTTCTATGGAAACTTCAAGTTGAATTTGCCATTCAACGATATGGCTTCGAAGGCTTTGTTCTTGGCACTTTGCCCATTCCACCAAAATATATTGCTGATAAAGAAAACAAGATGATCAATAATGAAGAATATGTTAAACATTAGAGGCAAGACAATTTAATAAGCTCATGGCTGTTATCATCTATAAGCGACAATTTGTTATCTCAACTAATTCAATTAAATAATCCAATGAAATCTGGACCACAATTGGATGAGTATTCAACACATAATCTGCTACTAAAATTATGCATTATAAGAGGTAATTGCAGAATATCAAAAAAGACAATCAACCTATGAGAGAATACTTATCAAAGATCAAGGCAACGTATGACTTACTAGAGACAACATCACATAAAGTAGTTGACACTGAACAAATTTTAACCATGAGGAATAGGAAGTGGTAGTTATGTCATCAATGGAAACTTTTCCATCCATGTAGTATGTTCACTCAATGATGCTTTCACATGAAGTAAGAATTGATCACAAAAAGCCACAAGAATCAGATTTATCAATCAACTATGCAACCAAACTTTATAAACAATAATCATAACTACAATAAATCAAACCAGTCTTTTAGAGAGGTGATTACTCAAATTGATCAAGGGGCAGAGGAAGATGGAATAACAACAATAGGCCAAAGTATCAGATTTGTGAGAAAGTGGGTCATACAACAGTTAAGTGCTATTTTAGATTTAATACAAATTATGTGCCAAATTAGAATACAAATAATCAAAGAAATCCTAGTGCAAACATGGCACAAGTGCAACAAGATTCAAATGTTCAATCAGATAAGAATAGAAGTCATAACATGAATGAGATCACAAGGCTTGAACATATTCAAGATGAAAGCTGGTACCCTGATTCAAGAGCAACCAGTCACATGAAAAGCAATCTTGATAACTTATAAATCTTGGCAATAAAGAGCATAGAGGTAAACAGTCAATATGCATGGGAATTGGCGAGTCTATTAAGATTACTTATACAGGAAATGCTTATATCAAAGGTGCCAGACAATTATTTTCAAATAATCTATTAAGAGTGCCCAAGGTAAAGAAAAATCTTATTAGTGTATCATAATTTGCAAATAACAATAATGTTTATTTTGAATTTTATCCTAAATACTGCTTGTTAGAGTCATACTGACTAAAAAAACTCTTTTGCAGGGTGATGCAGTCAAAGGACTATACAGGTTCAATCTAGTTAACTGCATCAACCCTGTAAGAGGACAAAAAGACTTGTAATTTGTTTGAAATAGCTCAGACAGAAGGAAATAGGAATATATTTGATCTTTGGCACTACGAACTAGGTCATCCAAATGCAAATGTAGTAAGACAAATACTCAAGGAAAATAAAATTGATTTCGGTAATGTTTCATTGCCATATGCTTGTACTTACTGTCAAATAGGTAAAAGTCATATGTTAGCATTCAATGATTCTTAAACTGAATATACAAATCCATTAGAATTGGTTGCTACTGATCTCGTGGGTCCAGCTCCAATATGTTCTGATTATAGTTATCAATATTATATATCATTTGTTGATGCATATTCTAGGCACCACTTGGATTTATTTTCTAAAAGGAAAAACAAAAACATATAACGCTTTGATTATTTTTAATACACTAGCTTAAAAGCAAACTGGTTCTCAAGTTAAAGTTATGCAAACAGATTGTGGTACTGAATGTAAAACTCTCAGCAACCTTTTTTGTAGAAAGGGAATAGTTCATAGAACTATATATCCTCATACTTCTGAGAAAAATGGCTTAATTAAAAGGAAACAAAGACATGTTGTTGAATCTGATCTTACTTTACTTGTACAGGCTACAAACAAAGACATTACCCTTAAAATTTTGGCCTGGCTCTTTCAATATAGCAGTATACTTGATCAATAGGCTACAAACAACAATGCCAGAAGGAATAAGTCCAATATTAAACCTATATGGTATTAGACCTGATATACAGATTTTAACTACTTTGGATGTCTATGCTTCCCCTATTTAAGACCATATAATACTAAGAAACTGAACTTCAGGTCAAAATCATGTACTTTTCTAGGGTACACAATAAACCAGAGGGGATATAAGTGCCTTGATGATAATGGAAATTTTTTCATAAGCAAGCATGTTGTATTTGTTTGAAATAAACTTGTTTTTTGTTTAACTTAATTAGTTGGGAAACAAATTATTCTGGGCAATACTAATTTTGCTACCAATGGAAAGAATTGAAGAGGCAAAAATTTAGCCTAGAGAAAAATCTACACTTATCTAGTATGTAATTTAAAGAGGTCTAAAAAATAGATTTGTCAAGAGAACTGAAGAAAAGCCAAGAGAATGTACTACACTATAAATAAGAATGCTTTCTCTCATTTTTGTATGCAAGCCAAAAAAGAAAATTTTAAAAGAAAATATGGTTTGTTTCCCTCATTATAAAATATTCATCTCTTAATCTCCATTTGCAAATTAGCAGTTACTTCTCCCTCCATCTTCTTCTTATAGAAATTTCCTAACATTGGCCTAAAATTTCCAACGGTGGTATCGAAGCTTGGTTGATAGCAAGGAAGAGTTTCAATTGGATTTAATTTCGTAAAATTTTCCTTACTCAAGAAAGGGTATCACGATAATTAGAGAATTCACATGAAGGCTGGTGCTTCTCAAGGTACGTGGGATGTCGTAGAAAATGGGTATGAAGAACCTATCGCTGTCACCACTTTATCCCAAACTAAAAGGGATAATTTGAAGAGTTTGAAAAGGAAGGATTTACAAGGTCTAGCTATCATTCATCAAGATTTGGATGATTATATGTTCGAGAAGATAACAAATGTGTCTACCTGTAAGAAAGCATGAAAGATTTTGGAGAATGCATTCATGAGAATTGATAAAATAAAGAAAATTCGATTACAAACCATGCGAGGTAAGTTTGAATCTTTATTAATGAGATCATCGGAAACAATTGATGATTATTTTTTTCCTGCATTTTATCAATTGTAAATTAACTGCAAAGATATGAAGATAAAATGGATAATTCTAGAATATTTGAGAAAATTTTACAATCTTTGGATTCCAAATTTAACAACATAGTTGTAGAAATTGAAGATTATAAAGATGTAAAAACCAAAATGTTAGTCAGCTCACGAAAATACTTAAAGTTTATGACGAAAAGCTAAATAGAAAAGTCAACGAAGAGCCATTAGACCAAGCTCTTCAAATCAAACTCGTGCCGAATGATGAAATATAATATATTGAAAAAGACCTCTTAGCTGATAAGAAAGACGAAAAGAAAAATAATGAAACAAGAGAGAATTCGATTATTGAAGAGGAAGAGAAAAAAAATACTGACATGCAGGAGAATGTTGTAGAAGAATCGTCAAAGATAACCGAAGAGAAAATCATAAGGATTGCAGATGAAGGCCTTTTGAAAACCAACGAAGTGAAAAAGGAGGCTACCATGGTAGTAAAAATTGTAAATGTGGAAAAAGAAAAAAACCATAGGAGCAAGTGAAAGAGGAACAAAACATGCAGAAGACGAAGATGAAGAAGACAAAGTCAAAAAAGTTGATGCAAATGATATAAAGTGCGAAAGCATAGGAGAAGAAAATGAAAAAGTCATGAATCAAGGAGAAGAAATCCAAGAGCTTGAAGAAGATTTAAAGTACATGCAGAAATTTGAGGAAATGATAATAGAGAATACAAAAGGAGTAAAAATAGAAATGGTCAAAAAGGAAGTCAAAGGGCCCGACGATGAATTTCATGAAGGTGAGAAAAAAGTGAGGAACAAAGATTACGCCATTTCTATTTTGAACAATTTTATTTTTTAATTAATGTTTTGGAATCTCATGCAAAAGTCAAATTTGGAAAATGCACAAAGAAATTGAATGAGTCAAAGATTGTAAGAGTAAAATTAAGAAAGAATAGAAAGATAACATATGTGGCCCACTTAAAATTTATGACACCGAAATAAGATGGATATTAAAACACATACTTCTTAGAGTATTCTATGGTAATGATGAAGGACGAAATGAATGGAGCATCATAAAGATTCGTGAAATTGCATCGAAAATCTCAACAATGGGAAGATCGTTAATACAATGAGAAAAGGTTAGATAATATTCTTATTTCATAGAAACACGTAAAATACAAAGATTTGAAATTCTATTTGGAGTTACAAAATCAAGTTTAAGGGGGGACGTTGGAAATAAACTTGATTTTGGTTTAACTTGATTATTTTAGGAAACAAATTATTCTGGGTAATATTAATTTGGTATTAATGGAAAGAACTGAAGGGGCTAAAATGCAGGCTAGAGAAAAATATAGACTTATCTAATGCGTAACTTGGAGAATTTTAGAAAATAGATTTATCAAGAGGACTGAAGAAAAGTCTAGAGAATGAATACACTATAAATAATAATATTTTATCTCATTTTTTTATGCAAGCAAAAAAAGAAAAGTTTGAAAGAAAAATAAAGTTTTTTCACCCTTTACAAAATATTCATCTCTCAATCTCCATTTGCAAATTAGTAGTTACTTCTCCATCTTTCTTCTTTTTATAGAAATTTCAAAGCATGAAGATCCTTCTAAAATTTCTGTGATTTATATAAAAGAATTAAGATGAAGAAGTCATCTTAATCTCATTTCATTAGTATTCAACCACAATACAAGTCTTGTTATTTATCAGATCCCAAAAACAAACAAGCGGGAAAAAATGAAAATGTAAGAAATGCGGCCTTCATCTAATACATGGGCCTTTACACAAATGGGCTTTAGCATAGGTAAATATTAGAAAAATGTGAATCTCATCCATGCTTCTAGATTACACTCCCCTTCAAGTTGGAAAATACATATTTTTCATTCCCAACTTGCTGCATAGATACTCTACACGTGATCCATTCAAAGCTTTTGTTAAAATATCTGCAATCTGCTCTCCTGTTCGAATGAACCCGGTTTCAACTATTCCCTGTTGAATTTTTCCCCCGATGAAGTGACAATCTACCTCAATGTGTTTTGTTCTTTCGTGAAACACTGTATTAGATGCAATTTGAATGGCAGCCTGATTGTCACACCATAGCTTTATAGGCAATCTTAGTTTTAAATCAAACTCATTCATTAAATGAGTTATCCACATTATTTCACATAACGCATTTTCCATTACCCTATATTCTGATTCTGCACTTGACCGTGAAACCACTAGTTGTTTCTTACTTCTCTATGATATCAAATTGCCTCCAACAAATACACAAAATCAAGAAGTTGATCTTCTATCAGTTTTTGAGCCTGCCTAATCAGCATCACAAAAACTTTCAATGTTCATATGACCATGATTCATATATACAAGACCCTGACCTGCAGTACCTTTAAGATAACATAAAATTTGCTCAAGAGCATCCCAATGATGAACAGTGGGTTTTATCATGAATCGACTTACCACACTAACTGAATATGCTATGTCGGGTCTGGTAACACATAGATAATTAAGTTTGCCTACCAATCGTCTATATCTTTCAGGGTCATTAACTAGCTCACCCTCTTCATTTAAATTATGATTAGGTATCATAGGAGTACTGCGTGTCTTAGCAGCTAATTTTCCAGTCTCCCTTAGTGGATCAAGTGTATATTTTCTTTGTGACAAAAATATTCCCCCATCTCTTCCTATAATTTCAAAACCTTGAAAACACTTGAGCTCCCCCAAATCTTTAGTATGAAACTGAGTTTGAATGAATTGCTTGAGAGCAAGAATGCCAGCTTCATCACTTCTTGTAATGACTATATCATCTACATAGACAACTAACAATATACTTCCATTGTCAGAATTCTTATAGAAAACAGAGTGGTCTAATTTACTTCTCATGATTTCAATTTTTTCTATTGCTTAGCTAAACTTGCCAAACCATGCTCTTGGACTTTGTTTAAGCCCATACAATGATTTTATAAGTCTACAAACCAAGCTTGTCTCCCCCTGAGCAACAAAGCCAGGTGGTTGCTCCATATACACCTCTTTAAAAAGATCACCATGTAAGAAAGCATTTTTAATGTCCAGTTGATGAAGCTTCCACTTATATCGTGCTGCCATGGAGATGAACAGTCTAATAGATGTCAGTTTGGCCACAGGTGAGAAAGTTTCAGAGTAATCAATTCCATATATCTGAGCATAACCTTTGGAAACTAGTCGAGCCTTTAGTCTTGCCACTGTTCCATCTGCATTCATCTTAATTAAGAAAATCCATTTACATCCTATTGCTTTTTTATTTGATGGTAACTGAACTAAGTCCCAGGTTTTGTTTTGTTCTAATGCCCTCATTTCTTCTATCATTGCTTCACACCATTTTGGTGAAGCTATAGCCTCTCCTACAGTCTTTGGTATAGTAATCGAATCCAATAATGAAATGAAAACATGTGATGAATGTGGTAGCTTCTTGTATGTGACACAGGAAGAAATAGGGTAGGTACATTTTCTCTTCCCTTTTCTGAGAGCAATAGGTAAATTCAAACTTGAATCTTCTTCAGGTTGAGGTGTATCATCTGTCTGTGGATCATCTGCATGTGTATTATCTGTATTATCCACTAGGTATGGTTGAATACACCAAAAACTCTTCATTGTCTTCCTATACATGAGGTATACTACTTTGGTAAAATGGTGTATCTTCTATAAAAGTCACATCAATTGATACAATATATTTTTGTAAACTTGGACAAAAATATCTATAACCTTTCTGAAGTCTATGGTATCCAACAAAGATGCACTTTAAAGATTTGTGATCAAGTTTACTCAGCTGCTGACTAACATCTCTAACAAAACACGTACACCCAAATACCCTAGGTTTAACTGGAAACATGCTTTTATCTGGTTGGAGAACTTGATAAGGAATCTCATTGTTAAGAACAGTTGAGGGCATTCTGTTAATGAGAAAGCATGCAGTGGACACAGCATCAGTCCAAAAAACTTTTGGTATATTCATTTGAAACAATAGTGCTCTACCAGTTTCTAATAAATGTCTATTCTTTCTCTCAGCTACACCGTTTTGGGAAGGAGTATCAATACACGAAGTTTCATGGAGGATACCATTTTGAGTTAGATAATTGTCGAATTCAGTAGACATATACTCTTTAGCATTATCACTACGAAGTGTTTGTATAATGGTATCGAACTATGTTTTAATCTCAGCATTGAACTTACAAAAGATAGAAAATAATTCAGTTCGAGACTTCATGAGAAATAACCATGTTATACGAGTGTAATCACCCACAAATGTTACAAAATACCTATAACCAGGTTTAGATACAATTGATGATGGTCCCCAAATATCAGAATGAATTAAAGAAATTGGACTACATGCACGCTTATTAACTCTAGGATAAGAACTACTTCTATGATGCTTTGCATACTGACATGCTTCACAATTTATTGTAGATAGGTTGCTATACTGAGGGCAGAGCTTCTTGAATAAAGTGAGAGAAGGATGACCAAGTTGACAATGAACTTTTAATGCTGGATCCATGATCGAAGAAGCTGTAGGTTTTGAAAGTGTATCAAGAGTATATAAGCCACCAGACACACTTCCTCTACCAATAGTCTTATTCGTCACAAGATCCTAAAACACACAATGGTTAGGAAAGAATGCGATGCTACAATTAAGATTGTGTGTAATTTGGCTCACTGAGAGTAAATTGAATGATAGAGATGGTAAATAGAACACAGATGTTATTGGTATAGATGAGTTGGATATTACTTTACCTGTTCCTTTAACTGAAGATTGTGATCCATCTGCTAATGTAACCATGTGAGGAATTCTACTTACTTTTAAACTTGTAAACAGATTTTGATTACCTGTCATGTGATCTGAAGCACCTGAATCAATTATCCATTTTGATGTAGTTGTGCCAGTACTAATGTTTGCAACTGAAGTTGTTGTTGATGTAGCTCCAGATTCAGATGAATTACTATGTAATGAGTTTTGAAATTTAGAGTACTTGTCAAATTCTTCTACTGTCATGAGCACAGTTTTGATATTAGAGGGGTTTTTATTTCTTTGATTCCACGGAAGACTTCTACATTCAGATATCACATGTCCAATTCGCTTACAATAGTTGCAAATCTTCTTTTGATTCACTAGTGGTCTCCACGATTATCTTTGAGATCTTCCAGGTTGTCTAGGTGGTCTCCAAGGTTGTGCATTAGGTGGTCTCTGTGGTCTCCAAGTTTGTGCATGTAGTGATGCATTGAGTTTTCCAGTATCAGACTGATTATTTGAAGCAAGATTTCCACTACTAATAAAAGCACTGTTGCTTGCATTAGCACTTGTGTTAGCAGTATTAGATATATTTTCAGTTCTAAGAATACGGCTATATACTTCATGTAATGAAGTTACATCTTTGTTTGCAAGAATCTATGATTTAACACTTTCAAATTCAAGTGTAAGTCCAGCCAAGAAACTCATAATTTCCATTTGTTCTCTTTGTTTTTGTTGAACTTTAATATCAGTACTCATTGGTAATAGGAGATTAAACTCTTCATAAGTTTGTTTGAATGTCATGAAGTAATTCATCAAATTCATATCCTTCTTTTCGGCACTATAAAAAGCTTGATACACATCATACATTTTTGTTGAATTCCCTTTGCCTGAATACAGAAACTCTAAACATTCCATTAATTCTTTCACTGTTTCACAATGATTAATCAATCCAATAACTTCATTCTCTACTGAATTTCGAATTTGCAGAAATAAGCGAGCATCATCACGAAGCCAATTCTGATCATCTTTGTCTTTTGAATCTGATTGAGGTGGTTCATTAATCAAATGATCATTCTTATCCATACTTTGAATATAAAGACGAATTGTCTTATTCCAATCGAGATAGTTAGAACTATTCAACTTTCGATGTGTAATCTTTGGCATCATTGACATTACATCGATTCCTATAGTTTCCATCATGATTCATAGATTCAAGGATGAGATTGAAACAACACGGAGGAAGTAGAAAGTAGAATTGGATTTCATACTTTCGAAACCCTAGATCGAAGTAGCTCTGATACCATGTGATTTATATAAAAGAATTAAGATGAAGAAGCCATGAATCTCATTTCATTAGTATTCAACCATAATACAAGTCTTGTTATTTACCAGATCCTAAAAACAAACAAGCGGGAAAAAGTGAAAATGTAAGAAATGCGGCCTTCATCTAATACATGGGCTTTTACACAAATGGGCTTTATCATAAGTAAATATTAGAAAAATGCGAATCTCAACCATGCTCCCAGATTACAATTTCCAATAGTATTTAACGAGCATGTATTTCCTTTCAGTAGCACAGATATGAAGTCAACCAAAAAGATATATAATCCAAAAATGTCGATACCAGTATATATTCAGATGCATGGAATCAAAAGGAGGCTGAAAGGATTATAGGAATTCCCGACTCACAATTTACAGTGTCTGATCAACTAGGTCATGAATCCACAGAACTTCTTGATCATCTCAATCAATCCCCTGCACCATCAATCAGTCAAACTCAACAAGTTAATGAAGGAAATTCAAATGCTTAAGAAAATAATTCAAGAAATAATATAGCTAAAGCCAACACAGAAGAACCATCTCATGATGAAATATAATTACGGTCAGGTCACTCCATGATCACAATGGCAAAAGGTGGCACTTTCAAACCAAAGCTACACACTGCATCCTGAAGAACCTGAAGCATTTGAGCAAGCTACAAAGGATAAAAATTGGAAAATAGCTACACATGAGGAGTATAATGCGCTCAAAAGAAACAAAACATGGGAACTGGTGTATCCACCAGATAACAAAGACATAGTTGGCTGCAAATGGACTTATAAGTTAAAAAAATCTAGATGGAACTGTGGCCAAATATAAAGCAAGACTAGTTGCAAAGGGATACACCCAACATTATGGGTTTGATTCGAATGCAACATTCTTTCAGTAGTCAAACCAACAATAATTAGAATTGTTACCATTACTTTATAGAAAAATTGGAATATTAAGCTGTTAGATATCAATTAAATGGTATTTTGTAGGAAGAAATTTATATGGACCAACCATAGGGATATAAACAAAACACGAATTATGTGTGCAAAATAAATAAGGCAATATGGCCCCTTAAATAAGTACCAAGAGCCCGGTTTGATAGACTAAAAACTACTTTAGTTAATTTGTGTTATCAGTCTACTAAATCAGATGATTTATTGTTGAATATTTAATTATTACAAGTGATGATGAAGCTGAAATCAAAAATTTATTCAATAAGTGAACCAACAGTTCTCAATCAAGGATCTTGAGACTTTAAAGTATTTTCTGGGTATAAAAGTTAAGAGAAAATCGGATTCAGTGATGGTATTATGTCAAAAGAAATATATTACAAAACTGCTCATCAAGTCAAAGATGGATGGAACAAACCAATAACCAACACCAATGATAAGCAATCAACAGATCTCCAAAAAAAGGGGAGAGCCTATATTTAATATTAAACAATATAGAAGTATTGTTGGAGCTTTACATATGTAAGTATAACTAGACCAGACATCTCATTTAGTGTTAATAACGTGTCACAATTTGTGCAGAAACCATCGGATGAACATTGGAAAGATGTAAAGATGATCCTATGATATATAAAAGGGACTGCAAACTGTGGTCCAATCATTAAAAGGTTGCAAAAATTTCAATATAACTGGACATATAGATGCACACTGGGCAACCGATCCAGATGACAGAAAATTAGCAATAGGATATTGCATTTACATTGGAGATAACCCAATATCATGTTGTTCAAAGAAACAATCATCCATTTCAATATCCAACACCGAGGCTGAATATAGGAGTATAGCAGTGCAACTACAGAAATAATGCGGATACAATCATTACTAAGTGAACTAAAGATCCAATCAAAGACCAATCGATATTATGGCATGATAATCATAGTTCAGTATACATGTAAGCAAATCTTATACTACCACTACTAGAACAGCAGTAAATAGCGACGGAGGCTTTCAACAGCCGCCGACGGTAATTTCCGTCGGCTACTGATGGTTTTTGAACTCGGTAGAGTTTTCGTGAATAATATGTAATAGCCATCGCTAGCCGTCGAAAACCGAAACAACGATGTCGTCGGTGGCTATCATTAGCCGTCAAAAATTATCATGCATACAGGCACTAGACCGAGACCTGCTGCTTCATTATTCAACTTCTCCCAAATCCGCCTAAAACCTACCTTCGCCTCCTCTTCATCATCAGCCAGTCACTGTGCCTCCCCGAGCTTTTCCAACTACATCATTATCCACTCTCAACAAACCTAGTCCCTTCGTCAATCTTCAATCAGGTTTTATTCCTAAATCTTAATTAATTTTGATTCGCTAAATTTGGTTTAATTTGTTGCTATAGTTGTATAATAACCTATTGATTGTTTGGTATACCCTATTGATTACTAATTAGGTTGTTATTATAACTGTTTATCATTGAAATGTTAAGAAAAAAATTTGTATACCGTATATGTGCATTAATTAGTGTATATGTGTTGATTAATTAGTGCATAAACGCACTAGGGCTACTTTGGGTTGATTAGAGTCGATGTTTAGAATTTGGTGTACGCGTTTTCAAGACGACAAAAACGATAATTTGGTGTATGCGTTCCATAGAATGTAAATAAATTATTGTAAAAATTATTGTATAATATGCTTTACTTTTTGTAAATCCTTTAGAGAGTTTTTGGCTCCGTTTAACAAAAATTGTATATGATCGTTGTATGGATATTCGTTTTTATCACAGAATGGACACTTACATTCATCCGATACAATATTTGTCGGTTTTGTCCCTATATTGGACAAGTTACAAGACATTTTTAGTTATATTTTGTAAATCATTTTATTTTAAACGGTTCTCAAAATTTTGACAACACTTTTGTTTTGTTCCCTATATACACACATGTGTACGATACATGGAACAAAGGGGAAGTGCTGCTGAAATTTTGTTGAATCGTTTAAAGTAAAATGATTTGCAAAATATAATTACTACCATGTTTATAATGGAAAGTAGGATGACCAACCATCAAAGTGTAAAACAATCACCTAAAAATTGTAGATTATATTCATATAATAATTTGTGTAAATCCGTTTGAAAATAAAATTAAATAGAATAGTATTATATATTTTTGAAAATTTAAATGTATGATTTATTTGAAAAAAAATGTCAACATGTAAATGATTAATGAATTTTTATGTTTTAAAGTAGGAAAAATGGTCAATTATTTTATCGATCGGAGCTGAATGTACCAACAAAGAAGAGAAATTGGAGGCTCAATAAGTGAACATTTTCAAAATGGTATACATGTCTTTATTGAATTTGCTTTATGTAATAATGGAAACGACAAAGAAATCCGTTGTCCATGTAGTAGGTGCAAACTGTTGAAGCATTTGATACCAGATATAGTAATAGTTCATTTGCGTCAATATGGTTTCGTGCCGAATTATTTGGTGTAGGATCGTCATGTAGAACTTATAGTACCTAATCCCGTACATTCAAAGGAGGAGTTGGATAATGAACTTGTTTCGATGAATTTCATAGAAGATATGGTTGAAGATGCAACAAGTTCAGTGTTTCCTACTGTTGAAGTTGACGATAACAATGTTAATGTCAAAGAAAAACCCAATATTGGTGCAAAAAAATTTATGATTTATTGGAGGCTGCTAAGAAACCCCTTTGGGATGGTTGTACAAGTGTTACTCAACTATCAGTAACTATAGAATAATTTGCGATGAAATCAAAAATACAACTTCATAGAAGCTGAGTTTACAGCTATGGTACAAGCTGCAAAATGGCATATTCCACCCGATAGTTTAATGTGCGAAAAACATTATGAAGTGAAAAAAATTATGTCTACTTTTGGTTTGCCATATCAAAAAATAGATAAAGTTTAAATGGTTGCATGTTGTTTTGGAAAGAAGATATCTGTCTTAGGAATTGTAAAATATGCAATCGGGAAAGATACATACCAAGAATAAAGAAGGGAAATGAAGTTTTATACAAGCATATGCATTACTTACCCATCACTTCTAGCCTTCAAAGATTATATGCATTTTCTATAACCGCGCATCATATGAGATGGCACTGTGTGAGAACACAGGAAGAAGATACGTTAACATGCCTAGCTGATTGAGAAGTATGAAAGCATTTTGATAAGACATATTTCACTTTCACAGTGGAAAGCCATAATATTAGACCTGGTTTATGTATGGATGGATTTTCATCGTTCTCTCAATTTGGTTCAAAATATTCATCTTGGAATATAATCATTACCCCTTACAATTTACCTCCGTGGATGTGTATGAAAACTTCGTATATGTATTTCCGTATTATTATCCCTGGCCCTGATGATCCGACACAAGGAGTCGATGTATATTTACAATGTTAATTAAAGAGTTGAAAAAACTATGGTATAATGGTGTTGAAACATACGACATTTAAAAAAAATTCGTATGTTCGCTTCTCTACTATGGAATATAAGCGATTTCCTACGTATGTAATGCTATCGGGTTGGAGTGCGGCCGGTCGTCTAGCTTGCCCTTATTGCATGAAAGAAACACGAGCATTTTCTTTACGGTATGGGAAGAAAATTTCATGTTTTGACTGTCATCAGTGTTTTCTCCATATTAATCATCCTTTTAGAAAAGATTAAAAAAACTTTACAAGTAATAAAGTTGAGACCTTACGACCACCAACGATTTGGTCAAGCGAAGATATTTATGTGATTATGAAGGATTATCCAAAGATACATGAAACCGGTGAACAAATTGAAGTTCAAGGTAAATCAATGATTCATAATTGGTGCAAACCAAATATATTCTAGGAGTTGCCTTATTCAAAAAATCTCATAATTCGTCATAATATCAACGTGATGCACAACGAGAAAAACATGTTTGATAATGTATTTTACATAGTTCGGAATGTTAAAGGAAAGACTAAAGACAATTTGAAATCAAGACGTTATGTAGAAGCAATATGAAATCGTCATGAACTTCATATGAAGCCAAGTGACACGAAAAATGCTACAAGCTAGACAGTAACCAAGTTAAAGTAGGTGGAAGGATTAGGATTTCCTGATGGGATTTCCTCTAATCTTCGTAGATGTGTCGACTATAAGAACGGTAAACCGAGTGGGATAAAATGTCATAATTGTCATGTAATGATAGAACATTTATTAATCGTCGCTTTCAAATAACTGTTTCCCACAAAAGTTTGGACGGTTGTAACAGAACTTAATCTGTTTTATAAGGAGCTTTGTTCAACTACTTTAAAAGTTGATCGTCTACGTAAACTTGAGGAAGAAATTTCTATACTGCTCTGCAAAATGGAGAAAATATTTCCTTTTGGTTTCTATATTGTAATGGAGCATTTACCTGTTCATCTTCTATTTGAAGCACGTCTTCGAGGTCCTGTGCAATATGGATGGATGTATCCATTTGAAATTTATTAATATTGAGTTGTTAAATTTTATTTTAACCAAATTTAACTACAATTATTCCTAACAGGTACTTAAATCATCTAAAGAAAAAAAGCGAGACAAGAAGCAAGAGTTGAAGGTTCGATATGCAAATCATATATCGAAGAAAAAGCTTTGTTCTTTTTCTTTCATTATTTCAATGACCATATGAACTTATATTTTGAAAGTGCTACGCAAAATGATGACGGAATTGAACAAGATTCTTCTGAATCGATGCTATTTATTTTAGGACAGCAGAGACGCATGTTGGAAATTGTGTGGAAGTATGGTTGGACGATAGAGATTACTATGTAGCCCATACATATGTTCTTCTTAAATATGCAGAAGTTGCTCCGTTTGTTAGGTACTAATGAATAACACATTTAAAATTATTTAATTGAATAATACATGCATGTATTAATTATAATGTAATCTATATATGCAACATTTATGAATCATAGCATCTAAGTGGGGATATCAGCAAAAAAATTGCTACTTGGTTTTCGAACCACGTATATGATCTAGTAAATTGTGTTATCGGTGAAGGGTAGAAACATCTTACGATGGGACCAAAAAGAAAAGTCAGTACATATCCAATATTCTTTGTCAATGGATATAAATTCAATACCAAAGAATATTGGGATGAAAAATTAATTAACAATACCAGTGTATATGTTAAATGTAGTGATGATCCAAATGATCATATAAACGATTTTTATGGCGTTTTAACTCAGATTTTGCAATTAACATATTTCACCAGACCTACAGAAGAAGTTTACAACTGGTTCAATAATGTTTCATGTTATGGAATCAACGTGCACCAAAAATATAATATTGAAATAAAACATACATCACGTTATCATAAGTACGATACGTTTACATTAGCAAAACATGCCCTACAAGTTTATTATGCTCCTTATCCATATATAAAAAGAGATAAAGCAAATTGGTCGTCGGATTTAAAACGAAGGCAAGATTTACGTTTGACGGAAAGAATATTTCGGACGAACAAGCATACTAAGCAGATATCGAGAAAATGGCGAATTGGCATTAACAGATGATCAAACTGATTTACGACCTCTGAATGATGAATTATATGTATTAGTAGAAGCATTTGATGCCATAAAGGAAAACAATATAGAGAACAAGACAGAATCTAAATCAGAAAACAACGAGGACTAATTTAATAGTATATATGTTGAAAAGGTTAATTTATGGGAATATTGATGTTACACTTTTTTGTAAGTTACGTGTGATTATTGATGTTAAATCTTGATATGTTTACTCATAATTGAATGATATATTCTGCCATAATAAAATAATATGTATGTGACAGGTATTACAGATGTCCTTCTTTACGCGGTGGAGTTCTTCATAGTGTGGTTCCCTCTCTAGGTCTTAGAAAGGGACAGGTCGCAGCGGTGGTGATGGCAGCGGCCCTTCCTAGGAGGCGCCGCATACGATTGTTATATTGATACCGAAAACTGATAGCTCATATGCCTTACATTTACGTTAGCATTGTAAATATTGTATGATATATTAGTCATGATTTGTCTGTATCATATTTAATGCAGGGGCTTTGATCTTGAGCCTTCTAACATTGTGCTCAACATATCGAAGCACATATACATGAACCGTATGACTGTATGCTAGCCGAAATGGAACAAGATCCCAGACCATGTACGTGAGAGCATATGGCGGGACTTCCTGGTAAGTGTAAAATTATATATAATCACTTTACAATTTGCTGACTAAGTATAATTGTATAACTTATATTTTTTCAACATATATACAAGGGGCAGTAGACTTATAAGAGGATGGCGTGTCTCTTTGCCAGCGCCACTGGAATTCAAAAGTGGAAAAAAATTATAGGGATATGATGTCTACCACAAGAAAATCTAGGAAGGAGCCACAGTGGATGGGCGCCAGCGTCTGGGATACTTGGGCCGCATGGTGGGGTAGCGACGAATTCAAGGTAAGTCTATCGGATATCACCTTAATTTATTCAGTACAGAATACATAATTTATACCTGTAAAATATAATCTTAATTTTAATTTGTAGGCGGAGTCGGACAGGAACTCTACGAACAGGAAGAAAAATCCTATCATACACCATGGTCGCTCAAAATCATTCCAGCACCATCGCGAGGACCTGGTAAATTAATTAATTGCAATTACGAACAATTATTACATTTTTAATATAAATTTGTGTGAACAACAATAATATACACCAATTATTGCAGGAAAGATCGCGTGGGGGTCCTTTTTCGTTTATGGACGTGCTTGAGAATACTCATGTCGTTAGGTAGACAGACGATGAGGGATCAGTGTCGTATGCCTAGCATGATGATGATAAAGCGAACTTCGCACATGCAAGTATAATTTAAGTTATAAGTTATTTATAATGATAAATTTAATTAATTAGTTATAAAATATTATAAGAATGTCATGTAATATTTATTTGTATTAATTTTGCGTTGCAGGAAAAATTTAAGCAGGCACGTGCGTAGATGCTTGAGCATTTTGAACGGGAGCAGTTGAGCACTGACGAGGAGGACGCGATCTTTGATTCTGTTATGGTCCCGACCAAGTAAAACACGCACCATGGTTACGGGAATCAATCGGTAATTTATAAAAATTAATTACGTTGTAAAATTTGCTTAATTTTTATAAAAGTTATGTAATAACTTAAACATATTTTGACATGTTTTTAGGCTCGGACATCACAAACGGCTTACCGAACGGCTCAGGACAAAGCAAAGATAAATGAGCTTCGACAACAGATTACACAGCTGCAGGAGCAGAACCGCCTCCGAGCAGTGCAAATGGAGCAACTCAACCAGCGTTTGGCTGAGTATGCAGAGCGTCGTGGAGCGTTCCCTTCGTCTGGTGGTTTCCGAGCCGAATGATGAGTCTTGAGGTACAATTTGAATTTTTTATTTTGAAATTTCTGTATATAAACTTTGAGTAATAGTGAGGTTAATTTATGGACATGTGGTGTTTGACATTGATTTGTGTGGTCGATTCGATGGTTGATTTGTGGAGTTGATATATGGAGTTTGATGTTGGATGTGTATATCATACATTGATATTGGATGTAAATATTGGAGTTGGATGGGTGAGACCGATGATGGAAGGTTTGTTTTGTATTGATTGAATATGTTTGCGTTTGATATGATGATGTTTGAATTTTATATTGATATTGATTTCAGCTTATATATCTGACTTATATATTATTTTGATGAGTTGTGTTATATATTGGTATTGAAGTGATGCTGTGCTGTAAAAAAGATTACCTGAATTTCTGACGGCTTCCGATAGCACCCTGCAGCTCCCGACGGCTTAATGGCCAATATTTGAGAAGGTTAGCGACGGCTATGTGGGAAAAATTTATGATGGCAAGCGATGACTTAATGAAAAAATTTTATGCTTTCTGGTCGTCTTTGCCGTCGAAAAAGCCGTCGGAAGAGCCGTCGCTAGCCATCGCAATACCTTTGCCAAAGCCATCGGAAGTTGACGAAATGTGCGGTCGTCCGTATTCCAACAGCTCCCGATGGCTGCGAGCCGTCGAAAATTACCCTTGTTCTTGTATTGTACGCTCAAGGACAAAGCATATTGAAATAGATTTATATTTTGTTCCGGAGCAAATCATAAAAGGAAAATTACAAGCAAATCATATACCTTCAACCTACCAACGTGCAGATGTTCTCATTAAAGCTTTGTCAGCAAGAAACTGTTGATGAACTTAGGTAATATTAGACTAATCACTTCAAGACACGAAATAATCGTTGTCTTTCAAGAATGTTTTCCCCTTCTTTGTCACAGCGGATTGTATGAAAACCTTCTTTCAGGATACAATGGAGATTTATCTGTGTAAGTTGTGATTACTTGCTCAGATTAGAAGAAACACTCAAAAGTTAATAATGCTATCGATTTTAGATTTTGAGGAAAGGAGAAGTCTACGTTGATGTAATGCACTGTTAGGGAGTGAGATGTCTATTCGTCTACAGGTGTATATTCGAACGGTCGTGACCGTTTTCTAACAGTTGTTACCGTTGGCTGTTGAATTCGAAATCAACAGTCAATAAAACGTACCGTTTTAGCAGGGTTGTTGCCCCGCATCCCCACCTTAGGGGTTGCCACCCCCGGACCCCCCTCCATAAGGGATCTTATTTGACAATTTTTTTTTTTTTTTGAAAAACATTCAACAGAAACTATGTAAGATTTAGAAACGACCTGAAGGTTGAGCAAAGTCGAAGCTAAGTCGACTAGATTCAACTACAATCAAAGAGATTATTGAACTTTCAAGCACTTATAACAACAAGCCATCAACTTTCTAAAAAGGCCACTAGAAATTGAACCGAAGCAACTAACAATTCAACAAAATTGACAAAATCTAAGTAGTATTTACATCCCTGTGGCTTTCGAACAGAGAATTTTCTCAAGTTTAGAGCTAGATTGAAGATTGAATGAGAATTCGTGAATTCACTATGTCGTAACGCTAGTATGGCTTTTTGTGGGGGGTTTGGGGGGTTGCATTGTAAATGTATCTACATCAAAATTTTCTTGTATCAATACAACTTCTTTCGTCTTCTTTATTTCTCAAACATCAAATTGTATCAAATCTCATATGCGAAGGCATAAATCACTCAGAAATCTTTCACTTTTAGATTTGTGGAGGTTAATGTGATATCGTCTTTTTTTTGTGCAGTATATTAATCATTGATATTCAAGTACAAGTAGAAAAATTATATTCTTGGATAATCGTTTCTCATCATGTGTAAGGTACTTCGGTTGAAATTTGAATGACATAAATTCTGTTTTGCAATGTTTTAATCAGTCAACACAACTTATATTTCTTATGCGACAAAGCACTTAAATTTTTAACGGGGAAATAGGCATAAGGAAGAAGTTACAAAAAAATTTAGTCTCAGTGACAACAAGTTTAATTTTTAGTCTGAAGGACAATTTTTAGTGTAAACTGAAAATGATAGTTACAACTATCATTCTGTGATTTACACTAAAACATGTCCCAGCCTAAAAAGCAAACTTCTTGTCTCTGAAACTAAATTTTTCTCGAACTTTTTCCTTGAGTCTGAAAACCTCAAAATTCAATGTCACTGGAGGTGGTCTTATGTCCTCAAGAGGACTGAAACCATTTTCTAAAATTATGCAGTCTTTTATATATAAGCATATGCGTTGTTTTTTATGTGTAAATGATATTCGAAAAGTAAAGGCGGGTCCTTTATTAGATGAATAAAATGAATACATGGAACCGCTTTATCTCTAGGGTTCTGTATTTCATGTGATAAGGAATAGTAGGCCTTGGGCCTAAGCCCATTCTGTTTTTATTTTAGTCTCAGTGAACGTGTATAAATACTGTATCATTTATCTAATACTGTATTATCTTTCAGTATTAATAAAATTACTCTTTTTCATTGCAACAAATTCTAATATGGTATCAGAGCAAAAAGAAACTGTTTAACAACAGAATCATACTTTTAGTGCAGAATCCATCAGAGTTTGCTCTCATCATTTGGATTCACAACAGTTCATCAGAGTGTCTATCATCATCTGAAACTGTTGCTATTGTTTCAGTTCTTAAATCTCTTCAAGAATCAAAAATCATCATCAAGCCTTGCCAAGAAGAGTTGTCAGAGTATCTTCATCACTCAACTCGGCGGCTGCTTTCAGATTTAAAAGAAAAAGAGGAAATCATCATCAAAGAAATATTCAAGAACTGAAACAAGAATCACCATTGAATCATCACAGAGCCCCACCAGCGTTTTCAATCACTGGATGCTCTCAGATTCTTGAAAAGAAACTTAAACAAAGTCACCTGTAAACCTTTCTACTCGCATTTTACTGTTCTTTGTCATTCTTCTCTCACAAATCAGGTTCTTGATTAAATTTTATCTTGTATTCTCACTGCATTGAATCTGTATTGGTTTTTTGATCATGGCTGAAGGAGTTTTTGACAATAACTCCTCAACATCAGCAAATCCAGTTTTAAACACTGCAGCACCATCTGTTGTCACTGAAAATATATCAAAAATCATAATTAGCCCACAACCACAGTTAATTCAGACTCAATTGGATGAAACAAACTATTTGTTATGGAAATTCCAAATTCAAACTGCAGTGAGAGGTTATGGACTAGAAGATTATATTCTTGGCACAAAGGAAGTACCACAGCAATTCATTATCAGTAATGATAGAAATTCAATTTTGAATAGAGAATACACTATTCATCAAAGACAAGACAGTTTACTTTCTTCCTGGATTCTATCAACTATAAGTGCAAACCTATTGCCACAACTCATAGGGTGCAAGAATGCACATGAAATATGGCATACAGTGGAACAAGTATTCAGTTCTCAATCAGCAGCAAGAGTAATGCATTACAAGAGACAGTTACAAAATTTGAAAAAGAATGATATGGCTATGAGAGATTATCTCTCCAAGATTAAAACACTGTGTGATTTACTTGGTGCAGCTGGATACAGTGTGTGTGACATTGAACAGATCTTGCACATTTTAGGTGGATTAGATGATGAGTATGAATCTATTGTGGCTGTGATATCATCTAGAGATATCACACCATCACTGTCATATGTTCATTCCACACTTCTTGCTCATGAAGGAAGATTAGAACAAAAGAAACCAATTGTTTCTGATCTCTCAGTCAATTACATTTCAAGCAAAGAAAAAAATCAAGAAAAGACACAGCCAAGAAATGAATCAAACTACAATCAGAGAGGTAACCAATTCAACAGAGGCAGGGGCAGAGGTGGAAGATACAATAGAAATAATGGAAGACCAAGGTGTCAAATTTGTGAAAAAATTGGTCATACTGCAAATAAATGCTACTTCAGATTTGATATTCACTATACACCTGGGCAACAAAGCAACCAAAAACCAAGTGCTAACATGATAAACATTCAACCAGATGTAAAGCAACAATCTGAATTGGCTAAAGTGGATGATATTCAGGATGACACATGGTATCCAGATTCTGGAGCTACAAATCATGTTACAAACAATTTGAGCAACTTAAACTTAGGGAATAAAGAGTACAAAGGTAAACAGTGTATACACATGGGCAATGGTGAGGCAACTAGAATTACTCACACTGGAAATGGTTACATAAAAGGTGGAAAGATACTATATCTTAATCATCTTTTAAGAGTTCCACAAATAAAGAAAAACTTACTCAGTGTGTCTCAATTTGCCAATGATAACAATGTATATTTTGAATTCTATCCAAATCATTGTCTTGTTAAAGACATTCTAACAGGTAGAATTCTCTTGCAGGGTAAAACAGTGAAGGGCCTGTACAAGTTTACACTTGCTGATCCAAGAAGTAGTGCAAAACAAAATCTGTGTTGTAATGTGTGTGAAATATCACAAAGCAAAAGGAGTATGAGTATGATTGATCTATGGCACTACAGGCTTGGTCACCCTAGTGTACATACTGTAAAGAAAATACTTCATAATAATAAAATTTCTTTTGATAATGTAGTAGCTTCATATGTCTGTACCTACTGTCAGCTAGGAAAGAATCATAAACTACCATTCAAAGTTTCTGAAACTAATTATAACAAACCATTAGAACTTGTAGCTACAGATTTATGGGGTCCTGCACCCATTGATACAGATTATGGCTTTAAGTATTATATATCATTTATAGATGCATATTCACGATATGTATGGATATATTTTCTGAAAACAAAATCTGAAGCATATCATGCAGTTTTACAGTTTGTGGCACAGGCAGAAAAGCAAACTGGAAATGAGGTCAAGACTATAAAAAATGATGGTGGTGCTGAATTTAAGACACTCAAAGAATTCTTTCAGAGAAAAGGAATAGTTCATAGGACTACTTGCCCTTACACTTCAGAACAGAATGGACTAATTGAAAGAAAACACAGACATGTGGTTGAAACTGGACTTACAATGCTAGCTCAAGCATCTTTACCTTTAAAGTTCTGGCCAGATGCTTTCAGTACAGCAGTATTTCTAATTAACAAGTTACCAACTAAAGTTCTGCAAGGAAAGAGCCCAACAAAAGTGTTACATAATGTTAAACCTGATTACAAAAATCTCAAAATTTTTGGATGCCTTTGCTTTCCATGCTTAAGACAGTACAACCATCACAAACTGGATTACAGATCCTGACCTTGTACTTTTCTAGGATATGCCAACAATATCAAAGGATACAAATGTCTTGACAGTAAGGGAAGAGTATTCATTTCAAGACATGTAGTATTCAATGAAAATATATTCCCATTCAGTGAAAAGGAAATAAAGACCACACAGAAAATCTACAATTCAAAATTCTCTATACCTCCCTTGCCACATGAAGTGTATGAAGAGGATCAGATTGATAGTACTGAGCCACAACACACTATACCCAACATTGGGTCAGGTCATGTATCAGAGGGTCAAACCACAAGTGACTGCAATGCAACACACTCTGATGAAGAATATAGAAGTAACCAAATTCAGATACCCATTCCACAATCCCAATCAGAGAAAATAGCAAACCAGAATCAATCACCTACACCTGCAGCAACTGGTCATCACATGATCACAAGAGCAAAAAGTGGCATCTTTAAACCAAAGTTATATACTGTCAATTTGGATACTACTGAACCATACACATATCAACAAGCAATACAAAATGAAAAGTGGAAAGGAGCCATGGATGAAGAATATGCAGCACTTATGAAAAATAATACATGGAGTCTCACTACTGGACCAAATCACAAAAATATCATTGGATGCAAATGGACCTATAGATTAAAAAGAAATGCAGATGGGTCTACTGCAAGATACAAGGCCAGACTTGTTGCAAAGGGCTATTCACAACAACAAGGACTTGACTTCAATGAAACATTTTCACCAGTTGTAAAACCAACTTCTATTAGAATAATTCTTACAGTGGCTTTATCAAGAAATTGGAAAATAAAGCAGCTTGATGCCAACAATGCATTTTTAAATGGATTACTTCAAGAAGAAGTATACATGGAGCAACCTGAGGGCTACAGAAAAAATGGAAACAATCTGGTCTGTAAGCTAAATAAAGCCATATATGGTCTCAAACAGGCACCAAGAGTGTGGTTTGAGAAATTAAAAACCACTCTGATCAAACTTGGGTTCAATCATACAAGATCAGACAACTCACTGTTTACTAAATTTTCAAAAAATATTATTGTGTATGTATTAATATATGTTGATGATTTCATTATTACAGGAAATGATGAGACTGAAATCAACAATCTTACTCAGCAGCTAAACAATGAGTTCTCAATTAAAGATCTTGGTGATCTACATTATTTCTAGGAATAGAAGTCAACAGAGTATCAAATTCTGCTTTACAGCTAAGCCAGAAAAAATATATATCAGAAATATTGCTCAAAACAAAAATGGACCAAGCAAACAGTCTACCTACACCTATGGTGTCCAACTTGCAATTATCAAAAAACAAAGGAGAACCATTCACAGATGCAAAATACTACAGAAGCATTGTAGGAGCACTTCAATATGTAACCATCACAAGACCAGAGATTACTTATAGTGTCAACAAAGTTAGTCAGTTCATGCAAAGTCCTTTAGATGAACACTGGAAAGCAGTGAAAAGAATTCTCCGATATTTAAAGGGTACAGTAAATCATGGGTTAATATTAAAACACTGTACTAATATGAATCTATTTGGTTTTGCAGATGCTGATTGGGCTATTGACCCAGATGATAGAAGATCAACATCTGGCTATTGCATTTATATTGGAAAAAATCCTATATCGTGGTGTTCAAAGAAACAAACCACTATATCTCGCTCCAGTACAGAGGCTGAGTACAGAAGCGTAGCTAACGCTACAGCAGAACTATTATGGATTAAATCTCTACTAAGTGAAATTCAGATTAACATCACTGGCAAGACAGTATTATGGTGTGACAATTTAAGCACTGTCTCTCTTGCTGCCAATCCAGTTCTACATGGCAGAAGCAAACACATAGAACTGGACTTACACTTTGTCAGAGAGAAAGTTCTGCAAGGAATCATTGAAGTCAACCACTTACCGAATACTTACCAAAGAGCCAACATTTTCACCAAAGCCATTTCTGCTAAGAGCTTTCTTCGTCTGAAACAGGAACTCAATGTTGAAGATTGTGCTAATCAACAACACGGAGTTTAGATCTGCTATCAAAACAAAAGCTTTCTGCAGTAAGCTTCTCCATAACTTCACAGCTTGAAATCTAGCCTCAAGTTCAGAACAAAATTGTGCTCTATCATGTTTTCATCTCATGGCGTAGAGATCAACTTCACTTTTCAGTCAATCTCTCTGGAATCCTAATTTTGCCACCAAAATCTGCAGTGACAAAACATCGTTTTGGTAACAGATCTGTAGAAGCATGATCGTAATTGTCCAAGATCTGAAGGGAGGATCCTCAGATCTATCAGAAAACTCAAGAGGCTC
Organism: Allium cepa; assembly: GCA_030765085.1. Taxonomy (NCBI): domain Eukaryota; kingdom Viridiplantae; phylum Streptophyta; class Magnoliopsida; order Asparagales; family Amaryllidaceae; genus Allium; species Allium cepa. The sequence goes on from CM060932.1 coordinate 327,577,129, forward strand.
AAGAGATCGTAAGTCGCCGTTCAGTTTTGAGCGAAGATATTAGATGAATAAAATGAATACAAGGAACCGCTTTATCTCTAGGGTTCTGTATTTCATGTGATAAGGAATAGTAGGCCTTGGGCCTAAGCCCATTCTGTTTTTATTTTAGTCTCAGTGAACGTGTATAAATACTGTATCATTCATCTAATACTGTATTATCTTTCAGTATTAATAAAATTACTCTTTTTCATTGCAACAAATTCTAATATCCTTTATGTGTAAATGATCACACACACATCAGTGGTCTTACAGTTATCGCTATTACTAAATTTTATACTATTTTCATTCACGTTCTGTTTATTCAGTTTTAAAACACAGTGTTAAGGAGGGGAAATTGTATGTAGTGGCTGTAATGGAGAATGTAGATTTAGAAACGGTCCTAACTCACTTTCTCCATTTTCTTTTAACTGCTGGTCTTGTACTCTTATATGCTTACTACTCATTATTCAGTTCTTTAAACATTATACCTTCACTTGCCTCAAAAAACTGTACGAATATTTTTGCTACTTACTACTATACTACTCGTGGGCTTAATTTTACCACATTGTGTAATTTGTAATCTTTTCTATTTTCCCTTTTTTGTCCTTTAACGTTTAGCTCTTTTTACTTCCTACGTAATGTCTCATTATTTGACATATGCTGAGTAGTACAGTATTGAAAGAAACATGAAGGCACAATAAACCAAAATTTGCAACTACTATTGGTATATGGAGCTTAGTGGACAAACGTCAAAGTTAGGGTGGGTACGAGTGAGTCTTATGCAATGAATATACAGCTGCTTGAAAGTGCAGTAAGCCATTTTATTGTAATCTTGACTAGTCTGTTGATTTGTATATTTAAGCCGATGCCAAAGGCACCGCTTTCTATGCTCAAGGCCGTGTTTAAGGCACCAAATGTTCTACTTGTTTTTCCACACTACCATCGACCCAACGATAGTCTACGACCGCGGTACCCTAAGTAAAAAAGTGCAGAGTCTTTACCACCTCAAGAAATGACCATTGTACGAACCATATTTTGCATGAGTTTGAAGTATGTTCCAAGAGGAGTCAGTGAACAAAATTACCAGATTCAATGTCCAGCATTCTAAAAATACATAAAAAGCTATTGGTGAAGAATGGAGTATCGTTCTTAGGGTGGAAACTCAAGTTTGAAAGGTTAACGAAGTCGTGGACAATACTCCTAGGTACAAATTTGGCTTTGTCGAAGACAACATGCTTCCGTCTCGAATAAAAAAGAATGGGTGAACCAACTGGTATATACGTTTAACTTAATGTTGCAGTTTGTTAAATTTTCATAACATGCGCGTTTATGGTTAACCTATGTACCATGGACTGTGTGAGTACGAGGTATCTCTTTGTGCAATGTCCTCCATTGCCGCAAATCACTAAGCAAGGTGGAACACAGTCCATCAAAAGAGAATTTCACGTCCAAATGACAAGCCTTGACATCACTGCATCCTTTTTAAACACGTTTTGGGAGAAGCAAAGTTGTAAACATCAAAATTCCACCGATTGATGAATATTTTGAAAGGTACCTTTCTAGAACAAAAATTAAATTAATCTCTTTCTACGTCAGTGTAAGTAATTAAAAGGGATTTAAAATGCATCTGTTGATGGATCTGCAAATGTCAAAACGATTCAGTCTGCCAAACTACATAAATGGAATAGCTTAGAGCTGCAAATTGTCTGGTAGTTTCATTTTAAAAGGGCAAACGAAAAGGGCAAACGAAGGAGGCTGTGAAAGGGGTAAGTTTGCAAAAATGGAATACACGCTAAAAGGACAAAATTATTACATATATTATTATTTTATTTGTGTTAATTATTTTTAAATAAAATAAATATACACTACTAGAATCGGCCTGTATAGTGTGCAGGTCCTGCGTCGGTTAGAATCGGCTAAAAAACACAGCCGATTCTAACCGATTCCAACCGACGCAATATTACATTACAAAAGCATCAGCCCGCGAACAATTTCCTCATTCTCTTCCCTCCCATTTTCTCTTCCAAAACCCTCCCCCTCGTCACCCGCCGCGGCCGCCTACCGTCACCCCCGTCTCCAGTCAACATCTAACCCCCGACACTCTTCAACGCTTCCCGGTATCTCCTTTCTTCCCGATTTCAGTTTGTTTGAGGTATGATTTAAATCCAAAATTTTGAAATTAGTTGATGGTAGATTAGAAATTGATGATTGGTTGGTATTATTCGATGATATTACTGTTTTATATTGGTTTGAAAATATAATTTTGACATTGTCGGCTTGAAATTAGGGAAATTAGGGAAAATAGTTGATTATCAATCTGTAATTGTTGATTATTGCGTATGGGTTGATGTTAATGTTGTACATTAGTTGATGATAAAAGGTATTCGTTGATCTAGTATATATAAAAAAAATCTATTTTTACTAATTATATGTGTGAACAACTTATTTTAGTTTACATAATCGGCAAATTAAAAATTAAAATAGTTAAACAAAAGTTAAATTACGTTGTAAAATTTCAAATTTAGTTAATAAATATTTAAATAGTTGAATGAATATTGTTAATTATAAAAGTTTTATTTTATAAACCCCTTAGAGAATTTTTGGTCCCGTCTGACAAGTGTTGCATGTGATCGTTAAGTTGTTCGGTTTTTCACAGAACGGACATCTATATTCATCTGATACAATATTTGTTGAATTTGTCCATGTATTGTACAAGTTACGAATACAATAAAGTATAATTACATTTTGTAAATCATATTAATTTAAACGGTACACAAAATTTCGATAGCACTTCCGTTTTATTCTCTGTGTACACGTATTTGTGTACGATACAGGAAACAAAGGGGAAGTGCGGCCGAAATTTTGTGAACCGCTTAAATTAATATGATTTACGAAATGTAGTTACTATATTGTATTTGTAATGGGAAGTAGGATGGTCGACCATCAAAGTTAAAACAATAAAGCAAAAAGCAAAAAATAAATCGAATTGATTATTTGGATTAATAAACGATAAACTTTATTGTGTTTCTAACATATATTTTCAAATCAGGAAAAATGTTCGATTATTTTCTCGACCGTAGTTGGATGTATGAAGTCAGAACTGGTATGAAAGGTTCAATAAAGAAACATTTCTGTAACGGTGTATACAAATTTATTAGATTCGCTAAATCTAATAATCGTAATAACGAAGAACTTCGTTGCCCGTATAGTAAGTGCAAACATTTGAAGCATTGGAAAGCAGATATAGTTGAAGTACATTGTATAAAAATGGTTTTGTGCCGAATTATTACTCGTGGGATCGTCATGGAGAACTTCTTGCACCCACACCTAATCCTGTAGCGTTAGATGATAATAATGTTATGACGAATCCAATAGCAAATATGGTGGAAGATGCAGCACGATCAATGTTTCCAATGTTTGATCAAGATGACGATGAAGATGTAAATATCGAAGAAGAACCAACTGTGAGAGCTAAAAAAATATATGATTTGTTAGACTCTGTTAAAAGGCCGTTGTGGTATGGTTGTAAAAGTGGAACCGAATTATCAGTAACTGCCGAATACATTACCATGAAATCAAAATTCAACCTTACAGAAGCTGGATTTACAGCAGTTGTACAACAGCAAAATGACACATGCCATCCAATAATCTGATGTGCGATAGTCATTATAAAGTGAAAAAACTTATGTCTGCTTTCGGTCTGTCATACCAAAAGATAGATACATGTGTAAAAGGTTGCATGTTGTATTGGAAAGATGACGTCGAGCTTAGAAAATGCAGAATATGTAACGAAGAAAGATACAAACCAAGAAAAAAAGTTCCATACAAGAGGATGCATTATTTACCCATCACTCCCAGACTTCAAAGGTTATATGCATCGTCTGCTACGGTGTGCCATATGCGATGGCACAGGGTGAGAACACCGGAAGAAGGAACTTTGATACATCCATCTGATGGAGAAGCATGGAAACATTTCGATAGGACTTATCCCGCATTTGCTACCGAAAGCCGTAATGTCAGACTCGGTTTATGTACGGATGGATTTGCACAATTCTCTCAATTTGGTAGTAAATATTCATCATGGCCTATTATCGTAACTCTTTATAATTTACCTTCATGAATGTGTATGAAAACTTCATGTATGTTTCTCATTACTATCGTCCCTGGGCCTGATGATCCAACACAAGGAATCGATGTTTATTTACAACCATTGATCGAAGAGTTGAAAACGCTATGGAATGAAAGAGTTGAAACGTACGACATTTCGAGAAAAAAGAATTTTCGTATGTTCGCTTCTTTGTTGTGGACTATTAGTGATTTTCCTTCATACGGGATGCTTTCAGGTTGGAGTACGGCTAGTCGTCTAGCTTGTCCTTATTGCATGGAAGAAACACGGGCGTTTTCGCTAGGGTATGGAAAGAAAATTTATTGGTTTGATTGTCATCGGTGTTTTCTTCATCTCAATCATCCTTTTAGAAGAGATAGAAAAAGCTTTATAGCTAACAGAAAAGAGAGTATGCAACCACTGAAGATTTGGTCAAGCGAAGAAATATATGAAATTGTAAAGGAGTATCCAAAGATACATGAAACTAGAGTGCAGACTGAAATTCCAGGTAAATTAGACATTCATAATTGGTGCAAACAAAGTATATTTTGGGAGTTACCATACTGGAAAGATCTCCTACTCCGACATAATATTGACGTGATGCACAACGAAAAAAACGTGTTTGATAATGTGTTTAATACAGTTATGAATGTAGAGGGGAAAACAAACGACGATTTGAATTCAAGACTTGATATAGAAAACTTTTGTAAACGTCCCAACTTCATATGAAACCCAATGACAATAAAAAACCCAAAACATGCTATGAGCTAGACAGTAAACAAGTAAAACTCGTGCTAAAGTGGGTGGAAGCACTAAGATGTCCTGATGGGATTTCTTCTAATCTTCGTAGATGTGTTGCTTTAAAAACAATAAATTGAGTGGGATGAAAAGTCACGATTGCCATATCATGATGGAATATCTATTACCCGTGATTCTCAAAGAACTGTTGCCCGTAAAAGTATGGAGCGTTATAACATAATTAAGTTTGTTTTATAAACAACTTTGTTCGACGACGTTAAAAGTCGACCATATACGTAGACTTGAAGTAGAAATTCCTATACTGCTCTGCAAGCTGGAAAAAATATTTCCGCCAGGTTTCTTTAATGTAATGGAGCATCTACCTGTTCATCTTTCATCCGAAGCACTTCTTAGAGGTCCTATTCAATATGGTTGGATGTATCCATTTAAGAGGTAATATTGAATATCGACAATATTTATGTTAGTTTAAAATTCAGTTTTATATACCTAAATTTAAAATAAATTTGTAATAGGTACTAGAATCATTTGAAGAAAAAAATTAGGCAAAAATCACGAGTTGAAGGTTCGATTTGCAAATCATATCTGGAAGAAGAAGCTTCGTTCTTTTTCTCTCATTATTTTAGTGATCATGTGAACTTATCGTTTGTAAGTGTACTTCGTAATGAAGAATTCGTTGAACATGATTCTTCTCAAGCAATGTTATCTATTTTTAGACAACATGGCCGACATGCTGGAAAATATGTGGAAATATGGTTAGACGATAGAGATCACCATGTAGCACACACATATGTTCTTCTAAATTTTCCAGAAGTTGAACCAATTGTCAGGTAATTATAAATTCATATATAATTCAATTATACTTACATATTAATTATATTAAAACATATTACATATTTGTAGTATATACAATCACTGCATCCATCTGACGATCTCAGTAAAGAATTTACTAAATAGTTTTCAAATTACGTTTATAATCCAATAAACAGGGTCGTTGACGAAGGATTATGACATCTTGCGATCGGACCAAAATAAAATGTCAAGACGTATTCAATATTCTTCGACAATGGATTTAAATTCAACACCAAAGATTACGGTGTCGAAAAATTGACATATAATAGCGGTGTATTTGTCAAAGGTAGTGACGATCCAGATGATCATATAAAAGATTTTACGGCGTCTTAACACAGGTTTTAGAGTTGACATATTACATACGGCCTGTAGAAAAGGTTTTTTATTCAAATGCAACTGGTTTAGTAATGTTCCTGGTACTGGAATCAACATGCACAAAGATTATAAACTTATCGAAATAAAACGTACCTCACATTACTATATGTATGATCCTTTCGTATTGGCCAAACATGCGTTATAGGTTTATTTTGCTCTGTATCCATCCTTGAAAAGAGATAAAGCGGATTGGTCGGTTGTTTTTAAAACAAATGCAAAATTTACATTTGACGGAAATAATATTCCAGACGAAACAGCGTATCAAGCAGATCTTGCCAAATACTGAAGTAATAATAACCGATGACATTGATGTAGGGTTGTTGAATGATGAATCAAATGTTTTGGTAGATGCATTTGAAAGTGTTGAAGTAAACGATATAGAGTACGAGACCAAGTCTGAATAAGAGAACGACGAAGACTGATAATTTTAAATATTTGAATTGCATGTTGTATAATGTATTTTTATGACAAATGTAATATTTAGAGTCTAAATATGACATATATAAATATTTGAATTGCATGTTGTATAATGTATTTTTATGACATATGTAATATTTAAAGTCTGAATCAAGTGGAATGTTTTATTCGATGATATGATATGATATGTTCTGATATGATGTGATATGTTCTGATATGATATATGATATGATATGTTTGTGGTAGATATGTCTTACAGGAGACACGAAAGTAGGTCTGAGCCTTCTTCTTCTCCCGACGCAGGTGCCAGTGGCAGTGCGCCGGATTTACGCCCCGTTGCTGAGTTAGTTCCGAAGACGGCATGGTAAGTATCAAGTATATTTCAAGTATGTTATTTAAAATATACTAAATATGTATATCAAAATTTATACAGGGGCTCTGAGGTGGAGCCTTCAGATTTCATTTTACAAACGTCGAGACATGCATTTATGAATATGATGTCCAGCTGTTAGCCACGGTGGGACGACATCACAGCGCCTGTAAAGAACGCAATATGGGCATATTTGATGGTAATTAAGTATAAATTTTTATTTTATTTGAATGTCAATAGAATGTTTATAATTCAAGTTAATTCAACATGCAGGCTGCCGTATGTGTTGAGCCTCAGGATCTGGATGTGTTTAGAAATCATTGGAATCAAAGAATGAGAAAAAATTATAGAAACACGATGACTAAAGTAAAGAGTGTGGGAAAAAAGCCAAGTTGGATGAGCGCTGACGTATATAGTGAGTTTCTTCGGCTCTGGGATACTCATGAATTCAAAGTAAGCTATCCACTTTCGAATTGTAATTTAAAATTTTTAAGATTTCGTATATTAGTTGCATTAATATAGTTAACCTTGTGTTTAAATGTATAGGAAATATCAGCACGAAATCGTGAAAACAGGAATAAGAATCCCGTTGTACATCGTGGTGGCTCGAAATCTTTTCAGCAACATAAAAACGAATTGGTAAATTGGTAAGTTGTGTTTATAAATATCCGTAACATTATTTAATCATATTGGTAACATTGTTTATTCATATGTATATTTTTAGTCTAAGAAGTACAATCGCGAGCCTACGATGGCTGAGTTGTTTACTACCACAATGCGATGGAGGAGACAGACGAGGAAGGAAATGTTTCGTATAGATGGACAAACGCCAAATCTCAATCTGTAATGGTAAACACGCTTATTCGTAATGATAGTGTTTGATAATACTTTATTTCACGGCTAAAAAATCATAAATTAAATTTTTTTCGTGCCAAATTTTTATTTATAATCGCAGGAGTCATATGAGACAGAGCGGACACGTATGGCGCAGACCATCGGACGTGAGGAGTTGACCGTTGAGGAGTCAAACCATATTTGGGACGCCATTGCAGATCCGCCTACGCGAAATAGGCGATATAGTTATGGAAATATGGAGGTAAACTGTTTCATTAACTAATATATACACTTAATATGATATGAAGCATAAACTATAATTAGCTATTAACTATTTCACATGCGATATCATCCCAGAGGGCTTACAGGAGATCCCAGGCAGATGAGGAGATAACTTTGTTGCGTCAGCAGATTGCGGAGATCAATGACTGGCGGAAGAGCAATGCTTTTGCACAGTAGCTCGATGCGCATATCGCGGCATACCTGGCAGAGCATGGAAGAATGCCCGGAGAGGATGCGTTTGGAGATGACGAGTAGGTAAGCTTGTTTTGTGTTGAACTTATTGTTGCTTGATGTATGATGATGAGTAGGACAATGATGTATGATTTATTTGATAGTACTTATATGTATTGTTAAGTATGATGTATATTAGTGAACGTCGTGTTTGATTGATGAGTTTTTTGGATATATAGTTGTTGTTTGATGGAAAATTGTGAATGTTATGTTTGATTGATGAGAGGTTGGTGTTATACTTGTGTTGGAAGATTGAATGGTGTTATAGTTCGACAGAAATTGTTTATATTATGGTTTGAAGGCGCAAACAGCAGCTGTTTACAAACAGATGAACTCAGGTTTGCGTCGGCTGGAATCGGCTTGCGTCGGCTCTTTGGTTACAGGATGGCGTCGGATAGTGACGGCTAGAATCGGCTTTGTGGTTACAAGATTGCGTCGGTTAGAATCGGCTTGTTACGGCCAACAGATTTTTGAAAAAAATGGCCACGTGGATATAGCCGTCACTTTCCGACACTAAAGGGTGATGAAGCCGACGCAAAACCCGACTCGAATGCTTGGTGGCGATGTCTATTTTTGTGTCGGTTTTTAGAATCGGCTTGCGTCGGCTAGTGACGGCCTACGTCGGTTATTAGCCGACTCAAATGCCGGTTTTCCTTGTAGCGATATACCCAATACAGAATACATAATACCGAATACATAGTTCAGAATTCAAAATGCGGAATTCAAAATGTGAAATACAAAGCAAAATCTACAAATACAAACTACAAAATGAAGAATGCATAATAAGAAATACAGATAATTCTTGACGTAACCTAGCAGCAACTAGTTCATTTCGTATGGTATCTCGAACTAATGCCATAACAGTTGTTGCTACGGTTCTTTGAACTTGTTTACGATCATTATTTCCACGGTTCTGAATGCTATAATACTCTTTCAGATATTCTTCGGGCACTAGATTCGGTTTATCGTCATATGCAAAAAATCAGGATCTCCGGCATTGTACCTTCGTATGAAATTTTGAATAGCCATTGTAGCAGTGACAATTTGTACCTGAACATTATATGGGTATGTTGGCATGTTACGTAAGATTGCAAATTTTTTCTTCCAAATTCCAAAAGTTCTTTCGACTGCCATACGTGAACTAATGAAGTTGTTGAAAACTTCATTTTCTGACTTTGGTTCATTCTGCGTATCAATGAGATTTGGAATATGGTATCTTAAACAGCGATAAGGAGGTAAATATCATTCCATTAGTGGATACCCTTAATCCACTAAATAATATTGTCCTCTTGACAGATGTGGAAAATTCAAACTTGGAACATTTACAACTTCACGAAAGATTCTAACATCATGGGCAATTCCTTCCCATCCTGCCCTTACGAATGTAAATGTTAAGTCAAAGGCGCATGCAACCATTATATTCTGTGTAGGAACATCTTTATGTCCTACAAATTGTTGCATATCCGCTTGAGGAACATGAGTCATTATATGTGTACCATCAATAACTTTAATACAATTTCTAAAGAATTGGTAATATCGTGGTGATGAACTGATTTGTTATGGAATTCTATTAAATTGAGGATCTATTGGCCTAATAATATTCACACACATTAGCAAAACAAAATCCAGAACTTCATGAAAATAAAGACTAACCATGTTAAGTGATCGTTGAAATCTTTCAGCAACCTGCCGTACAGGAATAACCAAAACGATGGTCTATAGAAAGATAACTATCATTTCTCTAACTATAACGTGCGCCGCCAGCTACAAATCATAGCTTTCCAATCGCTCACACATCGACAAAAACAAAGTCTCTTTATTTGGAAATTTCGTTGACACCATTCTACATGGCCTGTAAGCATATCTTAACCCAATAAATACCGGTAACTTCAGAATTGTGTATCTGGCTCGTTTGAGGTCCACGTGTGGCATAATAAAGTCTAATAAACTGGATATTTTGCAAATCTTTAAAATCAGAATCATCACTTTCTTCATTTGGGTCTACTTATAGGGATGAAAAAAGTATGAGAGAAGAGAGTAGAATGAGATGGTGAAGAAAACGGAAAAAGTGAATATATAGGAGATGTAGTTCCAGTGAACCGTTGTGAGGGAGCCGTTCGCGTCAACATCGCGTCGAACGCAAAACGGCTCCACAACAACGGTTTACCCGAACTGGGCAAACTGGTGGGTCCGACGTTCGATGTGTCCGACGTAGACGCCAACTTCACCTGGCCATTTCAGCAAAAGAACGGTGCCTTAGTATCTTTCACAAATAAAGTAATTTGTTAGTTCATATCACTCCCAAAGTTGGTTTTAGTCAGACTCACAATGTGTTGAAAAATAATTTTCCACAATGTTATTTATTATTGTTCTTTTGGTAGTAAACATGACAGTTTTGTTGAATATTTTTGATGAGAAAGAAGGAGAGAATATAAGAAAGAGGCTTTTTGCTATTGAAAACTTTTCTTTATTGATAGTAGATTTCTTGCTTGATTGCTTGATGCAAAATGATGAGAGAGCTCTTCTATTTATAGGACTCTATAGACTATTCTAGAAACATGACTCTCTAAACCATTTTAAAAACATGACTCCCTAAACAATTCTATAAAAAAACTCCATTCATAATTCTTATTATACTAGAAAATTCAAGATCTCTCAACAAACTACAGTAAATGCAAGAAGACTCTAGAAACTATAATAATAAGAAATTTCTAGAAATTGACCATAACAAATCAAGTTTAATATTTCAACACCCTCCCTTAAACTTGATTTGTAATACCAAGTAATGCTTGAAATCTTTGTATTTCACGTGCTACGGTAGTAATAGAGATATTATCCAAACTTTCTTCATCAAGTTGATCTTGTTACCAAATATCGAGATTTTCAAAGCAATTTCATGGATTCTTGTTTTACTTATTTCATTTCATCCTTCTTCATCATAATAAAAATTCAATAAAGTAAGCGTTCTAACATCCGCCTTATTTCAGTACAATAAATTTTAATCGTGTCATATATTTTATCTTTATATTCTTTCATAACTTCGTTTTTCATTTTTTGACTAATCAAATTTCTATTTCCTTAACATTCTCCGTTTCCATTTCTATTTTCTTAGATTTTTGCTTATATTTCAAATCTCTTTCAACCTCTTGAATTTTATCTCCTTGATTTTTGTCTTCTGCATTTTCATCTCGTTTTCTTTCGTACTCTTCATCATTGACGTTATCTTTGCTTACTTTATTTTCTTCATCTTCTTCTCCTTTCTCTACATTTTTTTCTTCTTTTTTCAATTTTCCTCCTCAAATTTTAGCAATTTTTCATCTTTCTCCTTCTCTTTATTCATCTTTTCCTCTTTTTCATCAATCAAATTTTCTTCTTTTGTTATTTTTGCATTATTCTTTCTGTATGCTTCTTTCAAAAAATTCCATGAATCTTCTGTGGAATATTCTCCAAGTATATGAGCATAAGCTACTTCATCAACGTTCTCACTTACCACATCATGAGCACGATGATCATTCCATCATAATTTTGCAAAAGTTTTCTTGTCTGTTTATGATATGTTCTCCAAATCATTCAGCCATTCATAACCATTTTCGACAATCTTCTATAATTCTTTGGAGATTAACTCCTCTTTCTTTTCCTTATAAGCCAACAACAAAGTACCATCTATTTGACTTCTTTCTTTAATGTAATTGGCATTTTCTTCAACTTTATTATTACTAAGAGCTCTACATTCAGAAGTACAATGTCCAAAATTTTCACAATTGTAGCATTTGAGCATGACTTGTCATACCTTGAATTTTCTCTCCCACGACTTCTTGTTGAGCTTTCTCCTCTTTTATTATTGTTACTGTTATTGTTTTTTATTGTTGGGCCTCCAACCTCATCCATGTCCATATCCACGACCTCTTCCTCTTTTTTGGACATAGCCTCATTTTTGTTGGCTTCGGTTATTTTCTTCCTTTTTTGAATCAATATGTGTCTTAAGAACTTGCTCCACGGTCTCTTCCTTCTTTGTTTTCTTTTTTTCATAAAATTGAAATAAGCCTAGAAGTTCCTCTATTGCCATGGTCTCCAAGTTTTTTGTTTCTTCAATGATGGCGACAATATGTTCGAACTTTAGATCTAATGATCTAAGAATCTTCTCCATAATTCTTACATCATCTAACTTCTCACTATTTCTTTTTAGATTATTACTAACCACTAAAACTCTTGAGAAGTAATCAGAAACAAGCTCACCTTCTTTTATATGCAAAGTTTCAAACTCTCCTCTTAAAGTTTGAAAACGTACCTTTTTGACTTGATTAGCTCCCTTGTTAGATGTTTGAAGCTTCTTCTATGCTTCTTTTGCTGATTTCGATCCCAAAACCTTTTCAAAAGTATCATCATCCAATGCTTGATAGATTAGACAGAAAGCCTTCTTGTCTCTCATTCTTGAGTTTTTCAAACAATCCCTTTGGGTTTGAGATAAGCTACCATTATTTTCTTTTTCAGTATAGCCTTTCTCCACAATTTTCCATACGTCATGTGCTCCAAGGAGAGCCATCGTCCTTAAGCTCAAATTGTCATAATTGTTTTTGGTGAACATTGAAACTTGTAAAGGAACGCCTAACTATTGATGCCTGCACACGAAAAACACAGATACGTCGTGCACCTCCACTACCTACCCTACTACTTCGGACCACCATTTGACCTTCGGATTCTGCCAACCTCTTCTTCATCATGAGCTCCACACCACCATGCCATTCACCTCCAGCCTAAACTCACGTTTAAAATCATGACTTGGTACTACTTCGATCGCTAAAGATGCCGCATTCATCCTCATTCGATCGCACCCCACCAGATTCCCACCACATGTGCGCCTAGATACCCTGAGTCCAACGCTACCCCTCGATTCCACTGACTCGGCCTAAATCATCACCTAGCTTACTTCCACCATCGATCACAATAAACGACTACCACACCATCCAATAACCCCTCGACAATGAAGATCTAACAACCCATACAAAGATCCCACCTTTTAAATTTTCTTATTCTTTTTTATTTGAATTGATTTCAAATTTTCAAAGTTTTCTTTCTCTTTGTTCTTGATTTCATTCCAAAAGAAAAGGCTGGTTCCCTATGTTCAGCGTGGTTATAAAGAAGAGGGAAGCATGCTGAAGTACCTGTGGTATAGCAGAACCTATGGGCATGGTATATTTGTGAATAGTAAGGGAATATCGGTAGGGGCTGTTTATATTATTTTATTTGAAAATATCTATCTCGATGCACTCAAAAATTTCAAACATCAATCGAGGTGTGCTCATTGGCGTTCTATATGAAATAAACCTATTCCGAACACAATGGAACTAGTCTCGAGATATAATTCAATCATAAACAGAAGATAGCTTTTCAAACCTAGTTACTAATTTCTGTAATTAAATTCTAGGCATTTCGAGCTCGCATGACCGAACGATACGTCTGATTGCCACGAAATTCGTTGGCATGTAATAATTCATTATTACGGATCCAATGACACTGGTTCATCAAAATTTGAGACAGTGCCCCATAAAGATATTTTTACACGTTAATTAAAACAAATTATTATTTAAAATCAATTCTAATCACTTTAATTATAAATTAAAGTTTACTATCTTCATACTTATTCAAATAAAATTTAAATCAGCTTTTGAAATCAATTTCATTCATTTTAAATTCAAGATTTAATTATTTTAAATATTCCAATTATCTAAATTCACTATTCAAATAAATCTCTATAATCGAAATTTAAGCTGTTTGTCTTTTAAAACAAATATTTCAACATTTAAAATTTATTAAATATTTCAAAATTAATTGACAAAAATTCTAGGTCGTTACAACTAGTCTCAACGGATGTATCGATATTTATTTCTCAATATATCTTGAGTAGGAACATTTATGGAATAATTATTTTACAACCACAATCAGCAAAATATATTTTCTTGGGTTTATATATATATATATATATATATATATATATATATATATATTTACTGTATATAAAACATTACTTACATTCAATATAACAATACATATAATAGAAAAGTAAAACCAGAAGCATACTTCATTTCAGACAAGATTCACTGTAAGAATCTTGTTATATAATCAAATCATATAAATGTCTATAGGGCACGCCCTTAACTATATCATAGTCGGATATTAAAAATTCATAACACAAATGAACTACTTGTTCAAATTGACAAAAGTAACATAACTAGCACAAGTAACTACCATCGTCTTTGTGATGCCATATCTTTCACGATTTTTTTAAAGAATCAGAACAACAGCAGAAAGGCGTCGGTAATTCCTAGAGTGTCACAATAGTGTTGGAAAATAATGACGCCTTTGTGATGCCCAGGCCTTCCACAAAATTATGAAAAATCATGTAGGCATCATAAAGTTCGCTAATGGATTGGGTCACAATGACATATGCAATTACAGATGCCTTTCTAGTGCCTTTCCATACTAGATAATTAAAGAAACAAGAAAAATGGTGGTGGAAAAATCGCATTGCTAATACATGTGATGTCACTAAGGTATTAGTAATTACCAATGCCTTTGTAATGCCTTACAAATTAGCGATGGAACGCAATCCTCTAGTTGTTATGGCATCGCTTATGACATCTAAAATCAGGCCACTCTCTAGTAGTGGATGGAGTATGCTGATGGGTACCATTAATTAGGCATGATTTGTGTTGTCGAACTGTGCCTATGGGTACTATCACCTACAAGCAACAAGGTTATTGTTCATACCGATGATGCTTGATTTACCCAGTAGTTGTTATAACTTAGACCGATGGGTACCATCACTCTTGCAATGAGTACTTAACTCTTTGTGTCAATGAGAGCTTAGCTTCCTTAAGTGATAGCCGTGATCGATAGGCGCTATCGTATTTATGATGGTTTCTACTTTACTTATATCGTTCTTTGTTCATTATGATGTCTGATAGGTGCTTATTATACTTAAGCGATGGTACTATCGTACATACCAATGGTGTTTTGCGATGGGTATTAGTATTATACTATCATCCTATGCTTATCAGCATATATAACAATTGAAATCGATGATGGTAGCTTTCACTTTTAAATTTAGCAACTTTTAAAATTTAACAAAATTGTTCCTATCAGTTTTAGGGATAAGGTCACTATTAGTTTGGTGATAGGTAATGCTATCAGATTGGAGATAATGACATAGTGACAATTTTGTAAATAAGTGTTAAGTTGATTAATTATCTGACAATAACCTCTTTTGCTTATTTTTTTACATAATACATTCCCTTTTGTTATTTTCAAAATTTAACAGTAATGCCATCATAGTCAGTAATGGACTTCGTTATTTCTCCCATTAAATTAATTAATTCTTTAATCATGATAATTTGTAGCTTTACCATTTAGATCATATAAGTTACAAAAAATAAATCAAAAGCATAAAAAAAACATGGGAAATTGGAGAAGAACAAAGTTTGAAAAAAAAATTAGGCTGAAGGATATCAAGTTTTATTTTTAGATTGAAAGACGGATGCTAGCTATAACTAGTATATCCAATTTTTACGCTGCAGAGCATTATATAAATTTTACACTATACATAATGCTAGTTATAATTAATATTGTCCTTCAACTCAAAAAAACCTGTGGTCATTTAGCCTTTTTTCTTCTAAGTTTGTCCTTTTGCCTATTTTCCTATGTTGCGCCTGTAAGTGCCTTTATTTTCATCGAAAATTCATAGAAGTTAATCCACGCATGAGAAAATTACTAATTGTTAAATCATCAATTATTTAATTTTATAAACATCATATTTATATATTCTGAGGCTGATTAAAATCATACTTCTCATCTAATTTGGTTAATAATTCAATAATTTATCATCGAATCTCATTTAGTTTTATTCAAACATGACTAAACTTAGTTTCTCATCCTCAAAAGCATCATATAATAATCAAATCCGAACCTAATAAGGCATGGATGAAATTATTTCAAATATTACTCACATGGATGAAGAAGATTGATTGATTCGTTTCTTCTTTGTAAATTTGAAGATTCCTTTAGTATTTTGATTTGCTCCTAATTTCATCCTGTCTTCCTCATTAAAAATGATAGTTTCCCCTCAGTTTTAGTTTACATTTTGTGTTTTGTGAAATAGAATGAAGAGAATATAAATGGTTTAAGAAATATAAAGTTAACACCATAGACTTTTGGTTCTTCCTTGACATTTCTTATCACACTAATATCCACACCATTCCACTTAATACATAATACCCGTTCTATTGAGATTTAATTATCTAATTCATTTTTTATTTTTATTTTATTTTAATGCAGTTTAGTAATTACCTAAAATTAAATTTACTTACCCATGCATCCAAATGTGCTTACTTTGTTAATCAAATACGAGCCTTACGGCACACTTTGTGCGTGAGTTGTTTTTTTTTAAAATTATATATGTTTCAACATATTCGAAAAAAAGCATAAATATTTAATCATATTTCACATTGAAATCATGTGTAGTTTGTTTAAATTTTTATTTATAAGTTCGAATATTTAATTTTTTTTGCAGTTTGAATTTTATTCTTATTATTAATTAATAAAAAAATGAATTTGTAAATGAAGTTTATTTATTAGATCATGTTTTTAAAGTGGTTAAAATTTGATAATATCTGTAGAGGGACGTTTTGAATTTATAAAAAAAATTATTTAACCTTAAGATTTGTCAATAGTTGTAGAGGCCGGAGATTTTAAAAATGTATAGTGAGTTTATTTGTTAGATTCTATTTTCAAGACATTTGATAATATCTATATATGAACATTTTTGATAGTTTATGCTGATATTAAAAAAATGTGGAACCAAAAGTATTGCAACCAGTATTAAAGATTAGTTGAGCAACTAAATTTAATTTTTAAGTTAAATTGATCATTCAATTAATTAATTTATTTCGAAATGTGAGACAATAAAAGGTTATGAAAATATGAGGTTGAAAATAAGTATGCTTTGTCTGCCGGACTCATTGCATATATTTGTGAGTTTGCCCTGATTTCCTACTCACTTAACTACTAGAAAAATATTGCTCGTTTAAACTAGGTCGTAAATTTCGTTCATACTCTGCTCGAGAAAGCAAAGATTGAACCATTTGCCCATCTACATCTATCGTAGTCCTAGGAATAAAATGTAGCCAGTTAGGTGCAACTAATTTTGAAAATTATGTGAAATCATACATCATTTTTTGTCTACAGAACAAATTGTGTACTGTTCAACATCACACATTTCTCGCCCTATCTGGCTTTCTCACTCTCCCTTGTGTTACTTGTTATTTCAGCATATTTGAGTTTTACATACATGTGATGTACATGCATGCTGATAAACAAACAACCATGCTCTAAAGAAAAGTAGATACGCACAGCTCACATTTTTCTCAACGGTTCATTAATTGCTCTTACTCGGTTATCACAAATTCAACCTAACTCATCTTCATTCTCTTCTTCTATAGCTTTCTTCTTCCTTAGCTGATAATAAAAAGAAGTAAAGATGAGTGGAGAAAAGAATGAAAGGTCACCAGAATCATTAAGTGAAGGCGTTGAAGCTGACAACGGTGAAGATATTGAATGGAAGAAGGTGAATTTGATGAGAGTTTTTGTGGAAGCTCAGGATCCACTTTCCAAGGTTCATTTTCATTCTTTACTTTTACATAGTCCTTGGTTTGTTGTTTTAGGGCTCTGTAATTTCAGTATTTTATGCTTGGAATATAGGATTGGCATTTGGCAATCGATATCCTTAGTTTTGATGGACCCTATCTATCTTAAATTTCAACAAGAATCCCATGGATTCTGGGTTGATTACACCACTTAAATACAACATAAATTCCTTTCCATTCAGGTGATTCGGCTATAACCAATCAAAATAAAAACATTATTCGGTGTTATTATCGGATTCAAATTGTTCTGAACCAACCCGAACCTCTCCTGACGAAGTTGGACTGCCACAGCATGGTTACTTTATTTTAAAAGCTGAGGACCAAGCCTAAGCTTGTGAAATTATGCACATAGCCGTTCACAATCATACAAATTTTGAAGGAAAAACTGAAACACAATTTTATGGAAGTAGTAATGCACATCAGGCAATCAATCACGTGGTCAAGCTTTCCATGTCGGCATTCTGGTTGAATGTTTCATCATTATGGCATCATTAAGTGTATTTATGTTTTTGCCAAAACATTTGTTGTAGGGAAAAAATTAAAAGTAAAATAAAAATAAAAATAGAGAAATATTCCTTTGGTACAGTACAGCAATCATGTACACACATATACATACACACACTCATACATATATATACATGCATACATATATACAGCACAACTATTTATGAAAATTTACAATGTGTGTGACTAAGCTTTCGTTCATTTCACATACAGTGTTTGTCAGTTTAGGTTTGAAAATATATAAATTGGACCCAACGAAATCGCGTTCTACAACACCGGATCGACTACACATGAAATCAAGAGGCTCATTCATAAGCTTGATTTCTCTGCTTCTTATTGATCTGGATGGATTATATATCTACACATTTGTTATAGAAATGTATGCACATAAGATGCTCATCCGCAATAGAACTATTTGTTACTACTAAACTAATTAATGACGTTCAAAGTGGTTTCTTCATATTTAAATTAAATGATCCATTATATTACCTGTTTGATGTGGGATTCTTTTTAGCACGTTCCCTCACGTTTGACTTATCTTGAATCAAACACGGGTCTATTTATTCGGTGTCACAACGATTGACGGCCAATCACATATTATTATTAAAAATTGCTCCGGTAGCATATAAGAGGACAACTTAAAATCGTAACAAGTCACCACGTGAAAAGTGCAGGTTCATCCAGAATACATAGGATGCACAAGAAGCATAAATAAAATAAACATAATTTCAATTATTATTCTTTCTTCAAACATCATTGCGTTAAGTTAGACTGGATCTGGTCTAGTTTCTAGTTACCACTCACAAAAAATAAAAACAAATTTGACGTCCCCAGTGCACAAACTGTATATAAATGAAGCAATACTAAAATATCAATTTTATTGTACAGGATGTAGACAAGTACACGATAAGAAGATTCCTGAGAGCACGAGAACATGACATAGAAAAGGCTTCCTCTATGTTTCTCAAATATCAAAAATGGCGAAGGGAAGCCATGCCTAACGGTTTTATCTCATATGAAGAAGTAAAAAATGAACTTCAACAGGAGAAGCTATACATGCAAGGATTCGATAAGATGTGCCGACCCATAGCTCTTGTATTTGGAGCCAAGCATTTTAGCTCCAAACGCAATCTCGATGAATTCAAACGTACGTGCATACTTTCCTCCTTATTTGTATACAGTTTCAAGGCTTATTATTCAATTTTGAAATACACAAGTTCCAGGTTGTTACAGGTTATGTTATTTACGTCTTGGAGAAATTATGTGCCAGGTACTTTTTATCTTTAAAACTCTAAGTGAAAAAAAAAATAAAAAAAATTGTAACAATCAAGAACTGTTTCGTGTAAAGTTTCTGTTACACAGCTTGCATATCAGAACTAATATTGAAATAAGGTTTACCTTATTATAACGCTTACAGCCATGCCTGTAATTCTCAGTTAACGGGGATACCATGGTTCGAAATTCCGAAGGAATTTCGGTTATTCCGGGAATCCGGTCAAAATTCCGGTTCCAGTCTAAATTCCGGATTTGAATTTCAAATATTAAAAAAAATTTATAAAAAATTAAAAAAATACAACAAATATATAATTATTAAAAAAAAGAAAACAAATTAATGAAGACAATAAATAAATGGAGAGGAAATCATATAGTTTCATGAAAAAAGTTGTTATACTTTCGTTAACTTACATCGAATCATAATAAAAAATTCAAAAATTTCAAAATTAATCAAAGTTTTAAAATCTCAAATGAACAATACATAATCTTGCACACTGGATTTTTAGTTAAAGTGTGTATTACATATGTAATGTAAAAAATGTACTAGAAATTTATGATAATATTGGATATTTATTAGCATATATAACAAATTAAAGCAAAAAAGTACCGGAACTAGAAAGCCGGAATTAAAGCGGAACTTTCGGAATTTCCAGAACGGAACCGAAAATTTTAAAATTATACATCGCGGGAACGGAAACGGAAAACGGAATTTTGAACCTTGGGGATACTACACAACAATTTTAACGGAAAATATGAAGTCAAAAATTACTTTGAAATCTTCGGATATCTTTTGAATTCATTGCAGCATGCCAAGTGGTCAGGAAATGTTTCTTGCCATAGCAGATATCGAAGGATGGGGATACTCCAATTCTGACATTCGTGCATACATTGCAGCTCTTGAGATCATGCAGGCAATTAACTTCCACATAATTTGATTTTCTTGTAAATACGTCCACAGTTATATCTATTCTTCTATCAACTAGATACATAATATTGTCAATAATTGCAGAATTACTATCCAGAAAGACTAGGAAAGGTGTTTTTCATACACGTGCCTTATCTTTTCATGAAGGTTTGGAAAATTGTAAGCCCATTAATAGACAAGAACACGAAGAAGAAGGTATGAGATTCTTCAAGTAAAGTTAGCGATTAATTAGTGTCACATTTATGTTGCGTGTTTTGTGAAAATCACCGTGCTATGTTTTTTCCTGGATGTATATAGTTCGTGTTTGTGGAGGACAAAGATTTAAAAACGACGTTGCTTGAAGATATTGATGAAAGCCAGTTACCAGAAATATATGGAGGGAAACTAAAGCTTGTTCCTATTGATGCTGCTGCTGCTGCTCAAAATTCCACTGTGGATGATTAAATACATTTGATTTACAACATTTATATCATTATTTCAACCATATACATGTGAAACATGCAACGACCAGATATTGGAGAGTGTAATTTCCGATTTTTTGTTGTTTGTACTAAATAATTTCAATTTCTTAACAAGAAAATCCATATATGTGAGAGAATCGGATAACAAAGAACTATTTAATACGCAACAATTCGAAATTATCTGTTTAAAAGATCTAAAGCATAGGATATAACATTTTATATCATCCAGACTTTTTAATCCTAAAGTAGGATTCCCTTTTATTTTCTTCCACTTTGCAGTTCCATTTATCAATCTACCCAATTTTGGTGGCTTGTATGCTAGCGGCTAAAAGTTAGATAAACAAAAAACTTTCACATTTGGATAGATAGTATACTGTGGAACTTTTTGTGAACTAGCCGGCAGTACATGATCAAGCACCAACAAATCATGTGCAATTCCTCTGTTCTCAAATTCATGTGGCTCTGTTTCGAACTAATCCAACTCATTCATTTTAATGGTGAGTCTCGTAAATTATTATTATTTTTATAAACAATGAATGGACTGGATTTGAGTGGGTATATAGGGACACACAAGTGGAGGATAGAGGAATTCATACGTGTAAAGGGGATGCTAGACCCATTTGTTGTGTATTAATCGGTGTTGTCTTTAATATATTTAACTTTACAAAGGAAAAAAGTATGGCAGCTTATCCTTGTTTTCTTCTTTCTGCAACCCTTTCAAAATAGATATACCCAACAAACCAGTCGCACGTTGAAATATTTCAATAACTTGGGTCACATATGTAAAATAAAATATATTTTGCTATTTTTATGTAAAGCCTAATCAAAGTGGTCAAATTTTGAATTAAAGCTAAAAGGCTTAAAGATATAATTGACATGATATTAATATGTAGATACCGGAGTAATTTGTTTTTGTTGAATGACCAAATTGAAAAATGCCAATACTATAAATAAGAGATTATGGTCCCTAAATTACATAAGCCCGAGCAACTCTCTGACCCTCTTCCATGGAGCGCTAACATTAGATTTAGGATTTGTGTCAATTTGGAAGACCAAACCAACTTCTTCTTCTCCTCAATGACAAAGAACGGATTCAGGTACGCTTTCAGTAATTTTTTATCTTTTGTATTGTTTATTTCAATTAAATCCATATGGGTTACATATTTGGATACAATTCATAATTGATTGTTGCTAAAGTATATTGAAATCCTAACATCACAATATGAAACTCAATTAGGTTAGGTACGAAGTAGATCCAACTTAGATTACGCCCATCTACATGATCCTTGAACGAGAACCATGGCACTTACTCTGGCATCAACTTTAACATCAGAATACCCATCCACAACGACGTCTAATTCTGAATATCGTTGAATATGCATGTAACATCTCGTCTTTTTGTACGCTTTAAATCGACGATAAACCACACACGGCGGACTCAAATCATACAAAAGGACTAATTGTTATTGGGATGAAAAAGAAAAGCAGAGAAAGAAATAAAACAAAACAGAATCTTGCAGCGAAACGATAAAATATAATAATCAAATAACAATTCATGAAGCTATTTTACAAAACATTTGATTATACCTATACAATACATATCAGAGTTACACATACCAGAGAATAATAAATAACAATGCAGCGGAACAATGTGATGCAGTGAAATATAATAAATAATAGTAATACAAATCTTCGTCTTCGTCCTTCAGAGATAAAGTCTTTGAATCCTGAAATGCTCAGACTGACCCGAGCGAATTGAAAAGACAAAATACGCGAGTCATAACTAAAAAATCTTATGTAAATTAAATCAACGGTAAAATATGAGTGGAATGGAGTCAGAGATGTTTACGGGATTTGACATCTCCTATCTAGTGTCTAACGTGAGTGCAGTAGCTTAAGAGATGCTCGGGATTCACATCTCCTAAGGATCCATTAAATTATTTAATATGCAGTAATATTTCGCTATTATAATAATGTCTACAGTAAAATAAACTTACTTTTAAAAAGCGTTAAGGAGTTACCCAATCTCCCCCTTAACACATAATGGTCCCAGTATTATAGTCCCTCTTGATCGGGAAGCCGCCAGAGAATACCACACGGGCTATGGGAGAAAATCAAACTCGTACAAGGCTCGTTAGGGTAGGTGACACGGCACACAAGGCAATGCCAGGGTAGATATGCCAATTACTATCTGAACTGGTGGTGACGCATAGCGCGCAGCTACCGCCCACCTCGAGCCACACCCCTAAAATCAAAAGTGGTCTCCAAATCAATCTCAAAGTCGAAATATAATATCAAAGAAGTGTGTCCGATAAGAGGAGCTACCTCACTGGCTGGGAATCACTCCTGTTTTAGCCATCTTATGCCAACTCGCAGGAGTTAGGTCCACGTATATACCTCAAAGGAACGCCGCCACCATCCTACTTCATTCTGTAATCTCCACCGCGTATACGGTTGTTAAAGTGGTTTTTGGAGTTGGCAGAGAGTATGACAACTTCTGATCTCGATTTCTTCAACAACCAATCGTTATTATAACATTGCGGTCATTTCAAAATAGTTATACTTCAAAACCAGAATATACTATTCATTTCAAAACCATATAAATACGATATCATTTCCTTCCAAAAACCAAATCAATATGATATCATTTTTATAAAAACCCAAATCAATATAATATCATTTTTATTTCAAATATATCCCTTTTCCAAAATCATATCACTTTCAAAGTTATACACTTCAAAACCAAACACTTGAAATTATAACACTTTCAAATCATAATACTTTGAAGCTCATAACTTTGAAACATAACTACACCATTTAAATGACTTAAATATTAAATTACTTTATATAATAAAATAACTTCTTCAATTTCACAAATCAATTCCAAATACAGATTTGAACCCCCAAATAACCATTCCAATTTCCATATATTTCAAAGCTTTAAATATTCCTTCATTTCAAAACTAAATCTTTGATAAATCCATACATATCAAATTCATTTACTATTATTTAGACTTAAAATGTTTACTTAATGAATTCAATATCATTTAAGTAAACTTTTAAACTTCAAATAACTGGATATTCTTTCAATTTATTTAACTTGATATATTCATTTAAATCAACTTGATATTCACTTAAATCACTCTAAACCAAAATCAAGTTATAAAATCATATTTAAAATCTTAATTTTATTTAAATTTCAAATCAAATTTATTCGAGTATAAATCTTAAATAATTTAATTCAAATCAATTTTATATTTATCTTCCAACCTTAATTTTTATTTAAGTCACTATAAACTCTATATACAGTATAATTTAAACAGATACTTGACCACATTATATAAAACAATCAAACTTAATTATTTAACTTATTTTATATTTCAAACAAATTTATACATAGCTAAAAATCAATAACAAAATAACATTTATATAACATCTAAAATCAATATTTATATAACCCATATATTTCTTTTCGAAACCATAGGAATCATTTTAAAATATTTTTATATATAGACCACAGTGTATGTATAAAATTTTCTATCCTATGGTCAAGTGATACGGATATTTATCATTTCAATTCGCAATTTAAAATATAAATACAGTTATATATCATTTCAAACCGCAATCCCAATGAAATAAAATTCATAACAACTTGCAGTTTATAACAGTATAAAATACAACATATATTCATCCAATATCAATCATCAAACATTTACCACAATCATCATTCAATTCAATCAATAACATCAATATAGAACAAATAACAAATAACAGGTATTTACTGGCAGTTTCTATTCAATAACAAATTAAATAACAATTTAACCGGCAGTTTATATGAAATAATAAATTAAATAAGAATTTAATTCAATTAATTCAGTTTAACTGAAATGGTGATTAAAAATATGCCAAACAGTCATAAATAAATTTCTAATCACATCATAATCAAATTTAACAAATATAAGAATTTTTAGAAGTTGTGAGTGGGTTAAAACACTCACCTTTTGAATTTAAACTGAATTTAAATCCAATTTAAACCCAAAATTTGAACAACCTTTGAATCTGTCCAAACTAGCGTCAAAATGTCTGAAATTTCAATACAATCATAACAAAAGAAACCACGCATAAATCAGATATCGTATGTGAAAGATATTCGCATTAGAAGTTATGACTACAATTTAAAAAAAAGAAATAGAAAAAGAAGACCAACCAAACACGCACACGTCAGCACTGAGACCACGCTCTTCTCCATGTGATTCGCGCACGTTTGGGTTTCAGCTGGAACCCTAGCCACCACGTACTTCGGCCAAACGCCGCCGCTTCAGGCCTTCATACGCCAATCCAGGCGCTCCACCATGACCACCTCCCTGAGCCGCCCCCATGCCCGGAGTATCGCCTTCCCCGGTCAAGCCGATTGGACCCGCCACCGTTGAGCTTCAACGGCCAATTCTGACGAAATCCAACACCTTACGACGCAACGAAAGCTACCGATGGGACCTGTACGTCACCAGCAACGCAACGGCACCACGTGATTGACAAACTGATGCAGATCTGCCGTTGGATCGACCAAAATCCAATACCAACGACCAGAATTGATTTGCAAATTCTGGGCAAATGATGATTCGAATCCAAAAACAAATTGCAGATCTGAGATACATTTATCGAGAGCTTCGAATCCATATAAAATTTGATATAGTTTGTGGAGTTTGAAATTTTGATTTGAATTTGATATTGAAATTGGACTGTGAAGTTTAGAGTTTGTCTATCATTGAGAAAGAGGAGCAATTGGAATTGTACGTACAGAAAAATGAACATAAGACATACGTTAGGTTTATAACGAGGTATATATAGGTAAGGTTGAAAATAGAAGGAACGGATCAGATTCGATTTAACGATATCGGCCCAAAAGCCCGTTCTGACTCCGGAATGAAATTAGATCAACATATATATCAAAATAGATGTTTTTAAATATTTTAAATGCAATGGAATGGGTTTCAAGTCCAAATTCCATCGTATGAAGAAGTTATGTTAAAATCATGTTATTTCAAATTGATTTCAAGTAAATTGATTTCTAGGCGTTTCGAGTCCGTACGATCAAACGACAAGACCGATCGCTATGAAACTTGAAATCCTAGAATAATTCACCGTTACGAATCCGATGAAACTGGATTCGTCGAAATCCGAGTTAGTGACCAAAATGGCTATTTTCTAGTTAATTAAATAAATTAATAATTTATTAATTAAATCAAGTTTTCAATTCCAACATTATAATTAACAAATTTCTTCATTTTTAATTTCTTAATCATTTATACTAATTTAAACAAATTTAGATGTCATTTTAGAGTTGATTAATTTATCAATTTAGAGTTGATTAATTTATCAATTTCAGTGTTAGCCTTAATTTCATTAAATTTCACTTAATTGCAATTAATCCAATTATTAAGTTTAAATTCCATAAATTAATAAGTCTTGATATCCATTATTTTCATTCAACTAATTGTCATATTATGAATAGAATTAACATTATTTCCAATTAATTTCTTAATTTACACTACTTAACATTGAATTGAGATTCATTGCAATTGATTATAAATTTTGATTTAATAGACTAAATAAATGATTAACTTATAATAATTTTTATCATTAACTCTCAATCTCATTTTTATAAGTTTATCATTCCCAAACCAATGTTATAATTTCTTACTAAACATTGATTTTATTCAATTACCATTCAATGTATATTAATTCATAAATTAATTCAATATTCACGTTTATTTTCTTATATTCGATTTATAGCCTAATATAACACTTACATTATTTAATTTATTGTAATTTCATTCAATCTATCAAAATTTTGGCTTTAATAACCATTGTTACAATTCAAATTAACATTCACCTCACTATAATTATAAAGTTTTTATTTCTTTCTGAATTTAATTACAAAAATCTTATTAAATTAACCAATTTAATTATCGAAATTTACGGGTCGTTACACTCTCCCCTACTCAAAACTTTTCGTCCCCAAAAAGGAAAAAAGAAGGGAAAAGAAAGAATAAGAAAATAATATATCCTATTTAAAATATTAAATCTATAAAAATTAATTTACAAAATCAAATAATTTAAACAAAATATATCAATTTATAACTCTTAAATCCTTTTATATTCAAGTAAATAAAGTTTGGAAAACTTTTGTTTTTCCAAAATTTTCTAAGTCCAAAATTTTGGAAAATTTTCGGTATAGTCTCCTTTGTACGGAGAGGTCTGGGAGAAAATATAATATGAAATATAACAATATAGAACATATATTTTCCAAAATAATATATATTCCAACACGGGAAAAATAATATAACAGCGCTATAAAACCGTAATCCGAAACGTACCTATTTGTCGGGCAATTAACGCTTAATTTATGAAACCAAAAGCAGTAGCAATTGCTTCCATAACCTGTATTTCACTTATATAATCTAAAAGGGGTTAATAATTATATAAAATGAAATACTTAAAGTTGTTTCAACTACTAACAAACGATCAATATAAACAACAATCATTCGCAACCAACGTCATACACATTAAATACAAATCAACCATCCAAGCAAGACAAACAATTGGTTTGTTCGGGTTAAGACACTTTAAATCACATAGAATGACAAATAACTATGAAGTATTCCCCTTACTCAACAGTCTTAGATAAACTCAATAGATTATTCATACATCTAAGCAATTAAAAGTACCCTTTTACCCAAACAACCATAGACCAAACAACAATTCCAAACAATAGATCAAGTTCATTCTTATTAATTTCATTTCATAATCTTTGTTGTTTGATTTCCTTTTCATTCAATTAATGATTTATCTTTTTATTTACATTTATTTCTTGAAAATTTTCAATTTCTTACTTACAAATATTCATTTTCATTTATTTATAGTATTCATGTTTAATTCAATTTCTTTGCATATTAATTCATTAACTTAAGTTTATAGTCTTATAGTTACAATACTTACTTTCTATTACCTTTATTACAGTAGCATTTCAATTATAACTTAAGTTCACAATAATCACAACATCAAAATTCTTAATTATAAAAGAATTTCATTAAATACTTTCATTACCTCAAGTTTATTGCTTGTATAACATCCATTACATTTTCTTATTAAACATTAGAACTTTTAATATTTGGTAAGTTACATATATGCTTTTAAGGGTGTAATTGGAAATCATACAAGTTTATCACATTTTCATTTTAATTAATTTAATGTTCGATAATCATATCCTTTGTTTCATAGGTTACAATTTCAAATTCCTTTTAATCCCATTTATAACTTAGCATTAAATCTTTTATTTCATTTGGAGATTTCAATTATTAGTTAAATTCCATTTCACTACACTAATTGAAATTATTAATTTAACGGAAACTTAAGAACTAAGTACCGGGTTTAAATTCAAATCGTTTGAAATAATAGATAAGTGTATACACTTACAATATATATCCAATTACATTCAAAACAATTTGAAATTTACATTGGTTTCTCAAAATAAATTTGCAGTAAAACTACTACAGTGGCCTTTCCACTTTGAAACTCGAAAATGAATGTCGATGATGCGTGCACTCATCACCGAAATTATTTTCCAGCGACAGAGAGGGGAGTATAGACTTATTTCTTTCGAAAATTTCTTTTAAAACATTTATTCCAAATTATACTGAAATATTTATATCAGAAAATACTTTAAATAAAATTATTATTATATTCCAAAATTATTCGAAAGAAATTTCCAAAATCCCGGAACTTAAGTTCTAAAATTTTCAATTTTATTTTATTTTCTTCAAATCTTGTTTCCAATCAATATTTATAAATTTCACTACCTAACAACCAATATATTACAACCAAATATAACCTTTATAAAAAATTTATTTTATCTATAGAAAATACTGTGTCGGTCCGTCCTATTAAGTGTTTAAAAATCCCTGTTGATGTCATAGCGTCCTATGCACCAACCAGAATTTATAAATACAAAACGGAACAAATTAACACAATTTCAAAACCTTTTTATAACACTAACAAATAGCTCTCTCATAAATATACACTCAATGACTCATCATAGGGTATTACTACCCTATTAATAAAGAGTCAGACCCCACAAGGTTTATCGCTAAACCAAAGCTTAGATACCTGATGTAGCATCCCGCCTTTTTGTACGCTTTAAATTGGTGATAAACCACACACGTTGGACTCAAACCATACAAAATGGCGAATTGTTATTGGGGTGAATAAGAAAAGCAGAGAAAGAAATAAAACAAAACAGAATCTTACAGCGGAACGACAAAATATAATAATCAAATAACAGTTCATGAAGCTGTTTTACAAAACATTTGATTATACTTATACAATACATATCAGAGTTACACATACCAGAGAATAATAAATAACAATGCAGCGGAACAATGTGATGCAATGGAATATAATGAATAATAGTAATAAAAATCTTCGCCTTCGTCCTTCAAAGATAAAGTCTTCGAATCCTGAAATGCTCAGACTGACCCGAGTGAATTGAAAAGACAAAATACTCGAGTCAGAACAAAAAGATCTTATGTAAGTTAGATCAACGGTAAAATATGAGTAGAACGGCGTCAGAGATGTTTACGGGATTTGACATCTTCTATCCAGTGTCTAACGTGAGTGCAGTAACTTAATAGATGCTTAGGATTCACATCTCCTAAGGATCCATTAAACTATTTACAATGTAGTAATATTTCGCTATTATAATAATGTCTATAGTAAAATAAACTTACTTTTAAATAGCATTAAGGAGTTACCCAATCTCCCCCTTAACACGTAATAGTCCTGGTAGTCCATCCAGATCATAGTCCCTCCTGATCGGGAAGCCACCAGAGGATACCACACGGGCTACACGAGAAAACCAAACTCTTATAAGGCTCGCTAGGGTAGGTGACATGGCACACAAGGCAATGCCAGGGTAAATATACCAATTACTATCCAGATTAGTGGTGACGCATAACGCGCAGCTGCCACCCACCTCGAGCCACACCCCAAAAATCAATAATCAAAAGTGGCCTCCAAATCAATCTCGAAGTCAGAATATAATATCGAAGGAGTGTGTCTGATAAGAGGAGCTACCTTACTGGCCCGGAATCGCTCCTGTTTTAGCCACCGTATGCCAACTCGTGGGAGCCGGGTACACATATATACCTCAAAGGAACGCCGCCGCCATCCTAATTCATTCTGGAATCTCCACCGCGTACATGGTTGTTAAACTGGTTTTCGGAGTTGGCAGAGAGTATGACAACTTTTGATCCTGGTCTTTCAACAACCAACCGTTATTATAACACCGCGGTCATTTCAAAATAGTTATACTTCAAAACCAGAATATACTATCCATTTCAAAACCATATAAATACGATATCATTTCCCTTTCAAAAACCAAATCAACATGATATCATTTTTATAAAAACCCAAATCAATATAATATCATTTTTATTTCAAATATATCCCTTTTCCAAAATCATATCATTTTCAAAGTTATACACTTCGAAACCAAACAATTGAAATTATAACACTTTCAAATCATAATACTTTGAAGCTCATAACTTTGAAACATAACTACACCACTTAAATGGCTTAAATATTAAATTAATTTATATGATAAAACAACTTCTTCAATTTCACAAATCAATTCCAAATACAGATTTGAAACCCCAAATAACCATTCCAATTTCCATATATTTCAAAACTTTAAATATTCCACCATTTCAAAATTAATTCTTTGATAATTCCTTATATATCAAATTCAATTACTATTATGTAGATTTGAAATGTTTACTTAATGAATCCAATATCATTTAAGTAAACTTTTAAACTTCAAATAACTGGATATTCTTTCAATTTATATATTCATGTAAATCAACTTGATATTCACTTAAATCATTCTGAACCAATATCAAGTTATAAAATCATACCTTTAAAATCTCAATTTTATTTAAATTTCAAATCAAATTTATTCAAGTATAGTTCTTAAATAATTTAATTCAAATCAATTTTATATTTATCTTCCAACCTTAATTTTTATTTAAGTCACTATAAACTCTATATACAATATAATTTAAACAGATACTTGACCACATTATATAAAACAATCAAACTTAATTATTTAACTTATTTTATATTTCAAACAAATTTATACATAGCTAAAAATCAATAATAAAATAACATTTATATAACATCTAAAATCAATATTTATACAACCCATATATTTCTTTCAGAAACCATAGGAATCATTTCAAAATATTTTTATATATGGACCACGGTGTATGTATAAAATTTTGTATCCTATGGTCAAGTGATACAGATATTTATCATTTCAATCCACAATTTAAAATATAAATATCGTTATATATCATTTCAAACCGCAATCCCGAATGAAATAAAATCCGTAACAACTTGTAGTTTATAACAGTATAAAATACAACATACATTCATCCAATATCAATCATCAAACATTTATCACAATCATCATCCAATTCAATCAATAACATCAATATAGAACAGATAACAAATAACAGGTATTTACTTGCAGTTTATATTCAATAGCAAACTGAGTAACAATTTAACATGCAATTTATATGCAATAATAAATTAAATAACAATTTAATTCAATAAATTTAATTTAACTGAAATGATGATTAAAAATATACCAAACAGTCATAAATATATTTCTAATCACATCATAATCAAATTTAAGAAACATAATTTTTTTTAGAATTTGTGAGTGGGTTAAAACACTCACCTTTTGAATTTAAATTGAATTTAAATCCAATTTAAATCCACAATTTGAACAGTCTCAGAATCCATCCAAATTAGCGTCAAAATGTCTGAAATTTCAATACGATCCTAAGAAAAGAAACTGCGCGTAAATCAGATATCGTATGTGAAAGATATTCGCGTTAGAAGTTATGACTACAATTTAAAACAAAAGAAATAAAAAAAGAAAGAAGACCAACCAGACATGCACACGTTAGCATTGAGACCACGCTCTTCTCCATGTGATTCGCGCACGTCTGGGTTTCAGCTGGAACCCTAGCCGCCACGTAGTTCGGCCAAAAGCCACCGCTTCGGGCCTCCATATGCCGATCCAGACGCTCCACCATGACCACCTCCCTGAGCCCCCCCACGCCTCGAGTATCGCCTTGCCCGATCAAGCCGATTGGACCCGCCACCGCTGAGCTTCAACGACCAATTCCGGCGAAATCCAACACCTTACGACACAACGAAAGCTACCGATGGGACCTGCATGTCACCAGCAACGTAACGACACCACCTGATTGACAAACTGATGCAGATCCGCCGTTGGATCGACCAAAATACAATACGAACGGCCAGAATTGATTTGCGAATTCTAGGCAAAGATGATTCGAATCAATTTTTTTTCCAGATCTGAGATGCGTTCATCGAGAGCTTCAAATCCATATAAAATTTGATATAGTTTATGGAGTTTGAACTTTTGATTTGAATTTGATATTGAAATTGGACTGTGAAGTTTAGAGTTTATTTGCCATTGAGAAAGAGGAGCAATTGGAATTGTACGTATGGAAAAATGAACATAAGAAATAGGTTAGGGTTTATAATAAGGTATATATAGATATGGTTGAAAATAGAAGGAACGTATCAGATTCGATTGAAAGATATCGGCCCAAAAGCCCGTTCTGACTCCAGAACGAAATTAGATCAACCCATATATCAAAATAGATGTTTTAAAATATTTTAAACGCAATGGAGTGGGTTTCACGTCCAAATTCCATCGTATGAAGAAGTTATGCTAAAATCATGTTATTTCAAATTGATTTCAAGTAAATTGATTTCTAGGCATTTCGAGTCTGAATTCGATTTATAGCCTAATATAACACTTACATTATTTAATTTATTGTAATTTCATTCAATCTATCAAAATTTTGGCTTTAATAACCATTGTTACATTTCAAATTAACATTCACCTCACTATAACTATAAAGTTTTTATTTCTTTTTGAATTTAATTACAAAAATCTTATTAAATTAACCAATTTAATTATCGAAATTTACGGGTCGTTAAAATGCAAGTATATGATTTTTGTTTGATGATAATAAACACACACATATATGTATATATTCATTTGAATGTATTTGTCAATGTACTATTTATTTTTCACATAATTATATAAATATTTACTGAATAAAATAAATAACATAGAATATAAATTCAAATAGATATTTTATTCAAGCAAATATTTATTACAATTTTGAATAATACAAATTTGAGCACTCAATATATATAATTTTCAATTACAATACAAATTCGATTACATCTCAAATCTCACTTTACATTGTTCACCTTACTACATATCACTCATTCACTCGTATTTTATCTTCAACTCTATTCCAGCTCGAATCCAGCATCTGAATTATCTGCAAAGTAAAAACTGACGCAGTAAAATTGAAAGAGAAATATATTTGCAGTGTAAAATAAAATGTGTATTTTTTAAAATAGTATTTGCCTCAGTTAGTTGGGTTGTTCGTCATCATTTAATTTTGAATCCATCATATGCGAAGAGCTTGTGACATGCATAGTGTATCACTGTACATGCCATAAGGCCATGCACACCGATATACACTTGATAAAATTATAGGGACAGGTAAGCACAAGGCCAAACCCAATCAAAAGCTAGGTTCAACTCAAGTGCAATAAAAATAAAGTCACGCCATAAGCACAAGGTCAAAACCAAGCTACAAGCCGGATTCAACTCAGGTGCAACATGAAAAACAAATCCAAATGTAAGTGTACACATGAAGCCAACAATAATAGAGGCTAGTCAGTGCACCTCATTAATGACTAAAACAAGCCTCGACCGAAAATTCAGTTGTGTGTAACAATGAACATGTACAAAGCTCAAAAGCTCCAGATGTGGCAATATGAAGCAGTTAAATATTCAAGCAAGTACAATGAAAAAGTCATAGCAGTGGTGACGGGAGCAATTTCAAATTTATCAAGCAACCATAGCAGGCGAACTTACTCAACATACATCAGTGCACATGGAATCAAGTGCAGACAACATGAAAACAGTGAACAAAGGAATATAACTAGAGTCGATATCAAACTGCAGTGCAAATTCTACAGCACATGCATACACACATACATATGTATGTACGTACATATATGAAGACACACAAAATTAATCAGGCATGGTGAAAATGGAATGCATCAGAGTAATGATATGTCCAGACCAGACTTCGAGATGACACTGCAGCTTCAAATGAAAATAGTATCACTAACTTACATACAACAGTTCAACTATCACAGAGAAATTTCCAAATGACCGAAGTCAGGAAATATCAAATCATGTTGAAGCCGTAAGTCAATCAATTTCAAAAAGAGTTATATACAGTAAATCGAACAAAGTCCAGAAATCGTTTCAAATGTGCTTGAGACAAACAGGCTATATGCAAGAAAGGACTACATGCACTGATACATGTCCAGACTCAAAGCATCATCAACGCAGCAGGTTTTACAAGTTTCAAATCAAGTCAAGGAGGAAAGAAATTGTAAACCCAAACTGTTGAAGTGGTCATTTGCATATATGTGTAACAGTTTAGAGTTTCGGCTACAACGTGATTCAAGTATACAAATGGAGATGCACAGTGCAGAATACATGAACACACAAGTATTCATATTCATATGCAACCAGAATGCAAGCAATCAAACTGCAATAGAGTAATATATCAACTGATTCGAGCTCAAGAAATTATCAGAAGCTTAAAGACATAATGATCCGAGTAACAATTTCGAATAAAGACAATATTATCAAAAAATCTAAGTGGCCGATATCAACGACATGAAGATCAAAACCAAAGTCAAATGCCACAAAATCAAAGCCGTGATGATCGAGGAAAAGATCGAACAAGCGAAAGTCAATGCTGTGATAACCAAGTTAAACAAACAATGAAAATATATAAATTGAAAAGGTTAGAAATCATCACAAGCATCCAAATAAAAATCAATAGTAGAAAAATTATCAGACGAATTTAATTTGAACGAAATTGTAGGAATTCGAATCCTATTTAAACCCAACTCATCATCGGCTACCAAATCATTTGAGTTAAACAATATCACAGAGAGAAGTTCTTATCAATAACTCGAATCATCGATCGAGTTCAACCATATCAACGAGAATAAGAGAAGAAATTACATACCATATTTTTCCAATCGAACTCGATGAAATTGAAACAACCGAGTGTAGAGAAAAGCAAAACGAACGATCGACAAAGAAAACGCGAGAACATCAATTCAATCGATCCACCTTAAATCGGCGCGCTTCATTTCAGAAGCCCTAATTTACTTAAAGAGGAACAAACGGAAATTGAAGCAGCCATTATCAAAACGAAAAAGAAAGCGGGCAGCCGTTATGTAAAAAGGAGAAAAGGATAATCTTTACTTATTTGGGCCGGCACTTTTTGGGCTTTAAATTTTAAAAATTAGGGTTTCATTTGTTTTTATATGTTTTTACCTTCTAATTATTTTTTAACTTGTGTGATTGTCTATTCGTGTGAATAGGGATAAACTACGATGGTGTGGTTCGAGAATTCGCAACTCAGTGGCCGAGTTGTGGCAGGGTTTTGAGCGTAGAGTTAGGTTAGTTGATAGCGGGTGTTGCGAGTTTACATGTGTAAGAATCTGACTACTTAATTTCTAATAGAAACCTTGGGGGCAACACATAGGCAGGGTTTTGCCGAAGCTGGGTAAATCTGTGTGTTCTATTTTCTGCTTTTATTATTCTGCTATTATCTGTGATGCTATTATTCTGCTATATCTGTGGTGCAATTATTTTATATACTTCCGCACTAAATTTTTATAATTATTAGTATCACCCTATTCACCCTCGATCTAGGGTGAAATCGATCCTAAAGCGGTATCAGAGCTAGGAACAGAAGTCAATTTTTGTTTTAAAATTTTGATTTTTCAAAAACCAATTTTTGTTTTAAAAATTTTAATTTTTAAAAATGGCTTCTTTTAATAATTCTTTTGCTAAGGGTCGGTCTAGTATTATCCCTCCTATTTTTAATGGAACAGATTTTTTGAATTGGAAATTAAAAATGGAATCTTGTTTAAAATCTGTTAATGTTAAATGTTGGGATATTATTGAAAATGGGTGTGATATAATAGACGAGAAAATTACTTCGATTAATGCTCTCGCTATGTATATACTATATTCTCATATCAATCAAGGTAATTTTAACTTTATCTCTCATTGTGAAAATGCACAGGAAATCTGGAATACTCTTGATGCAATATATGGTGCAAAAGTCAACAACCGTGAGAGATCCCCTATAATCGACTCAGAAACATGCTTGACAGGATTGGGAAAATGCAGCAGCAATAAAGATTCAATAACCGATGAGATAAGTGATTTTCAAATCAATGATTTAGTTCTCTTATGCCAAAAATTAATTGAAAATAATAAAGCTCTTGAGTTGAAAAATAATAAGTTGGAAAGGGAACAAGCTAAACTTCATTAGAAAAATAATAATTTGGAAAATGAGCTTAAAAATATTAAGAAAAATAAAAGTTCTAATGGAAAAAGTTGTTTGAATCATGAAAACGAATTTGCCCGTCTTCATGAAAACTTTCAAAAGTTAGAAAATGAAACTTTAATTCGAGAAAAACAAAACTGAGTTGATTGGTAAAAATAATATTTCGCAAAAAAAGTTGGATTGCTTTAAGAAATCAGAAATTTAGAAATGTATGGTTTTAAAAAGAAATTAAACGAGATCAACGAAAAATTAAAAACCCTTGAAAAGGAAAACGTGATTTTGAGAAAATCTAAAATTATTTGATTAAATCACGAGTTTTAAAAGGAAACTGGAAAAATCAAAGATTTTGAAAAAATTGAATTTAAAAAACTCCAACTCTTTGAAATTGAGATGCTTGAAATTGAGAATAAAATTAGAAAGCTTCAAAATGAAAATATGCGATTAAAAATGAATAGTTTTGTAAAGAGAGATAGTACCATTAGTTGTTGTTCGAAGCTAATAAATGAAAATAAACTTTTAAAATCCAAAGTTAATGAACTTGAGTTGGTTACTTGGAAATTTTTCACTAGAGATAAATCATTTAATATACTCTTAGAAAATCAATTCTTAGAGAATAAAAGGAATGCATTTGATTTGCAATAGTGTCAAAATATGATGAAACGACTAATGACACTGTTAAGGGGAAAATGCGAGACCCAAACACGAGAAAACCATTCCAATTTGGGTTCCAAAAGGCATGAATTTAAAATCTCTCAAAGTCAAACAAATCTGGGTGCCGAAAGGAACATATATAAATAGTTTTGGGTCTTCACAAACATATTTTTAAAATCTTTTGCCACTAATAATCATGGACCTATAAAAACAAATATGTCACAAAAATCTTTTCTCTTGTAGGTGTAGTGGCAGGCTAAGAAACAAAAACATTGTTACATGGATTCTGGCTTTTCCAAGCACAAAACGGGAGACAAATCAAAGTTCATTAGCCTAGTATAAAGGTGGTAGAATCATAATATGCAACAATGAAAAAGTATCGTAAAGGTAAAATAGGTAACGGTACATCTATCTTGAACGATATATTAAATGTGATAATCTACATCATAATCTAAATTAAAACAACCAGTTATATGATAAGATTCTGACTTTTTCAAAGTTGTTGGCCAATTATTTTTTTATGCCAAGAACATTTTAAGGATCTCTAAAATCTTTGAACTACTTCATGTAGATTTATTTGGATTAATGATGATGTTTTATTGATTACTGATCACTCATGATACAAGTGGATATATTTGTTTATCTTATCTGACACTATGGTCACTGTTTGTTTGTTTGCACGGTTTCAATTCAAATTCAAAAGAATTTCATTTAAAAGCTGTTAAAAATGATTTTAAAATATTTGGTTGCACACTTCATGGTCTGGTCTATGACATTCAATTGATGATAATCTTGAGTCAAAGAGAAATTTAGATGCAGATAACACTGGTAATCTAGTTGATGGAAAAACTACTAGTGGAACGTGATTTATTTGAGACATTCATTAGTTGCATCACATTTTTCAAAGAAAAAAATCTGCATATTTTTCATTTCAAATAATTTTTAATTAGCAGACATTTTTATTTTATAAAACCCCTTCCAAAAAATCATTTTTGTTGACCGTGTTTTAGATTAGTCATTTTTAGAAAATTTGATAATTATTTTTTAGATTTGATTTTAAATGACTACATTAACTAATCTGACTCCCTGCTCATTATCGAAAAAATAAATAGTGATTGGAAAAATGATGAGTGTTGATATTAATTATATATTATAACTTGAGACCGTATACTTAGTAAATTTCTTTAGAAATTTAAACAAGAGTCATAAAAACATTTTTTTGGTAAAAATTCCATGACCATTTCTATTTCTGTCATATTTCTATCGACCATCATTCATCAAAATCCAATATAGTATGTAGATATGTGGTATTTCAAACGGAAAATCATTCGTTGTTCATTTTAGTATGTTTTAGCAATAAAAACATCCAAAGTATTCACTCTCATTTAAAAGTCCTCATGGTTATGCATGGGTGAATTACTTGGAATTTTTGATTATGTGCTTTCATGCTCATTTAAAAGTCCTCATGGTTATGCATGTATGAAACGCATATCAAAATTGATTGATTAAATAGACAAGTTGATTCTAATCCTATTTAAAAGTCCTCACACTTATGCGTGGTTAGAAGATGCTTGAAATTCATTTTTAAAAAAAAAATCAAGAATACTACTAATCTCATTTAAAAGTCATAACGGTTATGCATGCTTAGTAGATATTAAAATCCTGATATATAAATATACCACAAATAGGCACAACTATATGGTTTTATATGATGACATTATCCCTATCATTCTAAAGTGGAATATG
Source organism: Allium cepa (assembly GCA_030765085.1). Classification (NCBI taxonomy): domain Eukaryota; kingdom Viridiplantae; phylum Streptophyta; class Magnoliopsida; order Asparagales; family Amaryllidaceae; genus Allium; species Allium cepa. Next base: position 327,616,201 of record CM060932.1, read on the forward strand.
CATCAAACAGAGTATTTATGATTTGTGTTTGATTTTTTATTGAAATTTAATATTTATACTAGATTAGGTATTATGTCGACCACTTTATCTCTATTTTTCTAGCACTATTACTCTTTTGCTGATAACTAAAAGGGGAGAGAAAAGTTAAGATTTTGGTAAATAAAGGTCAAATATTTTATTTATTCGCATGAAGATCCATTTGCATATTTTTATTTATTTTAATGCATATATGAAGGGGGAGCTTTGTTGTAGAGAGGGGTTCATTCAAATAGGGGGAGCAAATTGAGTAATCAAATACATTTAATATATTAAAAATCTTAAATATATGTTTGTTATCATCAAAAGTGGGAGATTGTTGAATATGCAAGTATATGATTTTTGTTTGATGATAATAAACATTATATATATATATATATATATTCATTTAAATGTATTTGTTAATGCACTATTTTATTTTTCACATAATTATATAAATATTTGCTGAATAAAATAAATAACACAGAATTTAAATTCAAACAGATATTTTATTCAAACAAATATTTATAACAATTTTGAATAATATAAATTTGAGCTCTCACTATATATATACAATTTTCAATTACAATACAAATTCGATTACATCTCAAATCTCACTTTACATTGTTCACCTCACAACATATCACTCATTCACTCGTATTTTATCTTCAACTCCATTCCAGCTCGAATCCAGCATTTGAATTATCTGCAAAGAGAAATATTTTTGCAGTATAAAATAAAATGTGTATTTTGAAAATAGTATTTTCCTTTGTTATTTGGGTTGTTCGTCATCATTTAATTTTGAATCCATCATACACGAACAGCTTGTGACATGCACAGTGTATCACTGTACATGCCATAAGGCCGTGCACATCGATATACACTTTATAAAATTGCAGGGAAAGGTGAGCACAAGGTTAAACCCAAACAAAAGCTAGGTTCAACTCAAGTGCAATAAAAATAAAGTCACGACATAAGCACAAGGTCAATACCGAGCTATAAGCTGGATTCAACTCAGGTGCAATACGAAAAACAAATCCAGATGAAAGTGTACACGTGAAGCCAGCAACAACAAAGGCTAGACAGTCCAACCAAACTAATGTACACATGAATAAAATTCAAGTCAGTGCACATCATTAATGACAAAAACAAGCCTTGACCAAAAATTCAGTTATGTACAACAATGAACATGTACAAAGCTCAAAAGCTCCAAATGTGGCAATATGAAGCAGTTCAATATTCAAGCAAGTACAATGAAAAAGTCATAACAATGGTGACCGAAGCAATTAAAAATTTATCAAGCAACCATAGCTGGTGAACTTACTCAACATACATCAGTGCACATGGAATCTAGTGCAGACAACATGAAAACAGTGAACAATGGAATACAACTAGAGTTAATATCAAACTGCAGTGCAAATTCAATAACACATGCATACACACATACATATGTATGTATATACATATATGAAGACACACAAAAATAATCAGGCATGGTGGAAATGGAATGCATCAGAGTAATGATATGTCCAGACCAGACTTCAAAATGACACTGCAGCTTCAAATGGAAATAGTGTCACCAACTTACATACAGCAGTTCAAATATCACAGAGAAATTTTCAAATGACCGATGTCAGGAAATATCAAAAATAAGTTGAAGCCGTAAGTCAATCAATTTCAAAATGAGGTATATATAGTAAATCGAGCAAAGTCCAGAAATCATTTCAAATGTGCTCGAGACAACCATGTTATATGCAAGCAAGGACTACATGCACTAATAAATGTCCACTCAAAGCATCATCGACACAACAGGTTTTACAAGTTTCTAGTCAAGTAAAGGAGGAAAGAAATTGTAAATCCAAACCATTGAACTGGTCAAGTGCATATATGTGTAATAGTTCAGAGTTTCAGCTACAACATGATTCAAGTATACAAATGGAGATGCACAGTGCAGAATACATGAACGCATAAGTATTCATATTCATATGTAACCAGAATGCAAGCAATCAAACTGCAATAAAGTAACAAATCAAGTGATTCGAGCTCAAGCAATTATCAAAAGCTCAAAGACATATGGTCTAAGTAACAGCTTCGAATAAAGACAATATTATCACAAAATCTAAGTGGCCGATATCAACAGCATAAAGATCGAAACCAAAGTCAAATGCCACAAAATCAAAGCCGTGATGATCGAGTAAAAGATCGAACAAGCCAAATTCAAAGCCGTGATAACCAAGTTAAACAAGCAATGAAAATATACAAATTGAAAAGGTCAGAAATCATCACAAGCATCCAAACGAAAATCAACGGCGAAAAATTATGAGATGAATTTAATTTGAACGAAATTGTAGGAATTTGAATCCTATTTAAACCCATCTCATCATCGGCTACCAAATCATTCGAGTTAAACAATACCACAGAGCAGAAATAACTCGAATCATCGATGAGTTCAACCATATCAACGTGAGTAACAGAAGAAATTACATATCAGATTTTTCCAATTGAACTCGTTGAAATTGAAGCAGCCGAGTGTAGAGAAAAGAAAAAATGAACGATCGACAAAGCAAATGCTAGAACATCAATTCAATCGATCAACCTTAAATCAACGCGCTTCATTTCAGAAGCCCTAATTTACTTGAAGAGGAACAAATGAAAATTGAAGCAGCCACTATCACAAACGAAAAAGAAAGCCGGAAGACGTAATATAAAAAAAAAGAGAAAAGGATAATCTTTACTTCTTTGGGCCGGCACTTTTTGGGCTTTAAATTTTAAAAATTAGGGTTTCATTTGTTTTTAGTTGTTTTTACTTTGTAATTATTTTTAACTTGTGTGATTGTCTAGGTGATTAAGGATGAACTACGGTGGTGTAGTTCGAGAATTCACAATTCAGTGGCTAAGTTATGGCAGGGTTTTGAGCATAGAGTTAGGTTAGTCGATAGAAGGTGTCATGAGTTTACGTGTGCAAGCGTCTGACTACTTATTTTCTAGTAGAAACCTTGGGGCAGAATGTAGGCTGGGTTTTGCCGAAGCTAGATAAATCTGTGTGTTCTATTTTATGCTTTTATTATTCTGTTATTATTTATGCTGCTATTATTCTTCTATATCTGTGTTGCAATTATTTTATTTACTTCCGCACTAAATTTTTATAATTATTAGTATCACCCTATTCACCCCTCTAGGGTGAAATTGATCCCACAAACATCAAATTAATGTGAGCACAATATCTCATCATTGAGGTGGCTTATCTTCAGCATGTGTAAACCATGATAATTGGTAGCATGGTTTATTATCAAACTATGCTGTAGGGCAGCGTTGTGTATTGGAGAATCACACTACCTCTGAAGTTGTTTACAGATGAACCGACCATGTTATATGTAAAACCACATTGGCGTACTATGGTTCATATAAAGAAATATTGTGTTTTTCACCTTTACTATTTATCAATACGGTATTATAAAATGTGAACTTTTATAAAATACGATTTTTTAAGTTTCAAAATACACATTTTTCCATCCTCAAAAACATGTTATAGAAAACACTATGTTATTAGTTCAACCTGACTGCAAATAAATTTTTGTAACCCAAACCATAAACTAGATCCAGAAACATCAAATTTAGATGACGATTCAAGTGCTTGAACTTTAAAATGTAAGGTACAATGAGGCAAACGTAACTGCATAGTTAATAATCTTTTGAACATCTAATACGTATATATCGTTTAAATACGTAAACCTTTTTTACAGTGATAATTTAATTTATTTGAGCAAAAATATATAGATTAAAAACCTTCATGTAAATTGCATGGTAATGATACAAAACAAAATAGTAGTAGGTTGGTGTCATGTAAACAATGCGACATTGCATTGTATAAAATGCTTAATTACAAAATTTTGTTTTAAAATAAAACCAAAAAGAGTTCCACTTTTGATTTTTAGAAGAAATATGGGGCCATTCAGATATTGATAAGCAATAAGGGTTTTTTTGACTATTTTTGGTAAATTTTTTTGATAACATGAATGATACTTTATTTAAGCAGAGCTCTCCTTTTGATATCTCAAGGGCTCAAATCCATGACTTTTAGAACATTTGTCTAATGCGCCACACCCTAACCACTTGAGCAAGAGGTTATTGATGATATTTTTGATAAAAAAAGCATTGTTCTTGATGATTTTTCACACTCGTTGATTTGATGATATTTGACCTCAAAATAATGATGCAATGGACAAAAATCTCGTAGAAGATTGAGCTAAAGTGATCGCAAGATAGTACAAGATGCAAAGCACAAAATTTGGTTAAGTGCTATCGATCGGTACCGTTCATGGAATTTCAAAAGGCAATCGATGGATTTTGGTTTTAGACCTGATAGAGTTAGGGGTAAGCCTTAGAGAAAATTCTGCAATTTACTGTAAATTATAAACTCTATAGTAAAATCTCATTCAAAACAAAAAGAGTTTGGTTTTTGTTATATTGTAATATATTAGTTAAATATATTTAATAGAAAATCCTTCAATAAAATGTTATGTGATATTAAATACAAAGTGTTGTAATCATGAGAAAATTTTCATATTGTAAGATAATACATTATTTTAAATATTTCCAATCAAGATTTTTGAGAAAGCATATCAATTTATCTGTTGAGATTAGAGTATGTAACGCTCTTCAAATATTGGACAATGTATTACTCATGGCTGTTAGAGCAACTAAGAGGTTATGTACTGATAATTATTGAATAACTATGAAATAACTCACTAGAGAGTTTTTTGTTGGTAAATATTGCTATAGTTAGAGATCTCTATGTGACGATGGTATTCTCTTGACTTGAGAATACTGTTAAACTTCAGTGTGAACACTCCAGTTAGATTATAGTTAAATTGTGGCATAACAACCATCGATCAACTACAGTTGGGACTGAGTTGATGCATTCAGAATGAAACACTATTCAATAGAGAATCTGTCTCCTCAGTATGTGAGATCGGTATCATGGTCAACCCTAATCAACTCAAATTCAAACTCTTTGAATAGTACGACTAATAGCAGTTGTTATTATTGAACCAAAGACCGTGTATTTTAAAAAACGAGGTTGAATGTGGACGATAGTGGAATTCTAACCCAAAAAAAGTTCCATAGGCCATTGGTCAGGTGCTTCGACTTTGGTGTGAAAGGTCGCATGTTCGAAACTTGCATAGCATGATTCGAAGATATATTAACATTTAATATGTTGTATACTATATAAAACTTATAGTACTAATATGTACTATAACCTAAGTAACCAATTTCAACAAAAAATATTCCTCAAGCCCAAAAGAGATGTAGTGTGACGACCCAGAATTTTTGGATATTTGAAATTGAGATATTTAATTGATTTTATATATTTAAAGTTAGTTTAACTTGAATTCCAAATATCACTATTTATTTGGGTAATTAAAATTTTGAATTTAATAAGTGGAAATTGGGTAAAATATTGAATCTTAAGTTTATGCTTGTTAAAAATATTTCAAAGGCTTATAAAATTTATATTAATAGTACTGAAGAAAATGAAAGCTTTAGAATTTAATTTGTAAGTGTTTTGTTAAGTTCTGAAAATATATCGTTCAAATCGATATTTAAAAATAGCCTTCCGAGGAATAGTCTCAGATTTCGACGAAACCAGTTCCGTTGGATCCGTAATATTATCTTATTATCGAATTTCAAATTTCGTAGCTTTTGGAGTTGTCGTGTGATCATACGATAGATAAACGCGTCGAAATTTATATCGAAAATTCAATTTAATAACCGGGTCCAAAAAACTATCTTCTCCATACGATCGAATTAGGACTCGAAACCTTTTTCAGTGCGTTCGAAATAGGGGTGTAACATTATAATTTCCTGACGGCATGCCTCTATAGGAGTTTGAAATTTTATGTTGCATTTTCGAGATGATTTAAATTGAAAATTTAAATATAATATAAATGTTTTTCCTTCAAATTACTGTAACAATTGAGTGGGCACGTAAGGTAGTTACAACACGTGTCTCTTGCCCTCTTCAAATCGCGTACAAATGTCCTTCGTTTCTTTATAAAAAATAGAATTAAAACTCAAGCCGAGAAAAAAAGAAAGTAAATTGATTTCTTCCCCTTCTTCCATTTATCACGCAATTTCCCTCTTTACTCAGAAAATTCTAATCGAAAGCTTTAAAAAAATAATATGGCAGCTCCTTTTCAAAATCAAGCCAAACGCTATCTCAATCGAATCCAACTTCAATTTGACGTATGAATAGATGGTGCGACGCCTCGGAGTTAGGCTCAACTTTTGTTTCACGCGGTAGTCTTCGACTAGGGCTTGAGATTCGAGCATGTTTGTGGAGGCATAGGACGATGTCGTAGGGATCGTGATCGATATTTCTTCGCCACTTCGTCGTGGCCATGAAAGAAGGCAAGGCGAGGAGTTGGTTCGTGACTCGTTCGATATGCTTTGGAAGCGACGTGAAATAGCAACGGCAGGCACTGTGTAGGGTGGTGCGCTAGCCGAAGTGAGGTATATCTGCCCTATTTTAATTTAATTCAATCAATATATATACAGACTAGAGAAGAAGGAATTTTAAAATCCAAATAGTATTTGTATATATACATATAGAGATTTAAACCCAAGTTTTCTTTATTTATAAATATATATATATGTATTAAAAAATTTCTTACAGCAAAGAATAATCATGTGGTTTATTTACAGAAAAGAAAAAGGGAATTATTTCAGTAAGATAAAAACATACTTTAGATTTATATTTATATATATACAGTAAAGGAATAGTAGAATACAAGTATAATATATATACACACATACCCATTTTCGTTTAAAAATACTTTCAGTAAGGTATAAATTAATCTTGTTTCTTTTAAAATATATGAATATAGATAAAATGGAAAAAAAATTATATAGAAAATATTTTGAAAAATATATAGGGATTTTAATAATGTTTGAAGAATTAATAAAAGTTAAAATTTTGAAATCTATAATCTATTTTTATAAGTGTATATATAATTTCAAAAGTAAAATTACTAGTTTAAAATTAAATCATTAGTTAATTAAATTTATTAAATGATAATTTATTGTTAGACTATTTCAAATATTAATAAATCATATAATGTTTGTACAAGGTCCAAAATCATGAAGGAAATAGCCGGTTTGGGTCGGATTGCAAAACAAAAATCAAAGGTGAGTTAATCTCACTCATTTGGATTACCCTTTAAAATTAAATAGTTAAATTTAAATTGTTGGTTGTTTTCTTGAATTGATAATTTATTATCAGTTTGGATGTGATATGTTATGTATAGTATATATATATTAGAGTGATTGATTTCTCGCATTATAAAGCGGATGAGACCCTATGCGCCCCGCATAATAGCGGATGTCCCCATATACCGCGATATTCCACCTCAAAGTGGGATTAATATTTTATATTGTGCTAACATATGTGGATGCAGGGATATAGGTTGGAGGGATCCAACTGGATTCCTAAAAACGTTGAATTTATTTTATATTCAGCGATGTGATTTATGTGACAATTTGTGATGATTATATTGGGAATTGAAATTATTGAATGCTACGGTTTAGTTGAATATATATTAGTATTTGAGGAAAATGAAATCTATATAAAGTTGGATTTTAAAAGGAAATAAAAGGGAAATTTTTAAGTAAAATAATTATAGTGAATTCAAATAAATTAAAGGAATGAATTCGGGAAAGGGATTAAGGATTGATTTGAAATCCTATATATTAAATTCAAGGATGGAAAAAATTGGGATTTTGAATAAATGGGAAAAGGATTTTATTTAAAATAAGTACTTAAGGAATATTGTTTTGTAAAGTATGAAGAAGTATATTTTTAAAATTTAAGATTTGAAATGATTTGGGAAAATAAAAGGAGAATTTGAAATAAAGTACGAAATTGGTATTTCTGATTTAAATAAGAATTTAAATCATAAATAAAGGTGTGAATATGGGATAAATGGATTTTGAAATAAATTTGGATAAGTAAAGGAATTTATTTTAAAAAGGGAGTTGGTTTTGGAAATCGATTTGAAACCCGACTAAGCGTTGAAACTGTGAATTAAGGAGAATGAGATTGTGAAATTTATAAACAGGGTTTATAAATAAAGTGAAATACTTATCAGAGGATAATTTGGAAGTATAAATTTAGGATGGGAATTTATGGGGAAAGGATGATTTGTTTAAAAATAAATAGTGGTTTATATTTAAAGGTGTGGAAAGAAAAATGTATTTTCCTGAAAAGCAAAGTATATTTTCAAAGTAAGATTTTCAAGTATAAGTTAGAGGTTTAAAGTTGTTTTTAAAAGAATGTTTTTAAAGAAATTTTTATTTGGTGTTTTAAAAAAATTTAGAAAGTAAATTTTTATTAAGTTAATTATGTAAGTAAATTATTTTAACGGTTTAACTAATATTATTATTTAAAGAAAATTATTTAATATTTATACCTTATAGAATAACTTTTATTTTAAAATTGGTTTTGGCTTATGTTTTACATGAGAAATTATTATAAGATTTCAGAACTAGTATTTTGAATACAGTGTTTTAAGTAGTTTTATTTTAAGTGTTTTAAAGTATATTTTTGGATAAAGTGATTTAAATTATTTTAAAATCTAAAGTATTAAGGCTTGGTATTTTCAGTGGAAATAAAACAAATTAGGTGGAAATTTATTCCGCAAGGGAAAAAGTGTTTTGAAAACTATTTTTCAAAAGGGTTGAAGTGTAGAGAAATATCATGCGAAGATATTTTTAATTGAAGAATTTGGAAAATTATTAAGGCCCGATGGTTCTTGGTGGATGTTGTTTGATAGTTGAATAACCAACTATCGATATTGGCCAATGCGCTCATCGTTTCGAAGAGACCGGGATCGGGATTAATTTCTCGAAAACACTTCGATCCGGTTTGAATGTTTTCATGAGGAAGACAAGAGCTTGGAGTCGAAGATGGAGCAGTGAAGTGCAAGGGCTAATCGCTACTAATCCCGAGGGTGATTCCAAAATGGATGTAGTAGGAGTAGTCCTTTGGTTCCGTTCGGACCTGGAACGGACTTTTATGGGTGAATGCTTTCAGAACATCGTCAGAAGGACGATGAGCATTCTAAGTGAATGTGTGCTAAAAAGGTAACGCATAGCCTCGAGCCTCATCAACCAGGAATGGCAAAAGCAAGGGAGGTGCACGCGAGGCTAAGTGCCTAACAACCAATTAGGGTAAGATCATCCCTGTATAGATGTCCCTTTTATTCAGCTGTGTGGGCGGTTGCTGATCCCAACCGCGGGGTGCTCTTATTTGAACTATGAAGTAAGGGGTAGCTCCGGTCTTGTGTAGTAGGGGATCAGGGTGGATCCTCGTTACGGTGATCTAGACCACGAACTGCGATGGGCGTTACCCTAGTAGCCCTGCCATTGATGGAAATCCATTCCCCCTACATGCCTTTTAGGTTTTAATTGTAGAACCTAGTGTTGCTAGAATTTAATAATGGTAACAATTTCGGCTATTTGAATAAGCATTAGTATATAGACACTACTATAATATAAGATGATTTTATACGAAAATGTTTTGGTTATCGTAAGGTAAAAACCCGACATGTTTATTTGTGGCGTGGTCTTACGAGATACATTTGATGTCAAAGGATTTTGAAAACTTTAATAATCCAATTAAGGTTGTTTTCTCACTTTAGTATTCCAAACTGACTCGGGTGTTATTTCGTTATAATGCTAGGGTCAGACCGAGTATTATAGATATAGGAAAGGATGCTATGGAGCTTAGGAGACGAGCTGGATGGCGAGACGTATCACACGTATTTGATGAAAATTCCGCTGTGTATGATTAACTGCATAGTCAGTTTTGTGAGGACAGGTTACGATAACTATCCAGTTGTGTGCTATGAATTTTTTTGAACTTTGATGATGTAATATATAAACAGATATAGTACTTTTTGTTTAGTCATTTATCTAATATATATTGTTCCGTTGTGATTGTGAGATTCAGATATTGTCTCTATTTCTTCTTCTGCCTCCTTCTTCTTTAACCCTAATGGTTCGGTTTTCCGGCATTCGATTGTTCGACATTTGATACAGTGGACGTATTGATGTCGATTTTCGGGCGCCGAAAAATCGGGTCGTTACATTGTGGTATCAGGGCTGGAGGTTAAGCGAGAACCTTGGCTCTGGTGAGGAATTACTCATTAGAAATAAAGTCATTGGTACTCTAGAATGAGTTTGAGTGTATTAATAGATATGAGTGCGTATTTGTTAGTGAATATAAAAATTGTTTTATATTGTGTTGATTGGTTTGTTGGGTTGTTTACGGATTTTGGTCAATACAAGTAATTAACGTTATTGTAGGGACCTCTAAACACTTGTATAGAACAATTTGACACGGTATTGTTTTAAAAAGGGTAAATGAAATAATTTTGCCCAAAGTTATTTTTATATAAAAGAAATAATTTTTTCGAAATTATTATAGTTAAATATATGGTTGCTTGTTTGTTAGGAAGTGATAATAATAAATTATTTTCATTGCTGTTAGAAAAATTAAATAAAAGTTGGAATTATAACCAAGGTTAAGGAAATAAATTCATTTTCAGAATGAGATTTGTGAATGTGAATTACAACTGTGATTTATAATTTAAATGAGATAAAATTCCAGAGTAATATTTGGACGTGGATTAAAAGGATTTGGAATTCAAAATTTTAGAAATTAAATTCCTTTGATTTGAAAATGATTTTTCAAGGGTTTTGGGAAAATAATAGTAATATTATTTCGAAAATATTTTTGAATTGGATTGAAATCTGGAGAGATTTGGAATTAGAAATATTTGGAAATGTTTTTAAAAGAATAAAAGCATTGAACTCTTTTCGATCGTTGGGGAATTATTCTGATGACGATCGCGACATCATAGGTGTTTATTTTCGAGTTTCCAAGGAAGGAATTGCTGCCAAAAATATTTTGAATTTGGTGTTTTTTTTGCAAAAATTGGATTTGATTTTGGAATGCAAGGGATAATTTGGGTTGGGTATATATGATTTCAAAATGTTTTGAATGTTTAATCAATTGGTTAAAACTCTGGAAATTTAATTAAAAATGTTTATAGAATATAAATGGGTTTGAAAACTTATAAAAAATTTGAAATTTGTTTAGAATAAAATTTAACTTAAGAAGAGTTAAATTAAAATGAGTACGAAAACGAAATAAGTTGGAAAGGTAAACAAAATAAATGAAATAAAAAGATTAGTGAATGAAATGTAATAAAATTTGAAAAACTTATAGAAGTTTAAAATTTTGAATTAAATCAGAATGTAACTAAATCTAGTTAAGTAAAGGTGAATGTAAAGAAAAAGTATAAGTGGATTAAGTGAAATGGTTACTTGAATAAAATTTATTAAGGTGGAAATAAATTTGTGAATGAATAAATGAATTTACAATTGCAAGTAAATGAAATTGAAACTGAATGTTGAAATTCATTTTGAATTCGTAAGTAAATGGAAAATTTGTCAAGATTGGACTAAACAAAACAAAGGATTGAAAATAAATTAGTAAGTAAATTAATTAAATTAAATGGGTAAGCAAATGAAATGAAATTATATATTGAAATGATACTTAATTTAAATTGTGTAAAGTGAAGTGTAGTATTAGTTCGAAGTGGACTAAAGATAATAATGGTTTGGAAATAAAAAGTGGTTGAGATATGAATAAATTAGTAAGTGGAACTAATTAAAGAAATGGTTAGTTAAATATGGTTTGGGATAAGGTGAATAGAATTCAATATTTAAAATTGGAGGGTAACTTGAATTAAATGGAATTGAAAATGCAAAGTTGAATGGAAATAGATATATAACTTCAACAGTTAAGTGAAAACAAATATTAAAGTGTAAAATATTTATATTGAATTTAAGGAAGGTAAATGGTAAAATTCTTAAGTAAAATTTGGTATTGGAAATACTAAGTTAGTAATGAATGAAGGTTTAATAAGGTGTGTGAAATGACAAGCGAACAGAAATCAAAATAAATGTGAATAAAAAGAAAACTGATATAGTTAATAAATCGATTGAGATAAATACGTAGGATGTACGTATATTATTTTATTCGCATAGCGATTTGATCCTGATTCGAGCATAGAATTTCGAGATAGTTATATCGATCTAAGTTGGGATTTTTCACTCGATTTTCGAAGGCGAACCATGGATATAAATTTTTGATTGATTCTGGAAATTCTCTATCATAGTTGTGGCTATGCAAGGAGAATGCAGGTTTCCGATGAAGAAACCAGATCCGAGTCCGCACTATGAAGTTGGGTGGACGATACTAGTTTAGAAGTGAAATTGTGTGATCGAGTGAGCGATCGGATTTGGTATTGCATATGAATGATATGAGTACATCGTACGGACTTGAATGAAATAAATATTTAAATTTTTGAAAAAGAAATGCATAAAATTATTTTGAAAGCTATGATTGCATATTATTGCTAAGTATGATATACAGGTGTTTAAAAAGCAAAAGGAAATTGGGATTTTTGATTTCAGATGATAAATTGAATTGCTTGACAAAAAGGTATGTACTTAAATTTCTGTATGAAATTTGTTGGTTTTCTGATCTAGCCACTTGGCCTTTTGTTTTGTTTTGAAATCTGAGGGCCCGTGGAGGCATTTTGTAGTTGTACCGATCTAGCCGCGCAAAGGATACGTTGGCGAATTTTTCGAAAATTTAGGGAGTTAGAAATTTTTTGAGAAATTTTGATAATTTAAAATTTTGATTTAAATTTAAATATGAATTGTTGAGTAATAATGCTGTTTGGAAACCATGGAAGATTTTGGAAAGTTAGTAGAAGTGATAGTGGGTCTTTACTAAAAAGATTTGTTTTGGCAAGTTGTTAAAGCTGTTTGGTTTTGGGAAAATAGTAAACGGGTCTTCGACCATTCTTCTAAACTAGTAATTTCGGGGACGAAATTCTTTTAAAGGGGGAGGAATGTGACGACTCGGTATTTCTGGATATTTGAAATTGAGATATTTAATTGATTTTAAATATTTGAAGTTAGTTTAACTTGAATTCCAAATATCACTGTTTATTAGGGTAATTAAATTTTTGAATTTAATAAGTGGAAATTAGGTAAAATATTGAAACTTCAGTTTTATGCTTGTTAAAAATATTTCAAAGGCTTATAAAATTTATATTAATAGTACTAAAGATAACGAAAGCTTTAGAATTGAATTTGGAAGTGTTTTGTTAAGTTTTGAAAATATATCGTTTAAATAGATATTTAAAAATAGCCTTCCAAGGCATAGTCTCGGATTTCGACGAAACCTATTCCATTGGATCCGTAATAGTGTATTATTCTCATATTTCAAATTTTGTAGCTTTTGGAGTTGTTGTGTGATCATACGATAGATGAACGCGTTGAAATCTATATAGAAAATTCAATTTAATAATTGGGTCCAAAAAGCTATCTTCTCCATACGATCGAATTAGAACTCGAAATCTTTTCCAATGCGTTCGAAATAGGGTAGTTCAGAATTTTATGTTGCATTTTCGAGACGATTTAAAATTTAAATTTAAATATAATATAATGTTTTTCCTTCGAATTATTGTAGCAATTGAGTGGGCACGTAAGGTAGCTATAACACGTGTCTCCTGCCCTCTTCAAATTGCGTACAAATGTCCTTCGTTTCTTTATAAAAAATAAAATAAAAACTCAAGGTGAGAAAAAAAAGTAAATTGATTTCTTCCCCTTCTTCCAGTTACCACGCAACTTCCCTCTTTTACTCAGAAAATTCTAATCGAAAGCTTAAAAAATATGGAAGCTCCTTTTCAAAATCAAGCCAAACCCTATATCAATTGAATCCAACTTCAATTCGATGTATGAATAGATGGTGCGACGCCTCGGAATTGGGCTCAACTTTTGTTTCACGCGGTATTCTTCGACTTAGGCTTGGGATTCGAGCATGTTTGTGGAGGCATAGGACGATGTCGTAGGGATCGCGATCGACATTTCTTCGCCACTTCGTCGTCACCGTGGAAGAAGTCAAGGCGAGGAGCTGGTTCATGATTCGTTCGATAGGCGTTGGAAGCGACGTGAAATAGCGGCGACAGGCACTGTGTAGGGTGGTGCGCAAGCCGAGGTGAGGTATATTGCCCTATTTTAATTTAATTCAATTAATATATATACAGACTAGAGAAGAAGGAATTTTAAAATCCAAATGGTATTTGTATACATACATATAGAGATTTGAACCCAAGTTTGCTTTATTTTTAAATATATATATGTATTAAAAAAATTCTTACGGTAAAGAATAATCCTTTGGTTTATTTACGGAAAAGAAAAAGGGAATTATTTCAGTAAGATATAAACATACTTTAGATTTATATTTATATATATATATATATATATATATATACAGTAAAGGAATGGTAGAGTACAAGTATAAAACATATACACACATACCCATTTTCGTTTAAAAATATTTTCAGTAAGGTATAAATTAATTTTGTTTTTTTGAAAAATATATGTATATAGATGGAACCGAAAAAAAATTTATATAGAAAAGATTTTGAAAAATATATAGGGATTTTTAAAAATGTTTGAAGAATATATAAAAGTTAGATTTCTGAAATCTATAATCCATTTTTATAAGTGTATACATAGTTTCAAAAAGGAAAATTACTATTTTAAAATTAAATCATTAGTTAATTAAATTTATTAAATGATAATTTATGTTAGACTATTCAAATATTAATAAATCATATAATGTTTGTACAAGGTCCAAAATCATGAAGGAAATAGCCGGTTTGGGTGGGATTGCGAAACAAAAATCAAAGGTAGTTAATCTCACTCATTTGGATTACCCTTTAAAATTAAATAGTTAAATTTAAATTATTGGTTGTTTGCTTGAATTGATAATTTATTATCAGTTTGAATGTGATATGTTATATATAGTGTGTATATATATATTGGAGTGATTGATTTCTCGCATTATAAAGCGGATGAGACCCTATGCGCCCCCGTATAATAGCGGATGACCCCATATACCGCAATATTCCACCTCCAAGTGGGATTGATATTTTATATTTTGCTAACATATGTGGATGTAGGGAAACAGGTTGGAGGGATCCAACCGGAATCCTCAAAACATTGAATTTATTTTATATTCAACGATGTGATTTATGTGATACTCGGTCTGACCCGAGCATTACACCAAAGTAACACCCGGGTCAGGCTGGAAACCAGCGTGAGTAAACCCAACTAACAAGGAATACAAGCATGCAACTTATATAAACCCGGGGTAACTTGTATCAATATAACAAATTCACAATTTGCTATAGACAACACTTATTCCACACATCAATTCTAAGTACCAAACTTAGATAAAATAATCTAATTCACATAAATCATTTCATTCTAGCCTATTGATTTTACAAATCAATTTATAAAAATTCGAAGTAGTTTCGGGTATTTCCTAATACCCGACCCCGGCCTCTTCGAATCTCATACCATCCTATCCCACGTTATCCAAACGCAAACGCAACATATCATATCAGAGATATCAACTCCTTCAAAGCGTCCAATATCATTCAGTCGTCCATAAACAAGCTTAATCACACAATCAATTCAATTGATTTTACTTGAATTTTCAAACCTCAATCATTTAGAATTCTTAACTTGTCATTAATCAATCTTACTTTCATCATTCATCTTTATAAATCAACTTAGATTAATTATCCTTCAATTACATTCAAGTAATTAACTTTAATTAATTTTCACGACATTAAATTTTCTTAACCAGAATTAATAAGTAATCATAATTAATTCATGAATAATTAACTATTTTTAATTACAGTAATCCTTAATTACTTATATTAAATTTACTTCTCATAAGTCACTTATTATTGATTCATTCATTTTGAATTTCATCCTTAATTATATAAATTATGAACTCCAATTATATTTCCATTTATCCTAATCTAAATTAATTACATAAGATAATTAATCATTGATTAAACCTCAAATAATAATCGTTCCCGATTTAACCTATAATTAACTATATTTTATTTACTTCATTAAATAAATTAATTACTCCTTAATTAATTATCTTAATTAAATTTATTGATCTCTTCCGCAAAGTAATTATATTCCATTAACTTCATTAGGTAATTACTTGTCACACCATCCAATTATTATTCTGAATTACATACACTTAGTTAATTAACTTAAAACGTAATTAATTAATTCAAACCATTCATTACTACATTAATTAATCCACTAATTTAATGAATCACAAATCATCAAACCCTTATTAACATTAAAATGAAAACAATTCTCATTTTTTTATTTAAGTTTGAAACAACTTAAAACCCCACTACTTCGAGTCAAACCACAATTAACTCGAGAATAAATCAAAACCAAAGTCACATTATCATTAAAGCACATCCACTCAATTTCAGCACTCAACCAATTATTTAAATCTAACTACTAAATTTAAAAAAATCCAACTTAGTGAGATTTACTCACCTTTGATTTGTTTGGCAATCCATTCCAATCTTGATTAATTTCCATGGCTTCAGACCTTGTAACAACCGTTTTTCCATTTACACAAGTTAGGAAAAATCTAATAATTTATTTACCACTAAATAATTAAATTTACAATCCTTCTAATGAAAACTAATCCAATATATTTATTTATTAAGTTTGTAACCGGTAATTAGTTTCATTAACTACTAAGATCTACTTTACTATAAATTTTCGACTTCTTGTTCTACCTTTACATTAAACATACAGGTTGGCGTACTTGTATTTCTTTATTGTTTCTGTACATATTAGTATTCCAAATTGAAACAGGAAAACAAAAAACAAAACCTCAGATGAACAGGAAACAACTTCTGCTCAAGAACTAAATCCACAACCCAACTGTGCACGCTTATGCTACCACGACCCAACATCGAAGCCGATGCCAATACCACGAACGCAGCCGCCTCCGTAATTGTCTAGATCTTCACGACTTCGACTACCTCTTAAGCTTGAGCTCGAGTTCATACTCCCCTCCAGATTCACGCGGTCGCCACCCACAAGCTCTGACGCGACCCCAAAATCCCGCCTTCACACCTCACGCAAGCTCGCGAGACCTCCATCGCCACGCACGCCTCATCGCCATTACGAAACCCTAACCAAGCTCCAATTCATCGAAGCAAATGAAGACTCGCGATTTCCTCCAATTCTGACCCTCCTCTGATGCTCGCTCGCTATGCCGAGACTTTCCCCCACTTTAAGTTTGAATGAATGTTTTTGTTTGGATTTCAATCGGAAGAGGAAGAAAAAAAAGAGGTACGGGGTTTTAAATTGAGGAAGGAGGAGGGTTCGCGATTTGATAAATGAATTTGATTTTATTTTTAGATTTATACACGAATTCGATTCAAGCTGCCTGCCATTATATTTTTTTTTCCTTACACAAATTCGATCTGCTTCCAGACTAAAGAGGGGAACAGGAATGAAATATAGGGTTGGGGATGGCTTCCTGAATACGCGTTGAAAATGAAAATATCTCTGACTCTTGTACTTTTAATTTTATTATATTGTGAAACTTACAAAACGTCTCATTATTTCCTACTTAAAATTTGAACTCCTCTTAAGGAAGGTCGCTAGGCGACTATAAGGTTTTACCCGCGTTCCGAACATGATGAACGTGTTTCGAAGGCTAATTTGATCGTATGTGCGAGTTACACAAGAAAACGATCAAATTCAATTAAAACGATTAAAATAATTTCTAAGCGTTCCGAGCTGCCAAGGTCAAATGACAACTCCAATTGCTACGAAAATTGAAATTCGATAATAACTAACTATTACGGATCCAATGGAACAGGTTTCGTCGAATTTCAAGACTGTGTCTCGGGAGGCTATTTTTAAATTCAAATTAAACGATATATTTTCAAAATTGAACAAATCACCTTTAATTTAAATTTCAACCTTTCTATTATCTTCAGTATTATCATAATAAATTTGATAAGCCTTCAAATTATTTTAAATAGGCTTAGAATTTCAGATTCAACAATTTACCCAATTCAATTATTAAATTCAATATGTAAACTATATAATTCAATAACTTAATTATCAAGTAAATATTGATATCTTGAATTCGAGTTAAAATTAACTTTTAAATATTTAAAAACAATTAATTATTCCAAATTAATTCGTTAAGATTTTCGGGTCGTCACATTCCTTCCCCCTTAAAAGAATTTCGTCCCCGAAATTACTAGTTAGGAAGAATAGACCAATACCCGTTTACTTTTTTCCAAAACCCACTATTCAACATCCTACCAACTATCTTTTATTAAAGACCCACTATCCTTAATCAACTTTCCAAAACCTTCTATAGCTTTCACGCAATACCCTTTTGCTCACTTCTTTAGATTTCAATTTAAAACCAAATTTTAAATTATCAAAATTTTCTCAAAAATTTTCTAACTCTCTAAATTTCCGAAATTTTTTGCCAGCGTCTCCTTTGCGCGGCTAGCTCGGTGCTACTACAAAAGGCCTCTACGGGCTCCCAAATTCCAAAAGAAAACAAAAGCTAAGTGGCTACATCAAAAACCCAATCCAATTTCATATAGAATTTTTAAATACTAACCTTTTTGTCGGGCAATTCAAATTTATTCTTTGGAATCAAATCTAATTGCCTTTTCCTTTGATGCCTGCATATCCCAATCATTGTATACATTTCTTTACAGAAGCTTTCACATTTACCTTTATTCAACTTAGTTTTTCCCCGTTTCATATAAATTCAATTTATTTCTGATTTTGAATATTGAATTTTATCTTTCATTTATAACTGATTCCTATTAATTCATCTACAAATTTATTTTAATTCCTAATTTGTAATCGTTTTGTCGCTAACGAAAATTTCCTCAAAAACTTCCAAAAATTTTCTAACTCCCAGAATTTTCAGGAAATTTTGGCGGAGTCTCCTTTGTACGGAGGAGCTTTAGCAATTTGACAATATATATAAATATGTATACATCGACCCACACGGTCGAAAAAAGCAAAAACAGTTCATATTTCCTATTTTTATTGCGTAAGCGTACCTTATTTAGCAATTTAAGCAAGTAGCTTATAAATTTTTAGCAATTAGTGCAATCTAAATCCAGCCAAACGGCCTTCGGGTAGCTGTACTTACTCAATTTAAATATGTAAGTGCCATATATAGAGTATTTCATTTACCTTAATAGCAAATCACAAGCATTTCACTTATATTTAATAGCTAAACACATATATCATAAGCAACAAGCACCAAAACGCTTTCCATAAGCGATTTATATAAATTTTAAGCTAATTCAATTACTTTCAATTAATTTATAAGCCATTTCATTCAGTTTCAATGGTTTGCAACTCAATTTCTTACATTCCATTGATTATTAATCCAAACATGCTCATATTCACTTCAAATGATTCAGAATTAATTTTATTTAATCTCTATCAACTCATAGAATTTTAATTACTTTTATCCACGCCGAATATCAACCATTTTATGCAATTTCGACGATATTCGTTTGATAGAGTATTCATGTAGTTTATAGTTACTTAAATTAAATTCAACTCATTCTGTATTCAAATCCATTTCATTTCTAATTTATTAATCGACCAGTCATTGCATTTCATTTTATTTCCGCATTAGATTCATGCAAAACAATTTATTAAGCTTGGCACATTCTATTCTTATAAATTAATAACTATGTCCCAAACTTAATTTAATCCAAGTTTTTATTTTAATGGGCTTTCACTCTTATTCGAAGCCAGCTTTCATAAATTTTAAACTAAGTTAATTTACTTTAATTTATTTCAACATCAAACTTAAGTTTACTTCTATTTGATTCTCATTTAATCAAATTCCATTAAATTCGGTTAGCCCATCCATTTAAATTTTAATTTTACTTCACCTTCTCCATTTATCAAATTAACATCCAAGCACTTATGCCAACGAACTTAAGTTCAGACTGATAATCCAATTCCAATTACAACTTTGATTTAGTTTTCATTTAATCAGACTTCATCTATTTTTTTTCCAATTAACTCATTTTAAAATTTTAATTTACTTACTTAATTCGTTATCGAATTCATTTTATTAATACAAGGTCGTCCATTCACTTGGGTTTTATTTTGCAACTCAAACAATTTCTATTATAATCACTTCTCTTATATCCAATTTACTTGCAAATTCATTAAATATTATTCAAATCACCCTTGGATTTTATTTTTAATTCAAACCATCACATTTTTCAATCCAATTCTATTTTATTTTACTTTACAACATCTCCTCTTATTTAATTTATTACCAAATCCAAGTCGAATTCTATCTACAATTCGAATTCACTCTCAAACTCCATTATTAACTTACAATCCACTTTATTTAGCCTAGTTAAATTTGATTAACATACTCTATCAGATAATTATTTAGCCAATTAGCTTACTTCCAATTTTAAATCAACATTCGATTTTATTACTAAAATCCCTTTACTTAATTTCCTGAGTTCAGTTTTATTTTATAATTCCAGTTTGGATTTCTTTCATTTTTCCAAAATTCCAACATTTTATTTAAAATTTTTAGAAAAGCTTTTAAATTCACATAATACAATTAAAATAGCTTTTTATAAAAATATTTCTTATAACTCGATGTCTCAACCAGTCCATCCTTGTTCTTACAGAAATTCAGTCTTACGTTGATCAGGCGTAGGACTGAAAATCTATAAGTACTTGGTAAACCCGCTTTCAACATCCAGTGAAAATACTCGGAAATAAATTTTATTAAAAATATAAAAACAGTTTTTGAAAATAGAGGAAATATCTTTGGTGATAATGCTCTGGAAATCATCACCCCCATTCCATGGTCACAGTTACACACCAGGGTTACGTTGCAGTCGCAACAAAAGTCCATGTAACTGCAGGCTCCCCGCGGCACTCTCGATTACGCCATGGAACCCACACAACAGATCACAGTTACATCCAGGGTTACGTTGCAGTCACAACAAAAGTCCATGTAACTACAGGCTCTCCGCGGCACTCTGATCTCGCTATCAAAATGAAACTTCTCCACTCTTACATAGGTCGCAGTCTACCGAGATAAACTCAAACGCAGACTGTTGGCTTTCAGCGGCACACACGACTTTCGCTATGTTATACCATAGGTCGCAGTCTACCGATATAGAATCAAACGTAAACTGTTGGCTCTCCGCGGCACACACGACTTCCGCTATGGTATACACTATTCATAGTCCCCAGGAACTAGTTTTATTCGGACTCCTCACAGGATCATCTTTAGAACCCCCTCGGGCTCCACGCAGCACCACCCATTGGCACTCCTGAGAAGTTCATTTCAAGGGGACGCCTTTTTCCCCAGAGCCATCATCAAAATATTTTATACTATACACATATAGTATCTTCAAATCATACACCTAGTATGATATCATACAAAGCTCTTTTACACAATATCGATTATCCCAGAATCGATAATTCTCAAAATAGGCTTTCCAAAACTCAATATTGATTTTTCCCAAAAATCAAAAGTCTTTCCCAAAATCCTCAAACGATCCTTTATATATATTCAGATATATATATATAAATTTTTAAAACTTTGGATCCTTACTTTCTTGTATAAAACCCTTTTATATTCCAAACACTCTCAAAACCATAGAAATATCCAATTTCCATCCTTATTCATTTCATATTTCTCAAAATATTCTTTCAGTTCAAAAGAACTATTTCACATTCCTTATTTTCCTTTACATTAATCCCCATTTGGATTATCACTTCAATCCTTATCTTAGTTGGGTACTTTAATCAATAACAGTTTGAACTCCGACCAGTTTAGAAAAATAGCTTGAAAATTTTAAAATTAGGTAAGTAGTTGAAAAAGAATTATTAGTTTGCAAAATAATTGTAAGATAGTTAACTAATTATAAAATAATTGGAAAATAATTAAATAGTTATAGAAATCTTAATAATTGCAAAATAGTTGTAAATTAGTAATTAATTTGTAACATAGTTGAAATATAGTAATAAATTTAGAAAACAGTTGAAAAATGGTTGAATAGTTCCAAAATAATTGTAAAACAAGTATAAAATAATTTGGCTTTAAGAAAGAAAGGTTGTATATATTTAATAGCTTAGAAACAATACGTTTATATTAAGACAATTTATATTGAAAATAGCCCAGAGTCAAAACTGTTCACTTCCCCAACAATTCAATTTAAATTTTCACTCCCATTTAATTTAACCAATTCCAATTTAAATCATCTTCAATTTCCATTGAAATTGATTTTACTCCAATTCAAGTTGAATCAATCATGATTTCTTTTCCAATACAATTTAAATTCTATTTGATCTTTAAACTTGTATAACTTAATTATAATTTCAATTTTACAATTACTATTTAATATCAATTACATTCACATTTTGCGTTAACTCGGAATTATACATTTCATTTAGTCAATATATGTTTATTATTCCATAAACATTTAATCAAGGTTTCAGAGTTTAAACAAATTTCCAAAATTTCAATATCACCTTAGAATTCAACTATATCCAAAATTCTTTGGCAAATTCAATTATCCCTTTTTGAATTTCAAAACCAAACCCAATTCACAAACAATTCCAATTTAAAACAATTTGGTAGCAAAATTTCTCTTCTAAAAACTCGAAAACGAACATCGATGATGCTGCAGTCATCACCGACGTTATTTTCCAGTGACCGAAAGAGTTTAATGCTTTTATCTCTTTAAAAACATTTCCCTGGAATTTTCATCTTACTTTATTTGCAAATATTCTCCGGAATTCTATTTCAACTTATAATCTCATTTATTTATAAAGTTTATTTCAATTAATAAATTACGTTTACAATATTTACTTCAAATTCCTTTTGATTATAAACCAATTCCACTTTAATTACAATTCCAAAGTTATTCCAATTACTTTGGACTAATACTCATTCAATTGAACTCACTTCAATTTCAATCATTCCAATTCAATCCAATTCAAATCTCCCGTTTAAATTTTTGAACTTATACATCTTCAATTCCAAATTCAATTAATCCAAATCGGATTCAATTTAAATGAGTTCAATTCCAACTTCAAATTTAAACCATCTCGAATTATATAATTCGAGCTAAGTTCTCAAAGATTAGTTTAACCTTTTTAAACCAAATTTAACTTGTTCATTTAAAGTTTTCAAGCAATTCTAATTTCTGAGTTCTAATTCTAGAACTTCATTTTTAATTAATTTAATTTTAATTTGGTTGTATTATATTCCTTCTTCACTTAATTTCAATAATTTAACACCCAATCACCTAAAATTTTGTTAGAAGGAAATATTGTTTTATATATCAAAATATATATTTTTATATAAAATCATTAAAAATCTTTATAAGCAAATAACAAGTACGCTCTCATATATATATATATATACACACTCAACTCATTCTAGAGTACTACGGACTCTATTCAATGAGTAATTCCCACTAGAGCCAAGGTTCTCGCTTAACCTTCAGCTCTGATACCAAATGTAACGACCCGAAATCTTCGAATCCGAAAATTTCAGAAAGTTATGAAAAATAAGAAAGAGATAGAAGAAGAAGATCAGAAACACCAGACATCTCACATTCGCAGCGGATAAAATATAATAATAAATAATAACAGTTTATAAAGAATATTATAACTGTCGATTACATTTAATATACATCAGAGTTTCACATAATATACAGTCACTGAATATTTACAATTATCATGACTCAGATAAACAACAATATAAATACAGCGGATATACTCCATACGATACTGCCACCAGCTCGCCTCCTGAGCTCCAGAACATCCTAACCTGGAAATCTGTAATACTCGGTCTGACCCGAGCATTACACCAAAGTAACACCCGGGTCAGGCTGGAAACCAGCGTGAGTAAACCCAACTAACAAGGAATACAAGCATGCAACTTATATAAACCCGGGGTAACTTGTATCAATATAACAAATTCACAATTTGCTATAGACAACACTTATTCCACACATCAATTCTAAGTACCAAACTTAGATAAAATAATCTAATTCACATAAATCATTTCATTCTAGCCTATTGATTTTACAAATCAATTTATAAAAATTCGAAGTGGTTTCGGGTATTTCCTAATACCCGACCCCGGCCTCTTCGAATCTCATACCATCCTATCCCACGTTATCCAAACGCAAACACAACATATCATATCAGAGATATCAACTCCTTCAAAGCGTCCAATATCATTCAGTCGTCCATAAACAAGCTTAATCACACAATCAATTCAATTGATTTTACTTGAATTTTCAAACCTCAATCATTTAGAATTCTTAACTTGTCATTAATCAATCTTACTTTCATCATTCATCTTTATAAATCAACTTAGATTAATTATCCTTCAATTACATTCAAGTAATTAACTTTAATTAATTTTTATGACATTAAATTTTCTTAACCAGAATTAATAAGTAATCATAATTACTTCATGAATAATTAACTATTTTTAATTACAGTAATCCTTAATTACTTATATTAAATTTACTTCTCATAAGTCACTTATTATTGATTCATTCATTTTGAATTTCATCCTTAATTATATAAATTATGAACTCCAATTATATTTCCATTTATCCTAATCTAAATTAATTACATAAGATAATTAATCATTGATTAAACCTCAAATAATAATCGTTCCCGATTTAACCTATAATTAACCATATTTTATTTACTTCATTAAATAAATTAATTACTCCTTAATTAATTATCTTAATTAAATTTCTTGATCTCTTCCGCAAAGTAATTATATTCCATTAACTTCATTAGGTAATTACTTGTCACACCATCCAATTATTATTCTGAATTACTTACACTTAGTTAATTAACTTAAAACGTAATTAATTAATTCAAACCATTCATTACTAAATTAATTAATCCACTAATTTAATGAATCACAAATCATCAAACCCTTATTAACATTAAAATGAAAACAATTCTCATTTTTTTATTTAAGTTTGAAACAACTTAAAACCCCACTACTTCGAGTCAAACCACAATTAACTCGAGAATAAATCAAAACCAAAGTCACATTATCATTAAAGCACATCCACTCAATTTCAGCACTCAACCAATTATTTAAATCTAACTACTAAATTTAAATAAAAATCCAACTTAGTGAGATTTACTCACCTTTGATTTGTTTGGCAATCCATTCCAATCTTGATTAATTTCCATGGCTTCAGACCTTGTAACAACCGTTTTTCCATTTACACAAGTTAGGAAAAATCTAATAATTTATTTACCACTAAATAATTAAATTTACAATCCTTCTAATGAAAACTAATCCAATATATTTATTTATTAAGTTTGTAACCGGTAATTAGTTTCATTAACTACTAAGATCTACTTTACTGTAAATTTTCGACTTCTTGTTCTACCTTTACATTAAACATGCAGGTTGGTGTACTTGTATTTCTTTATTGTTTCTGTACATATTAGTATTCCAAATTGAAACAGGAAAACAAAAAAAATACCTCAGATGAACAGGAAACAACTTCTGCTCAAGAACTAAATCCACAACCCAACCGTGCACGCTTATGCTACCACGACCCAACATCGAAGCCGATGCCAATACCACGAACGCAACCGCCTCCGTAATTGTCCAGATCTTCATGACTTCGACTACCTCTCGAGCTTGAGCTCGAGTTCATACCCCCCTCCAGATTCACGCGGTCGCCACCCACAAGCTCTGACGCGACCCCAAAATCCCGCCTTCACACCTAACGCAAGCTCGCGAGACCTCCATCGCCACGCGCGCCTCGTCGCCATAACGAAACCCTAACCAAGCTCCAATTCAACGAAGCAAATGAACACTCGCGATTTCCTCCAATTCTGACCCTCCTCTGATGCTCGCTCGCTATGCCGAGACTTTCCCCCACTTTAAGTTTGAATGAATGTTTTTGTTTGGATTTCAATCGGAAGAGGAAGAAAAAAAAAGAGGTACGGGGTTTTAAATTGAGGAAGGAGGAGGGTTCGCGATTTGATAAATGAATTTGATTTTATTTTTAGATTTATACACGAATTCGATTCAAGCTGCCTGCCATTATATTTTTTTTTTCCTTACACAAATTCGATCTGCTTCCAGACTAAAGAGGGGAACAGGAATGAAATATAGGGTTGGGGATGGCTTTCCGAATACGCGTTGAAAATGAAAATATCTCTGACTCTTGTACTTTTAATTTTACTATATTGTAAAACGTACAAAACGTCTCGTTATTTCCTACTTAAAATTTGAACTCCTCTTAAGGAAGGTCGCTAGGCGACTATAAGGTTTTACCCGCGTTCCGAACACGATGGAACGTGTTTCGAAGGCTAATTTGATCGTATGTGCGAGTTACACAAGAAAACGATCAAATTCAATTAAAACGATTAAAATAATTTCTAAGCGTTCCAAGCTGCCAAGGTCAAATGACAACTCCAATTGCTACGAAAATTGAAATCCGATAATAACTAACTATTACAGATCCAATGGAACTGGTTTCGTCGAATTTCGAGACTGTGTCTCGGGAGGCTATTTTTAAATTCAAATTAAACGATATATTTTCAAAATTGAACAAATCACCTTTAATTTAAATTTCAACCTTTCTATTATCTTCAGTATTATCATAATAAATTTGATAAGCCTTCAAATTATTTTAAATAGGCTTAGAATTTCAGATTCAACAATTTACCCAATTCAATTATTAAATTCAATATGTAAACTATATAATTCAATAACTTAATTATCAAGTAAATATTGATATCTTGAATTCGAGTTAAAATTAACTTTTAAATATTTAAAAACAATTAATTATTCCAAATTAATTCGTTAAGATTTCCGGGTCATCACAAACACATTGCATCTGCCCCGGTCAACACTCAGAATACAATCAATCAACCCATGTTGATTTCTTTTGGATTCCGGGTATGGTCAGACGGGTTCTTTTATTCTAATTTGAATTTACCTGGTTATGCTGAATGCCAAGTTCTCCTATTTAGAATGACTCGTCAATCATCTTGCCTCAAACCTGTTCTAAAGCTACATCCACTACTGCTCCAGTTTTACCATCCATTCCGATCAGAACCAACCGAACCTACAACCTCCGAGTCCGAGGGTCAGATAGTACCGATCGATCCCGTTCTACATTTGTAGCCCCAAGGTTTGATTATAAATGATCATCCTAAAAGGGGCCTTTCGTTTTGACCAAGAAAATTCTTAAGAACAATTGATTGCAACAGGACATTCCCAAGGAAGACGTTCGTTTGTCGGTTGGAAATGAATTTTCCCATCACTCCCTACCTGGCTTAACCAACTATAGTCGCTATATGTGTCTTAGCGGTGCCATCATGCCTTTTAATCATTTCTTGAAGAGTTTTCTAGGAGAAATTAGGCTCGCGTTGTTTCAAGTTCACCCGGATGGACATGCCTTGTTGAGTTCATTATATATTCTATTTATGTAAAGATTTGGCCACTATCCATGATTCAACGAGCTCACATACCTTCTCAAGTTTAAAAGGAGAAGGTAGTGCCC
This sequence comes from Allium cepa, assembly GCA_030765085.1. Lineage (NCBI taxonomy): Eukaryota > Viridiplantae > Streptophyta > Magnoliopsida > Asparagales > Amaryllidaceae > Allium > Allium cepa. The sequence continues at coordinate 327,643,821 of CM060932.1, forward strand.
ATCTTCCATGATTATCGAGGCTTAGACAAGATGCATGGTCATTGAGAACCTCCACAACAAGCATTTCTACTTTTAAAGTGAATATTTCTTCATACGTTGTCCAGAAGGGTTCGATCGCTTTCGGTTAAGAGGGAGTAAGTTTCTTTCCATTGGTCTTTGCTACATTGGATCTCTAAGTTTTTAACTTAATGTATGTTCCCACAGGTATTCCAAAATGGGTCAAGAAGCTGAAGCATGATATAATGCTTGAGCACTTAAAGGCTGTTAGAGTGAGCCAACATACCATCAAGTTCCTTTTGACCAATGAAAACTTACAAGAGTATGGACTGCTCAAGCTGGGAAGAATAGCCGACATGGAATCCTCAACATGGAGCAGTTTTAGATAATGCACCCATTCAACTACCCCCACTCATAGCTCTGATAAAGATCCTCAAGTGGAAGAGGAAGAAAGTGGAATAAGCAATAAACATAAAGAGGGGACTATTGATATAGAGGTTGATGAGCCTAGGAGGGATAATGAGGAAGAATCTGTTGGGATAGTGGCTGATGAGCCCATTGGAGATGATGCCCCTGGTGATGAGGGCGATGGTGCTAGAGTGCCCATAATCCTTGACGAGGACGTGGGATTTGTGTGGAGATCAGGAAAAGAGGCGGTTGTTTGTGAAGAGGAGTATAAGTTGGATGATGATGATAGCGATTACCATGCTAACAAGGAGAGGGAGGAGTCATTTGGCGAATCCCCCACAATGAGTCTTGATCTTCCTGTCTTATCTTCTCCAAAACTGCTAACTTTCGAGGAGCTAAGTCCTGAGCTTCCATTTCTTTTCAAGAACAGCTAACCACTGAATTTGTCAACCAATTGGAGGTCAAGCTGCTAAAACACCTTTTGGAGACATATCATGTTCCGATTTTCTAAGTAATGTCTCCATTCACTTAAATGAATTTAGGATTTCTCGATTAGTCAAATGATAGGCGAGATTGGCTCGCATATCGACATACCTTCTAGTGCCTTTATGGCGAAGGTGGCAGGACTCCAACTTTGAAACCTAGCCAATATGGTTTGTAGATTACATATAGGGGTCATTGGCACTACACACTTTACTTTAGGATCATGGGCACACACTTCTGCATCGAGTTAAGTTTTAGAATTCGAGTGTAAACTTCATTTTTCTTTTCGTTTCAGGTTCCTTGGGTCGTGGAGTATATGATCAACTACGTCAACATTCTATCTCCTATAGGGATCAAACTCCAGATCTAGCCCATCGCTCTTATCACAAAACTAACGAGGAGAGGAGGAAGAGAAAAGATGATAGGGCCCGCCACTTATGGAGAGAGAATGAGAGGGGAGAGAAGAGGAAAATGGACAATGAAGGTAATGCCCCCGGTGATATACACAAGTGCCACTGGGATTCTAATAATTGTCGAGGGATCTTACTATCCATTATTACACCCTACAACGAGGTTCAAACTTCTGCAATGCAGGAAATTCCATCCTCTCAGGCCATAACTACTGCAGTTGTTCCTACTTCTTCCAGTTGGGGCAAAAAGTTCACACTCCCACTAGGTCCACCCCGACTTCAACCGCTTACCTGTACATTCCTTGCATGGAGTTAAATTTGATAAGAACATAAAGCCCATGAATGAAGCTACTTCCTTCCGAAATCTCAAGGCGCACTACAACAAATTTGGCCTTTCACAGTGTTTTAAAAATGCTATGAGAATATTTAACAGCTTTTTTTTGAACGTTGTCTACTAATAAGCTGTAATAGGTTCCAAAAATGTCACAACACTTGTCCAAACGTATAGAAAATAAACATATTACAACATTTTTGATAGTGTTGTTCCTTTGCTCTCCTATCAAATATTTTACAACATTTTGCATCATTTCACAACGTTTCAGAACAGTTTTCATGTTCACTATTCTACGGCGTTTTGCCTCATTTCACACCATTTTGGAAAGTATACTTATCACAACATTTTACATTTCTATAGCATTTTTGCACAGTGCATATATGTTCAAATAATCACTAAATTCAAAAAGTGCAAATAAATATAATCTTAAAACTCTCACATAAGTTACAATAATTCCATATGCCAAATAGACAATAGTTATACATAACATTTTATAATGAATGTTCCCATCAGAGATGGTACCGACATGTTTTCACAAAAGGAGCTTACTAAGAAAAACAAGATACAAATCGTTGAAAGTCCAAGCTCGTGTGCTCCAAAGTTCAATATCCTACATCGGAAAAAAATTCGAAATTAGAACCAATGTAATATGCACGAAGCACTTTGAACAATGTTGCACAGTAGTATTATCATCTTCACAAAAGAAACAAACGTTAGTAATAACAAATTTCTAACTGCGGTTTATGGATAATATACATCTAAAGGTAGGAACTCACTCTAGGATCACATAAAGTGCGTGGATTTCATAGTGCAAAGGCCTTGGGTTGTGACTGGTGACAATAATAGTGTTTTATATAATTACATGAGAATGGGTCTAAATAATTCGTCTACCAATCCAGATGACTGGTGACTATAACTATTTAGCAACAACACACATTTATATAGTATAAACATACACATATATATAACTCCACACTGATATACTGTCTATGATTAAAAAATACAAACCCAGTACTAACATTTGTTATATATAATACCAATGCACGGACTCATATATATAACCACACACTTGAATATATACATTGACATACTCACCCTGCCATACGCCTGGAAGCATAAAGCAACAAAGTCAAGAACCCAAAGCAAGAATTGCATGAAAACACACAACATCATAATGAAAATGTAAAGACACGCAAACACACTAAAATGCAAATATATGTATATATCACTCACATAGCAGGTATATCTATGCGCGATATAAAAACAGAGCTATTAAAATGATTACACAAATACTCAAGCTAATTCATTTTATATGGACGCAACGCTCAACATATATATGTACACTTACTGGAACGCACATACACTGACCCTGCACATAATAAAAATCCCCAAACTCACACATACAAACAACTACACACACATGCAATCCCACTCTCGCAATCACACAGACATATGAATATTTATACACTTATATACTTAAATCCAAAGATTTATATAAATTTGTTCTAGGTCTAAATTCAATTTTATTACCAGCGTGGCAGTTGGCATACTGCCTTCATAATGACAGCTACATGCGAAAATAGCATACTTCTTCTAGTTGATACTTGATTAAAAATATAATGTATAAAATATACATACATATGTTGAATTACCAAAAGATGTATGCAATCAGTAAGTTCTTATCTTCTCGCATCCTGATTTTTTTACCTGATTGTTGTTCTTATCGGTTGAAGCTTTTTATATCAATGCATATTAATACATGAAATCCGTATATACAAAACTATATGTTCATGGCATATATTCAAAACTCATATACATTTAAAATCTGTATATAGAAAACTATATATTCATGAAACTGATGCTTTTCCAAATCAATATGTACAAAGTTACATATTTACAAGACTGATGCTTTTCAATAATCAAATCTTTCAAAATCAAGTATATTCAAAACCAATTCGAAATCATGTATGTCTGAAACTTAATGGTATATATCTTCAAAATCTTTATGTTTTCAAAATCTATACATCTGAAACTTATGCATATATCTAAAAAAAAATCATGCTTATGAAACAAGGAACGTCTGAAGCTTATATTTATTCAAAGCTACATATATTGAAAACCGTAAACACTTGATACCGCTGCATTCTTTAAGCCAGAGAAACCCAAGGCTCAAAGTATAGTAATCTAAAGCTTAGTAACCCAAGGCTCAACTATCAAACATGAACAAGAGAGCCAAAGCAATTACTGTTAAAAACTGTATCAAAGCATATGACGAATGATTCTAGATTTCTAACAGAGTATCAATTCATAGCACAGACAGTTCACTTTCCCATCGATGAGAGCATATGACAAAAGGGATAAAGGTACGTTTTTAAATCCAAGACATCCCAATGATTTATACAGGATTTTTTTAGTGGCTTGAGAAGTATTTTCATGATTCATACCGAGGATAAGTAAAGTAAAGTTAGGCATTAAAGCATTTGCAAAAGAAGAAGTGAATATAACAATAAAAAGGTACCTGTCAAGCCCGAGGACAAGTAAACCATCCTTTCCGATATGTTGCATATAAGTTTTCAGTGACCTATATGAGAAAAAAGTAAGCAATAAATAAGAAACAATGCATATATTTGCTTATGCTTATTGTGTTCAATTAAATGCAGAAAAGTAATATTTTTAATATGATTCTTAGTCGTAAATGTAAGCATAATAAAAAAATTAAAAAAATAAATAAATCATACTTACTTGAAGTTGATTCTGCGATAACATTCGCAGAAGGCCAAGCTATAGTAGAACCAATTGCATCTTCAATAAACTCAAATTCAGATGTAGGTCTCCATAAAGGTGAATTTGGAACTTTAATACCATCAATCCAAACTTCAACAACATCTTCTCCTAATGGAACAAAATGGACCATCGCATTTGGATCAGTCGAAGGCACGCGTCCTTCACCAACAACTTCTTTTGCTCCATGAACACTAATCAACTTGCATTTAATACTTGACTTGGAATTTGTGCTCTGTCATGTAATATATGAAACTGTTTAAATATGTTTTCTAAAAATAGAAGTGATTCTAAAATTAAAACAGCGTCAAGGTATATGTTTTTACAATTAAATACATAAACTATACACATTACCGTTGAATGTGATATAATATTTGCCGTATGAGTAGATGTCGTAGCATTAATATTCTCAACAACTACATTTTTTTACGGCCAGGCTACTTTGCAACCAATAGCTTCTCCAACATATGTCATTCCAACGAAGGTCTCCATAAGTATGCATTTGGTTTTTTTGGCTCTTCAATCAAAACAAGCACAGCTGACTGTCCAAGTGGAATATTATTCACGAGCTGATTTGGATCGGTAGAGTACAACTACCCTTCAGCAACTAAATCTTTGCTTCCAATCCAATCATACATCTTGCATTTCTTATTTGTATTGCTAGTTTTACTCTAGAAAAACAAGTTTATCAGATTTTTATATTAAATGATTTAATAAAGCTAATGAGTGCATAAAGAATTAAGTATACCATAATATCATCATTTTCAGATTCTACCATAGTGTGAAGAACAACTCTATCAACTGGCCATGCTACTATCTCATCCTTAGCTTCTCCTATATGTGAGATCATCCTAGGAGTAGACCTCCATAAAAATGGATCCATTTTCTTTGGAAATTCTATCCAAATTTTCATGGCATTCGGTCCAAGAGGAATATTGTATAAAATCTCTTTTGGATCATTTGAAAGAACTCTTCCTTCATCAAATCTTTCATCCATCCCAGTCTAATCCAATAAATTACATTTGGTGTTTGATTAGTCATACTTGTTCTACAATTAGTCAAAATCAATTATATTATATATTAAATCAAAAGAAATTCAAATGATATTACAACAACAATATAAATAATTTATACCACTTGAGATGGACTCTCATCTCTGCAACTTCCTTTACCCTGATAAACAATTATGTAAGTTTCTGCAGATGCACAAAGATACTGACAAATATATAAACCTACATACAACAATAATAACCCACCCACACAGATACGCTCTGCGATCAAACAAACCAACATGATCTCTGATGAACACACACACACTTCAGCCCCACTATTTAGCAACAACACACATTTATACAGTATAAACGCACACTTATATATATAACTCCACACTGATATACCGTCTATGATTAAAATACACAAACCCAGTACTGACATTTGTTATATATAATACCAATGCACAGACTCATATATATAACCACACACTTGAATATATACATTGATATACTCACCCTGCCATACACCTAGAAACACACAGAAAACAAAGTCAAGAACCCAAAGAAAGAATTGCATAAAAACACACAACATCAAAATGAAAATGTAAAGACATGAAAACACACTAAAATGAAAATATATGTATATATCTCTCACATAGTAGGTATACCTATACGCCTAAAAAAACAGAGCTATTAAAATAAGTATACAAACACTCAAGCTAATTCATTTTATATGGGCACAACACTCAACATATATATGTACACTGCTTGAAACACACATAAACTAACCCTGCATATAAGTAAAATCCTCAAACTCATACATATAGACAACTACACACATGCAATCCCACTCTCGCAATCACACAGATGTATGAATATTTATACACTTATGCACTCAAATCCAAAGACTTATATAAATTTTTTCTAGTTCTAAATTCAAATTTATTATCAACGTGGCAGTTGGCATACTGCCTTCATAATTACAGCTACATGAGAAAATAGCATACTTCTGCTAGTTGATACTTGATGAAAAACTTAATGTGTAAAATATACATGCATTCACAAATCCAGAGCCATCCCAAGTGTTTTTTCCATAAATACATTAATAAATATTCAATGCCAACATAATTTAATATTACATTTTCGTGTTATACGAATTTCATACAAGTTTTAGAAACTTTTAATAAAAAGCTGATACAAATTTTATTAAATGTTTAAATAGATTACATAATATAAACAATTTACAGTTGATGTTAACCCAACCCAACCCTGTCCAAAAGTTCAAACCTATGTCACTATCTTAAAAACTTTGCTATGTTCCCAAACCATGCCCTAATCAACTTTCATTCTAATTCAATGATTTCAATGCAGAAAAAAAGAATACTTGCATTTTAACATTTCATATATCAGTGAGTAAGTAGTTTTGATTCAAAATTTTCTATGTCATGGTGGTTACTTTGGCATTGAAATTAAATTAATTTATTTTCTCTAAAAAAAGCATCCGTGGTAAAACAACCCAATTTAGAATTTCAGTTTCAGAAATACCTGGCTTTGGAATACTAGCATCTGAACCGTCTCCCCCAAATCCACAATTCTATTTTGAAGTTGCATTGTTTATTTTTGATTAGCTTGTGACAAAACAAACTTGGTGTATGTTATACCTCTTTCCATTCCTCTTAATCGTCCTGCTCTATCTTGTCCCAACACTATTAAAAGTGCATCTTCTCTCACATTAGTTGTCGTACTTGATTATGATCCAGTGTCAAACTTTTTAATCTTCTCCTGTAAACGTCAACATACATTATAATCTTCAACATTATCACATTCTTAAATCATTTGTAGTATGTCAATTTGAAACAAAATCACATACAATAGTTTCTTCAACAGTCAAGTTCGTCAGCTCACTGTTTTTTCGAGTGTGAGATCTAATCCAAACAACGGATCTAGAGATAGAAGAGGGATCCGAGTTCTCTTTTTTCTACGTTAATAAAAATTGAATAAAACAATTGATCGTAACTCTATAAATGGCATGACAAGTACACAATAATAAAAAAAATTCTTACTATATCTGCGGCTAATCGAGCCATTCCTTTACAGTTGCATTTATGTGGCATCTTTTTGCACCTAATGGCTTTGAATATTTCATTTTGTATCTGAATTAAAAAATTAAAATATATAGACTAGTTAATTCATACATACGAAGAATGACTATTTAGACATAATTTACCTTAAATTTTGAACTAGTTTTCCAGTTGATAAAATCATTCCACTCCGTCATAGTTTTGATATTATCTGGTTTCATTCGAAATCTTTCCTCCTTGGACTTATCTTTGACTATTTTATTAACTAATATGCATTTTGAACACCAAATAATATACCCCATTTGTCGAAATATAGGGACCTTTTTCCATTTCTCATCCAACTTAAATCTAGCCTGTATAAAAAAAGGTTCACAATTTGGAAAGGTAAAAAAGTTAACCTGAGCACACCAAGTGCTCAACAAAAGCAAATGCATGCGCATACATTCAAGGCACATATACACCAAAATATATAAAGCAACAACTCTGTTCACACAGAAACCAACAAGCAATTTCAACCTCAACACGCAAATAACATGCAAAATAATACCTTAAAAGCCTAACAATATGCCATAAAAGTATTGGCATTGATATTACAATAAATTTAATCAAGAAATTTCAAAAACTAAAGATACAAAATAATGTCAATTCTAGTGCTACTGCTGCTTTAAAGTAGCGGCCTGCTAGTGCTGGTGCTGGTGCATGTAGCATGTATGTATATAAGCAGGTGCATGTATGTAGCATGTATGTATATGAGCAAGTGCATGTAGCATGCATGTATGTATAGGTGCAACAGCCTACTCGTACCGATACAAAATATTTTTACTCATATCCGAAAACCATTTAAAAAGAAGAATTCATATAATAAGTGCATGTGCATGTACGTATATGAGCTAGATAGACGCAACTAGATAGAAATCACAAAATATATCTTAATGCAATCCTATAAAATGGCTTTCAAATCATCGCCTAGATGTCTCTAATTGGTCAGTGTGACTGGAACATGCTCTCATACAAGCGGCCCTAAAAAAGAAGATAAATGGATTGATCCTTCACCTATTGGTTCGACATTCTCATTAAATTCAACTTCAACATGATTTGCGAAATTTGAAGGAAGTCTCTTCATTTTCGTAGGACCTCTGGTCATTCTTTTCTTTGGTGGATTTTCATTTACATCTTTAATAGGTCCATTGGTTTCCATCATTGCTTCCACATGTTGTTAGTTTTGCATTGTATGGTTCTCCAATGCACAAGGATTGTTTTCTACTACTTGTGGATTATTTTCCACTACTTATGGCGGATTATCTTCTACTACTTGTGGATTGCCCTCGCTTTGAATGTTGTTGTCTTCAATATGCTTAATATGTTCATTGGGCTCCATGAGTACAATTTTGGCTTCTTTGTTTTTTTTTCTGATTCCGAGTAATTCTCCTCATTTTCTATTAATAAACCATGAGAAAGAACAAGATTACATGCATCCTCTTTCACCAGTCATGCATAAATCTATTAGTATATTATAATCTACTAAATGTATTTTATTGTTTTATAGTACAGAAATCAATCTAAACATGGAATTATAGTCTATGACTATTAAACTGCCCTTAATCATTCATACGGCAGACATCTACTATGTAATGGTCCCAGATTGTTAACCATGGTAAAATATATCTACCGTACATGATATTTATATGGTATTTTACAGTAAAGCATGCAATTTTGAAATATAAGCTAGAGAAATAATTTCAACATTAATAATAATATGTGACTTCAAAGTATTGATAGTGTGTGCATGCATGGCTTATTTTATGAACAAACAAGATTGAGAAAAAATTTGAATCATAGATACTTATTAACGATAATGAACATAATTAATTATGTATGTATAAAATGTTTTAAATTTAAAAATGTGAATAATAATACTATGGTATGATATCATATTTGCGTCTTTGTGTGTGTTATGTTTTTTGAACAAATCCTAATGTATCATGTAATCATTGTTTTCTATTAGAAAAAATAAAAATAAAGATCCCACATTATAATTAAAATAGATGAAATGTCATACTAAGAGTTTCATTCTACACAATTAATTATTTTAATGTATGTTTACGTTTTGAACAAATTCTCATTTTCTATTAATAAAGGTTTTTTCTTTTCTTTGAACGTGAGCTAGCTTAAATATTATAATATGTTATTGTCAATAAAAAAAGTGAAGCAAACCTGTAAAATTGGAATAGAAAAAGCGCCTGAATAGCATAGCTTCCAAGCTATGTTCTCACATATGAGTACATCAAATCTAATTCCTAACTTTATTTAATTTTTTTTTAACTACTTATTTTACGCCGTCATTTTTTCTCCCCACTTTTCATGTTGTCATCAATCATGTATAACATGAAAGAAAAATAAAAAATATAATAAAGCGTTGGATTTTGTTTTTCCCATACTGTTTTATTTCCAGGCGTCAAATCGTTTTCAACTTGGTTATAATAATGTCTAGTGAATTAGAGCTTACCAAATATGCTTTTACCAATCTGCAGCACTGCCTACTCTTAACATTTTCGAAGTATGCTTCTTCGATTGCAAAATCTTTTTTTTTTTTTTTTTTTGCAAGCTATATTCATTAGCACAGCCAAATGAGCAATTTGTTTTTTATTGTTAGACAACGTAATTATTTTGCAAGCTGAAATTGGTCGTCCTTCAAGTATGGCATCATTTTCAAAATCTTCATTTCAGACTTCCTTCTCTTCTATTTGTATTGATTTCTTCAAAAATTCACTGAAATATTTCACGCACTCTTTTGCAAGATTGGATTCTGCAACACACCCCTTAGGTCGTGCATTGTTTCTTACATAATGTTTTAGTGTCTTCATATATCTTTCAAATGGGTATATCCAACGAAAATGACCCTATCCACACAATCGTGCTTCTTTTCCAAGATGAATAGTCAAGTGTACCATTATATCAAAGAATGAAGGTGGAAAATATCTTTCAAGTTCGCACAAAATTACAACAATCTCATCATCAAGATGTTGCAATTTTCTCTATCGAGAACAAATTGGCATAATTTATTGAAGAACGAACATAAATGAATTATTGCTTTCCTTGGCTTCTTCGATAACAATCCTCTTATCACAAACCGGCAACAAATTCTGCATTAGAACATGATTGTCATGTGAGTTCAAACCGCTAATTTTACAATCCTCCAATGATGTAGAACTCTTGAAATTCGAGCAATAACCATAAGGTCCCTTAAAATCATATAATCTTTTACAATTTTTTTTCCAGAATTGAACAATGTATATGGAGCTGGTGGAAGATATGTTCTTTTCCACGAGATTGTGCATAAAGGCCACGTCAAATTCCTCACTCTTCCAAATCTTTTCTAGAATTAATTCCATCTTTCGATTTGTTATCATGCAACATCGTGCCTATTACGCTTTCACCAACATTTTTTTCTACACGCATTACGTCTAAATTTTGACGCATTAAAAGTTCCTACAAAAATCAATAATGTTAAATTTCATTAATAAAAAATTGTATTATCGTTCCACGAAAAAAACACTAACCTTCCAATATGGTAAATCAAAGAAGATTGATCGTTTTTTCCACCTTGATAGCTCAATATTCACAAGATCACCATCTTCACCTCTATTTTCTTTATTATTAGTATTTTTTCTCTTCTTACTCTGCTACTTAATTTTTTTCTTCTTACCCTTTCCCTTCTTGCTCTTATTATTTTCATTTTTGATTTTTTCCCAAAATTATTTGGAAAGTTTTTCAAAATAGCAGAGATGTTTCTTCCAGTCAAACTCTGGGTCTACGACCATTTTGTACAGTATTATCAAACTAGGTTTTTTTACTTTCTCAATGAATCTAAAGGGGATAAAAATATCCTATGACCCATATAAGCATTCTTATGACTATGATTCAACCATTGATGGTGAGTATTGATACGCATAATGGACAAGCGTTTTTACCTTTCACACAATATCCATCAAGATTTCTGTATGCTGGAAAGTCATTTATCGCCCATAGCAAGATCACTCTCATGTTAAAAAGCGATCTACTAAAGGCATCATAAGTTTGAACTCCATTATTCCATAGGTGTTGCTAGTCTTCAAGTAATGGCGCCAAATATATGTCAATATCATTTCCCGGTTGCTTTGGACCGAAAATAAAACAATGTTAACATGATATCTTCTTTTTTCGTGCATAACATTGGCGGGAGGATGTATGTCACAAGCATTACATGCCAACAACTATATTTGGAACTCAATGTCAAAAAAGGATTAAAACCATCGGTAGCAAGGCCAAGTCTTAGATTGCATGGATCAGCTCAAATGATTCCTATTTCTCATTTACTACATTCCATGTTATTGAATCCATAGGATGATGCATTTTTCCACCATTACTTTTGTTACTAAAATGCCACCTTAAATCTTCTGCTGTTTTCTGAGATCTAAACATTCTTCTAGATCTTGAAATGATTGGAAAATACCTCAAAATTTAACTGGAATGCCATGCATAATTTCATATGTACGTTCATTCTTCTTCCATCTTGAAAACCCACATTTAGGACAACTTTCCAAATCTTTGTACTCTCTTCTAAAAAGGTAACAATCATTTTGACAAGCATAATTTTTTCGAAACCCATATCGAGTATTTTGAGAAATTTTTTACCTCATATAATGTCTTGGGAAGTGCATTATTCTTTGGCAACAATAATTGTAGCACATTTAGAAGTTTATCGAAGCAGTAGCAGACAACCTGGTTTCACATTTAAGATTATATAAGGAAATAATGGCAGAAATTTTTTGATCAATACAATCAGGATACAACAGGGTTTCCGTTTCTTCCAAGTTTCTTAATAAATCATCCTCTCATCTTTGTGCGATATCTTCGTCTTTATCATCATCGAAAAAAGTACGATTGATGAAATCTTCATCTTCATAATCGATAGCTTTAAATAAATCATAAATGTCATCGGACTTAACATCTTTGCTTATATTTGTTTGCTCGTCATGACAATACTACCTACTTCTCTTATATACATAATCCATTCCTCTTATAATCAAATGCTCAACTATAATCTTCTCATATTGATGACTAAGATTTCGACAATCTGAGCAAGGGCATAGAATTTTTTCTAAATTTCTAGAATTTTTCATAGCAGTATGCACAAACTTTCGAGCTCCTTGCTTATACTCACTACTAGTCCTTTGAAAAAAATAACTATCAGCTTTTATCAAAAATATGATTTGATTCACAAATTACGTTTATATTGAGAATTATATGGTTACCAACGTAGACGCACCCAATTTTTATCCATCGCCAGCTAATACATAAGCAAGTAAATTTCTAAACTTTGAAGTAACAATCGGTTGTTGAGTAAAAGCAAAATAACTACTTAAATAAAATAGTGATACTTATATTAAATATAAATAACAATTAATTTTTATAATACGGATTTGTAAACTACACGATCAAACCATACACCCAAAATGGGCAATGCCTATAATGCAAGTCCATTATTTTATTATTTTTTAAAGAAAAATTAAACTCTAAGTTCAATTATTTTAACCATTTTTCTTCCTTTCGTTTGCACATCCCTTGGTGATTAAGTGTATCCAAGAAAGTGAGAAGAAAAAATAGTAATAGTATGGCGATTTCTGTATTCGAAACTGAGCCAATTGGTATGATGTAAAAAGCCCATGACTTCTTTTATAGCTTCTAACTACAGCCCAAGAATAATTTATCTATCTATCTATTTATTTAACATTGCCTTTTTCTTTTCCTTGTTTCCTAAAATGTTAATATAACTTATGCAGCTATATAAGATGGACTGATGATAGATTTTGGAAACTAAAAATTCAAGGAATCTTGAATTTAAAGCATAAGTTTATATGAAAAGAGTGCCATAATCTTACACGATGTCTCTGCCTGGTTGATTAATAATGTCAAAAACTAATAAGATAAATCGATCATATATAGACCACACTACATTCACATTTTTAATGGAATATTTGCGGAAATTCCTCCTAATCGGCTGGGAGAGGATGGGTTTATAGAAGTGCGTTCTAAGAAGGTGAGAAGGGCTTTTTGGCGATTCTCCAGTTATGCAAATCATAGGAGTGGTGATGTTTTTTCTTCAGATCTAAGGGCTGGTCGAGCTACTGATAGATCAAATGATTAAAACACGTCAAGGATACATTCTTATTAGAATTTTATGCAAAATAACAAGGAATTTCCTTCAGTTTCTAAGGTTTATGGGGACAACATAAGGCCAAGTGATAAATCTCAGGAAATTTGGCAAAAGACTCGAGTAAAGAACGATATAGTGGTAGAATTGGAAGTGTCTCGTATGCTACTGTCACCTATAACAATATGAAATATGTGACACTAGACACACAATTGATCAACTCAGTAAGAGAAAAGTGGAGAAATGAAATAGTAATTTATGTTTTGGGTTCAAAACCCTATTATTATTTTTTAAAAATCATATATTATTAGTGTTTGGAAACCATCTGGGGAATTCCAATTTTTTTCAAAAGATCATGTATGTTTTGACACTCAATTTAAGTTTCCAGGTTTCAATATTTTCCCAAAACTAGTTAAGAACTGGATCACTCGGTCATTCTCCTATATAACATAAAGTGGAAACAAATACATTAATTAAAATTTCTTATTACTATCACAATTTTTGCAAGCCATTACATTACTCTGTAATTCACTCTGTAGTCATTCGATACATATCTACCGTGTAAAATCGTGATAGCAAACTTGCCAATCACCAACGACTCAGCAATCAGTTACAGCAAACGATAAATAGAAATTTGTGGTTGCTATACAAACTGATGGAATTATATAATTCCATATGTGATTAAAAGAAGGTGATCCTGAAACGTGAGTTGATAAAATTAATAAATTTCATATTACGTACATGTATATATATTTTATGGATGAGGCTTGTTGTATGGAAATTTATTGAAAATAGTTTGAGTCTGTAACCAAATTATTGAACTGCATAGATTATTAATTTTTCAATACTGAAAAGAAAAGCAAACAATATACAAATTCATATTCAATAAACGAGGCATGTACTGGGTCACATTTGATTCATCTTCTTAGTTCAAAAAGGATAGTCGGACATACCGATAAACTTTTTGGTTGCTTTCTTCCCCAAATAAAAGGCTATAAACTAGTACAGAAATGAAAATGGAAATGCAGACAGGACTATATGTTTTTTGTTTTGTGAGTATATCAAGTATAGCAAATATAACATACCAGGTAAAAGTCACTCTAGGCATAAAAAGGTTTCATATTCAAGCATAGCAAATATAAAGAAAACGTTAAAAAGATCAAATAGTATTATTTTTTCATTATTGATCGACAGGCTTTACATAATCAACAAATAATACCATCCATTGGTTCCAGTAAATTGTTATAACTATTAGTCCAAGATACTTGATATAATTGTTTCCTTCTCACTTGTCTTTACATGCAATGGTGGTTCTTTCACTGAAATAATTCCAACACAAAGGCACTTTCTTCTTATGGTTTTTTGCAAAATAGGAACACTATCAATCGTGCAAATCAAAAGAACTAAAGAATATTCAATATAGCTATAATATATTAAGTTCTTTTTACATGCTAAAAAATTGAGTTCTTTTTCTTTGATGCTTTTATAATTGGGTTTCAAATTTTGTCCTTAATTTGATATAGTGAGTGTTAATTTGAGATATATTGTGTGTTGCTTTAATCTACATAAACCGAATCAATGACAGTATAACAGATACATGTTTGAATCGAAATCTGTTATATGTTTGGAGAGGTGGGATTAAATAATAAAAATGCTTTATCTCTATAGCATGGCACTCCGTCTAGTTTCATATATTTTCCTTGGATATTTTCCTCTTGGAATGTTCGTTTATTTTAAAAAACAGAGCTCAGGTTAACTGTTAAATTTCACAAAAAAGATAAGGCGACAAAAAGACCATAAAACTGGATTACTTTGCCTTTTGTAGTTGAATTTTTGGACAGTTAAAATGAACATCAAACTGGATTACTTTGCTTTTGTCATGGAATTTAGGACAGTTCAAATGACCATGAAACTGGATTACTTTGCCTTTTTTCGTCGAATTTTTGATAAGTGAACTGAAGTTTTTATTGCTTAAATCAGTGTCCTTTTTAGCAAAAGAAAATTGTCTAAGAATTAAAATAAATTGATAATCTCAGTAGTTGTGTTGCTGACAAATACTACAAATTTAACAGTCAAATTTGCTTCCGAAACATGAAAACAACTTTTATAGTTAGGTTCAGGTAAGCAACATCTTATATACTACAATTTTCTTCCAAAACACGAAATCGACTTTTCATAATTTGCTTCCAAAACAATATACTACAATTCTTATATATACTCAATCTCCAAAACGATGCTTGGCATTGGAAACTGTCTTCAAAAGGCAGATTTTCATTCAAGAAAAATATGATAGTATACTATGACTTTTAGTTCACAATGCACTGCAACCTAAATTACCATCTTTGAAAAGAAAAACAACAGTAGAATAAGAAAATAAAACAGCAAAACAGCGCGTTATTGTCTTCTTTGACCTCCGGCCTTCCGTCGTCTCGTCGAGGTCTTCACGTCTCGTCATTGTCAAATCCGATTGATGAAGTCGGAGAATATGGTGGCAGTGATGGCATTTGGCACTGCAACCTAAAGGAGGATGAATGGGTCGATTTGTTTTTGGTGGCAGCAATGGCGTTGATTTTTTTGGCACTACAACCTAAAGGAGGATGAATGGGTCGATTTGTTTTTGGTGGCAGCGATGGCGTTGGTTTTGGTGGTGGTAATTTTCTTTCCTGGATTAAATAGGAGAATGAAATAGGAAAAACGCGAGAGGAAATAGGTATACATGGCTAAATGTAGGGAAACAAAAATTTAGCAGAAGTGGTAGTTTGGACAGCGATTACACAAGCTGTTCTATATTAATTTAAGTTTTATATTACAAATAGACAATATATTGTTCAAAACGCTGTAATTATATGCTGTCCAAAAACAATTTTCTTGTAGTAACGGTTCGGGTGTACTTGGAAACTAGGTTCGAGTGGTAGAGTCTTGTATAAGTCCTTATGGACATGAACTATATTAACTATTAGGAGACTCTTTCATTCAAGGCAGAATGGGAAGGTCATAATAAAATGATTAAGGATCGTGATAATGAGATAGCTCAACTCAAGATCAAAAGAGATACAGTTTTGAAGCGAAAGCTACTAGTGACAAGCTACTAATGGAGGCATACCGGGCTCACGATAGAGCACTTCTCGTGATTAATGATCAGCTTAAAGAAGCTCACAGGGGTCTGGAAAACTGAAAGAGCAAGTCACTGAAGGAGAGAATGCTGTTAAAGCCAGTACCAAACTATTACCGAACAAGCCCCCACCAATGCTGGGTAGGCGCTGAACTCACTCGACTCTGCAAGGAGAATGCATGATCGACCAAGGAGAAAGAACAACTATAGTTGATAAACTGGCTGAAGAGACTGACCATCTAATCACATGATCAGAGCTTTTGAACCTTTAGAAAGAGAATGATGAAGCGATGAGCCAGATGGATTCCAGCATGCTACATCTTTATACTTTCAATGGCATGAACAAGGGCAGTTTGAAGTGGTTCGAGGATGATTATCCCTGGACTCTCACCATGGTTTGGGAAGAGGTCACCATGGTCTGGGAAGAGGTGTTAGTTAGATCAGAGCGAGCCGGGAATATGTGCTATAAAGAAGAATCAATGGCCACTTATCTCAGTTATGAAGATATGGATTTTCTAGTGGCTGGCAAGGAATTTCTAAAAGAAGAGAAGGGGAAGGCCACTATTGATGCCACTGCTAAGGTTTCTTCCGGCTCTAGTACTTCGGTTCAGGGTGAGACATCTACTTCCAAATCCTAAAAGCTAAAAGCGACCATTCCTGCATCCACAGCGGTTGGCTCTACAACTGCCTGCACTCTCTTGGCATCGGAAGCCCTGCATGAGCCGTATATTCCTTTGATCATCGAGCGGCCCTCCAACATTGAAACTAGTAAAGGGGGTTTTGAAATCGAAGTTCACGATCTAACTCTTGGTTCAGGTATTTCCCTCGTTTCTCCAGTACTCCAAAAGCTCCAGTTCACTCCAGAGTCGTTTACTAAACTATACAACTGCATTTCCCAACTCGTAGGTCAACCATCTCTCCCGGCTCCTCCTCTAGCAACACAGGGCTCGAAAACTGATGCCATCTTTACCATTTTCACCGTTGTTTCCATAGTGGCTTCGGGTAAAAATCCTATCTCAATCTCCGGGCTTGGGCTCGACTCTTAAAAGATAGTTGCATTGCAGAAGCTGGAAGATGTCTCTGTGTGTCAGGAGGAGGACATTCAAGTTGTCAGTGTCTCTGACCTAACTAATCAAGATTAGATGGCAGAGAAGTTAAAAAGGGAGCATATAAAGAAGATGAAGTTGAAGTTGAAGAGGGAACCAAGGGATGCTCAGCATGGAATTCTACCATTCACAATCAAGTCTGACAAGCCAAAGTCTGAAGATGCATCCACCAATAGCTCTGAGGAGCTCGATTCTAGTACCGAAGAAGGACATGGTTATTCCAAAAAGAAGAAGGGCGACAAGAAGAAGAAGATCACCCTCCGTTAGGTTAGTAAAAAGTGATGATGCGATCCAATGTGGGTGAAGTAGAGCACTTATGGTTTTTGAGTCAATCTAGTCTGTACAAAGTGCTTCTACTTTGTTGTCGTGTCAGTGGAATCTATATTTTGCTTTTAGATGTCTAAAACAGGCTGATATTGTGCGGGTATGACCCTTGATATTTGTCTATATACATAAAAATATGTAGTAATGAAAGATTAACTTTTCTGTTGTGATCTCTCTTTTCCTTCATTCTATGTACTACACCTATTTATGCACTACTTCATGCATATATAATATGATTTCCACTTTTGCAATTTCCATATTATATATGTGACGACCCGAACTCGATGCCCGACAAATGACATCGAATCCGTATCGCCGGAGCTTGCAACAACATTAGATGATAAACAACACAGCGGAAACAAAAGATGATTGCATTGATATACAATATAGATACAATGTGATATACATCATAATACAACGACCCAACACCATAAAAGAATGTATATACAACACAACACCACAGGGGAAGTATATCGACATAAGCAAAGGTCTTCAATAAAATCCAATACTGCAACGCCAATCAAACTCCAAAACCTCCAAATCCAAAAGGCTTTAAAAGATCTCCAACCCAAAAGCAGTTATATCCAAACCACAAGCTCAAACCACCATCATGTTAGACTTAAGAAGGTCAATCCAAGTTGAACAAATGCTATTGCCAAATCCAAAGACTGGATGCTGCCGAATCTACTCCTACTATTAGATTATCTGAAAAACCCAACTCTAAACTGCCCGCATGGAAAATTATGGGCATCCAGAGTTTAGAAAGGGAACAATAAACTCCGGGTCAATCATGGGACTGGTACGAGTAAACAAAAAAGAGTTTATCTTTAACAAAATAAAACAAAAGAATTTAAAAGAAATCCACAACGCTTTTTGGAAAATGAAACTGCCATAAGGCCTCCCACCACACACACAATGCAAGCGTACACTTGGAGGAGATTTCTCCTTACGACAGTCAAAAATGCTTGATAGGAAAAAACATTTTTGATATTATTATTAGTGCATAGTGGAAAACCTTTCGAAAATATAATATTAATCTTAGCCAACATAGGTACCATTATACTATGCCTACTATAGCTACCACCTGAGGTGGCATGTTATACAACCGCAATCGTAAAGGGCACATATTGGGTGATTGGATTTCCAACAAATTGTCCGGCAAATGAACTTCCCACATAAAATGGAACGCCTCTGGAGGGACGCCCCCGAGAACCTAACCGGATCTCTGCTACACAAGGCCGGGTTACCCCTGCCAAGAAGTAACTACTGACACGAGTATGCCATCCCTCGGTCGTTAATGACCTCTATCCAAGAGCCCTCAATCCAACAATCACACAGTAAAGTGTCTGCGCTTCATACCATGATACCACTTTCAAAATCAACATAAGTAAATATCTGGGCTCCATACCATGATATCACTTTTATCCAGAAGGAAATGGTCATACCCTCTAGGAGAGCTACCCCATATAACCTTGCTGCCACGATTCCTGTTTTGACCATTACCGGGTTGTGAGGCTCGACGAAGTCACGCCCACAAAGCTACGCTTTACACAAAATTCATGCTTCGATCAATAAATGATCAGCAGCACTTCGTATGCCACATTACCAAATTGGGAATATATCACTAGTAACCATCAATTACATAACCTCTGAACTCATACGTCTCAAAGAAGGGTGTTAAGCTAAGAGAATAAATCATCCGCCACCAAACAGAAAAGTATTTGATAGAAACATGTTTTACATCTCAAAGTGTAATGTCAGACACACATCCATATAAGTCTATTCCGGGTTCGAACAGAACCGAAGGCACTTCCAAAGAAACCCTTGCAAATTCGGGTATCCCCAATCCCGATCGGACTCCCCATCACATATGGAGATCTCTATACCATAGCTACTTAGTGCAGAGTCATTCGACAGGTTATCCTATCATTCTCAAAGACACCCGGTCTTCACCACCGTCTTCAAATGCTATCCATTTCGTCGTATCACTATTCGGAATGGGTTATATGACACAAAGGTCCTCTCCCGGCAAAACCGAATAGTGAGCGCAATATTTATAAAAAGCATATGGATATTGGGATTTCAATTAAGTCACAACTTATTACCCAAAACCTTTTTATCAAATGTTTTAAACAAATTACCATATTCAAATCTTTTTAAATAAAAAGATTTACTTCACAAAGTTCATCAATCTTTCATAAAGATTCATTCATAGTTCTCAAAACTATTTCAATTCCCAACTTTTTTATACAAAAGATATACATTTAAGAACCTCTTTTATTTGAAAACAAAGTTCAACAATCTTTTATAAAGATAGCTTTCAAAAAAAAATTCATTTCAAACTTGAAATCCCTTTAACACAAATTGGAAATTCTTTCCTTATATGAAAGCTTTTATTATTTGAAAACCAATAGTTATCGTTTCGGAAAAATCCGATTACATTTATACAAGATAAAGCCCTTGGGTTAAATTCAAATTCCCAAAACAATATTTTTAAAATGGTTTAAAACCTACATAAACACATTTATAACTTGCAAAACCTTTTTACACCATAATTTCCAAATATAGAGTTCAATTTCAAACCTTTGAATTCAAATTCAAATCAAACTATTTTAAATTTCAAAACATTATTTCAAAATAAATTTTATCTTAAAAGCTCCTTTCCAAAAGCTTTCGCATTTAACCCAGTTCCATTTCCAAAATCATTTGAATTCAAATTCATCTTTAGAACCATTTCACAATATTAAATTCAAAAATATGTGACTTAACTGATTTCCTCGTGAAATACATATTTGTGTGTGTAAGAGTGTGGTCTAGGGGTTTTACATAATAGTGCAAAATCATAAATCATCACATCATCAATCATCATAGTTACAATTAAGTAATATCGATAAGCGGTATAATCCTATAACGCTTATCTATATACACAGAATCACAGATAGATAACATAAATGCATTAGAGATAAATAAATTACATTCCACAACTTAAACATACAGAACATTACATATAAGGGATATCACATAATTCACAGCATTTCATACCATCCATACATTCATAAGTATAATCATCAAGTCATCTGATTAATTTTAAACCAGATCATTACCTATGAATAAATTTCTAATAATGGTTAACTAGTAATTAATTAATTACAAACCATTATTATTAACTATCCTTTAATTAATCATTAATTAACCTTTAATTAATAATTAATCCTTTGATTAATTATCGTTAACTAATTACAAAAATTTAATTAATTAATCCTTAATTAATAATTATCCCTTAATTACTTTGATTAATTAATTAACATTTAAATAATTAATTATTCTCAAATTAATTACCTCAATTAATTAACCTTGTTAATTAATTATTCTTTAAATTAATTAACCTTTAAACATTTGATTAATTAATTTTCTTAATCATTAATTATCCATTCTTAATTACTTTCAATTAAGTAATTATTTTTAATTAATTATTCATTAATTACTTGATTTATTAAACTTAAATTATTAATTAATTTATCTTAATTACTTTTATTAAGTAATTAACTAAAAGTAATTAATTTCCTTTAACAAATAAATTTAACTTAAACTTTAAAAGTTAATTAACCATTAAAACATTCATTAACTAATCCTTAATATTATTAAGTTTTAATGAACTTTCAAAATAAAAGTTTATGTATATCTTTAAACCTTATTTAATTAAAACAATTTAATTTAAAACCTTCTTAACAAATTTTAAACTTAGATAACATCTAATCTAAAAGGAAATTGATTTAAACAATTTTTTTTTAAAAAAAACTTGATTCTTCTTCAAAGTTTAAAACTGTTTGCCCAAATATAAATAAACCCCAAAAAAAACACGTCCCACCTGAGCTTCAACTCGGGCAACCCATGCTTCACCCTGCTTCGAGAAAATGGATTAGTTCCCCGTGCTTGGCTTTGAGCCTTCCACCTTCTTCCCCAAATACTCGAACCACTGATACGAACATTTGCATGTATACGTGCACAAGCACGTTAACCACTTGTGATCAACGTCGAGGTCACCAGAACACCATCGTTGATCACTAGAGTCGATTCAAATAACCCAAAACACGAGATCACTGTTAAATCAAAATCGACCTCATTTTCGACTTCCTAGAACCATAACTCAAACCTGTAACCACCTCGCACACACTCCTCCGACCACCGAAGCATCAACAACTCCGACTACGCCTTCGACAACCTCCAAGCTAACATTTCCCTGAGTTCCGTTGAACTCGATCAACTAAGGGTGTCGTGCCGATCAAAATACTCAACCAATTCAAAACCAGGGTTATAGACAAAAATCAATCACCACCGTCACCACAGCACTCTGATCATCTCCCAACCATTTTTTTCCAAACCCTCCGACCATCCCTGCATCTCCCAGTCGAAGCCATGACATTCCCAGTGTCGTCGACCACTGGAAAACCCTCAAAACCATTTTCTGGTTAACCCAGAATTTCACACCAAATCTCCAACTAAAAATCACGATTTTCATTTTAAAAATCGTATTTCCCAAAGTCGATTCAAGTTATAAACATGAATCAAATAATTTTAACATCAGATTTATCATGTTATTTCGATTGCTGCTATTTTTTTCCCAAATTCTAGCATTTTTCAAATCTATTTTGCTTGAATAAAAATTTAAACTTTAATTTATACTTAAACAAACATATTATGTTTGAAACTCAAATTCTAACAATGATCAGATAAGAAGATTTGAAATTCTTTTTGATGTATTTTTAGTCTCTGTAGTTTTAAAACAGAGAAGAACAATTATACTATACATACATAGTGCATATACATTCACATACACACAACTATTACCGATTATATACACATGCAGAACAATCATCATCACAGAAATTTCTCAAGCCACAAATCATTTTCCTACTTAACCTTTTTAGTTAAAATGTTTACTCACCTAAATGAAGCTTTGAACAGAGAAGCTTTAAAAAAAATTCCCTAAGTATTTTGAAAATCTTGCTTTTGTTTTATGATCTAAATCCTTGCTTGATTTTGAGTTGCCCGATTGAGATGCACTTACATCTTTCAGATCTGATCTTGCTCATCCTTATTTTGATTGCTGTTTGAATTTTATTGAGAGGATTTTGCTTTTTGCTTTAGAATTTGTTTTCCAGCCTTTTTTTATTTGGTTTCAGATCTTCCAGGTTGTGATCTGAACTTTTAGAATTTGTTTTTGATGTTTGATCTTTGATTCAGTTTTTAGATTTGAAAAGAATTTTGAATTCTTTTGTTTTTTTTTTCTTTTCAGGTTTGAGAAAAAAGAAAATAGCCTGATCTCAAATTTTCTTCTTATGCACATTTTCAAAGACTTAATTCAAAAGAAAATACTTCCAATTCCACTTGTCCCATTTTATTACACTTGTCTTTACATATTTTAATCTCTTTACAAATGTCTCTAAAATCATTTTTATGTTTATATCCTTGTTTCAAATATTTTTGTAAATTTATTTTTAACCCTTTATGCAAATATACTTTCATAACTTAACATATGTCTTCTTATATATTTATACTTTGCACAAATAAAATTTTATCTCAATTATTTTTCACATTCAATCTTAATTTGGTTTTAGTACATATATATTTATATTTCCACTTATACATTTCTTATTATTTATATTTGCACAACTTTTAAAAGAAAAGAATGATTTAGAAATCTTGATTACATATTAACAAGTAATCACATTTATTTATATATGTATGTATATATATATATAAGAGAATTCAATCTTAAAAATAAATCTTTTGAAAATTATTACCTACTTAAAGTAAATCTTCCAAACATAAATATATTTAAAAATTTAGAAAACAAACTATCATTAACTTTTAAAGCTTTTAAATCCTATTTATCTTTGAATCCAATTTTTTTTTAAAATCCTAAAATACTTATCCTTAAATTTCAAACCAAAATTCTATTTATTTTGGACATTTTCTCATTAATTCACAAATGAATTCACAATTTTAATCTCAAAAATTAATTTAATTATCAAATTATCTTGGCTAAAATTCAAGGATGTTATAGATTCCCCTTCTTAAGAAATTTCGTCCTCGAAATTTGCTAGGGAGACAACAAAGAATAGATGAGAGATAGGGAAATGATTTATCAGATCAAATTGAAATATTTATTCTGCATTTGGCTTACCAAATCAGAATATCAACAAATATCAGAATCAACTCATTCAACTATGAAATAATCGGGTCATCTGATCCACGAAATATGCAGGGGCACTGGATAGTTCGAAGGAATAGCTAACCATTAGTAGAATATATCGAAACCCAATGAAACAGACAAAAATAGGTTCGATTATGATCTTAGATTCAAGATTTAACTTATTTAGATTTGCTGGGAAATAAAACTATGTGTAGTTCTCGTGTCGAACAAAACTCAAACAATTTTATCGTAAATGAGAAGGTTACCTTCTAAAATTCCTTTTACTTTATCAGTCTTTGAGGTTGAAGGATCATCTTTGATTGCACACACCTTTTTCTACTTGAGCTTGCTTCGTTGCTGGGCAATTCCTCATCCTATGCCCTGGCTTGTGGTAGTAATAGCATTCCTTAGATTCATGTTCTGGCTTCATAAATTGCTCCCTCTCTCCTTGCTTCTTGGGATTCTTGCAATTGTTCGCGTAATAGCCTTTCTCCAAGCAATTGAAACAAGAAACATCTTTCACCTTGTTATCCAGCGTATTCTTCTTTTCTTTGCCTTGACATGGTTTCTTTCCTTCGAACTTCCTTTTCTTCCAATTCGGATTGTTTGCATTTTCTTTCTCCTCTAAAACTTCTTGTTTATCTAGAGTAGCATATCGATAGCCCATATCAATCAATTCAGAGAAAGATTCCTTTACACGAGCAGTCATTCTCTCATGGAACTTCTTATTCATTCCCCAAATGAATCTTTAATTCTTTTTCAAAGGTGTATTCACTAGCTCTGGACCAAACCAAGATAATTCATTGAACTTGTTTAAGTATTCCTCAAATGATAAACTTCCCTGCTTCAAATCCATGAACTCCTGGTACATTTGGGAGATACCAGCAGACGGCATGTGTCACTACTCAAACACCTCTTTGAACCGACTCCAAGTAAACTCATCTTCCGGCTCATCCACAGTAACTGTCTCCCACCAAGCTAGAGCCTCTTCTTGGAGTTGCTAAGAAGCTATCAATCTCATTTGATCGTCTTCCAATTTCAGCCCTCTAAAATTCTTTCACTTGACCAAATCCAAGCTTGATCCTCAACAACAGATTCTTTACCAGTAAATGGCTTTCCACCCAATCTGATAAAACTTCGATACAAATCAGCCAGATTCGACTGAGGTTGAGTAGGAATAGCTGTTGTTGCAGGGAATTGACCAGTTGAAGTACTATCCCCTACCTCGTCCTCTTCTTCCACTCATTCCTACTATCTGTAAATAGTAAGAAAACTAATATAGTCATTCGGACGAGATATCTTAGGGAATAACAATAGTTGAAGAAAATAGACTGAGTAATTTGGGTTTTTTTGGTTTCACTGGTTGTACTCATTCTAAGGTATACTTCACCCTATCTCTAATGAGCCATCTAATGTGTTACACTCCGTAGCTAAAGTTCTTACTCAACCTTTAGCTCTGATACCACTTATGACGACCCGAACTCGATGCCCGACAAATGACATCGAATCCGTATAGCTTGCAACAACATTAGATGATAAACAACACAGCGGAAACAAAAGATGATTGCATTGATATACAATATAGATGCAATGTGATATACATCATAATACAACAACCTAACACCATCAAACAATGTATATACAACACAACACCATATTGGAAATATATCGACATAAGCAAAGGTCTTCAATAAAATCCAATACTGCGACTCCAATCAAACCCCAAAACCTCCAAATCCAAAAGGCTTCAAAAGATCTCCAACCCAAAAGCAGTTATATCCAAACAATAAGCTCGAACCACCATCACGTTGGACTTAAGCAAGGTCAGTCCAAGTTGAAAAAATTCTATTGCCAAATCCAAAGACTGGATGCTATCGAATCTACTCCTACTATTTGATTATCTGAAAAACCCAACTCTATACTGCCCGTGTGGAAAATTGTGGGCACGCAGAGTTTAGGAAGGGAACAATAAACTCCGAGTCAGCCATAGAGTCAGCCATGAGACTGGTATGAGTAAACAAAAACAGTTTATCTTTAACAAAATAAAACAAAAGAATTTAAAAGAAATCCGCAATGCTTTTTGGAAAATGAAACTATCATAAAGCCTCCCACCACACACACAATGCAAGCGTACACTTGGAGGAAATTTCTCCTTATGACAGTAAAAAACGCTTGATATGCAAAAACATTTTTGATATTATTATTTGTGCATAGCGGAAAACCTTTCGAAAGTATAATATTAATCTTAGCCAGCATAGGTACCATTATACTATGCCTACTATAGCTACCACCTGAGGTGGCAGGTTATACAAGTGCAATCGTAAAGGCCACGTATTGGGTGACTGGATTTCCAACAAATGGTCAGGCAAAGGAACTTCCCACACAAAATGGAATTCCTCTGGAGGGACACCTACGAGAACCTAGCCGGATCTCTGCTACATAAGGCCGAGTTACCCTGCCCAAAAGTAACTACTAACACGAGTATGCCATCCCCCGGTCGTTACCGACCTTTATCCGAGGGCCCTCAATCCAACAACCACACAGTAAAGTATCTAGGCTCCATACCATGATACCACTTTCAAAATCAACATAAGTAAAGTATCTATGCTCCATACCATGATATCACTTTTTATCCAGAAGGAAATGGTCATACCCTCAAGGGGAGCTACCCCCAAATAACCTTGCTACCACAATTCCTGTTTTGACTATTACCGGGTAGTGAGGCTCGACGAAGTCACGTCCATAAAGCTACGCTTTACACAAAAGTCATGCTTTGATCAACAAATGATCAGCAATACTTCGTATGCCACATTACCAAATTGGGAATATATCACTAGTAACCATCAACTACATAACCTTTGAGCTCATACGTCTTAGAGAAGGGTGTTAAGCTAAGAGAATAAATCCTCTGCCACCAAACAGAAATGTATTTGATAGAAACCGGTTTTACATCTCAAAGTGTAATGTCAGACACACATTCATACAAGTCTGTTCCAGGTTCGAACAGAACCGAAGGCACTTCCAAAGAAGCCCTTGCAAATCCGGGTATCCCCAATCTCGATCGGATTCCCCATCACATATGGAGATCTCTATCCCGTAGCTACTTAGTGCAGAGTCATTCGATAGGTTATCTTATCGTTCTCGAAGACACTCGGTCTTCACCACCGTCTTCAAATGTTATCCATTTCGTCGTATCACTATTCGGAATGGGTTATATGACACAAAGGTCCTCTCCCAGCTAAACCGAATAGCGAGCACAATATTTTAAAAAACATATAGGTATTAGGATTTCAATTAAGTCACAACTTATTACCCAAAACCTTTCTTTAAAATGATTTAAAAAATTACCATTTTCAAATCTTTTTAAACAAAAAGATTTACTTCACAAAGTTCATCAATCTTTCACAAAGATTCATTCATAGTTCTCAAAACTATTTCAATTCCCAAATTTTTTATACAAAAGATATACATTTAAGAACCTCTTTTATTTGAAAACAAAGTTCAACAATCTTTTATCAGGATAGCTTTCAAAACAATTTTCATTTCAAACTTCAAATCCCTTTAACACAAATTGGAAATTCTTTCCTTATATGAAAGCTTTTATTATTTGAAAACCAACAATTTTCGTTTCGGAAAAATTCGATTACATTTATACAAGATAAAGCCCTTGGGTTAAATTCAAATTCCCAAAACAACATTTTTAAGATGGTTTAAAACCAATATAAACACATTTATAACTTGTAAAACCTTTTTACACCATAATTTCCAAACATAGAGTTCAATTTCAAACATTTGAATTCAAATTCAAATCAAACTATTTTAAATTTCAAAACATTATTTCAAAATAAATTTTATCTTCAAAACTCCTTTTCAGAAGCTTTTTGCATTTAACCCAGTTCCATTTCCAAAATCATTTGAATTCAAATTCATCTTTAAAACCATTTCACAGTATTAAATTCAAAAATCTCTGACTTAACTGATTTCCTCGTGAAATCCGTATATGTATGTGTAAGAGTGTGGTCCAGGGGTTTTACATAATAGTGCAACATCATAAATCATCACATCATCAATCATCACAGTTACAATTACAGCAATATCGATAAGCGGTATAATCCTATAACGCTTCTCTATATACACATAATCATAGATAGATAACATAAATGCGTTACAAATAAATAAATTACATTCCACGGCTCAAACATATCATAGAACATTACACATAAAGGATATCACATAATTCACAACATTCCATACCATCCATACATTCATAAGTATAATCATCAAGTCATCTAATTAATTTTAAACCAGATCATTACCTATGAATAAATTTCTAATCATGGTTAATTAATAATTAATTAATTACAAACCATTATTATTAATTATCCTTTAATTAATCATTAATTAACCTTTAATTAATAATTAACCCTTTGATTAATTATCCTTAAATAATTACAAAAATTTAATTAATTAATCCTTAATTAATAATCATCCCTTAATTACTTTGATTAATCAATTAATATTTAATCAATTAATTATTCTCAAATTAATTACCTTAATTAATTAACCTCATTAATTAATTATTCTTTAAATTAATTAACCTTTAAACATTTGATTAATTATTTTTTTAATCATTAATTATCCATTCTTAATTACTTTCAGTTAAGTAATTACTTTCAATTAATTATTCATTAATTACTTGATTTATTAAACTTAAATTATTAATTAATTTATCTTAAACTTTAAAAGTTAATTAACCATTAAAACATTCATTAACTAATCCTTAATATTATTTAGTTTTAATGAACTTTCAAAATAAAAGTTTATGTATACCTTTAAACCATTTTAAACCTTATTTAATTAAAACAATTTAATTTAAAACCTTCTTAACAAATTTTAAAACTTAGATAACATCTATTCTAAAAGGAAATTGATTTAAGCAATTTTTTTAAAAACTTGATTCTTCTTTAAAGTTTAAAACTGTTTGGCCAAACATAAATAAACCCAAAAAAAACACGTCCCACCCGAGCTTGAACGTGTGGCTTATTGGTAGTGTACAGAGGAATATGCTTGCAAGGACGCGGTTCCATTGGTCCTGAAGCGGCATGCGTCTTAGAGTGTGGCACATAGGATTAATGCGTACTTAAAAGTGGTTCCATTAGTTCAAGTAGCATAATGCGCTTATTCTTGGCGCACAGGAAGATATGCTTGCAAGAGCATAGTTCCATTGGTTCTAAACGCAACTCTCCAGGGAATAATAAGTTTTTCGATGTTGTCGGGGCAATATAGAGGCTTTTGAGGAATGGAGAGTTTCCCGATGTTGTCGAAGCAACACCAAGGCTTCCGAGATCAAGGACCTTCCAGACGTTGCCGGAGCAACACCGGTTCTTAGAAGGTAATGATTGATTTTCCTATCGATAAGGCGATTGAGTCGATTTGCCCCATTTACTTGGTGGTTTTTCTTGTAAGAACATGGTTCCATTGGTTCTAGAAGCTAATTTAACTGATAAAATAGAAGAGGAGGCAAGTCCTACCTATTTACAATACCCTTAGTGTCTTTGGATGACTTATTTTGTGAAATTACGAAATACAAAGATAGAGCAAGTGAAGTTGCAACACGTTCGGATGTTGCTCCTTTCTTGGATTACTAATTAATGAAGAGTCTCCCATTAGTTAGCCGGGATCCCTCTTCGCTGGGCCCAAGCAATTTCTCTTGAGCAGTTGGACCCTGGGGTCTTGCAACTCCCTTGCCATATTGCGGTTTCTTTATGTACCATTGGAGTTTGTTTTTTCTTATCAACTTCAATCACATCCTGGATGTCGTCATTCACTAGTGTTATGCCTATGTGTCTTATGGAAATGGAAGTACTTCCCTGACTGCTTTTATCGCTCGGAGGCTTCCAACCTAGGCGGTTTGTTGTAGCGCTCAGTTTCCTGAGTAGAAAGATAGATATTCTCCAGACTATTGTCCAACAACATATAGTCCTTTAATCCAAATTTCCTTAGGAATTTTGCATTTGCATTATGCCTAGTATCAAAGTTTTGATTCCTCTTCTTTTGATTTCCATGGTTTTCGACGGCATTTCCAGAGTCACCGCCTTCCTTCTTAGTCGCGACATTACTCTTGACCATTTCCTTCAGTCGTTAATTAATAGTTCTATCTTCAATCATAGTCGATTCTTCCAACCGTAGGAAATGACTAGCCTTTTAGTGGAATTCTTCTATGGTAGTCAGTTGTTTCATTTTAATCCATTTACCGAAGTCCGTAAACAGATGGATTGCTTAGACCAAAGCCATGAAAAATCATTTCTTCCTTGGGATTGCTTAGCTCCATGACTGCAATGTTCAATTGATCTAAGATAGATACTCATTGAGTCTTTGGAAAAAGCTAGATAAGGACATCACATCGTTTGGTCATGTGGTATGGAGTTTGGACTGTTCTAGAAACTTTTTTGCCCATTCGTCAAAGGTAGAAATGGATCTCGACGAAAGTCTAGTAAACCATATAGAAGCAAATCCTTCCAAGAAGATAGGAAAACATCTACCGCGGATAGCACCTATCGCCCTAGCTTCATCTATATGCCAATTATTTTTGTACAAGTGCTATTTAGGGCCCGTCATTCTACAGAAGACATGGTCAGCATAGTGAACTTCTTGGGATATTCTTCTCTTAGAACGTTTTCAATGAATGGAGTTAGCTTGGTGTGGAACCTTAATCTTCATTCTTTCTGCCCCTACTCTTCTTCATTAACCATTTGACCATGTCGGTGATGTATTCCCCGCTAGCACGATGATCTACAGGTCGGCTATCAAGGGATATGTCAAGTGTTTGACTCCGCAAATGGTCTCGGTTTGCCAGCTGAAGCCTAGGTTCTCCATTCTATGGGAGAAACACTCCTGCAGGGTCCTATTGGCGCATGTTTGGTCCTACCTGGGTTGTTTAAACTTCATTTCTGACATTTTGCCTATTTTCATTAGCACTCAATTCCAACCCATCACCACCAAGTTTCATGTCATCTTCAGAGTCAGAAACAAGCACTGCGTTGTACACTTGAGGAATGTTCACTCCAAGATTTGGGTTTTACAGCAGGTTGTTTTCTAGTGGGAGGAGTACTTCTGTTGCCTTCTATTACGTTCCTGTAGCTCCTCCAACAACTTCCTACTACTTTTGTTTATAGTTCCTCCTGTTCAGACCCAAAATGGAGGAATTCTCCTGTTCCATAATAGCTATAGATTCTTGTCTAACTCTCGGGGCTCCCAATGGCTGTAATGCTAGCAAAGCATCGATCTTATCCACGATAGCCTTTTGGCTATCGACCATTTTTTGGTTAAGTTCGTTAACCACATGGTTAAGCTCCCCTTTAGTCATAACATCTTATTGATTCGAAGAACCTGCTGCTAGATTTTCAGTATTAACCTATGTTCAATGATTGTTAGCATTGTTCACTTCAATTTGTTGGAGGTTTGCTTCATCACCACCAACTATTTCTCCTGTGGATCTTCCAGAAGAAGTTCTCAGTTTTTAAAGTGCCATTGATCTCCATAAACAAGCCTAAAAATTTTCAAAGAAAATTCCCTAGATCTAAACTTGGATCTCTTCTAATCCAAAATAGCAAGGTAGATCTAAGCCTAGATTCCAAAGTCTCTTAGTGAAAACACCAAAATGTTAATTCTAACAATGGATCAACAACCAAGAATAGGTTGTAGGAAACCTGTGTGACCTAGATCTAGCCAGTAATAGTGATAATAAAGGAAAATAAACAACAATAAGAAAGAGAGATATAAGAGTTTATAGTGGTTCAACAATCTTTGGCCCACGTCAACTTTATAGCTTTTTTGCTTATCGATATATTGAAGTAAAGGGTCTAAGAGACAATAAGTCATAAGTACAGAGGCTTGACTAATTTAAGTCCCAGAATTACCTAAAATAACTACCTTGGTGACCATTGTGTAGAGGAAGGAGATAAAGAAGAGACAGAGCTTCCACGTAGTGATGGCCGAAACCCGAAACCCGAAACCAGATCCTGTTTTAGTTGCTTTATGATTTGTAATTATAGGGGTGGCAGTCATATTAGGACAGAAGGAGAGTTAGATCAGAGTCCAGATGTAGGCTCGGATGAGTGTATGAAGTCGCAAGTTCACCTGCACATGTCGGTACCGACCTCTCATATCGATGTCAATATCTATAGATAACTCCAATTGAGTCAAACTCTTTTGCATTCTTCATGTTACTTGATTTTGAGTTGTCCCTTGTTGTTTTCATGGATAGTTGATTGACGTTGATGATAGTTTCTTAAATGCTTAGCTTATTATGCTATTCTGACTGCTAACTCTTCAACTATAGTAATTGGTTGTTCAAAACCTTTGGAATTTCTTGAGCGATCATAAAAGAAGCATAGAATGACTCCTGTTGTTATCCAACCTTTTAATAAGACATTATTTGAACAGACTTAAACAATCGACTCGGACGAGCGAATGATGGAAAATGACCCAAGGAATTTGGGAATATCATCAAAAGGCATAAAAGATCTCAAGAAATAAGCGAAAAAGTTGAAAAATTAAAAAATTAAGTTTTTGAAAGGGTTGACTTGAAGCGAAACACAAAATTCTCAGGTCTGACTCAAAATGGGATAGCCATGGAAAAACTCCTAGCACGACCCAGAGCAAACATGTAGAAACTCCAAGTAAGGGGTCAGTACCGAGTCCTACCTAGGGATTGGTACCGACTCCTAAAAAATCGAGTCAGACACACAAAAATCTCGGGTTTGATTCCAAGCAGGGGAAAGGAAACATAGAACATGAAAATCTCAGAAAATCTCAGGTCGAGCCCCAAACAAACACCAGGAAACCTTAATTATAGAGATCTTCTCTTTTTGGACTCGAAGTGACTTCTCTTTTTTGGTTAACTCCTTCCTAAATAGCCATTAAATTCATTGTAATCAAGGATCAAAATGGATCCCAATCACCTGTAATCACAACTTAGGGAAAAACTAAAAGAGAACCTTTAAGTGGGCGTAGGCCCTGATTGCCAAACCACTATAAAATCTATGTGTGGTTGCTTTTCTTTATTTTTCATTTAGATTCTTCATTCGTTCTCTATTCTCTTTCTCTTTTAGGTGTTCGTACCATTTTTGGTTCGAACATTTTGTTGCTTTCACCGAGAGACTCGATTCTCCGGCTATTTGAAAACTTGTCTACTATTGGATCGCCTATAATCCAAGGAAGAGATCCAATTCCTTCTCAACCACTTTACCTACTACTCAGATTTGAAGAAAGTCTACAGGAAGCTATCTTTAATAGCTTCCAGGAAAAACAAATTGTTGCCTACTCAAGAGCCTCTAATGAAGCAGATAATACTAATTTGAACATTCTGGAAGAAGGCACACAAAAAAGAGCCATGGATCTTTAGAATCCTTCTGACATTATCACCAGGATTGACTTTGAAAGGACAATGAAAGAACTACAAGACAACCATGCAGAACTGAACCGAAAAAATCCAAGAGAATAGGAGCTTGACGAACCATCTAAATGCTGGATGCAAAAGGACTAGGAGATAGCCAACTCCTCCATACTTATAATCAGGAAGTTCCTCATCATCTGGCCATTTCTGAAGTAGCAGAAAGCAATGGACAGATGCACATGAAGTTGGGACTTCAAGGCAGGAGCTGAGAGCCGACCCCACTCAAGGCACGGGAGTCGGTACCGATCCTACATTAGAGCTTAGTACCAATCCCACTAAGAGGATCGATGCCGAACCCACAAACGAGGGTTTAGGTCTTTGATTTGGAGACGGCATGCAACACGGCGTACTTTGATTGAGCAAGGATCGAAAGTTGAGATTTTGCCACTGAATTGCACCCAAGGAACAGACATGGAGTTGTTAGGCAAATGATTCCTCCAGAGCCAGAAGAACTTAGGAGACGAGGCATGAATCATGATCTTTTATCGAGTCAAGCAAAATGAATAGATTATGATTACCGCACCTCGGTAGGTTTTCAAGAGCTTAATTTGCTTAGAAGGTAAGGCAACTTATGAGAGAAAGACAGGACCAAACTGACGATGGATGGGGCACTTTCTCTAGTTGGAATCCTTTCACATAAATTATTTTGTGCGAAGAAGACCCATGGAGATTCAATATGCCAACAATGCCCTTACATTGAGGAACAATGGATTTTAGACAACACATCATGAAATATGAATGGCACATTGGCTCCATCAGGGCCACGGATGCCATTAAATGCAAATACTTTCCTATTTCCCTTAAAGGAGTAGTGACCACGTGGTTTACTTGAATACCACCAAGGTCTATCTCATCATTTGATCAAATGGCTAGGAAATTTATCGAGCAATTCAGGATGCACACGACTTGCCCTAAGGATGTCATATCTTTATCTAATTTATTCCAAGGATCGGTGGGGTCACTCTAGGATTTTCTATAGAGATTCAATACCGCAGTGACTGAGGTGAGCAATCCTTGGGAGAATATCATCTTAATGGCTTTGATCAAGGGAATCCAACTCGACATGGATTTGAAGGACGATTATCAAGGAAGCCACCCTCCAACCTGGATCGCTTTTACAACAAGGTAGCACAGTACTTGCGCAAGGAGGAGGCTCTATAGACCAAACAAGGAGATAGAACAATCCATCAGGCCGAAGAAATTCAAAACAACATTGATGTGAAACATTCTGGAGCATGTTCTAGGAACATTTACGTGAATGTACAGAGCAGGAATGGGAATTAGAGTAACGGCCGCAACACGGCCCCAGATGGGAATTCAGATTCTAGGAGACGACCAATATTCCCAAGATTTGACATATATACCCCCTGAATGATTCAAATGAAAACATCTACTTATCTACTTGTGACTTGGAGCAATACAGGAAACCAACCCCTAGAGAATCGACTAAAAGCCAGAGAATGTTTGGAAAGTTCTATAGATTTCATGAGACTCACGGTCATGACACAAATGAATGCAGACATCTTCGAGATAAGATCAAAGAGCTGACCGAGAATAAAAGGCTCCAATAATTTATGGAAGCCCTACAAAATGGAGGAAAAGGAACCTTCAACCATTAACAAGGAAATACCGCTCCTA
Organism: Allium cepa; assembly: GCA_030765085.1. NCBI lineage: Eukaryota > Viridiplantae > Streptophyta > Magnoliopsida > Asparagales > Amaryllidaceae > Allium > Allium cepa. Next base: position 327,679,333 of record CM060932.1, read on the forward strand.
GTGCTGACGAACCTAGGCGACCCGAAAGAAGATTGGTTATAAATTAGACCGTTGACGGTCATATTCCATCTGAGTAGGGCTAGAGCAAACTGGAGTAGCAAGCATCTACGATGCTACTTCACTTGAGAATATTACTTATTTCTATTTGGTTTAAACTATTTCATAAGACAGACTCTATTATTTTCTATTTTCAATGAATTTGCTTTCCACCTATGCAACTTTGTCTTTGCATGCCATATGAGTCATGAAACATGACCGACTCGAACGAAACTTCATATAAATAACTCAGGTGCCTAGAGTCAGGCAGGTGTCTACCAAACCTTCATGGCCCATGACTCGACCTTTAGAGCTCTACCGAGATGAGCATGATTCGACCGTTTATATCACGACCCGAAGTCCAGCGTTCAAAAGTTGACATCAAATACCTCTCTTGTATTCGACTGCCGGAGATTCAAATGTCGAATTCCAGTTCAGATGGAGCTTATAACAACATTAGATGAATATAAACAACAGAAACAAAATAAACTACCAACAACAATATCCCAGATACAACAACAAAATAACATTACAACAACATTACCAACATCAGAGTATTTTTATACATATACAATACAACTGCCAAAATAGACCATCACGACAGAACAACAAGTGATTGCATTCCAAGAAAGTCTTCAAAGAAAAGAAGTGATAGCGAACATCCAACTAAGAACCTTGAGATCCAAAAGTTTTCAAAATATCTCCAAGCCAAAAGTCTTCAAAAATCGATAGCTCTCGAATCATAAGACTTCAAAAACCAGCTAGCACCAAAAGACGGAAGACCTGCTACTAGGCTGCCTGTGTGAAAATTATGGGCACCCAGAGTTTAGAAAAGAAACAATAAACTCCGGGTCAGTCATGGAACTGGTATGAGCAAACCATAAACAGTTGCTTTGAATAAAAACAGATTTTTTAAAGAAAAACCGTTTATGCTTTTGGAGAATGAAACTACCATAAGACCTCCCACCACACACCCAATGCAATCGCAGAATTGGAGGAGATTTCTTCTTATGATAGTCAAATATGCTTGATATGGTAAAAATTTCTTTGATATTATTACTAGTGCATGGCGTAGAAAACATTTTCGAAAATATAATATTAATCTTAGTCGGCATACCATATTTCGTCGTATGCCTACTATAGCTGACATGGTTTGTGGTAGTTACCGCGGCGCTGCATGACAGGTTATACAATTAAAACCATACAGGGTTCGTATTGTTTCTTTGGATTTCCAACAAATGGTCAGGCTAAGGAACTTCCTGGGCCACATGGCTACGCCTCTGGAGGGACGTCTCGAGAACCTAACCGGATCTCTGCCAACACAAGGCCAGGTTACCTCAATAACTAGGTAACTACTGACACGAGTATGCCATCCCCCGGTTGTAACCAACCTTTATCCGGGGCCCCAACAACAATAATCACAAAGTAATATATATATTTGCGATATCCACATAAGTTAAGTATCTGGGCTCCATACCATGATACCACTTCTGTCTAGAAGGAAATGCACATACCCTAAGGGCGCTACCCCCAATAACCTTGCTACATCTTTCCTGTTTCGACCATTACCGGGTTTTGAGGTTCGACGAACCCTGGTCCACAAAACTATGCTTTCCACAAAAGCCATGCTTTGATCAACAAATGATCAGCAAATGATCATCAATACACATCAGCACTTAGCGTGCCACACTACCAAATTGGGAGTATATCGCTGATAACCTTCAACTACATAACATCTGAGCTCGTACGTCTCAGAGAAGGGTATTAAGCTAAGAGAATAAATTCTCCGCCACCAACAGATATGTATTTGAAAGAAATCGGCTTTATATCTCAAAGTGTAGTGTCAGGCACACGACCATACAAGTCTGTTTCGGGTTCGAACAGAACCGAAGGCACTTCGTCCAATAAAGGAAGAAGCCCTTGCAAATCCGGGAATCCACAATTCCGATCGGACTTCCCATCACTTAAAGAATCTCTATAACAGAGCAACTCGATGCAGAGACAATCGATAGGTTATCCTATCATTTTCGAAGACACCCGGTCTTCACCACCGGTCTTTAGTTGCTCTCCATTCGTCGAATCACTATTCGGGATGGGTTATATGACACAAAGGTCCTCTCCCGGCTAATCTGAATAGTGAGCATCAATTTTAAAAACATGTGGATACGTCATTCACAAAGATTCACAGGTTCGATGTGGGTTTCGAATAAACAACTGGAATCCGACTCCCTGTCGCATCGAATTTCAAGTGCCGTTTTACAGGCAAAAAGGGGTTTCATATTCACATAGAAAATACGGGATCACAGCTCAGCACAAAACAATTTATATCACATAGCATCACAATTACAATCAGAGACATCAATCAATACCCATCATGCAATAGTTATCAATCATATACAACTACGATGAATCCATCGTGTGAATTAAACTAATTAATCACAAAATTAATTCATTAATCATTTTAATCAATGATTCGTTATCCTTAATTAAAATTAATTAAATCTTTAATCATCTTATTAGTTAATTATTTCCTTAATTAATTATCTTAATAAATTAATCATTTAACATTAAGTGATAAATTTAAATAGTTATTTTAATTAAATCATTTATTACACAAGTAAATCATAAATTACCTATTAAATTCAAAAGATAATCTTCTTATCTTTATTAACCAATTTTGATTTTCCTTGTAAATCTAATTTAAATTCATTATGTGAATCGTCTTGAGAGATAAAAATTATTTTGTAAAACATTTCACCTTAACAGCATTTCTAATTATATTTTATAACAGATTTTTTTTAAAAGCAATGTGACAAAAATTTAATTAAATCAAATTACTAAAAAAAATGTCTTACTTAACTTTAATTTGTTTAAAATCCAAATCAAAACCATCTTTTAAAACATGAGTTTTAAAATTTAAAAAGTTTTGAATTCATTTGTTTTTATTTGAGAAAACAGCCATGGTATGCTGACTTCCCCGAGCTCCTTCAAGTCTTCCCCGAGATTTCCTTCCACTTGCTTCGAGTTTCTACAAAATTTGACCCGAGTGACCTTTTTTTTTTCAAAATTTTGGTTAAGTATAAAAACCAAGCCCGATACAATGCAAATTTAACATGAGTTTCCCTTCGAGTTTTCCACCCATTCCCTCGTGTATTGCTTCGAGCTTTTCCCCCGCCTTCCCTAAGTTTCACAACCGACACACAAACGAGCACGTACACATGCACGGCCACCTACGCCGTTACTAGTGGGTGCTGCGGCCACCCACGAGTCGCCGTGCATCCCCAAAACATTCCAGTAACCAGAATTTTGAAGAAAATTCGAAAACGAGAAATTTAGGTCCTTCGTCCCCAAACCCATCAGAACTTCATCGGGAAAATTCGCCTCGCACCGCCTCCCCAGGCCATTATTGGCCACCAAACTTGGTCCGAAGCCTTGCCATCGTGCAACGCTTCGATTAGCACCATTGACGTGAAGTCCGGTCATCTGTGGAAGGTGCAGCAACGTCGACTCTGACATGATCAAAAATGGGTTCTTAAACCCTATTTCATCAAACCCAAACCTATTTGATCATCTAAAAAATTTCGTACTATTTTTCTAACAATCTAAGATCCATCACCCTTCTCTAACGACAAACCCGAAGCTTGATTTTACTTTGATCATCAGCAGGTGACAATTTTATCAATTCTGTTCAACTTTGAACAACTCAATAAATACCACACTAAAAATCTTGATTTTTTTCTAAAATTCATAGTTTATGAACACGGACAAGTTGATGTAGGTTAATCGACAAAACACGACACTTGAATTTTTTGCATGTTTAAGTTTTTACTGTGTTTTTCTTGTTCCAGGTTCTAAACCCTGGGTATTGGCCCTTTAAATGTTCTAACTTTCAATCTTAAATGAATTTAAACATTTTTTTGCTCTGATACTTAAGTCTAACACAACTGTAATCAAGAACTTGAGTTTTTGATAGGTTTTCATAAAAAAAGAAACCTGTAGCTAGAATAGGATCAACATGCATAGGCAAATGCATAATTCATTTACAGATTTTTGTTGCATGCAAACCATATTCAACTTTCATACAACATGCATTCAATCAATCAGATAAAAATCAAATTTCTTGAAAGATTTACTCACAATTTTAGGACTGAAAAAGAAGTGGAACAGAGGGAAGCTCTGGAAATTTGAACTGCAGTTTTTTTTTCCAATCTTGATACTGGATTTCAATTCACCTGCAACTAATTTATTAAAGTTGCTTAGTTTGTGATGTAATTACTTGATTAGTTCTTTAAAATAATTGAATTTTAAATTCCAAAGAAGGATTTTACTTACAGTATCTTTTTTATTTATTTAACAGAGAATGAAGCTTGTTGTCAGGCTTGCCACTGGAAAAAAATCCTGAGTTGTTGATTGATAATCTAATGATAGAACTGGATTATTAGCTGAAGCCTTGATTTGTTTAAGCTAAACTTGTGTTGTCTACAGCCTTGTAAACTTTACAATACTTGATTTTTTTGAGTTTATTGATTTAAAAGTTTGAAAGAAGAAGCTTTTTTTTATTTTGTTCTGTTTTCTGGTTTGTGAGCTGAAGATTTGAAAAGAAAAAAAAATCTTTCAGATCTGTTTTCTTTTTGAAGATGAGATAAAAAGAATAAAAGTAGAAGATGAATTACATATAAATTTTCTTTTTCTATTTTATAAATTTCTAAGGAAAATTGAAATGGTAATATGACACTTGTTCATTTTTTTCTTTCCTTGAATTACATTTGTCACCATAGTCATTATTAGTTTAACACTTGTAATTAATAATTTTTTTATTAACATAATAATTCACATTATATAAATTGTATTTAAACTACATTAAGATATTAGCTTTATATTAATACACATTATTAAAAGAGAGTGTATTGAATTTTTAAATATATATTAAATAAATTACATAGATATACATTTATAAATCCAAATTATTTTACAAAACATTTATTTTAAAATTTAAATTTAAATTAAAAATCAAATCTAGTATATGAATTTAAATTTACCCACATATGCACTCATACATATTCACATATATGAATCAAAATTTAGATTCAAATGATTTTATTTCAAAATTTTAAACTCAAAAGAAATTTGAAATTTTATTCATTTAAATTAGCACTTATTATTTATTTATTTTGTAACTTTTTAAATTATATTATAAAAGTTCAACAATAACCAAATTTAAATTGATAAAATTTTGGTATGTTACAGATTCCCCCCTTAAGAAAATTTCGTCCTCGAAATTTGAAAGAGAGAGAAAAGCAAACAAAGAATATATGAATTCAGAAAAGAATAGAGAAATGGTTTACCAATTTAAGCCGAGATATCCACCCTGCATTTGGGATAAGACTTTTGCATACTGTCTTCTGTCTCCCAAGTATAGTTCTTTGGATCACCGCTCCACTGCACTTTAACCAATTTCATAATTTTGTTCCTTAATTGCTTTTCATGCCGATCCACAATCTTAATTGGTTCTCTTTTAACTGTTAAATTTGGTGTGATCTATAGATCCTGCTGCGTTGCCTCTTCGATAATACTGTCTGGATCGTGTACGTACTTTCGAAGATGTGAAATGTGAAATACGTTGTGTACGTCGGATAACCAGTTAGGTAGCTGCACTCGGTATGCTAGAGGACCAATCCTTTCCAAAATAGGAAAAGGACCAATGTATCGCGGTGCCAACTTACCAGTTTTCCCAAATCTTAACACACCCCGCATTGGAGATACTTTCAAGAAAATAGAATCTCCAACTTGAAATTCCAAAGCTCTTCTTCTACGGTCGTAATAACTCTTCTGGCGACTCTGAGCAGTTATTAACTTCTTTCGAATAAATTCAACCTTTTTAGTGGCTCCTTAATCATATCTGGCCCAAGAACGAGTCTATCACCGGATTCAATCCAGCATGCCGGTGATTGACATGGACGACCATATAGAGCCACAAAAGGAGCCATTTCAATACTGGCTTGATATCTATTATTATATGAAAATTCGACCAAATGTAAATAGTCCTCCCAAGAACCACCAAAGTCGAGGATACAAGCTCGCAAAAGATCCTCTAAAATTCGGTTTATCCTTTCTGTCTGCCCATCAGATTGTGGACGATAAGCAGTACTGAAATTTAGCTTTGTTCCCAACGTGGCCTAAAATGCCTCCCAAAATCTACTAGTGAAGATCAGGTCACGATCACTCACTATACTGTTCGGTATACCGTGGAGACGGACAATCTCTTTAATATATAGCTCAACTAAACTTGCTGCTGTCCGAGTGGATTTCACTGGAATGAAGTGAGCAGTTTTGATTAGACAGTCCACTATAACCCAAACTGCTTCATTTCCCTTCTTGGTTCGTGGCAATCCGTCGATAAAATCCATTGATACCTGATCCCATTTCCATTTTCGTACCTCCAAAGGCTGGAGTAAACCCGCCATCTTCTTCTGGTCGCTTTTAATTTGCTGACAGGAAGCACAACGACTCACATATATAGATATATCTCTTTTCATTTTCTTCCACCAGAAGGTTCTTTTGATATCTTTATACATTTTGTTAACTCCTGGATGGATACTGAGTTTTGACTTATGACATTCATCTAAAATTTCACGCTTTAAATTAGAGAAGTCTGGAACAAGTATCCTACCTTTCAACCTAATAACTTCATTATTATCAATTGCAAAACTAGAATCTTCTCCTTGATGAATTCTTTTACAAATTCCATGAGGAACTGGTCTTCTTTTTGCTTACAGGCGATCTTTTCAAGGAGAGTAGGAGTAATTACAAGATATGCAAGAAAAACATGCCTCCTACTTAAAGCGTCGACAACTATATTAGCCTTTCCGGACGTATATTGAATATCTAAGTCATATAACGCTAGAAATTCTAGCCATCGTTGTTGTCGTAGATTTAAATTTTTCCGGGTAAAGAAATACTTTAAAGATTTGTGGTCAGTGAATAATTCAAAATTTTCACCTAAACAAAGAGAGTTCATTAAGTATATTTATTTAGTTAAGTTAAATTTCTTATATCGTTAAGAAAGCTGAAAAAGGTTCTTACCCAGAAGATAGTGTCGCCAGATTTTCAAAGCAAAAATAACAGCTAAAAGCTCCAAATCGTGTGTTGGGTCATTTCTCTCATGCGGCCGTGATTGTCTACTCGCGTAGGCAATTACTTTTCCATTTTGCATTAGTACTACACCCAAACCGTCTCCACAAGCATCAGTATAGACAGATAACCCTTGGTTCCCGTTAATGATAGCGAGAACGGGAGCGGTGGTTAATCTCCTTTACAATTCCTGGAAATCACACTTTGGGGTCCAATCGAATTTAGCATTCTTCATTGTTAGCTTAGTCAATGGACTGGCCAACTTATAAAAATCATGGACAAACTTTCTATAATATCCCGCTTAACCCAGAAAACTTCGAACTTCTCTAGGAGTAGTGGGTCGCTTTCAGTCTAAAATTGCTGAAATCTTGCTTGGATCAACAGAAATCCCTTTTTCATTAACAATATGACCAAGAAATCTGACTTCTTTGACCCAAAAGTGACATTTTGAGAATTTAGCGAATAGGATATTCCTCCTCAATATCTTCAAAACAATTCTGGGATGTTCAGCATGCTCCTCTTCAGTTTTGGAGTAAATCAAGATATCATCAATAAATACAAGGACAAATTTGTTCAGTACTTCTCGAAACACACGGGTCATTAAATCTACGAAATACGCGGGAGTGTTGGTTAGTCCGAAAGGCATGACTAACCATTCATAGAACATGTTAGGAGCCCTGAAGGCAGTCAAATGAACACAATCCTCAGCTATTCGCAGTTGATGGAATCCTTAAGCTAAATCCATCTTAGAAAAGAATCGAGCGCCATGAAGTTGATCGAATAGATCATCGACTCTAGGTAAAGGGAATTTGTTCTTGAGAGTTTGTTTATTGAGATCGTGGTAATCTACACACAATCTCAAAGATTCATCTGATTTAGCCACAAACACGACAACTGAACCCCATTCAGAAACACTAGGGCGAATCAATCCTTTCTTTAGAAAATCTTGAGTTTGATTGACTAATTCAATTCTTTCCCTAGGTGCCATCCTGCGACTTGCGTGGACGACAGGACGGGCATTGGGTACTAAGTCAATTCGGAATTCTATTTCTCTATGTGGAGGTAAGGATTTAACTTCTTCAAATACATCGGGAAATTCCCGAATAACAGATATAAACTCCAGACTGGGTTCAGGATATCCCAAAGTATACATTAATTTATCTCTCTTTGGACTCGGATCCTCACAAGAGATTTCAATAAAATTTCCAAGGTTTGTTTTGACTAAAATTGTCCGATTATTACAATTCAATTTAGCTTCGTATCTCGATAACCAGTTCATTCCAAGTAAGATTTCAAATTCATTAAATTCGAGGATATAAAGGTTGATAGGAAATTGATAACAGGCATATGAAATAGGGACTTTCCTACAATACAAACAAAGATTTGCGGGACCTCTAACCGGATTTTTCACGCAAATAGGGTCGTCAACAAATTCATTTTTAAGTTCTAATTCATTTACGGTTTGTTGGGAGATAAAGCTATGTGAAGCTCCCGTGTCAAATAAAACTCCAACGATTTTATCAAAAATAGTAAGGTTACCTTCCAGAACACCTTTTCCTTTATTTGCTTTCGAAGTTGAAGGGTATTCCTTTATCGCATAAACATTTGCCACCTTTGCTTGTTTTATCACCTGGCAATTCTTAACAACATGTCTAGGCTTGTGACAATTATAGAATTCTCTAACTCCTTGATCATTTTTCGCAGGTTGTTCCTTCTTAACTTGCTTCTTCGGGTTTTTACAGTTGTTTGAATAATGCCCCTTTTCTTGGCAATTGTAACAAGTTATATTTCTAGCCGAATTTCCTTGACTGCTCCTCTTATCCTTGCCTTGATGTGGCTTCTTGCCCCCAAACTTTCTTTTCTTCCAATTCTGATTACTTGAATTTCCACTTTCCCTTGGAATCTCCTGCATATCCAGGGTGGCATATCTATAACCCATATCAATAAGATCATAAAAAGATTCTTTGATGTGTGCTGTCATCCTTTCGTGATACTTCTTGTTCATTCCACGAATGAACCTTTCATTTTTCTTTAGAGGCGTATTCATCAACTCCGGACCGAAACGGGTAGTTCGTTGAATTTGTTAAGTACTCCTCAAACGACAAACCTCCTTGCTTTAAGTCCATAAATTCTTGATACATTCGGGAAATTCCTGCCGACGGCATATAGCGCTTTTCAAACACCTCCTTGAATCGACTCCAAGTAAATTCTTCTTCTGGTTCATCTACTATAATTGTTTCCCACCAGGCTGAGGCTTCATCTTGGAGTTGCCAAGAAGCAATGAGACGCATTTGATCATCTTGCAGCTTACACCCTTTAAAGATCTTTTCACATGATCTTGTCCATGCCTGGGCCTCAATAGTTGACTCTTTGCCGGTAAACGGCCTTCCACCAAGTCTTGAGAAGCTCTTATACAAATCAGCCAAATTCGGTTGATATTGAGTAGGCATAACTGCTTCTGCTGAAGGGGAAACTTGACTAGTTGTTGTAGCATTCCCTTGACCCTTAGCTCTACCTCTTTGCCCGCTCATTCTTACTATCTGTAATTAGTAAGAAACTTGATTTAGATATTCGGACGAGATATCTTAAGGAATATCAGCAGTTAAAGAAAATAGACTAAGAAAATTTGAGGTTTCAGTCTCGGTTTATACTCATTTTAGGGTATACTTCACCCTATCTCTAATGAGCCATCTAATGTGTTATACTCCGTAGCTAAAGTTCTTACTCAACCTTTAGCTCTGATGCCACTTGTCACGACCCAAAGTCCAGCGTTCAAAAGTCGACATCAAATACCTCACTTGTATTCGACTACCGGAGATTCGGATGTCGAATTTCAGTTCGGATGGAGCTTATAACAACATTAGATGAATATAAACAGCGGAAACAAAATAAACTACCAACAACAATATCCCAGATACAACAACACAATAACATTACAACAACATTACCAATATCAGAGTATTTTTATACATATACAACACAACTGCCAAAATAGACCATCACGACAGAACAAGTGATTGCATTCCAAGAAAGTCTTCAAAGAAAAGAAGTGACAGCTAACATCTAACTAAGAACCTTGAGATCCAAAAGTTTTCAAAATATCTCCAAGTCAAAAGTCTTCAAAAACCGATAGCTCCTGAACCATAAGACTTCAAAAACTAGCTAGCACCAAAACATGGAAGACCTGCTACTAGGATGCCCGTGTGGAAATTATGGGCACCCAGAGTTTAGAAAAGAAACAATAAACTCCGGGTCAGTCATGGGACTGGTATGAGTAAACCAAAAACAATTGCTTTGAATAAAAACAGATTTTTTAATGAAAAACCGTGGTCAGTCTCGTCTACAAAGCTCGTCCACAAAGCTACGCTTTCCACAAAAGCCATGGTTTGATCAACAAATGATCGGAAAATGATCATCAATGCACAACAGCACTTAGCGTGCCACACTACCAAATTGGGAGTATGTCGCTGATAACCTTCGACTACATAACCTCTAAGCTCGTACGTCTCAGGGAAGGGTGTTAAGCTAAGAGAATAAATTCTCCGCCACCAACAGATATGTATTTGAAAGAAATTGGCTTTATATCTCAAAGTGTAGTGTCAGAAACACGACCATACAAGTCTGTTCCGGGTTCGAACAGAACCGAAGGCACTTTGTCCAATAAAGGAAGAAGCCCTTGCAAATCCGGGTGTCCACAATCCAATCGGACTTCCCATCACTTAGGGAATCCCCATACCGGAGCAACCCGGTGCAAAGACAATCGATAGGTTATCCTATCGTTTTCGAAGACACCCGGTCTTCACCACCGGTCTTTAATTGCTCTTCATTCGTCGAATCACTATTCAGAATGGGTTATATGACACAAAGGTCCTCTCTCGGCTAATCCGAATAGTGAGCATCAATTTTAAAAACATGTGGATACGTTCACAAAGATTCACAGGTTCGATGTGGGTTTCGGATAAACAACTGGAATCCGACTCCCTGTCGCATCGAATTTCAAGTGCCGTTTTACGGGCAAAAAGGGGTTTCATATTCACATAGAAAATATAGGATCACAGCTCAACACAAAACAATTTATATCACATAGCATCACAATTACAATCATAGATATCAATCAATACCCATCATACAATAGTTATCAATCATATACAACTACGATGAATCAATCGTGTGAATTAAACTTATTAATCACAAAATTAATTCATTAATCATTTTAATCAATGATTCGTTATCCTTAATTAAAATTAATTAAATTTTTAATCATCTTATTAATTAATTATTTCCTTAATTAATTATCTTAATAAATTAATCCTTAATTAATCATTTAATATTAAGTAATAAATTTATATAGTTATTTTAATTAAATCATTTATTACACAAGTAAATCATAAATTACCTATTAAATTCAAAAGATAATCTTCTTATCTTTATTAACCAATTTTGATTTTCCTTGTAAATCTAATTTAAATTCATTATGTGAATCGTCTTGAGAGATAAAAATTATTTTGTAAAATATTTCATCTTAACAGCATATTTAATTATATTTTATAACTGATTTTTTTATAAGTAATGTGACAAAAATTAAATTAAATCAAATTACTAAAAAAAATGTCTTACTTAAATTTAGTTTGTTTAAAATCCAAATCAAAACCATCTTTTAAAACATGATTTTTAAAATTTAAAAAGTTTTGAATTCATTTGTTTTTATTTAAGAAAACAACCCTGGTATGCTGACTTCCCCGAGCTCCTTCGAGTCTTCCCCGAGATTCCCTTCCGCTTGCTTCGAGTTTCTACAAAATTTGACCCGAGTGACATTTTTTTTTCAAAATTTTGGTTAAGTACAAAAACCAAGCCTGATACAATGCAAATTTAACACGAGTTTCCCTTCGAGTTTTCCATCCATTCCCCCGTGTATTGCTTCGAGCTTTTCCCCTGCCTTCCCCAAGTTTTACAATCGACACACAAACGAGCACGTACACGTGCACGACCACCTACGCTGTCGCTGGTGGGTGCTACGGCCACCCACGAGTCGCCGTGCATCCCCAAAACATTCCAGTAACCAGAATTTTGAAGAAATTCGAAAACGAGAAATTTAGGTCCTTCTCCCCAAACGCATCAAAACTTCATCGGGAAAATTTGCCTCGCACCGCCTCCTCAGGCCATTATTGGCCACCAAACTTGGTCCGAAGCCTCTCCATCATGCAACGCTTCGATTAGCACCATTGACGTGAAGTCCGGTCATCTGTGGAAGGTGCAGCAACGTCGACTCCGACATGATCAAAAATGGGTTCTTAAACCCTATTTCATCAAACCCAAACCTACTTGATCATCTAAAAAAATTCGTACTATTTTTCTAACAATCTAAGATCCAACACCCTTCTCTAACGACAAACCCGACGCTTGATTTTACTTTGATCATCAGCAGGTGATAGTTTTATCAATTCTGTTCAACTCTGAACAACTCAATAAATACCACACTAAAAATCTAGATTTTTTTTGTAAAATTCATAGTTTATGAACACGAACAAGTTGATGTAGGTGAATCGACAAAACACGACACTTGAATTTTTTACATGTTTAAGTTTTTACAGTGTTTTTCTTGTTCCAGGTTCTAAATCCTGGGTATTGGCCCTTTAAATGTTTTAACTTTCAATCTTAAATGAATTTAAACATTTTTTTCTCTGATACTTAAGTCTAACACAGCTGTAATCAAGAATTTGAGTTTTGACAGGTTTTCATAAAAAAGAAACCTGTAGCTAGAACAGGATCATCAACATGCACAGGCAAATGCATAATTCATTTACAGATTTTTGTTGCATGCAAACCATATTCAACTTTCATATATCATGCATTCAATCAATCAGATAAAAATCAAATTTCTTGAAATATTTACTCACAATTTTGGGACTGAAAACAGAAGCGGAACGGAGGGAAGCTCTGGAAATTTGAACTGCGGTTTTTTTCCAATCTTGATACTGGATTTCAATTCACCTGCAACTAATTTATTAAAGTTGCTTAGTTTGTGATGTAATTACTTGATTAGTTCTTTAACATAATTGAATTTTAAATTCCAAAGAAGGATTTTACTTACAGTTTCTTTTTTTTATTTAACAAAGAATGAAGCTTATTGTCAGGCTTGCCACTGAAATACATCCTGAGTTGCTGATTGATAATCTGATGATAGAACTGGATTATTAGCTGAAGCCTTGATTTGTTTAAGCAAAACTTGTGTTGTCTACAGCCTTGTAAACTTTACAATGCTTGATTTTTTTTTGAGTTTATTGATTTAAAAGTTTGAAAGAAGAATCTTTTTTTTATTTTGTTCTATTTTCTGGTTTGTGAGTTGAAGGTTTGAAAAGAAAAAAATTCTTTCATATCTGTTTTCTTTTTGAAGATGAGATAAGAAGAATAAAAGTAGAAGATGAATTACATATAAATTTTCTTTTTCTATTTTATAAATTTCTAAGGAAAATTGAAATGGTAACATGACACTTGTTCATTTTTTTCTTTCCTTGAATTACATTTGTCACCATAGTTATTATTAGTTTAATACTTGTAATTAATAATTTTTTTATTTATTAATATAATAATTCACATTATATAAATTGTATTTAAACTACATTAAGATATTAGCTTTATATTAATACACATTATCAAAAGAGAGTGTTTTGAATTTTTAAATATATATTAAATAAATTACATAGATATACATTTATAAATCCAAATTATTTTACAAAACATTTATTTTAAAATTTAAATTCAAATTAAAAATTAAATTCAATATATGAATTCAAATTTACCCACATATGCACTCATACATATTCACATATATGAATTAAAATATAGATTCAAATGATTTTAAAACTTTTTAGTATTTCAAATTTTCAAACTCAAAAGAAATTTGAAATTTTTATTCATTTAAATTATCACTTATTATTTATTTATTCTGTAACTTTTTAAATTATATTATAAAAGTTCAATAATAACCAAATTTAAATTGATAAAATTTTGGTATGTTACAGCTCCTTAGCCCACTCTTGTCCCTGACTCGAGGGCAAGCCCACAATTCGAGATGGATGTGACCGACCATCCATCTCCAAGCCTTTTCCCTTGACCTGACAAAGGGGGCACAAAATAGAATCCGAGATGGATGCGATTGACCGTCCATCTCCCAACCCTTTCCCTTGATGGATCATAGGGGCACTAAACATAATCCGAGATGGATGCGACGGACCGTCCATCTCTCAGCCTTTCCCCTTTTCCCAACAAGGAGGGCACGAAATATAATCCGAGATGGATGTGACTGACCGTCCATCTCCTAGCCCTTTCCCTTGACCTGAAGAGGGGCACGAAACATAATCCGAGATGGATGTGATCGACCGTCCATCGACTTAGCTCTTTTTCTTGTCCCGACAAGAAGAGCATAACCAACAAATGGGTGGATGTGACTGACCTTCCATCTCCAAAATCTTTCCCTTGAATAGATAGGGAGAGTTCAAACCAAAATGGAGGTGTCTAACCATCCATCAACTTAACTCTTTTCTTGACCTGACATAGGGAGTACGAAACTCAAGATGGGTGTAACCCGACCGCCCATCATCAACCGTAGAGCGGATGTGACCCAACCGTCTATCTCCAAACCCATACCCTTGATCCGACAAGAGGAAGTTCAAATCCAAAATGCACATGACATGACCGTCCAACCAGGACGAATGTGATCCGACCATTCATCCCTCAACTCCATTTTTCATGGCTTTACTAGAACATTAATACAGAATGAATGTGACTTGATCATTCGTTTATCTGCTCCTACCTTTGATCCGTCAAAAGGAGCACAGACTCAAGTTGTGTGTGACCGGACTTCCCATTCGCTAACTCAGACCTTAGACCCGACAGGGAAGATTATCTCTACGTAAGGACAAGACTTGACCGTTCGTTTACCAATCCCATTGACCTCGGACTAAGGACAGAGGAATATCATCATCTTATAGCTAAACACAATGGACTAACATTGTTGCTCATGCCTAATGTTCAATACAACTTAAGCTACGAGCGAAAGGATGCCTCAGAGTGGAACAATCAAAATCGTTCAATCACTGGCTCATGACTTGAATTTCACGACATCATGGCCAGCCTCATCATCAGCACTTACCATTTCATCTTCCTCAACTTCCTGACCGAGGACTGGGGGAATGATTAGAACCAAACATCCTAGAATAGGATGTCGAACTAATAACTCAAGCAGGAATTGCTTTGGTCAGCAATCGGAATTAGCTGCCCTAACGACAACTCTTCGTCAGACTAGTTTGAAAACAACTTGTGATTATAATCCAACAGAACTTGGCAATGACCCAAAGGCATATGAACATGCTTGGGAGACAACAACATACCCGACATACAATTTCTAGAATCAACGAAAATTGAGTTGTTACTTGAGATTTTCAGAAAAGAAACCAGTTCAGATATATTGATCTACTATTTCAATCAACTAGCTCAGTGGAATCAATCACAGACTATTTCCAAGAGCATACATTTCAATTTGACAATGTTAGATATCGACCAAGCATCACAATGGGTAGTTAGAGATACGACTCTTCGTGAAATCCACTCAATGGAAGGATAGCGACAATTCAAGGTAATGAGCGAAATCCATTCCAGTAGTCATAATTTGTCTCAATTCAAAGCATATCATGTTTGCAACAAGATGTACTTTGGAGGGAAGGGGGCAAATGATATCTAGCCTTTTGACTAGGTAGCATATAAAAAGACTTAAACAATTGACTCAGTTTAGTGAACAACGAGAAACGACCCTAGGACTTTGGGAATGTCATAAAAAGGCAAAAAAGAGAGATAAAAAAATGAGAGAAAAAGTTGAAAATTTGAAAATTTAAGTTTTTGGAAGGGTTGACTCGAAGGGAACCCAAAAAATCCTCAGGTCTAACTCAAAGCAGGATAGCCATGGAAACACTTCAATCGTGACCTAGAGCAAACCATGTAGAAACTCCAAGTCAGGTGTCGGTACTGAATCCTACCCAGGATTTGGTATAGACTCCTGAAAACTCGAGTCAGACATATAAAAATCTTGGGTTTACTCTAAGCTTGTAAAAGGAAACTCAGAAACGAAAATCTCAAAAAATATCAGGTCGAGCCCCAAGAAAACACTCAAATTTTTTGGGTTGGACTCCAAGCAAGTTTAACCAAAGCCAAAACAGCCTAGATCAAGACAAGCAACAATGGGATCCCCCAAGTTGGGGATTGGTACCGACTCTCGAGTATTGCTTAAATAGACCCTATCTTCTTCATATATGTCAATCTTAATGCCAAGAGCCTATTTCTAAGGTTGTTTTGTTGATTCAATGAATTCCCCATTGATCTCCATGAACTCCTAAATCAACGACTCCGTTCCTCTATAACTCCATCAATATCTCCAAAAAACACCTAGGCGACCATGCAAACAAGGCTTGGATTCATAACACAAACATCAAGAGGGACCATCACGAAGAGTCACAGGGCTCTACTCCTCGTACTTAGCACGTTCAGGATTGGTTTTTTCTAGAGGACCTCGCCTAGAAAAGGATCTTCTGTTGGCAAGATTTGAGAAAGATCTTTCGCCATTCACTTTAAATACACCAAACAACCTTCATAACATGGATCTTTTCTTTTTGGACCCTAAGCATCTTCTCTTTTTTGGTGAAGTCCTCCCTAGACAGCCATTAAAATTCATCGTAATAAAGGATCAAAATGGATCTTAATCACTTGTAATCATAAATTAGTGGAAAATTAATATCGAACCTTCAAGTAGACGTAGGCCCAGATTGTCAAACAACTATAAAAATCTATGTGTGATTACTTTTCTCTTATTTTTCAATTACATTCTTCATTTAGTCTCTACTCTCTTTCTCCTTTGGGTGTTTGTGCCATTTTTGGTTCAAACACATGTAAAGTTTGAGTGGAAAATATGAAGCTATGAGAAATCCCCACCAACATGATGAAGTCGGTGCCGACCTTTATACTAGGCATATTTTGAGGTAAAACTTTCTTCAGCTTTTCCTTTGCCTTATCAAAATGTACCTCCAGGATTTCAAGTCATTTCGGCTTTGGCTCGACGTTCTAACTTCTACTGATTTCTGCTTGGTCAAAACCCCACTTAACATGATTTATATTCTATCATGTTAGTAAAGACAAATAATATCTTTGAACAAATTTGCATCCATAGCTGTTATCCCTATATCAATGTACTATTATACACAAGCATGCACACAGAACACTTTATCTGTATTATATCTTTGTTTTAACTAAAAATTAATTTAATTTACATGTAGTAATGTATTACTTTAATATATATATGTGTGTGTGTGTGTGTGTGTGTGTCTATATATATAATTATATAATTTTTAATACATTAAAACCATTTTTAGTTAATTTAAATTTGTTTTAAATGCAAATGTAAATTATATACATAATCATTTTAAAATAATTTATATATCAAATTATATTGGACAGTATAAAAAATTGAAATGTAATTATATATATATATATATATAATTTTTTTGATGGTAATATTATTTTGTTAATACGTATACATGTTTACAAATTAATAATTTTACTATATAATTTATATTTAATTTTATTTCATACAGATTTAATTTATATATGCTATATGTATATATTATTTAAATTTAAAGATGTAAATCAAGTTTTAAGCTGATTTATTAAGTAACAATTAGATATTCTAAAAGAATTTAAATTCTAAATTATTAACTTTGTCGAACAATTTGTTTTATTCAAAAATAAAAAAAAATTGAAATATAAAAATATGTGTGTGTTTTTGTGTGTCAATTTAAGTTGTTTTAGGGTGAACATGTCCGTTGTAGTGTAAATCCCGATACTTACATATCTGCACATTACACTTTTACATGATACATATATGTTGCATATGCATAATAAACACATAAGTATATATGAATATACATAAATTGAATTCAAATTTAAATCCACTATTTGATCAAATAAGTGAATTAAATAAAACAAGATTTTATTTAAATCGAATTTAGTTAGATCTAAAATTAATTTAGACTTAATAGATCCAATAAGATCGAAACTAGTTACAAAATTAAAATCTTGCCCCTACTTCTGGCTGGTCTGGGTCTAGTAATGGTATTAATGCCCTAATGGTCTATGTGGTCTACATTAGTCATTTTAGCGCCAACTAATAAATTCTACATATCGTTTGGGTGTCTAGAATAGTAATGTTTAGGCTTAAGGTTGAAAAATCAAGTATTCTTCACTCCTTGGCTACTTGTTTGGCTCAATGATGGAGTAAATCCAAAAGGTTGACCCAATTGAAAATGACCCAAACTGATTAGGATCTTAGGCTAATTTTCAAAGTTTAGTTTGAAAAATTAAAATCATACTTTGAATTTAAGAGTTAAATTTAAAATGTAGAATAAAT
Organism: Allium cepa; assembly: GCA_030765085.1. Classification (NCBI taxonomy): domain Eukaryota; kingdom Viridiplantae; phylum Streptophyta; class Magnoliopsida; order Asparagales; family Amaryllidaceae; genus Allium; species Allium cepa. Next base: position 327,697,952 of record CM060932.1, read on the forward strand.
TTTATAAAGGTTATAGAATACTTTACAAAAATTGTTTTCGAAAATAAATATTTTAGAAATAATTTAATAATGTAATTAATTAGATTAATTAAATAAATATTAAAAGTTAATTAAATAAAATAAACACACACACACACACTTATATATGTGTATATATATATATTGATATATGTATGTGCATATACACACACACGTTTATATGTCATAGTCGAATATATATATTTCTTTAAAATAGTTTAAGGTAAATTATAAATAAATATTTTTGAATTTATTAGTTATTTAATTAAAAATTATTTATAATTAATTAAATAAAATAATTATCAAATGAATAACTTAAATGTAAGTAATAAAATAAATAATATATATTTAATTATATATTTATACAATTACATATATATATATATATATATATATATAATTATATAAATAAAACTCAAGTGTTATAATTAATATTCATTTAAAAAAAAATTAGACTAATAAAATAAAATTTTGAATTTTTCAAAGTAATTTAATTAAACTGTTGGTTATATTAATAAACTAAAATTATTTGTATATGATTTAGTTATAAATACACATAATAATATTATATAAGTTAATTAAATTATAAACGATTATAAATAAATTAAAATTATATAATATGAATATATAATACATGTGGAATGATAGTAACCCAACTTAGGTTTAAGGAACAACATATGTACTATACATATACCGTGATTTCAAATGTGTCCAACACTAGAATCACGAAGGCTTTTCATAAGAAATACATTATTTCTTAAATGGAAATCACTCAATGTACATATATTAAAGATAACGCACTGCAATAATAATATCTTTTTACAAAATTTCCGCTAAAAATGTAGTAAAATAGCCTTTTAACAATGTTTTTAGGAAAACTTGTAAAAACGTTGTATTTTTCAACTTTTACACATAAGTTGTATTAACACTTTTTAACAACGTTTTTTCATCAAAAGTTTGTCAAAATTGATTTTTAACAACGTTTTCAAGCTGTCTTATTTATAAATTTTCAATAACTATTTTTTATAAAATGTTGTAATGAATTTTTTTAATAATTATAAATTATTAAATAATAGTTATTGATTAAGAAATAATATTTAATATTTAATTTTGATTAATTAATAATTATTACTAAATAACTACCATTAAATAATTAATAACTAAGAAGTCATATTTAATGTTTAATAGTTAATTTTTAATAATTAAGACTAATAAATAATATTTATTATTTAATAAATAATAATAATTATTAAATAATTAATAATTAAGACTGATATTTAATATTTACTGTTTAATAGTTAATCTTTCCAAATTAATGTTTAATAAGTAATTTTTATTAACAAATAAGTAATATTTATTATTTAGTATCTAATATTAAATAATTATAACTGATAATTATATTTACTGTTTCTAAAATTTTGAAATTCTCCAAAATAAACTAAAAATATTCATAAATTTTAAAAGTAAAATTTTAAATTTTCATAAAATTCAAAATAATTTAAATAAATTTAAAGTTGATAAATTTTCAAAATTTTAGTTTCAAAAATGTTAAAAAGGCATTCAAAATCCGAAATATATAAACATTACATTGCAAATTATTATCCTGTATGCATATAGAGGATTTCTTTCGAAATTGTCTTCCTTGACATACACAATTTTTTATATATTAAGAGTGGTATTTTTTTCAAGCAGAGCATTTATTTTTATGTCTTCGGGGTTTAAACCCATGACCTTCAACACCTAAGGTTAAAGCGCCATACCATTAACCAGTTAAACTAGTGGTCCTCGACGATATACTAGTTTTATGGTGTTAAGTAATGAAAATTACGCCTCCAATTCAAAATTTTAATACCCACCTTAATCACCTCCATAATTTTTGTTCACAACTTATATTTTCATTCACCGCTCAGATCTCCACTCCATAAAAAATTCATTCATTACCCTAAATTTTCATTCACTACCTAAATTGCCCATCACACCATTTGCCTAGTCCGCCACCAACCCACCAAACTCTACTACGTTTTAAAACTCCTTCAAAACCAACACGACGACGTTGTCCGTCTCCCTAATTCACCGAGAAATCAAAATCCTACATACTATTGAAAACATCTTCGTCATTCCTTGCCGTACCATGCTGAGTAGTTAATATCAGTATTGGGTACCTGTTGGTCAAGTACCGATATGAGATATTTTAAAATATCGTGATAATATCGGTAAAATATCAAACATGTGTAGAACATGTTATAAGCAACACATACTATGTTATACTGATGTTAATTTTTCAAATATGGATAAATAATGCTAAATTACAATCGAAGATTGGTTGCGTATAATTCACAAATTACAATTCGTTTATTAAGATATTCTATTGAATATAAATCATAATATAGGCTCATAAAAACCGAGAATTCATATATTGTACAACTTTGTTACTTTCTTCATTTTTTACGATATATTCATTATTTCTTCAGTCATCTAACCTTTTATATTACTTTCCCAAAATTTTCATATTTATAGTTTTTTCATTTTCATTTTTAGTTAATTTATCGAATAAGCAATATTTATATGATACAAATTGCTACTTTGGCTCATTCCTTAGTGATATGTCAAATATATAACTTTCTTCTCTTTAACTTTTACTTCTTAGTACATGATAATAACTAATAAAATGAATTTTCATAAGCTAACTTACCAATTATAAATTGTGAACAAAAAACAATTAAAAAGAGGAGTAGCTCTTTCATGATCTTGTTCGTAAACCTAAAGTCTTCACGAAAAATAAAACATATAAAATAATAGAAGAAGTAGAGTTTTCTTTATTGAAATACTAATGAAGAAGAATAAAACTATATGGTTAAAACCAAAATCAGTGCATTGAAATTTATAATATGGTTTAAATATTTTCATTCACCACATACAAAAAACAAATATTGAGAACGTAAAGATATTAATTTATAAAAATATTTTCTCCAAGACATACAACAATGAACGGTGTGCTTAAAAAATATCGGGTATATTACACTAAATATCAGAGTGAGATATCGAAAAATATCGAGTGACATATCGGTAACGATATTTTAAGCGATATTTAGAAAACGTATCGGCTTAAGAGATATATCGGCGATATATCAACAATATTATCCGATATTAACTACACAGGTACCATGTTCGATCATGCCAGCCATATTAAAATCTTGCTCAAGTACATGGACCGTGGATGCATGAAAAACCGTCATATCACCAACAAACTTTATCTATCTCACATAAAGAAGCAAGTCTACTCCAAAATTTCACACCTCCACTTTCATAGAATTGTATATCGTGACATCAAGCCATCCAATCCACTGATCAATAACAAACATCAAGTCAAGATCGCTAACTTTGGTGTGGGGAGAATCCTTGCATGTATGATAGATCCATGTAATTCTAGAGTTGGGACTGTCTCATACATGAGTCTAAAGAGGGTCAACACAGATCTGAAGATGGGGTATATGGTGGATATGCATTAGATACATGGAACTTGATGCCATTGAGGAGGTATTTAGTACAAAATTATTACATAGACGAGCCAAATAAGTCAAATCAAAGTTATCATGGCAAGACGCGTGGAATAGTGACCATAAAACCTAGAACCAAGATACAAACAGGATCATAGTGTAAACACAAATCAAAGAAACAACTTTGAGGAACCGGATCACCGCAAGTTAGAGGTCGATACTGACTCCCCGATAGGGAACAGTACCGACTCCTAGCTCTTGGTCCGGTGGGGCCCATCTTCCTCTTGTAGGCCCGCCTTGGTGCTCTGATCCTACTTCTAGTGTTGTGCTGCTGTTTCAATACAAATCTCTATCGAACTCCACGTACTCTTGAATTTGCAGCTTTGTTCTTCCAAAACTCCATCATTTGGACTCTGAAACAAGTTATTATTAATGTAAACAACTATGGAATCGTGAAGATAGCCATAAGATGATTCAAAGGGAAGAGTTGAAGATGCCAAATATGGACATCTTGTGGATCGGTGCCGACTCCCAATTTTGCTGACATGGCACCTATTGTTTTGGTAGAATGAGTCTAAATTAGGTATAACGGCTTTGAGATATTTCTGAGCGAGATTTTAGCTCCCTACCTTTAGGATCTTTTGGCTCTACCTCCACTCTACTCTATATTCTTGTAATTCTAAAAATCTAAGTGTAGGAGTTGTACCGAGTCCTAAGAACTTATGCTTCCAAGTCAAAAATAAGCAATAAAAATCATTAAGTGGACATAGGCTAGAATTTGCCGAACCATTACAAAATTTTATGTGTTCTTTTCTTACTAGTTTTACATTTAATTTCTTCACATTTTATTCTTTACTATATTCATTTGGGTGTTTGTCCCATTTTTGGTTTAAACATTTTGGTCCTTTCACTGAGAAACACTTAAACTCATTAATCTAAGAACATGGAGATTGAAGATCGCTAGACAATTAACGAGGAACGCTGTGACTGCTGGAAATCAACATGGGGGCAGCAGGAGGCATCTTAAGGATCTCACCCTCTCTCAATCTACATAACCAGAGATGAGATGGTAACTATGATGAATGGGCTGTAGGCAAGGATAATAGCACAACAAGAGGAGATGATGGAAAACTTATTCAGAAGAATGGGATAAGTAGGAATTGTTGGAGAAGTAGAAACAAAACTAGAGACCGGAAGCTGGAGCACAGATAGCTAGAAACGGGGCAGAATAACCCGGGATAAACCCTAAGCCAAAAATAGGGATCGGTACCGACCCCAATCATGAGTCGATAACGACTCCAAGAACTCGTGGGCATAGGTCATCCTACCCCAAGAAGGAATGATACACTTCTAGGAATTGATGTAGAGCATCTAAACATGAATCAGAATACAGAGGCACAACCTGAGGAGTACGTGCTTGAATTTCGTCATGGAGTTAAGGGGCAGGCAGTGAATGCAAACTTGGGAGTTCCTTTGGATGATAATAATAGGCTTGCTAAGATGATAAGGTGAGTTATGAGGGGTGGGATTTCTCAATCAAAACTTTGAAGATGTGAGTAAAGGTCCATTAACTCCAAACATCCGTTATGCATAGAATCCACCGGAATTCAAACTCCCAACATTAGAGACATATGATGGAATGTCAGACCCTACAGTTCATTTGATGAGGTACATCAGGCACATACAGGTGCAGGAGGCATTTGAGGATGTCATGTGACGATGCTTCCTTTTATATGTTACAGGTTTGGTAGCACAATTATTTACGCAGCTAGAGAACGATTCCATTCGCAAGTGGGCCGAGTCAGTGAACATATTTGTGAAGTAATTTCGGGTCCATATCTCATGACCCAAGAATGTGACAATATTGGAAAGTGTGAAACATATGGTGAAAGGGACACTCAGGAGTTTTATGATAAGACTCAATGCGACGGTGGCTGTTGTGGATAGGATGGATCCTTCAATAGTTTTGATGGCAGCGGCTTCGTAAATAGCCACGAAGATTGATTTTAAAATTGCTTTAGAGCGAGATCCACCGATGGATCTCGTGGAATTCTATTACGAGGCTGAGAGGTTTCTACGGCGTAAGGACACTAAAGTTAACAATGAAGAGGTTAATGCTCTATATGGTGGAGGACCGCTCGGAGACGGATCCTAAAAAGGCAAAGGAAAGAGAAAGATGGACGATGGCTTTCAAGGATCAAAATGACAAAGGAGAGAACCAAGATTCACCTCTTACACTAATTTAAATAAGACCCCCGAGCAGACCTATCTAGATCCTAGCGGACATATCCTCTATCGAAGGCCGGCTAGGAGAGAGCCCATAGACAATGAAAGAAAGTCAAGAAAATACTACCTATTCCATGAGCTGGATGGGCATAACACAAATGACTGTAGGTGTCTGAGGGATCTGATAGAGGAACATGTCAAAGATAAGCAGTTACAATTGTATGTTAGAAATCAAACTGCGGTGACAGAACGAGAGTGGCCATCAATAGAAGTAGATAGACATAGCCATGGATCAAGGGAAAGGCTATTCTTCTCTTGGTCGGATGGCAGGGAATCAAGTTTGATTCTCGTGCTATATTTCCTTTTCTTGAGCAAGTAATACAATAATATTGCCTAGACTCTTACTCGTGTATGGGATCCTGAACGGTCTCTAGACATGCTCTGAGCTGGATGCTAGGCAGTAACGCCTGGAGAGGCAACTACCTTGATATTAGACTTTGAATTTTTGTGTTTGAGCTTGATTTTGTTAGATGAAGATTTGATTATTAAACCACTCGAATGTGAAAATTGCTATCGATCGCTTTAAGTCCCGTCCAAAAAGATGTGGCCGAAGTGCAAGAAGTGAGTCACCTCGCTGGAGAGCGAGCGGATTAGGACCAGTAAGGGTCTCGAACGACCACCAGCCTCGACCAGCTATGAATTTAACTATCGACCTCGTGGAGCCATCCACTGCGAATGACTATCGGTCCTGAACGACCACCATCTGCTCGAACGGCTATATCGACCTCAAACGGTCACCCGCCTCGAACAGTTATACCGGTCCTGAAAGACCATCATCCGCCTTGAAGGGCTATATCGGTCTCGAACGACCATCATTTGCCTCGAATGGCTATCGGTCTCGAACGACCAAGGTTTTGAGTGTCGGTCTCGAACGACCACAAATTTGATTTTCAGACTTGAACGGCTATGGTATTAATTATCGACCCTAAACCGTCATGAATTTAACCACCAATCCAAAAAGATCGCACATTAAACTAAATATAAAGCAATCTTGAGAGACTGAACTTGAGAATGAAAAAAACTTGCTTTTGATAAAATGGATTTGAATGACTTATAATCGAAATAGAATTGAAGAATCTTGGATGAACATGGGATGATTTGGTATGTAATAAATCTAAATGAAATCAGGATGATAATGATGTAAGTCCCGAATGAACACAGGATGGTTTTCTATGTGATGTAATGACTATGAATGAAATTAGAATTATGATAATGTATAGAATACACCTAGGCAGAGTCTAGAATCTTAGGCTGTGATGGTCAGGAATGGCTCGTGATGGGTCTGGAATGACCCGTGATTAACTAAAAAAATCCGAAGAAACTGGATGATTCACCAAGATTGAAGTAACCAGAGAGCTCAACCACCAAAGATTGCAAGACATTTGTTCTCGAAAAAAGCACACCTTTCATTTACAAGGCGAGCTTTGTGAGGAAAGTGCTATCCTGCCTTTTGGACGGTAGTATACAGATGAACCCGACAAGTCAAATCGAAGTTATCAAGGAAAGATGCCTAGAGAAGTGACCACACAACTAAGAACCAAGAAATAAGTAGGATCATAGCGCGAAAGCAAATCAATGGAACAACTTTGGGGAACCGGATCCCAACAAGTCAGGGGTCAGTACCGACTCCCCTATAGGGATCAGTACCGACTCCTAGCTCTTGGCCCAGTAGGTCCTATCTTCCACCCGTAGACTCGCCTTGGTGCTCTGACCCTACTTCCAGTGTTGTTCTGCTGTTTCAATAAAAATCTCTATCGAACTCCATGAACTCTTGAATTGGCAACTTTATTCTCCCATAACTCCATCATTTAGACTCCAAACCAAGTTATATTGATGCAAACTATGGAATCTCAAAGATAACCACTGGACAATTCAAAATGAAGAGTTGAAGATGCCAAATATGGACATCTTAGATATCGAACCGACTCCTACTTAGGGACTGGTGACGATCCCAACTTCTATTGACGTTGCACTTATTATTTTGGGAGAATGAGTCTAAATTGGGTATTCCGGCTTCGAGATATCTTTAAGCAAGATTTTAGCACCCTATTTCTATAAATAGGAAGGTAAGGCTTATTTTTTAGGATCTTTGGCCTCTGCCTCCACACAACTCTATATTCTTTTAATTTTGAAAATATAAGTATGGTACTTGTACCGAGTCCTAAGATCATTCGTGTAACGACCCGAAATTTTTTATCCCAAAATTTTTAGATAGTTAGGAAAAAAAGAAAAGGGATAGAAGAAAAGAAGAACAGAAACACCAACATCTCATATTTGCAGCGGATAAAATATAATAACAAATAATAAACAGTTATACAAAGGAAAACTGTACTTGTCAAATTTCACTTTTTTACATCAGAGTTACAACATATATACAAACACTGGACATATACAACCAACATGTCTCAAATACATACAATACTATAATACAACGGAAACACTCCATACGTTCATGCCATCCAGCTCACCTCCTGAGCTCCAGAACGTCCTTACCTGAAAATCTGTAATACTCGGTCTGACCCGAGCATTACATCAAAGTAACACTCGAGTCAGGCTAGAAACCAGCATGAGTAAACCCATCTAACATGAAATACACCAAAACAATAACCTATTAACACCCGGGCTAACTCGTAATAACTTTACAAATTCACAGGTTTGGTATAGACAACACTTATTACACTCATCAATTTTTAAGTACCAAACTTAGATTAAATGGTCCAGTTCACTTAAGGCATTTCATTCCAGTCTATTTATTTCACATAACAAATCTGCATAGAATTATTATAGATTACAAATCGAAGTGGTTCGGGTATTTACTAATACCCAACTTCGGTCTCTTCGAATTCAATGTCCATCTAATCCCCTATTATTTAAGTGAAACACAATTCAACCATTAATATAAGATGTCACTTTTTATACAGCAATTCATCAATGACAGATAACCACACAATCACTGTACAAAACAAACATATCATGTCACAAACATTTCATATCAGAAATACCAACCAATCGTTCATGAGCAAGATTTATTAGTCACCCATTACTAATTAAATCAAATTAATTACTTTAATCATTTTTTTTCTTTCTTACTTAACAATAATAAATAAACATAATTTAATCATCCCCTAATTATCCACTCTAATTACATTTCGTAATTAGCCTTTAATTAATTAATCAACCTTGATTAATCACATTCAATAATTAATTATTCTTAATTACTTACATTAATTAATTAACCCCTTAATTAATTAATAAATCCTTTAATTAATTATATTGAAAAATTTAACACTTAATTACTTCCACTAAGTAATTATTCTCTGATTACTTTCCATCAAGTAATTACCCATTGTTTAATTACAGCCTGTAATTATCCATTAATTACTTCGTTAAGTAGTTATCATTAAATAAATAACATTTAGTAATTAATTACATTAATTATTCTCTATTAATAAATTTCCTTAATAATAAATATAAATAAATCAATACCTTAAATTGATTTCACAAACTATTAACTAATTACCTTAATAATTAAATTAATTATTTATCCCCTTAAATTGATTACATTAATCAACTTAGCATCCTTATTTAATAATCTGCATCTATTCAATTGCATTGTTTAGGTCATCTTTAAAAACCTATAGGAATTACCTACTATATAATCATCTAAACAAACAATTCCAAAACATTTGAAATTTTGAAAACTTGTTTCATCTGCTAATGCTTTGATTTAGATCATGGTTTATGCTTCCTTTGAAACTTATTTACTTAGATAAATTTTGAAACTTGATTTCTTATTTATCAACCCAACATAATACTAGATACTCACCCGAGCACAATCATCATTTACTCGAGCTAATCCAGTTCCTACCGAAGTCGAAACTCACACCACAATCCTTCGAGACAAACACGACATTTGACTCGAGCCAAACACGAGAAGATCCATATTCCCCAATCCCTTACCAACCCCAGATACCACGTGCATATGTGCACCATGCACTCCGACCAGTCCATCCCCGATCGTCGTCGAAACCCCCCACAAGTTGACAACGACCAACATGATCCGATCGACCACCCCAAACTCCGATCTTCCCAGTAGAACAGAAATGAACATATTCGAACCCAACCTGGAATGATACTTCACCAAAACTTCCCCTGTGACGCCACCACCAATCACCAAAATTCTCGACACCCTGTCCAGTGCTTCACCATCGCTCCAAGCTCCTGTTCCACCCATCACGACTGTGTCCGATACGTGATAATTTGAGTAATTTGACTCAAAATCATGGACGAACCCACAGGACACAAAACCCTACATTAGTCCTGTCGCACCACCCCGTTGCTCCAGAAAATTGCCTACTAATTTTCCTACCATCCCAGATCCACAAGCTTCCCCCAATATGAATTCCGACCTCACTGAGCTCCTTTCTCGCCTAAATTTAACCAAAGCTTGATTTCGGTTCAACATGGAATTCCTCTCGAATTCCAATCCTAAAAATCTTTGTTTTGGTTTTAAAAATCCTAGTTTTCGATTACAACTCAATTTATAAACCTGAAACAAGAAATCATTCAATTCAAAATTTGATAAGATTGGAATTTTTATTGTACTTCTTCTTCTTTGTAAAAATCTAGCTACTGTTTTAGCTTAAAAACATTTTTAAATATGATACTATGATATAACTAACAAGTTTTGTTCATACATTAAGTCCTCAAGAAGATCAGGGGAGGAGACCATGACTTTCTTTGATCAGATCTTAAACCTAAACAATAAGAACAGAACAAATGTTCTGTAAACAGGCACACACACCCATTTACTTCAAATAAACATATATAAATTTCATTTTAAACAAATATATGAACATTTATCAATCTTTACTTCAAACTTCTGCGTGCAACATGATTTTAAAAATAGATTAGTAGTTTGTTTACTCAGAGTTGTAGAGATGAACAAAGGATATATATATTGTTATGCATCCATTCACACAAGTATTTATATACATATTTACATTTTCATCTTAAAATTAGTATGCAAAAATTTAGGCTAACATTCATCAGATTTTACCTCAAACATTTACTAACTGAACCAAGTTTATATTATTAAATTTTAAATTTATTCACTGTTACAGTTTGAACAGAGATTTACTTTCCATGTTCAGTCATGTATATAATTATTAACACACATATAATTATAAATATTTTAAAACATCATGCATAGCATGGTTCACATTATATTTCAAAGATCATCACATGCAACTTTAAAATATACCAGAACTTCTAGAGTTACTCACAGTTTTCAGTTTGAATAGAGAATCCCTCTTTTTTTTGGAAACTTCGACTGCCTCTGGATTTTTGATTGTACTGATCTGGATTGTTGAAATTTGATGTTGATCTTTGCATTGATTACTGAGTTAAATCTGAAGCTTTTTTATTGAAGAAGTGGAAATTGTGACATTAATTTGCCTTGCTTGATTTTTTTTCTTCTTCTCATTTTGATTAAATTTTCAGTTTTCTTTTAAAGAATGAAAGAAGATGACATGCTTTCAATTGCATAAAACCTGGTATAATTCTTTCATGTCTAATTACAATAAAATTTAAAAAAGAAAACAAGATTCCATATGTTAATTTGCATGTTAACTCTAGTCACAACTGCTAAGTGTATGTAAATCTAGCTTACAAATGTCTTTATTATATTTGCTATTTAATTTTATATGTGCGTGTGTGTTTTTTATCATACTTATATTTTTATGTTTAATACTTATATTAAAGAAAGTATAAACATAATTCAATCCTTTTTTAAATATTAGTCTTTCCTTTTTATTTTAGTGCTTTATGCATTATCTAATTTTATGTTTACATTTGTAATTATAATGTATCTAATATGTTTTATGTATTTGTTAATTTTTTTTTAAATTTATATAATAACTTTATACAAGTATGTCTTAACCTTGTATATTCACAGCCTACCTTTATTCAAAGTATAACCTTTAAAGAAATATATATACCTATATATTGTATATTACGATTAGAATTAATCATTTTTATAAATTTTGAAAAGATAGATTTTGCCCAATTTAACAATTATAAAAGAAGATTATTAAATTACTATTGTCAATTTTCAATAATTATGATAAGAGATTATCAAATACATATTTATCTCGATATTTATAATTTAGTATTTATTATAGTATAATTCATTTATATAATACCAAGATATTATTATTTATCAAATTTTATTTGTTTTAATCAAATGAAATCTGTATCTTAATAGTTTAAAATCAGTTAATTATCAAATTTACAGATGTTCAAAATCCGGGTTATCACATTCCTCCCCCCTTTGAATCTTTTTATCCTCGAAAAGGAACGAAGCCAGAATTTATTAAATACTAAAAATCAGATAAATTTTCTTTGATCATTTTTAAAATACTTTAAAATCCATATAGTATCACTAAATTAGTTTTTATAAAAAAAATACTTTTATAACTCGATGTTTCAGCAAGTACATCCTCGTTCTTACAGAAATTCGGTCATACGTTGATCAGGTGTAGGACTGAAAATCTATAAGTACTTGGTAAACCTGTTTCAACACCCAGTGAAAATACTTTGGAAAATAATTTTATTGAAAATATAGAAAATAGTTTTTGAAAATAGAGGATATATCTTTGGGAGAATGCTTTGGAAATCATCACCTCCATCCACGGTCACAGTTACATCCTGGGTTACGTTGCCATCGCAGCAAAAGTACATGTAACTTTAGGCACTCCGCGTCCCTCGATTAAGCCATGGAACCCACAACAGATCGCAGTTACATTCCAGGGTTACGTTGTCATCGTAGCAAAACTCCATGTAATTGTAGGCATCAGCGCCATCGATTTTCGCTGTCAAAATGAAACTTCTCCACTCCCACATAGGTCGCAGTCTACCGATGTAAAATCAACGTAGACTGTTGGCTCTCAGCGGTACAGACGGCTTTCGCTATGTTACCATAGGTCGCAGTCTACCGATATAGAATCAAACGTAGACTGTTGGCTCTCAGCGGCACACACAACTTTCGCTATGGTCTGTAGTAGATCGCAGTGATATTGAGTTACATTGTCATCACAGCATAACCCAAATGCCTCTATAGGCCTTAGCGCCCTCGACTTCCGTTACACACTACACAAAATCCTCAGGAACTAGTTTTGTTCGGACTCCTCATAGGATCAACTTTAGAACCTCCCCTTTAGAGGCTCAAGGCAGTACCAACCTATGGTACTCCTGAGAAGTTCATTTCAAGGGAGCGCCTTTTTCTCCCGAGCCATTTCAAAACACTTTATACTATACACATATGGTATCTTTCAAATCATACACCTAGTATGAATCTCATATAAATCTCCTTTCTTAAAATTGATTATCCCAAAATCGATAATTCTCAAATTAGGCTTTTCTAAATTCCAATATTGATTTTACCCAAAAATCAAAAGCCTTTCCAACTCTAAAGGTTCCAAAAACCTTTCCAAAATCATCCTCATGAAATCCCTATATATATATAATCTTCAAAAAATCTTTGGATCATTTCAAACTTATACAAAACCCCTTTTATACTTCAAATATTTTCAAAAATCCTTTTTTCTGGCAATTGATTCAACAAGGGGAGATTTATCTTATGTAACAAAGATATATAACTTTGTTTATTCCAAATCAAATATTCAAATTTGATTACTCTATAAAATCACTTACCAGTTTACTTACTTCCATAAAGTAAATTTCTACCATAGAAATATCCAATTTCTATTTTCTTTCGTCATATATTTCACAAAATATATTTTCCACTTTAAAAACCATTTTATGGTTCCTATCCACAAAATTTCAATATCAATTTCATTCCAATGCGTACGATGTACGCATATCATTCGTACGCAATATCAATCCGTTTGCTCACTCGATCACACTATTTCCCTTTCGGACTAATATCGTCCACCCGACTTTCTAGCGCGGACTCAGATCTGGTTTCTTGATCAGAAACCGTCATTCTCCTTGCATAGCCATAACTATGATAGAGAATATCCAAAACCGATCAATAATCCATATCCAGGTTCGCCATCGAAATTCGAGTGAAAAATCCCAACCCGAATCGTTATAACTATCTTGAAATTCTGTGCTCGAATCTGCATCAAATCGCTATGCGAATAGAATAACATACGTACATCCTACGTATTTATCTTCATTGATTCTTAGCTAAGTCAATTTCTCTTTCTATTCACAATTTCTTTATTTACTATCCACATAATCACAATTCTTTCAATTCCATTGGATTATCACTTTAATTCTTATCTCAAATGGATATTCAATCATAAACAGTTTGCACTCTAACCAGCTTATATTTAGAAAATAGCTTGAAGGGTTAAAAACAGATAAATAGTTGAAAATTAACTATTAGTTTGTAAAATAGTTGAGTAATTGTAAAATAATGGGAAAATAGTCAAATAGTTATAAAATAGTTAGATAATTGCAAAATAGTTGTAAAAATAGTAATTAGTTATAAAATAGTTGAAAAATAGTAATTAGTTTATAAAACAGTTGCAAAATAGTTAAATAATTTCAAAAGTAGTTATAAAATAAGTAAAAGATAGTTTTGGGTTAAATAAGAAATGTTGTATACATAATAAATAGCTTGAAAAAAAATAGATTTGTACTAAAACAATTTATTTTGAAAATAATCAAGAGCCAAACTATACAACTTCCCAATCTCCGTTTCCAATCAATTCAATTTAAATTTCCCACTTCCATTTAAATTGACTCAATTCCAATTTGAATATGTTCAATTTCCATTGAAGTTGATTTAACCCTAATTCAAGTTGAATTAATCCTCAATTTCTTTCCTAAATTCAAATCAAATTCCATTTGAATTTTACTTATTCAACATTAATCACAATTTCAATTAATTCAAATAAATTTTAAATTGAACCAATTTCAATTCATATCAATTCCATTTTGAATTAATCCCAATTCCCATTTGAATTTGAACTCATTCAACTTCAATTTCATTTCAAACTAATCCAATTCAAATTTTCCATTTGAAAATTTCAACTTATCCATCTTCATTCACAATTCCAATTGATTCAAATCAAATTCAATTCAAATTCCAAATTTAAACCATCCCAAATTATATAAATTTGAGTTAAATTTTGAAACCAAACCTTTGAATTTTAATCTTAAACTTTCAAATCTTAAGTCCAAAATGATTCCATCTTATTTAAAAACATCCATCCATTTCCAATTTTCGGATCTCAAACCCATTTTCAGATCACTCAAACTCCCAATTCAAATCAACCATTTAACTTCCCAAGTTAAATCTTAATTTCATCCTGAAATTTCCAAATCAGGTTGATCATTCAAACTTATTTAACTTCACATTAATAATCTTCCCACTTATAAGTTCAAAAACTTATCACA
Organism: Allium cepa; assembly: GCA_030765085.1. NCBI lineage: Eukaryota > Viridiplantae > Streptophyta > Magnoliopsida > Asparagales > Amaryllidaceae > Allium > Allium cepa. Next base: position 327,713,182 of record CM060932.1, read on the forward strand.
TTCCAAATTTAAAACCAACATTTAGAGTTTATTTCAAACCATCTTTGATATTATGTATATCCACACATATATACATGTTTACTTCTTGGCCCACCAAGCCAAATTTTAAAATTTAAACCACCCGTGGTTTTAATTCAAACAAGTTCTTTTAAAATTTACAAACAACTTCTTATTCTAGAATAAGATTACATTCAAAATAGTTTGAATAATATTATTTCCTTTAAAATTTTGAAAACAATTTACAAATGTTTAAATTTAGAATTCAGAACTTCACAGTTTAAAACCCACGTCAATTTACATGTCATACTTATTTAAAGGTTACCCCCTTAAAACATTTCATTTTTGCTTAATCATTAACAGATATTTTATAATTTTAGGATGATAACCAAGGTTATTACCACTGGAAATAAATTCACTATTATCTTATTCTGAAAATTCTTCTCCAAATTCAAGATTTTAATTTCAGTTTGAATCCATCACAAATTTATCATTATTAATTTCAATTTGGTTGTATTTATGTTACCACTTAATTTAATTCCAATAATTTGACAACCAATTACCTTAATATTTATTAGAAAGAAATATTGCTTTATATATCAAAATATATTTTTGTATAAAATCATTTAAAATCTTTATATAAGAAAGTAACAAGTACGCTCTCATATATATATATATGTATACACACACACTCACTTAACTCATTCTAGGATACCATTGACCCTATCCATGATGAGTAATCCCACTAGAGCCAAGGTTCTCGCTTAACCTTTGACTCTGATACCAAATGTAACGACCCGAAATTTTTAATCCCGAAAATTTCAGATAGTTAGGAAAAAAAGAAAAGAGATAGAAGAAAAGAAGAACAGAAACACCAACATCTCATATTCGCAGTGGATAAAATATAATAAAAAATAATAAACAATTATACAAAGGAAAACCGTACTCGTCAAACTTCACTTTTGTACACCAGAGTTACAACATATATACAAACACTGGACATATACAATCAACATGTCTCAGATATATACAATATTATAATACAGTGAAAACACTCCATACGTTCATGCCATCCAGCTTGCCTCCTGAGCTCCATAACGTCCTTACCTGAAAATCTGTAATGCTCGGCCTGACCCAAGCATTACATCAAATTAACACCCGGGTCAGGCTGGAAACCAGCGTGAGTAAACCCATCTAACATGAAATACACCAAAACAATAACCTATTAACACACGGGGTAACTCGTAATAACTTTACAAATTCATAGGTTTGGTATAGACAACACTTATTACACTCATCAATTTTTAAGTACCAAACTTAGATTAAATGGTCCAGTTCACTTAAGGCATTTCATTCCAGTCTATTTATTTCACATATCAAATCTGTACAGAATTATTATAGATTACAAATCGAAGTGGTTTCGGGTATTTACTAATACCCAACTTCCGTCTCTTCGAATTCAATTTCCATCTAATCCCCCATTATTTAAGTGAAACACAATTCAACCTTTAATATAAGATGTCATTTTTTATACAGCAATTCATCAATGACAGATAACCACACAATCACTGTACAAGACAAACATATCATATCACAAAAATTTCATATCAGAAATACCAACCAATCATTCATAAGCAAGATTTATTAGTCACCCATTACTAATTAAATCAAATTAATTACTTTAATAATTTTTTTCTTGCTTACTTAACAATAATAAATAAACATAATTTAATCATCCCCTAATTATCCACTCTAATTACATTTCATAATTAGCCTTTAATTAATTTACCACGTTCATTAGTCAACCTTGAATAATCACATTCAATAATTAATTATTCTTAATTACTTACATTAATTAATTAACCCCTTAATTAATTAATAAACCCTTTAATTAATTATACTGAAAAATTTAACACTTAGTTACTTCCACTAAGTAATTATTCTCTGATTACTTTCCATCAAGTAATTACCCATTGTTTAATTACAGCATGTAATTATCCATTATTACTTCATTAAGTAATTATCATTAAATAAATAACATTTAGTAATTAATTACATTAATTATTCTCTATTAATAAATTTCCTTAATAATAAATATAAATAAATCAATACCTTAAATTGATTTCACAAACTATTAACTAATTACCTTAATAATTAAATTAATTATTTATCCCCTTAAATTGATTACATTAATCAACTTACCATCCTTATTTAATAATCTGTATCTATTCAATTGCATTGTTTAAGTCATCTTTTAAAACCTATAGGAATTACCTACTATATAATCATCTAAACAAACAATTCCAAAACATTTGAAATTTTGAAAACTTGTTTCATATGCTAATGCTTTGATCTAGATCATGGTTTATACTTCCTTTGAAACTTATTTACTTAGATAAATTTTGAAATCTGATTTCTTATTTATCAACCCAGCATAATACTAGGATACTGACCCGAGCACAATCATCATTTACTCGAGCTAATCCGTTCCTACCGAAGTCGAAACTCACACCACAATCCTTCGAGACAAACGCGACATTTGACTCGAGCCAAACACGAGAAGATCCATCTTCCCCAATCCCTTACCAACCCCAGATACCACGTGCATACGTGCCCATGCACTCCGACCAGTCCATCCCGGTCATCGTCGAAACCCCCCGCAAGTTGACAACGACCAACACGATCCGATCGACCACCCCAAACTCCGATCTTCCCAGTAGAACACAAATGAACATATTTGAACCCAACCTGGAACGATACTTCACCAAAACTTCTCCTGTGATGCCACCACCGATCACCAGAATTCTCGACACCCTGTCCAGTGCTTCGCCATCGATCCAAGCTCCTGTTCCACCCATCACGACTGTGTCCGATACGTGATAGTTTGAGTAATTTGACTCAAAATCATGGACAAACCCACAGGCCACAAAACCCTACATTAGTTCTGCCGCGCCACCCCGTTGCTCCAGAAAATTGCCTACTAATTTTCCTACCATCCCAGACCCACAAGCTTCCCTCGATATGAATTCCGACCTCACTGAGCTCCTTGCTCGCCTGAATTTGACCAAAGCTTGATTTCGGTTCAACATGGAATTCCTCTCGAATTCCAATCCTAAAAATCTTGGTTTTGATTTAAAAATCCTGGTTTTCGATTACAATTCAATTTATAAACCTAAGAAATCATTCAAGTCGAAATTTGATAAGATTAGGATTTTTACTGTACTTCTTCTTCTTTGTAAAAATCTAGCTACTGTTTTAGCTTAAAAACATTTTTAAATCTGATACTATGGTATAACTAACAAGTTTTGTTCATACATTAAGTCCTCAAGAAGATCAGGGGATGAGAACATGACTTTCTTTTATCAGACCTTAAACCTAAACAGTAAGAATAGAACAAATGTTCTGTAAACAGGCGCACACACCCATTTACTTCAAATAAACATATATAAATTTCATATTAAACAAATATATGAACATTTGTCACTCTTTACTTCAAACTTCTGCATGCAACATGATTTTAAAAAAAGTTTAGTAATTTTTTTACTCACAGTTGTAGAGATGAACATAGGATATATATACTGTTATGCAGCCATTCACACAAGTATTTATATACATATTTACATTTATTCATCTTAAAATTAGCATGCAAACATTTAGGCTAACATTCATCAGATTTTACCTCAAACATTTTCTACCTGAACCAAGTTTATATTGTTAAATTTTAAATTTATTCACTGTTCCAGTTTGAACAGAGATTTACTTTCCATGTTCAGTCATGTATATAATTATTAACACACATATAATTATAATCATTTTAAGACATCATGCATAGCATGGTTCACATTATATTTCAAAGATCACCACATGCAACATCAAAATATACTAGAACTTTCAGAATTACTCACAGTTTTCAGTTTGAACAGAGAATCCCTCTTTTTTTTTGGAAACTTCGACTGCCTCTGGATTTTTGATTGTACTGATCTGGATTGTTGAAATTTGATGTTGATCTTTGCATTGATTACTGAGTTAAATCTAAAGCTTTATTATTGAAGAAGTGGAATTTTTTACATTAATTTGCCTTGCTTGATTTTTTTCTTCTCATTTCGATTAAATTTTCAGTTTTCTTTTAAAGAATGAAAGAAGATGAACATGCTTTCAACTGCATAAAACCTGGTTTAATTCTTTCATGTCTAATTACAATAAAATTTTAAAAAGAAAACAAGATGCCACATGTTAATTTGCATGTTAACTGTAGTCATAATTGCTAAGTGTATGTATATCTAGCTTACAAATGTTTTAATTATATTTTCTATTTATTTTTATATGTGTGTGTGTTTTTTATCATACTTATATTTTTCATTTAATACTTATATTAAAGAAAGTATAGAACTAATTCAATCCTATTGTAAATATTAGTCTTTCCTTTTTATTTTAGTGCTTTATGTATTATTTAATTTTATGTTTACATTTGTAATTATAATGTATCTAATGTGTTTTATGCATTTGTTAAATTTATTTAAAATTTATATAATAACTTTATACAAGTATGTCTTAACCATGTATATTCACTGCCTACCTTTATTCAAAGTATAACCTTAAAGAAATATATATACCTATATATTGTATATTGTGATTAGAATTAATCATTTTTGTAAATTTTGAAAAGATAGATTTTGCCCAATTTAACAATTATAAAAGAAGATTATTAAATTACTATTGTCAAATTTCAATAGTTATGATAAGAGATTATCAAATACAAATTTATCCCGATATTTATAATTTAGTATTTATTATAGTTCAATTCATTTATATAATATCCAGATATTCTTATTTATCAAATTTTATTTGTTTTAATCAAATGAAATCTGAATCTTAATAGTTTAAAATGAGTTAATTATCAAATTTACAGATGTTCAAAATCCGGGCTATCACATTCCGCTTCCAAGTTAGAAATAAGCTATTGAATCATTAAGTGGACGTAGGCCAGAGTTTGCCGAACCACTATAAAACTTTGTGTGTTCTTTTGTTACTAGTTTTTCACTTATTTTCTTCATTTTTTATTCTCTACTATATTCATTTGGGTTTTTGTGCCATTTTGGGTTAGACCAATTATTAACCAAGAATCATTTTGTTTTCAGCTGCCAAGGCCTAACAAAATAATAATTGTGTAGAAAATTAAAGAACTAATTTCAATTCAGATTGGTAAAAGGATCAATCTATTAAGAATTCATTTATAGTGTAGTAAGATATTTTGAAAAGTATTTGTAGAGCTTGTGCAAGGTTATCGTGGCCATTTAGTAATGATGAAGAAAAAAGGTTATGCTACTAATAAGCATTTACAGAACTATAACTTGTTTTTGTAGTATCATTGTATTGAATTTTAATTTCTTGTATTCATAAATGCTTGGAATGTTTAATAAGATATGATGAGTCTAAATAATAGAGAGAAAAGAGTCAAATCAATTAATTCTTTGTATTGACGAATTTTATGTATTTGAATTTCTTAAATTGTAATTCTATAATAATAGTATTGAGGATAAGCTGTAGGTAGAAAATAGCTAAAACGTCCATTCAATTTTTTTAAAAGGTACAATATATATTTTACAATATTTAGAAATAGTTGGAAGAATTTTCTACAACACTGAAAAAATTGTAAAATATATTTTGCAACATAAAAAATAATTGTATTTGATTCTATTACAACATCTAAAAATAGTTGTAGTTGACTCTATTTCGACCATTTTTTGCAACTTATAAAAAACATAATGAAAGCCGCCGGCCCTATTATAATTCGCATAAAATGATGTTCGCAACAACATTGTAAAACAAATATTACAACATTTTTCGGATGTTGTAAGAAGGTATAGTTATTGTAGCGATGAATTCTTAATATATTAGTTATCCTCTACCATTTATATTAATAGATTACTTTCACACTCTTTAGTTGTTGATCTTCCTCAAGCTGGAGATGCTATGTGTAGATCTATTAATATAGTGATTAGCGAGGTATAATACATGCATGTCTTTGTTGATCTTTCTCAAGGATGTTCATCTTCCTAAAGGTACGTGCATTATAAGTAGGCAGTTGTGAAATGGTGGGTATGAATAAATAATCTTTTTTGATTTGTTGACCTTCCTGAAGGTCGAGATGAGATTAGGACAAAGGCCAGAATTGTATATGATGCAGCTGACAAAGTGATTTTTATCATCTTTAAGGTTAGAATCCCAAGGAAAGCAAGTCCTAATACCCACTAGAGCAATTAAAATATTTCTTGTTTTCTCTTAGGGTTTTGATAAACATAAAGTATAAAGGAAGCTTATAAGATTGATGAAATGTAACGTTTAACCTATATGATAATGTAAGTATATCCGATATGTATAAATTGTCCAAATTTACTTAAATTAAATTTGTAGAAAAATGACTAATCTAAGACTATTTTTTTTGAAAAATGATAATCTCACCTGACTAAACTCTATTGACTAAATACTAGCAATTAAGATAACAATAACATCAAAATGTTCATGGTCATCGATAACTAAACCTTTAAGAGAGAAATTCTCTAAGGGCTCTAACATTGTGGTAGTAAAACTTACAACACTTGGGTAGTTGACCGTGAAATTGGTCAACATTTTGTGTTGTCTACATTAGAGAAGAAGTTGCAAATACAACACAAAAACATGTCTATAAAAATAAATACTTGAAAGCCTTAAAGCTATGTTTGGGCAGAAATATTGTTCCATAAGGTATGAGATTACTAAGAAATTGTTTAACATAAAGATGAGTAAAGGTAGTCAAGTTGAGGATTTCATATTTACCTTGAAAAGTTAAATTGATAGACTTTCTGAGTAAATGCTATGTTAAGTGATGAACTGCAACTGGATTAGATCCTAATTGCTGACTCTGTAGTTTAAGTCATTCAAATTAAACTACAATATAAACTAGTTTAGCATAAACCACACCAAGGTACTCGATATGTCGAGATCAGTTGAGGGATCGTTCAAGGATTAAAATATAAGGTTAGCTGTAAAGGGTAAGGCAAAATCTTCGAATGCTTCAAATAAACAAAAGCGAGGCTCTAAGAAAGGTAAGAAGGATGCATCTATTAACAAAGGTGATTGTTACCATTGTCATAAGAATGGGCATGTGCATCGTCCATTATATAAGAAGATGGAAGAAGAAAAGTATTTCTTTCGCTCCGAAGGTATGTTTATGATTCAAAACTATTTTGTGATCAATAAATTATCTTAGGTTTTATATATTAGATCTAGGACTCATATCCATACATAGTTACAAGGACTCAGGGGCAGACGACATGTGATGAAGGATGAAATGAGCCTTCAAGTTGCTGATGAATCTCTAGTAGATGCAACTACAGTTGGAGACTCAGCAGTTGGAGACTATCATTTGACTTTGCCCAGTGGATTTGATTTAATTTTGAAAAATTGTTATTATATTAAAAACATTATTTGCAATATTATATATGTTTCTAGATTATCTAAGGCATGTCTTGGTTTTCATTATAAAGATAGTATTATGAATATTGTGTTTGATGGAAATAATATTTGCAACGATGTTAATAAATCGTTTTTGACATTAATAATATTTACTTATGGCACTATAGGCTTGGTCACATAAGTGACAAAGGATTGCACAAACTGAGAACGGAATGTTTTCTACCATCATTTGATTATGAATTGTTTAACATATATGAGTCCTGTCTTAAAGAAAAAATGACCAAGCACTCCTTCAATGGGAGCGACGAAAGAGTTAATGAATAGTTATGTATGCAACCCAATGCTTATAGTGACAATTAATAATTCAACCCACTTTGTAACTTCTACCAATGATTTCTCAAAATTAGGATATGTATATCTTTTGAAATATAAGATAAATCTAAAGAGTATAAGTGCGAGGTAAAAAATCAAATAAACCATAGAATTAAAATACTTCAATTAGATCGAGAAGATGCGTATGTTGCGCAAGACCTTCAACGGTACTTAAATAATAATGGGATTATCTCTTAGATTACTCTACCTATACTCCGCAACACAACAGTTTGTTAGAAAAAAGGAATCTAACCCTATTAGATATGGTTAATTTCATCAATCGTAATGATGAATTTCCTCTTTCCTATTGGGGATATGTGCTAGAAACTGCAACACGTATGTTGAAGTTGATACCTATTAAATTATGCCTAAGGCACCATATGAGTTGTGGCAAGGGAAGAAACCCCGCCTCAATCATTTAAAGGTGTGGGGTTGTCTAGCCTACGTTAACAACGTTGGCCTAATAAACTTGAGTCAAGATCAACTTTATGTAAACTTATAGGATATCCCAACAGTTCACTAAAATATATTTTCTATAATATCGAGGAACAAAAGGTTATAGTTTCTCGACATGCCATCATTTCAGAAAAGGAATTTTTATCAAAAGAAATTAAGATCAAATTGTTGACTTGGATGATTTTGTACCCATATTTTATAAACACGGTCAAGGTGAAATAAATGACAGCACCAAGACGGAAGTGCTGCTCCCATAATAAAATTCAAAATAAGGAAAAGACATGAAATCAATATCCAGATGGTACTGTGCCCAAAGTAACATAAAATTGCAACAAAATATAGGGGCACTCCTATTATTCAACATTGCATCGACACTATAATATGAAATAGCTACAAGGTGTCGGAACCAGCCTGCAACAATCACAATTTCTCCAACAGCCAGAATTGTGGCATGGCTTCTAAGTAACAACGAGATGTAAAAGTTATGCCAAGCCCTAAAACCACACTATAAATACAGGACCTCATCACACCCCTTAAGCGACTATATACAAATGAGGATGTACCACACTCTCAAACTAACATTTAAAAGTAGATGGTCTGCGTTGAAATTTTGTATCAAAAGGCTATTGGGATGTGCCTCCATCTTACATTGATATGATAGAACAACGTTGCAATCCAATATCAACACTAGATTAATGAAAAATGCGCTGCCATTCTGATATGACAAATGTAGGGACTCAAGGGATGAGGCAATGAGAAAAGACCATGTCGCCTTCGAGAGATCCTAACTTCATCCCCAAAATCATCAAATCTAGTTCAAAGGTAAAGGCAATGGTATAGCATTCCCAATTTGTGAGTAGCTTCGAACATGATCATGTAGGGAAATCAATCTTCGAAACATCAACATAACCTTTTTTACCAAGCCATGCAACTCAACTCCAACTATCCCCAGTGCAGTATTGTGCAAGTATTACATATCAAAGGGTGCAACATAGCTTTGTAAGTATCGATGTAGTACGAAAGTTATACGACATCACTATCCTGGACATGATGTGGCTCTCAGCAAAGTAGAACATGACCCAAAAGTGCTGGTAATGACACAACTCACCTTGAAAGAAAGAGTAGCACCTTATTGCAGTTTCATTCACACACATGTGCAGTCCATAGACCCGATACCTCTTGAAATCAGAAACTCACAACTTATTCAAATTTGAGTTTCCCACCTCTATTCAAGCATTCCCACTTCAATTTCAAACCTCCCACCAAAGTTCAAAACCAACCTCTCAAATCAAAATTTTCTACCGAAGAGCACGTCAACAATCCATGCACATTGAATATTCAAGATGGATGTCTGACACATGGTGTAATTCATTGTAGGAATCTAGAGAATAGAAAAGTGATGTTGGTAATCCACATGAATATCTATATATTATAAGTGAATAGGATACTATAGCACAGAAGAGGGAAAATTTTCATTAATTCCTTTCGGAGAGACAAAACCAGAATTTGTACATTCTTTGCCATTTTTTTGTTTGTACCAAGAAATCAAGAAAGAAGAATTGACAATTTACCCACGAACATAGGATTCCTTAACATCCGAACCACATAAATTCTCCATGTCTTTTTATTTCCAGCGCTTTACATTATTTTTGACACTAGCAAGTGACACAAATCGAAGTAAATTCTACATATTGGGCTGACATTCTGAATATTCCCTCACATAATTGTGTAAGCATTTATGCAACATAATTATTCCTCTTAAAGGCAATTTTACTACCAATTAATTTTGTTCATTCATAGTCATGGAAGCGTTCAACGTTGCAAATACTGCATAAAAATATTTGGTTGTTTTTGAGATGAAAAATCTCACTAACATTTTTGGTGCTAGAAGGAGGGCAACCTTCCTTTTCTAGGAAAACTTAACTATAAAATACCTTTTTAATAATATGGACCCCGTAGATTGTACTCCTCCTCTCGAAGAACAACTTCACCTTGCTTCAAGAATGTCCAAAAAGCCATTCCTGACTTCCACAACCCAATCTGAGTTACGAGACTCTACAGAGCCTACCTTGGACCTTGTCTTATTAGCTATTCAAGCCTTTACAACCCAAATGAACCAACGCTTGGAGGGATTAAAGAGACCATTAGCCCAATATATTACACTAAGGTTGGTCTTCCCTCAGTTATCTATAACACGCCACCTTCACTCACCAACCATGCTAGCAATGCAGTGTGCGAGTGATAATGGCACTCTTAGACATGATAATGGTGAAGCCATCCCCAAAACTGATGCTAAATTAAAAGCCAAGATCCAAATCAATCCTTAGATCAAAAAATCATGCTAACATCAATCCATTATTGCTAAAAAGCAACCCTAAATCACTTTGGACGACGATAAAGTTACTTCACTTTGGAGGGATGGTTCATCTCAAATGGATCCCAGGGAAGAAGAGATCCGAGAGCTAAAACCACGTGTAGAGCAGCTGGCAAAACTCTGCCAGCAAAATAATGGAGAAGAAGTAAGGAAGGTTTTCTCTAATTTAGTGAAACCATCATAGAGGCTAATTTTCATGATAACTTCAAGGCTCCAGTGATTGATAAATCGATGGAACCATAAAACCAAATGAACACATTTGCACCTTTGAGTATCATATGGACATTTTAAAGGTAGGATGGATGGCTCAGTGCAAACTCTTTCTAGTTTATTCAGTTGGTGCAGCCTCTAGATGGTTTAATAGGAATGGACTAGGAGAAGTCCATTCTTGGCGGTAGTTATCTGTTGATTTTCTAAGACAGTTCAAATCGGGAAGGGAAGCTTGCCCGAATGTAAACACCTTGTCCTAGTAAAGTAGCAAGAAAATGAGAGTCTACACAACTTCATCAAATGTTTGAAATACAAAGCACTCCGAATCTGGGTAACCATTGAAGAAGCATTATTAATGGTAGCACATGCCGGGTTAGAAGGGATATTGCCATATGAGAAAAGAATAGTAGAAAGATGTGTAATAACATGAAGGCGTTCTATGAAAGGGAAAGTAGCTATATCAGAATGGAAGAGGCTGGGTCGAAAGCTCATCTTGAGAGAACTTCTACTCCAAATAACGAGAAGAAAAGGGGGCAAAAGGGCACCATCTAGCCGTAATAGAGTGAATTTAACCTCACAACAAAAACCCCCTCACTCATACCCTTGGACACATATATGAAATGACTAGGACCAAACTAGCCTATAATGTTCAAAACAAAAGGAAAAAGGCAGAGCAAAACAAAGGTGGAGCATATTGCCGCTTCCAAAGAGCAAACGGCCACCACACTAACAATTTCCGGCACCTGAAGAATGAAATAAAGAGTTTAATTTAGAAAAGCTACGTAGGCGGCTTCCAGAAAGAAAACAATGGGAAAAGGATAGGAAACTTCACACCAGACCTAAATGAAAACTCGGTAGGAAATCTTTCTAACCTCATAACCTCAATTCATGGAGGACCGCAGAAAGCCATTTTTCATGTTAACCAAAAGCCATCACATGACATAGTCGTTATAGTAGCTGATGCCACCGAAGTGGTCTTCCAACATTAGGATCCACTTATTGCCATGACGCAGATCTCAAACTGCACTATGAAGAAAGTCTTTGTTGATTTTGGAAGTTCAGTGAATGTTATCTTCAAATCAGCATTTGAAAAAATGAAGCCTCCAGTTGAAATATTAAAGGTCGGCCTGGAAGCAATCTACAGCTTCGAAAACACTGCCACTATTCCCATTAGATCAACACACTTGCTTGTCACTATCGAAATTGCTCCTCTTCACAAATCCTACTACCTGTGCTTCCTAATCATCGATGACTCATTGCAATATAATGCATTTTTGGCAAAACCCACGTTAATTGACTTAGGGGAAGTCATATACCAAAAGGACCCACTCATGAAGTTTCATATTCCAACCGGGATAGGGTAAGATAGGGAAGAACAGTTGCTGGTTAGAGAATTATATAATGTAGACCTCAATCCCAGCAAAAAATTCGTTCAAAACTGTTTGTTGTCATATCTAATAATTATGATGATGCTAATAAAAAAGAAGTTAAGCCAGTTATAAGAACTACATCAGTAAAAGATACCAAAACTAATGCCGAAGCAAGCCATCTTGTGACCATAACATTGGAAAGGAAAGAAAAGAGAAAGTATATGCATATGATTGGCATCGATGAGTATAACTGAGTATATGCACAATATTTTTCTGAAGAAGCTCAGAAACAAGTATCCTCCATCGTGTCTCAATCTGAATAGAAAGACGAAAATGAAATAGATCCAAAATTAAGGCCAATAAAAAGAGAATTAAAGCTAGCAAATGATTTTGAAGAAGTACAAACTGATCCCAAGTACTCCGTGAAGATTCTCAAGAAAGGAAAGAACATCAATGCAGAAGCGAAAATCGAATTAATAGCCTTCTTGAAGAGGTCAACTGATGTTTTTGCTTGGGCGTGCTTAGACATAGTAGGCATAGATCCAGCCATCATCTACCACACACTCAACATTATCTTGATGCTCACCCAATCAGACAAAATGCAGAACCTTGGACCAGGAAAGGTATGTGCTCTACATGAAGAAGTCAAGAAGCAGAGGAAAAATGGATTCATCAAAGAAGTATGCTACCCAAAGTGAATAGCCAACCCTGTTCTTATAATGAAACCCAATAGGAAATTGGAGAACTTGTATAGATATACCAACTGCAATAAGGCCCACCCAAAGGGTAACTTTCCCTTACCTAGAATTAACTAACTGGTAGATGCAACCAGCAGACATAAACTGCTCTCATTCATTGATGCATACTCAAGATATAATCAAATAGCCATGTTCAAAACCAGACTAGTAACATATAAGTTTGTGATATAAAAAGGTACACAATGCTATAAAGTGATATCTTTTGGACTTAAAAATGTTGGAGCAACCTACCAGAGTTTAGTTAACATATGTCTACAGATTAGATTGGCAAAAACGTTGAAGTATATATGGACGACATGCTAGTTAAGTCAAAAGCGCCATCAAATTATGTGCAAGATCCAAAGGAAACATATGTGGTTCTGAGGCAGTATAATATGAAGTTGAACCCCTTGAAGTGTGATTTTACCATTCAGTCGAGGAAGTTCCTAGGATACATAGTAAGTGTTCGTGGCATAGAAGAAAATCTGGAGCGATTGAAACCATAAAGTATACGAGGATCCCAAAGAAACCAAAAGACATCATAAGCTTGAATAGTAAAGTAGCCGCTCTAAGCAGGTTTATTTCAAAAGCAACCAACTAGTGCATACCATTCTTCAACCAAGTAAAGAAGGGATGAAGTTTTAAACGGACCGAGGAATGCAAAATTGCATTCAAAAATCTAAAGGACCACCTGATCAATACCCCAATCCTATTAAAACAAGTGACAGATGAGGACCTATATGTATACTTAGCTGTAATTGATAATGGTATTAATGCCGTAGTGGTTTGGCAAGATGAAAGAGCCCAAAGGCCTATCCACTTCATAAGTAAATGCATGTCAGGAGTAGAACTCAACTAATCAGTCATTGAGAAGCTAGCTTACAATCTGCTTTCCACATCAAGGAAACCGCAACCTAATTTTCAAGCATATCCCATCAAAGTCATGAAGACAAGCCACTATGACAAATACTATAGAAGCCAGAGACATTGGTCGCTTGCTGAAATGTGCAATAGAACTCAGTCGGTTTGATATCTCCTATTGTCTAAGAAAAGCAATAAAAGGTCAACCACTAGCAAATTTCATTAAGGAATAAACACTATCTACCGAGCCCTAACAAAGAGGAATTGCCTACTCTGCAGTTTTTACAATTATCCGTGGATGTAGCATCAAACGAATATGGGGCAGGGATTAGATATGTGTTGATCACTCCGGATAAGCAGAAACTATATGGAGCGTTGAATCTTGGATTCAAAGCTAGCAATAATGTAGAGGAATAGAGGCTCTCCTCATAGGCTTAAGGATGGCTTATGTATGGAAGGTAACCCACATAAAAATTCGCAGTGATTCCCAATTAACTATGAACCATGTGTAAGGTAATTACCAAGCAAAGGAGCCAATTTACGCAAAATATGTGGAACTTTCTAAAAAATTGTTAGAGCACTTCGAACAGTTTACTATAGAACAAATCCCACGTAAGAACAACTCTTTTACTAATTCCTTAGCAAAACTCTCGAGCACAAAAGCAACAAATGAAATGAAAGTTGTTCTGATAGGACACCAAGCTTAACCAAGCATCACCAAAGCTGACTAGAGTCTAGTCCTAACCATGGCTCAATGGGGAACAATCCAAGAAGCTTTGGACTAGGGAACGAAGAAAATTCAAGAGCAGCCCTCAATTGAGCCTATGCCTCAACAAATAGAAGAGAACACGTAGATTGCCCTTATCAAGCAGTTTTTGATAAATGGAATCTTACTCCCAAATAGGAACAAATCCCCAAAGATAAGATATCAGGCTCTGTATTACTCCTTCTTTTATGACATATTATATAAGAGAGGATACTCCACCCCTTATCTTAGATTTGTTTCCAAAGAGGAGGGAATGCAAGTCATGAGCGAAGTACATAAAGGGTAATTCGAGGATCATTCTAGGTTGCCAAATTAGCAAAAAAGGTACTAAGACACGGTCACCACTAGCCTATTGTATTTCAAGATGAAAAGGAATATGTGAGAAGACGTGATAGATATCAAAAGTTCACAAGTATCCTAAGGTAACCATTCAATGAGCTTATCCTATTAGCCAGCCCACGGTTGTTTGATGTATGTGGTATAGATTTGATAGATCCACTTCCTATGTCAAAGCGAGGGGCAAGTTATGTTATAATGGCAATAGACTACTTTACCTAATGAGTATAAGCAGAACCCCTAGCAATGATCACCATAAAGAAAATAGTCACGTTCGTGGTAAGAAACATAATTACTATTTTTGGAATTCTCTATAAAATATTCTAAGATAATGACACCCGATTCGAAAGCAAAGAGTTCATAGAGCTTTGTGAAAAGGATAGGATAATAAAAGGTTTTTTGGTAGTCGCACACCTAGAGATGAACGTACAAGTCAAAGCCGCAAATAAAACTATCAAAAAGTTCCTTAAGAAAAGATTATAGAAAGCAAAAGGGAGGACGAAAGAGTTATCTTTGGTATTATGGCCTATAGGACCTCATCCAAATCCCTAATCAACCATACACCATTCTTCTTAGCCTACGGCTGGAAGCTATGCTCCCTTTCGAAGTAAAGGTCCCATAACATCAAAGAATATGATATGCAGTGGAACAAAATAATAAATTAGAAGAATTTGTTTTAGATCTTATTCAGGAAAAGAGAGATGAGGAATCAGTTGTATCTATCACATACCGACAAAGGATGACATAAAACTACAATACTAGGCTTAGGGGAGGAACTTCTACAAGGGAGACTAGTGCTGTGAAGAGTAATGGCCAACACTAAAGACCAAGTGGATCGGGCTCTGGGCCCAAATTGGGAAGGCCAATTGGTTATCGTAGAAGTCTTGGCCGACGGAGCCTACATGCTATCAAAACTTAATGGAAATCTAGTTCGAAGAACATAGAATTTAGAGCATCTTAGGCTTTATTTTGTATAATCTATGTTACCTGTATAAAAAACACTGTAATTATTATGAAAATGAGTAATATAATGCATTGGACATAAGGATATTAGACGGCTCGAACCAGTATAAAAATACCTCTATGTCTTCGAATATGGCTAATACATAGGGTTGCACTATACACAACCCAGCTTCTCAATCAAATAATCACTGGACGTAATGATATTGATGGCTTGAACTACTAAAAAACCATGCACATGAGTTAAAAAGGTTTTAAATACATGACTTGACTTCACAGTCAAAATACAGTCCGCCCCCAAATAGTGGAGCGGACCGTGCAAAGCGCACGAGCATGATGTAGCCCCCAAGCAGTACGGTGGCTCATGTTAAGCATGCATCAAAGCATGAATACCAAAGGCCTGGTTCAGAAAACAGTAACTACTCAAAGAACTAATCACAAATACCAAGAAAAGATGATGCATGGAATGCAAAATAGCTTATGAATCAGGTGAAATTTTAGAAACAACTTAAAGTTAGCGAGGTAAATGATAAAAACAAAGATTTGCTAATATTTACCGATATCAAATAAGTTATGCATGATTCTTCACATTTGCATACATGTCATACATAGTGATAAGGTTATTATCATGCATGATTACATCAACGATTAAATTCAAAACTTCGACTCTTAGTAAAATAAACTACGTTACGGCTCCGACTTTCCCACTAGGGAATCGTCGATTATAATTCTCTTGCGAGAGTAAGACTTATGGCCATCCTTTAAAGAACGTTGACCATAACCGCCCCCTGCCTAAGGAGCCGAAACCAAGTCCTTTTTGTAGTAGTTCTTAATTCATAGAACTTGGCTCATTATAGTTAATAATTATTCAAATCATTTTCTAACTCCTTCCATTGGAAAACAACATAAGATCAACACTCGATGGAGGCGAAGGAGCGACAACAGGCTGGACATGACATCGTGAGCCAAGGACGCAATAAGATCGTCTTCTGCACTGGATTGCGTAGCAATTAAAGAGACAACTCTTCGACTTTGTTGTTCAACACATTGATTTTACCTTCATATAAAACCTGATATAAACCTTCAGTGTTTTTCAATAATTCCTCTAGATCAGTAACCCGAGTCAGAGCAGACTTAAGCTTTTCTTCCAAGTCAGCTATCTCCAAACCTCGATCAGTAGGGATGGGTTGAAAATCAAGCAAGACCAAATAAACAAACAAAAATTAAAAGAACATGCAATCAAGCAAGAAACTCACAAGGAATTTATACTCCCTCACGAAAGAATTTAATTTATACGGTACCCTTATGAGTACTTGTATGACCGAAAAGTATCCTAAGTTATAGGATCCCAAAAGACTGTGCTAACTATAAAAACGCCTAAAGCAGCTAGCCAAGAGTAGGACTATCTTTCTTTGATCATGGTTGCCATCAGCCCAATGGTCCATCGGATCCTCAGCAGTCACCTTAAAACCTTTAGTGTTACAAAGGAAGCTAGGGTTAAGTGCAGGGTAAAGATAACTAAAGACGTCCATGGCTCGTTGTAAGGAAATCTGCCCCATCTTGCTCTTAACCTACCCCTTTCTAAATTTTTCTGCAAAGACAGTAATCCTATCCTACCACGCGTGTTGACTAGTGCTGCTACGAAACTGGGGGAAGCTTGAGTTTTCCACAAAGAATCTTCAAGCTCATAGATACCGAGCATGGCATCATTTCTTGTTTTCTCTAATGTATCAATCCGTTTCAGCCATCGTCTTCTTTATGTTTCTAGAAAATACATTATTTAAGAGCATCCGCTATCTACCCCTTCCTTCAAGAGTGAGGTAGTATCTTCGACTCCGAATGCTCCATTAGCTACTTGTAGTAGCTTTCATCTCTTAAGTTTATCCTGAAAGTGTGTTTCCACTTTCCTTTTCCATCAGCTGCCAAAGAGGTGGCCATACCTATTAGGGGATTAGGAGCTGGATCTAAGCTAAGATCACTTTGCCCTTTTCTCCTTTGACACCCTCCTTCTCCTCAATTTGGTAGGCAGCATAAAGAGACATATCCTCTATAGTTTTGTTTAGCTTCTTTATCTTTACTTCGTAAATTATCCCATGGAGTGCCACACTATATTTTAATGATTACTGTAATTCATTTACCATTAAATTGGCAGCCTCATGCTTAGCGTCCAAGTTAACATTATGTTGATATTGACGATTCGGCGCATCCTTAGCTTGTGTCGAAAATCTTCCTCCAAATATTTTTTGAGCCTTTCATTGGTGAGTGTTAGATGAATATTCTCATCTTCCAGTGCCCCAGTAGAAGTGATGACCACAACC
Organism: Allium cepa; assembly: GCA_030765085.1. NCBI lineage: Eukaryota > Viridiplantae > Streptophyta > Magnoliopsida > Asparagales > Amaryllidaceae > Allium > Allium cepa. The sequence continues at coordinate 327,731,394 of CM060932.1, forward strand.
TCAAACTCGTCACACTTGTGTCACCCAAGCCATAAATAATAGGGACCGAGGGTACATTAGATTCAAATGTTCTGGTAAAATCAGATGGAAGCCCATAGGGACCGACTTAGTTAGTAGTAATTAAAATTAATCCAAAGAAAATCAAAATATACACAATTAAGACAAAATAAAAGCATGCTTTATAAAGAACATATATATATATATATATATATATATATATATATATATATATATATATATATATATATATATATATGGTAAGTCCAACAAATTCGCATATAAGAAATGATAATAATATGCAATGCTCGGTCTCTATTTTGATTTCTAAGCCTAAGCCTAAATCACTCCAAGTAAGGATTATCAGGTGGGAAAGAGCCGCTCTCTAAAGTATACTTCCATCTATGTAGTACAAAATTACTAAGTGTTTCCTTTTCTTTAACTATTCGATCAATTTGGAAGCAACCCTTGGGGTTCCTCTCTAAGTTGCATGAAGGACTCATTTAACTGTTTTCCATACCTATGAATCACTACCGTGCTAACCAAGATGATCTATGATTTAGTTTGGATTATTACCATGCTTTCCTTCATAAGTTTAGTAAATATAACTTCCTTAAATGACTACAAAAACTAAAGGAATGAAGAAGACATGGTTACGCATGGTGCAGTAACAAAACAAAACACCGATTAAGCAAATTAGCCACAATTAATTAATGAGTTCATTTTTATTACATGTTAAGGATTTTAGGATTGTTTACAAAAAGTTAGGTGATTACATGAACCTGAGGAGTTGAGGTGACTTTGGCTTCCTTAGACCCTGCATCCTCATTTGATTGCAAAGAAGTACTATGGGAAGCGAAAGGGGAAGCATTCTCCATAGCTAGCTCCTCAGCCCACTGGACCCTGTAGTAGGCGAGAGCGTCAGTGATCTTTTCGGGGTCCTCCAGAGAGCTAAGGTCGACCTCGACGGAGAATTGATACTAGATTTAGGCATAAAACTGGTAAAGTATGTAGTGAGTAATCCGTGAGAGCTTGTCTTTGGATTTATCCAATCCATTTTCCTTCGCCCCCAACTCTTTATCCTTCGACACTAAGGCCTTATCGACCACCTTTACCACCTCCTCTGCCTTTTTGGCTTTCTCTCTTCGATCTTTAAACTCTTCCTTAATTTTAGCTTTCTTAGAAATAGCCGTAGGAAGGTCTACCTTGAGCTTGGCAATATGGGTAATGGCTACAAGTTGATCATCTTCCCCCTATTCCAAAATTTGATTGCAATGGCCCAAATCTATTACAAAGTATGGGAAAATTAGGAGAAGAGTAATTTTAAAAATAGTAAAATAAAAAAACACACATAAATCCAATATCTTCTGAGCTCAACAGCAAGGTCAGAGAAGGAAAGTGCAGGAAGTAGAAGGGAAAGAGGATAAGATTGTGAAGCAGAAACAATATTAGATAGGTTGTCCAGGGTTACCCTCCTTAATATGTGATCGGTAATGACAACCTTAAATAAGGTCAAATAGAGAATGCGAGGGTCCTAGAGGGACTGAAGGGGCCGAACAGGAAGCACTACTGAAGTAGGAACGAGGGGAGACACAATAGGCTTCTTGAGAGGCTAGTTGGGGTTTCCACCCCCATTGGGTTTCCACTTTAGACTTTTCTTCTTCGTTGTTGCCGGTTTCTTAGGGTCGAGAAATGCATCAACAAGATCTTTGACCATTTCACATGTACATAAGAAAAATCCCAAGATCGAAACCTCCCTTACAAGGATCAAGACCATAAGATATCAATTATTTAATCCATTTTTAGTAAATTGTACCACTAGGTTCATGTAAAATTAAGGGAAATTTATAAATGGAATGAGAGAAGTTGTTGTTCGGGCGCGAAAAGTTATGCCTTTGCAACATAAAATCAGTAAAAAATAATATCATTTCCTCTAATCTTCACCTAACCCTAAGATACGGTTCCTGCGGGACTCATTGGACTCAATAGCACGATCCGTAAAAATAGGTCAATTAGGATGCAGACGGAAGGAAAGAGGAAAATTATCGAAATTTAAAATAAAGAAATACCGATCGATCCATTTCTAGGTCTTGGAAGGAACAGAAGCAAGGATCGATTTTTTTGCTTGGCATAATAAAATCCAACATCGCCCCTTGAAAGACTTTTGTGTTTTTCGAATAGAAATTGGAGCTCCATACAGGCAGGAGAACTATTATTCACATAAAGAATGAAGGTAGCAATTACAGGAGAATAGAAAAAGGGGGAAGTAAGATAGGAACGAGATCGGTAGTACTTAGCCATTCACGAAGAATATGATTTGGGGGTAGATAAACTCTACACCGTATATGTTGAGAAGTGATAGCGATAAACCCATTGGGAGGAGTATGTATACATTCATGAGACTTAGGAAACCTAACCCTGTAACCCTCGAACCCAAAATGGTTCAAGAAACTCTCCATGTCTCTTAGTCGACTTACCTTGGATTCTACACTAGGACTGAGACACGGCCTGGACTCCCATGCGGGACAAAAGTTGAAGGAGAGGAGGAAGAACATACCATATCAAAACTGCAGGGTTGATTATCAACTATTATTAAAGTGTAAAGAAACTATAAAGGAAAGAAGATACTTACTTTAGATTCGAATGAGAAACCATTTTTAGAGAAAATTAGATTAGCAGCTTGCGTTTTCTTTTTGAGCATGTAAAAGAATATGAAAGAGGAAGAGGAGAGAAATATACTTACCTCGGTAAAAATCTCAGCCACACAATTGGATGAAGAAAATCCTCAAACGTCAGTTGATTAATGCGAAGGAAAATAAGCGCAAGAATCAAAGTGGATTTTCATAGGAATTGAAAAGGCCAAATTAACTCTTGTTAAGAGAATTGGCCAATGAAGAGAAGGCATATGTACTTAAGCATTAAATGTAGAAAAAATATTGGTAAAAGTGATGGGTTCCAGGGAAATATAAGGATAGAAAAAAGTCTACGCCCATTTACTATTGGTGCAGACTTAGAGGGTGAGTGTTATATCCATATTTTCTAAACATAGTCAAGGTGAAATAAATGACAACATGGAGTCGGAAGATCCGCTCCCAAAATAAAAATTGGAATAAAGAAAAGATAGGAAATCAAGCTCCATATGTTACTACGCCCAAAATAATATAAAACTACAACAAAATATAGGGATTGCACCCATTTATTCAACATAGCGTCGACACTATAATCTGAAATGGCTATAAGGAATGGGAACTGACCTGCTGCTGTCGCAATTCTTTTAATTAATAGAACTGTGGCATGGCTTCTAAGTAATAACAGGATATAGAAGTTGTGCCACAACCCCAAAAGCCACACTAACAATATAGGACTGCAGCGCATACCCTTAGGCGACTATATGCAAACAAGGATGTACCATACTCTTAAACTAACATCTAAAAGTGGTAGGTTTGCACAGCAATTTTGTATCAAAAGGCTGTAGGAATGCTTTACCATTTTACATTGATGTGACAAAACAATGTCGCAATCCAGTATCAACATTGTATTAAAAAGGAATGCGCCGCCATTTTGGTAGGACAAACATAGGGACTCAAGGAATGAGGCAATAGGAAAAGCCTGCACCATAAGGGATCCTAACTTTATCCCCATAATCATTAAATCTAGTTCAAAGATAAAGGCGACAACGCAACACCCCAAATGTCGAGAGAAGCTCAGAACAGGATCATGCAAGGCAATCAACCTTCGAAACAGTAACATGACCTTTTTTACTAAGCCAAGCAACTCAACTCCAACTATCCCAGCGCAGTACTATGCAAGTATTGTAGATCGGACAGTGCAATATAGCTTCACAAGTATTGATTCGGTACAAATCAAAGTTTATACGACATCCCTATCATGGACATCAACCGGATTTCGACAAAATAGAACGAGACCCAGAAGTGCTAATAATGACACATCTCACCCTCAAAGGAAGAGCATTACCTCGTAGTTTCATTCACTCACATGTGTAGTCCATAGGCTTGGTGCCTTTTGGAATTAGAAATGCACAACCTATTCAAATTTGAGTTTCTTGCCCAATTTCAAGCATTTCGCTTTAATTTCAAAACTCCTGCCAAAGTTCAAAATCCAACCACTCAAATCCCAATTTCCCACCGCCGTGCATATTGAATACTCAAGATGGATGTTTGATACATGACGCAATTCAACGGTAGGAATCTAGAGAGCGGATGTAACAACCCAGAATTTTTGCCATTTGATTTTAGAATATTTAATTAATTTTAAATGTTGAAAAGTTAATTTTATAGATTTAATAACTCGAATATCAAATATAATGATTTATTTGATAATTTAATTGTTGAATTTAATAATTTAGAATTATTCAAATAATTGAATCTTGGGTTTTAAGTTGGATAAAAATAATTTCAAAGCTTATTTAAATTCTATTTAATAAGAATAAATATAATAAAACTTTTAAATTGGATTTAAAAGTTATTCAACTGATTTTGAAATTAACTCGTTTTAATTAACGTATAAAAATAGCCTTCCAAGGCGTTGTCTCAGATTTCGACAAAACCAGTTTCATTGGATCCGTAATGATGAATTATAACATGCCCTCAAATTTCATGGCGATCAGATGCATCATTTGGTTGTGCGAGATAGAAATGCGTTGAAATTAATATCGAAAATTTAATATAACAATTGAGTTCAAAAGGCTATCTTCTGCATACGATCGAATTAAGCTTCGAGTCTAGTTCCATTATGTTTGGAATAGGGGTATAACATATAGAACACCAGGCGACATGTCTTTATAGAAGTTCGAAATTTTCGAACGTTTTATAGCTGGACATTTTAAATTGAATATATATATATATATATATATATATAGAGAGAGAGAGAGGGAATTAGGCTGAAGGAAAAACCTGAGAACACTTTTAGTCTGAAGGACAGAAGTTTTAAAATTTAGCCTGAAGGACAAAAAATGATATATTCATATAGCATTACACATCCATAATGCTATATTCATATAGCATTACACATCTATAATGCTATATACAACACAATTTTATAAGTTTCTGCATACACAAACAAGCAGTTGTGAAATGCTATATGAATATAGCATTATGGATGTGTAATGCTATATGAATATATCATTTTTTGTCCTTCAGACTAAATTTTAAAACTTCTGTCCTTCAGACTAAAAGTGTTCTCAGGTTTTTCCTTCAGCCTAATTCCCTGTATATATATATATATATATATATTAGACCATACCTATATATATATATATATATATATATATATATTAGACCATACCCAGCCCATACCCCATCGCTGTTCCACTATACTTCAACGCATACTTCCCTACGTCAGCCATACCCCTTCTCCTTCTTAAAGTCATTGCCTGTAATAGAAAAAAAAAAGAACTTCAAAATTTATATTTCAAAATTTTATCAATGAGAAATCATCAATCGAACTTTAAATTCCTTGTTTTGATGAGATCATCATTTAGACATACCCGAGAGAGGATGCAACAGTTTTGGGAATGATCGCAGTGGAAATCATTGATGTTAGCAAACTAAGGCTTGAGAAATCGATCATTTTGGTGATTGATGGGAGGCATCGAGATCATATCCGAGCTCAGAGAAGCGAAGAAAGGCAGTGGCGTTTTTTTGAGGGGTTCGATCATGTTTTGGGGCCCGCGAAGTTGACAATGGGAAATGGCATAGGATGGGGATCGTGATGTCGGGGAGAGGTTCAAGTGGAGGGAAATGATGATGGATGGATGCAGGTCGGGAAGAGAAGTTCAACGGTGCAATTGACATTGAGTATTGTTGACCAAAGCTCCATATCGTTGTTGGGGATGTGGGGCCGTGCATTTGTTTAGCGTGCAGGGTTAAATAGAGGGATTGAGGAAGAGAGGGGTTGAGGTAGATTGGTAATTAATTTAAAGTTGGATTGTTATTTTCAATTTAAAAATACGATAAAATTTGCATCACTGACTCATACGAGGCTCGATTAAGAAGAAACTTTTTGCGTTGCACTCATGATGACAAAAGCTTCGCGATCGAATGGGCTTGGACAAGTTTGAAGACAGTTGAAATTTGAGCTAAAATCGCACGTCGTTCGATTTTAATTCCAAACTCGAATGCCTCGGCAACAATAGAAATTTTTTTCGGGTTAAACTCACCTTTTTGGTTAACTAGTATGATAAATAGTTTTTAAAAATTGTTGAATGATTGTTTGGATGAATTACTATATTTATTAATTGGTTTAGATATATTCCCGCCTATTGGAGCAGATGAGACCCTGTTACGTTCCTATGTAAAATCGGATGGCCCTTTGTATACGAATTTCACCTCTAAGTGGTCGATTTATATTTTATGATTATACACTATTGTGATGCAAAGGAAAACAGGTTGGAGAGATCCAATGTGATTCCTCGCTGTTACTAAATTGTTTCAATAACATTTCTTTTATATGGATTATCGAATAATGAACATGATTATGGACACTGTGGTTATAACATCGTTATATGTTTAAAAGTAAAACCCGGTAGTGATAGAAAATCAATATCGATATTGGTTAAGCATTGAGTGGCTATTGGCCTCAAATTGGTATTTTTTAAAAAATACTATGAATTGCCGTTTAAGTTAGAATCGGTTTTTAAGACAAGAAACGATTTTTAAAATCCGAAATTGGGTTTCAGAAATATTTTGTTTTAAGGATATTATTTACCTATATTAATATTGTTTTAAAGTTATATAATTTTTTAGTACTATTTTAAGGTTATTTAATTATAATAATACTATTTTAAGGTTATTTAATTATATTAATACTATTTTAAGGTTATTTAATTATATCAATATTGTTTTAAGGCTATTGAATTATATTTATCCTATTTCAAGGTTATTTAATTGTATTAATATTATTTTAAGGTTATTAAATTATAGTAATATTATTTTAAGGTTATTTGATTATATTATATTTGTTTTTATTTTTTTTTCTTTATGCATAATATTTTTTTAAAGAATTTATCCAAAATGTTAATAATTTGAAAGGTTAATTATTTCCAGGATAATTATTGTTTGAAATTAATAATAAGGGTTTATTAATAAGATTCTGAGAATAAATAATTATTATTCATAATAAGAATAAAAAATTATTATTTTTACTTTTGGAATGATTAGTAATTATTTTAGGATGTTTTAAGATAGATAATTATTATCTATTTATTTAAATATTATATTATATGAAATTGTTTGAAGTAAAGACTTCTAATTATGTGTAAATGTTTTCGAGACCCATGAATAGTGTTGAATGACTAGAATTTTATAAAGGAGCTTATAAAATAGTTTGGAGACGTAAGGAAAATTATTTACAAGGTGAGGAGTTTTATAAATGATTAGATATTTATAAATGGACTTAAGAAATAGGTTTATAGATTTATAAAGAATTTTAATAAATGCTTTAGACATTTATAAAGGATTTATAAATGAGTTTTAGAAATGTATAAAAGAATTTATTGATTGAAATGTATAAAAGAAGTTTTATAAGAGGAGCCTAGTAATTTTATACAAGTAGTTTAAAAATGGTTTAATTTATGAAAGATTTATAAGAGGAGGCTAGTAATTGCTTATGTGCTTAACCAATGTAGGTTTTTCCTATGAAATAAACCCCTGATCGACTGTTTGTTATTCGATAGTTAAATAACCGACTATCGAGATTGGACCTAAAAATGTATCTTTAAAAATATCTAGGAGAATCACGTGAGTTATATGAAACAGTCATCTCTGATGATGCTATACTGTGCATATAAATCTCGTTTCATTCTCCTAGGACAACAATAAGGAAATATGTCCTAGGAGGTTATCTCCGATCTTATCTTTGACTGTTTAGTTTCTAAAGAACCAGAGTTGAGTTTACTGAAAATTATCGAATGTTGTTTCGAAGAGGCCGGGATCGGGTATGTTATCCGAAAACCACTTTGATCCAACGAATGTGTTTCGAAGTGAAGGCATCCTAAATATGATGGAATTGGAGATTGAGTTCTCAAGTGTTTTGTTCCGTCCCAGAATGAACTTGTACGGATGAATGCTGGTATTGAATTGTTTCCTGGAAGGCAGTATTAGCGTTCTTAGTAGGAAGTGCTATGTAAATGGTAAAATGTAGCCTCATGCCTTATCAACTGGGAATGACTAAAACAAGGGAGATTTAGCAACGCTAAGTGGGGTGCTCCTAAGTAGGGCATGATCATCCCCATCTAGAGTCACTATTATCTCTCATTTGTACGCTTTGGAGCCCATTAACGAAGGGATGGTTTGTTAGGAATGTTGATTACGGATCGTAAGGCTAGAATAACACTAGAGGGGGGTGAATAGTGTTTTGTGGATTTTATAGATCTTTTTAAAAATTATGTAATTTAATCACCAACAAATGCAATACACAGATGTAAATAATAAATAAAAGCAATAAAGGAAAGAACACACCAGGATTTTATACTGGTTCAGAGTCACCCTACATCCAGTCCCGCACAATTGCACGGATTTCTTTTCAAAATAATCTCCCAGATTACACCCTCGATTTCAAGGCCACGAGGTACACCCTTCTGTATTCGAGCTCGGGGAAAACTCTCCTGATTTACCAGGCCACAAGATCGCCCAATCGATTTCCAAGGCAACAATCACACCCAATTGATTTCAAGGCTCAATCGCACATTTTACTCAATAGTTTGATTTACAAATAATCCTATAACTCTAAATAGCACTGAGATCTTATTAAGAGAGTGGTAGAGAATCAAACAAGAGATAAGCAAGTTTGATTCACTTGGTATTTCGGCAGAGTGTAGTTTGGGATTCTTTTAGAACAAATGTGGAAGATGAAGAGGAGAGAAAACAAGTGAAATTTGGTTAAAAATTCGTAACGGCCCACAAATCCGAACCCATAGAGTCGACTCTATTCTCCTTCAATCAACTCGAGATGTACGGAAATACGAACCATTTGGGTTAAAGAAGAGGAGGTAGAATAAGAAAATAGAAAATAGAAAACAACATCAGAATCTAACCATTGCAGCAGAATAAAATATAATAGATAATAAATGATCTTTACACAAAAACAAATGCATCTGTTTATACATTACATCATCAGAGTTCAATACAAACCACAACACAACATAGGAGGGTTATAATATCTCGTCCTTCGAAAAACCGAATACACAGCGGAATATTTGATACAAGTATGGAAATACGTATCGCCATCCAGCTCCACAGCATCCTTTCCTGTAATCTATAATACTCGGTCTGACCCGAGCATTATAGTTAAATAACACCCGAGTCAGTCTGGAATACCAGCGTGAGAAATCACGCTCAAACTGATTATTAAAGTTTTAAAAATCCTTTGAAAATCAAAAGCATCTCGTAAGATCATGCCACAAATAAACATGTCGGGTTTTTACCTTACGATAGCTAAAACATTTATTATAAAATCCTCTATTATAATAGTGTCTATATACAAATACTTATTCAAATAGCTGAAATTGTTACATGATTAAATTCTGGCATACTAGCCACAAAGTGGGTTATACAAACAAAAACCGTAAAAGGCGCATAGGGAGAATGGATTTCCAACTAATGACTAGGCACTGGGGTACCACCTGTCATGGTACGTGGCCTAGGTCAACGTACCGAGGTTCCCTTCCGATCCTCCTCCAACACAAGACCGGGACTACCCCTTACTGGATTATCCTTAGTAAGATCACCCCACGGTTGGGATCAGCAACCGCACCACTAAGTCGAATAAAAGGGACATCTAGATAGGGATGACCTCACCCTAATGGGTGCTATCCACTTAGCCTTGCTGCATAACCCCTGATTTTCAGTTATTCCCGGTTGATGAGGCTCGAGGCTAAGCATTACCTTTTTAGAACATATCACTTAGAATGCCCATCGTCCTCCTGACGATGTACTGAAAGCATTCATCCATACAAGTCCGTTTCGGGTTCGAACGGAACCGAAGGCACTATTCCTACTACATCCATTTTGGAATCATCCTCAGGATTAGTAGCAACTAGCCCTTGCACTTCACTGCTCCATCTTTGAATCCAAACTCTTGTTTTCCATACGAAAACGCACAAACCAGATCGAAGTGGTTTTCGAGAATTTAATCCCGATCCCGATCACTTTGAAACGATCAGCGCATTAGCCAATATTGATAGTCGGTTATTTAACTATCAAATAATATTCACAAACAACCATCAAGCCATAATAATTTCTTCCAAATTATTTATTAATCTCAAAATATCTTCGCAAGATATATTTCCACTTTCAAACCTTTTTGAAAACAGTTTTCCAACCACATTCTTCTCATGGAGTAGATTCCCAAATATTTATTTCCACTGAAAACACCAAGTACAATATTTAGATTTTTGGAGTAATTTAAAACACTTTATTGTAAATTATACTTTAAAACATTTAAAATAAAAACTACCTTAATACTTTATTTAAAAATATATACTTTAAGAATATTTAAATAAAGCTACTTCATAAAATATAAAAATAATTTTTTCTCTTTTTAAAACATAATACAAAGTCACCTTTAAATAATCACTACTAAGATAAATTTGAAAAATACTTACATTAAAATTTAAACATTTGAAAATAATAAATTTCTAAAACATGCTTTTAAAACATTTTGAAAACTTATATCTTATACTTAAAAATTTGCTTCGAAAATGTACTTGGCTATCCAGGGAAATACGCTTCTCTTTCACATTTTTAAAAAATAAATCACTATTTATTTTTAAATAAATTTTCCCATTCCTTATAAACCCAGTTTATAAATTCCAAGGTCTCACTTCCCTTTTAAAAATCCCGGTTTTAAACACTTATTCGATCTTCAAATTGATTTCCAAATTTCTCCCATTTTGAAATAAATTCCTTTTCTTACTCAATTTTATTTCAAAACACATAGACTTCAGATTTTATTTCTTAATTATGATTTAAAATCTTTTTAACTGAAAATACCAATTCCAGATTTTCCCAAATTCCTTCTTTATATTTTCTAATAATTTAAATGTTAAATTTAAAATAAATTCTTTATTCCTTTAAATAACATCGCTTAAGTTCTAAAATTCATTATTACTCTATTTATTCAAAATCCTCTTTTCCATAATCAGAACTTATTTATTAGAATTTTAAAATCACTTTCATTCTTATCTAGTTCATTTTTAAATTTATTCAAATTCTCTATAATTATTTTACTTAAAAATTCACTCTTTTATTTTCTTTTCAAAAATCCAATTCTATATATTTTGATAACTCAGTGTACCGAAATATATTCAAGCAAAGCATAACATTCAATATTCCAATTATCAATATAATTCATCACAGAATATCAAATATTCATAACACAAAATATTAAACAATCTAAATAATTTTGAGGAATCCAGTTGGATCCCTCCAACCTGTTTTTCTGCATGCACAAATGTTAGCACAACATAAAATAACAATTCCACTTCGAGGTGGAATATCGCGGTATATGGGTTTTATATAATATCATCCGCCATTATGCGGCGCATAGGGTCTCATCCGCTTTATAATGCGGGAAATCAATCACTCTAATATATGCTGTATACTACTATATATAATATAACACATCAAATCAATTCAATCATTCAACCAATTATTTAAATTGAACCATTTAAATTTAAATAGCCATTCAGAAGAGTGAGATTAACTCACCATTGATTTTCGTTTTGCAATCCGACCCAAACCAGCTTGTGTTCTCCGTGATTTAGACCTTGAATAAGCATTATGGGGTTTTGTTAACATTCTGAACAATTGAACAATCAAGTGTCATTAATTAAATTCAATTAACTAATGATTTTATTAAATTATTTAAACTAATTTTCCAGTAAATAATATATATATATATATATATATATATATATATATATATATATAATTTTTCTTTTGAAACCCATATGCTAAAAATATAACCTATGTACATTTAAAAAAATCTATACAGATTTCAAAATCAGTTTTATATCTATATATACTTTCCAGCATTATAAAATTCCCAAACTTTATCTTTATGTAAATAATCGTTTGTTTTCCCATATATATACGTGTGTTTATATATATATATATATATATATATATATTTTTTATGAAAATTAGTTTTCTTTTCTGCTTCCTAAATCCATATATATATATATATATTTATTAAACTAAACAGAATTGTTTTTTTTCACCTTGCTGTAAATCAAAATCTTATCTATATGTTTCCTTAAAAAAAATTCTGTTTTAAGTTATATATATATATTTTAAATCTGAATATATATTTGCTAATTAAGTTTGATCGAGAAAGATGAAATTCGTATACCTCACAGCTATCGAACCCCACCAGCGAACGCCTAAACCTCGAATCGCGATGCTGCCCGGCGACTACCTGGCGATGACTACACTATAACAACAAGTTGCATGCCCAAACTTGATCGCACGCCTTGATGCACCACACGAGTCTTCTCTTCCACATAATAACACCCAAATTCCACTTCGATATCAACACTCGACACTGAAATCACCAAGAACTCTAAACCTAGTTCTAGCTCCCCTTCGTCACATGCTGCCGTGCTCGCAAATCTGCTGTCATGCCCTCCGAAACCACCAGGCCAAAGTTTCTGCGATTCCGAGAGCCGCCATTATCGAATAGAGGGTAGAAGAGTGGCTTTGAGTTAGATTAATCGAAGAGGAGTGGAAAATCACGACTGACTTTGATTTCAAACGAGTATATTTTTATTCGTCCAGACCGGTATGAGATTGAACTAGGGTTCGGCCATTAAAACAATTTGAATCGCTCCAAAAATCTTTTCGTGGAAGACGCGATTTTGATTTCAAAATGTATGAAGTTCGGCATTTTATTTATTTTTCTCTGAGCTCTTCCTTTTGTTTTCGACAGCGATGTTTTGAAAAGGGGGGACATCGTGCCAACATTATCAGGCTATAGTGCCTTGAAATAAAGAAAAGCTGAAGTGAAGAAAAGGTTTGATGTAGATATAATTTCAGCTGATGTTGACCAAATATAAATATAAATATAAATTTTAAATTCAAATTGTCTTGATAATTGCAACTCAAAACCTTGACCTCCTATCAAGACATGTCGTTAGGCGTTTATAATGTTATATGCCTATTTCGAATGCATTAGAAAAGGTTTCGAGTCCTAATTCGATCATATGGAGAAGATAGCTTTTTGGACCCAGTTATTATATTAAGTTGCGATTTAATTTTCAGCGCGTTTACTTATCGTACGGCCAGCCGATCACTCCAAACACTACGAAAATTGAAAACCGACAATAGTACAATATTACGGATCCAATGGAACTGATTTCTTCGAATTCCGAGACTGTGTCTCGGAAGGCTATTTTTAACGTCAATTTAAACGATATATTTTCAAAACTTAACAAAACATTCCCAAATTCATTTTCAACACTTTTTACTATCTTCAGTACTATTGATATAAATTTTACGAACCCTTCAATTATTTTTAACAGGCTTAAAACTCCAGATTCAACATTTTACCCAATTTCCAGTAATTAAATCCAATAATTAAATTTCCAAATAATGGTGATATTTGAAATTTAAGTTACAAACTAACTTTTAAATATTAAAATCAATTAAATATCTTAATTTAAATTATCCAAAATTCCGGGTCGTCACATTCCTCCCCTTAAAAGAATTTCATCCTCGAAATCATTACTGCAGAAGAATGTCCTAAACCCACTAACTTACTAAAACACACTTAGTTAAAATCCCATATTCACTTTCCTAATCCTTTACTTCCAACTAAACAATTAGTTTCAATTTCCATTTCCAAAATCACTTATTTTAATTCCAATTTGAAATCGTTTTGTTGCTAATGAAAATTTTTTCAAAAATTTTCTAACTCCCAAAATTTTCGAATTTTTTTGGTAGAGTCTCCTTTGTACGGAGGAGCATTTGCAATTCGAAAAGAGATATAAATATACATACATCGACCCACACGGTCGAAAAAACAAAAACAGTTCATATTTCCTATTTTTATTGCATAGGCGTACCTTTATTTAGCATTTTTAAGCAACCGACTAATTATTTTAGCAATTAGCGCGTCCAAATCCAGCCAAACGGCTTTCCGGTACCTGTACTTACTCAATTCAAACATGTAAGTACTAATATACGAAATTTATTAACATTTCAGTTACTTTCAATAGCTAAACACATGCATTTCATATGCAACATGCACTAAACACTTTCCATGAGCAATTTATATGATTTCAAAACAAATTCAATTGCTTTCAACCAATTCATGTGCCATTCCATTCAATTTTAATGGTTTACAACTCAATTTCTTACATTCGATTCATTTTTTTAACCCAACAACTCACATTTATTTCAATTGATTCCAAAAATCAATTTTATTTACATCTACCAATCCATAGAATTTTTATTCACTTCCGTTTAAGTCAAACGACTAATTTATTCTATGCAATTCGACGATATTCACTTAATAGAATATCCTTTTTAGTTTTTATCCACATCCAATTGATTCCAACTCATTTTATTTTAAATTCCATCCCATTTCTAGTTTATTCACCAACCATACATTTGCATTTCATCTCATCTTCGCATTGGTTTCATTCTAAAACCATTTCATTGAGCTTGACAATATTCAATGCTTATCAATAACCATTTTCCAAATTAATTTAACCCAAACTTTTATTTACTAAATTTCACCCTTCCTCGAAACCAAGCTTCTATAAATTTTAAACTTAAGTTAATTTACTTTAATTTATTCCAACTTCAAACTTAAGTTCACTTCTATTTGATTCTCATCTAATCAAATTCCATTTAATTTAGTTAGCCCATCCATTTTATTTTAATTCACCTTCTCAATTTATCAAAATAATATCCAAGCACATACTTAACTCATTTATACTCGAATTGGATTTTATTTGTAACTCAAATCATTTCTATTATAATCCAATTCCATGTTATTTTTACAACATCTCCACTTATTTTAATTCATTATCAATCCAAGTCGAATTCTATTTATAATTTGAGTTTATTTCCGAACTTCATTATTAACTTACAATCCATTTAATTTAAACGAGTTAAATTTTATTAACCAACTCTATTAAATAATTTATTTAGCTAATTAGCTTACTTCTAACTTTTAAATCAATATTCGATTTTATTACAAAAATCACTTCATTAAATTTTCCTGAGTTCAATTTTTTATTTATAATTCCAGTTTGGATTTTCTTTCATTTTCCAAAATTCCAACACCTTTATTTCGGCTTAATTATTCCCTTTTCATATTTTCATAAGCTACTCACTTATTAATATTCATACTTCTCCATCCATTTACAATCAATCACATTTTCACTTTACTTTTAACTAGGGATTATATTTTATTTCAATGCTTTTCAATTCTTTTATAAGCTTCCAAAGCTTATTTATCATAATTCAATACTTACTTAGTTTACGCTTATTTATTTAAGTAAGAATTTTATTCCATTCAATATTATCTATAACTCAACTGAATTTATTTCAATTCAATTTTATTTAACTTAACTTCAGTTAAATCTAGCATCATATCATTCTCTTTAATCCACTCAATCCACTTGAATTTAAATTAAGTAAGAACTTACTTTCACTTAATATCATCTACATCTCAGTTTATTTCATTTCAATTCAATTTCAACTTAATTCTAATACAACTGGGTTTTATTTTCAGTTTAATTCAATTTATTTCAATCCAATTAAATTTTATCACCCTTTTTTAAAAATCATCTCAACTTTACAAGTTTATAAATTACCTCATCAGGATTTTCAATTCAAATAAGGATTCAGGATTTCAAGCACCCGACTCTTGGTTCAAATCATTTGAAATCACCATTATCTCAAAATCACACTTCTCAAATTTTTAAACCAATCCTGGTTTTTATCCTCAACTAATTTCCTTTAAATTTTCAAAAACAAACTAGTTCTTCTAAAAAATCAATTTGGCAGCAATCCGTCACTTAGAAACTTGAAAATGAACATCTATGATGCTGCAGTCATCGCCGAAGTTATTTTCCAACGACTGAAGTGAGCTCAATGCTATATCCCTTCTCAAAATTTATTTCAAACAATTTCCTTTCAGAAATACTTTTAAAATAATAATGCTATTATTTGTCTTCAAAACACTTCGATAAACACTTCTAAAATCTTCGGGGTTTTAAATTTTCAAATTTTGACTTAAATCAAATTTTAACTACAATTCATTTGTATAATTTATGCTCATACAAATTCCCATTTGATTATCCAAGTCATTCCAATTTCTAAAATCTTATTTGTTTAAAATATTATCATCCAAACATCCATGTTATACAACAATTTAAGGAAATATTTCTTTTATATCAAAATATATTTTGGATAAAATTATTTCGTTCACCCACCTTTAAAACAATACTGTGTCACTTTATCGTGTTAGGTGTTTATAAACTCTTCTCGAATAGCGGCCAACTTACTCGATCAGAATTCATATTCCACTCAACCAATAAGTCAACGCAATATTAAAACAATTTATATTCACTAACAAATATGCGCTCGTATCTATTAATACACTCAAACTAATTCTAGAGTACTATGGAATCTATTTTCAATGAGTAATCCCCACCATAGCTAAGGTTCTCGCTTAACCTTTAGCTCTGATACCAAATGTAACTGCCCGCAAATCCGTACCCCTAGAGCTGTGTAGTTAATGCCCCGCTGTTACCCCGCTATAACCCTGCTATATCTCATAGCGGATTTCTACCGCTACGATTTTTCCATATAGCCCCAAAATATAGCCTTTCCGCTTTAATCCCCGCTAATTCCGCCATATCCCGTTATTCCTGCTATATTTTGCTATTTCCGCTATATCTTCTTTAATAAAATGAATTAAAAAATTGCATTTATACATTATAAAAATTATGAAACTAATTTATTTGATTTAATTTTTAATATATTTTTAGAAATGAAAATACTCTAATATTCTACTAAATTCAATTATGTTGTGTAACAGTTTCACGTTTATTTAAAGTATATTTGCATATGTTTTTTGTTTAAAATTATTTATGTATTATTTGTAATTCAATTGAATATTTTTTATTTAATTACCATTTATACATTTGTAAAAACATTAAGTACGAGTTTTATATGCTATTTTAGAGCCATCCGCTAAATCTCGCTATATCCTCGCTGTATCCCCGCTATGACTTTTTGCACCTCCACCGCTTCGAATCTGCCGAGCGCTTTAACTGCACAGCCCTAGAGTTAACTCTATTCTCCCTTAATCAACTCGAGATGTACGGAAATACGAACCATTTGGGTTAAAGAAGAAGCGGTAGAAGAAGAAAATAGAAAGCAACATCAGAATCTAAGCATCGTAGTGGAATAAAATATAATAGATAATAAATGATCTTTACACAAAAAAATACATCTGTTTATACAGTACATCATCACAGTACAACATCAGAGTTCAATACAAACAACAACACAACTCAGGACGGTTATAATATCCCGTCCTTCCAAAAACCGAATACACGGCGGAATATTTCATACAAGTACGGAAATACGTATCGCCTTCTAGCTCCACAACTTCCTTTCCTGTAATCTATAATACTTGGTTTGACCCGAGCATTACAGCTAAATAACATCTGAGTCAGTCTGGAATACCAGCATGAGAAATCACACTCAAATTGATTATCAAAGTTTGAAAATCCTTTGAAAATCAAAAGCATCTCGTAAGACCACGCCACAAATAAACATGTCGGGTTTTTACCTTACGATAGTTAAAGCATTTATTATAAAATTCTCTGATATTATAGTAGTGTCTATATACAAATACTTATTCAAATAGCTGAAATTGTTACATTATTGAATTCCAGCATACTAGCCACAAAGTGGGTTGTACAAACAAAAACCGTAAAAGGCGCGTAAGGAGAATGGATTTCCAACTAATAACTAGGCACTGGGGTACCACCTGTCACAGTACGTGGCCTAGATCACCGTATCGAGGATCCCTCCCGATCCCCCTATAACACAAGGCCGAGACTACACCTTACTGGATAATCCCGAGTAAGATCACCCCACGGTTGGGATTAGCAACCACACCACTAAGCCAAATAAAATGGACATCCAGACATGGATGACCCACCCTAATGGGTGCTACCCACTTAGCCTTGCTGCATAACCCCTGATTTTCAGTCATTCTCGGTTGATGAGGCTCGAGGCTAGGCGTTACCTTTTTAGAACATATCACTGAGAATGCTCATCGTCCTCTTGACGATGTTCTGAAAGCATTCATCCATACAAATCCGTTCCGGGCTCGAACGGAACCGAAGGCACTATTCCTACTACATCCATTTTGGAATCATCCTCAGGATTAATAGCGACTAGACCTTGCACTTCACTGCTCCATCTTCGAATCCAAACTCTTATTTTTCACATGAAAACGTACAAACCGGATCAAAGTGGTTTTCGAGAATTTAATCCTGATCCCGGTCTCTTCGAAACGATCAGCGCATTGGCCAATATTGATAGTCGATTATTTAACTATCAAATAATATTCACAAACAACTGTCAAGCCATAATAATTTCTTCCAAATTATTTATTAATCTCAAAATATCTTGGTAAGATATATTTCCACTTTCAAACCTTTTTGAAAGCAATTTTCCAACCACACTCTTCTCATGGAGTAGATTCCCAAATATTTTATTTCCACCGAAAACACCAAGTACAATACTTTAGATTTTTAAAGTAATTTAAAATACTTTATTATAAATTATACTTTAAAACATTTAAAGTAAAAACTGCCTTAATACTTTATTTAAAAATATATACTTTAATAATATTTAAAATAAAGCTACTTTATAAAAATATAAAACTAAATTTTTATCTTCTTAAAACATAATACCAAGTCACCTTTAAATAATTACTAATAAGATAAATTTGAAAATAACTTACTTTAAAATTTAAACATTTAAAAATAATAAATTTCTAAAACATGTTTTTAAAACATTTTTCAAACTTTTATCTTATATTCAAAAATTTGCTTCGAAAACGTACTTGGCTATCCAGGGAAATGCGCTTCTCTTTCACATCTTTTAAAAATAAATCACTATTTATTTTTAAATAAATTTTCCCATTCCTTATAAACCCAGTTTATAATTTCCAAGGTCTTACTTCCCTTTTAAAAATCCCGGGTTTAAACACTTAATCGATCTTCAAATTGATTTCCAAATTTCTCCCATTTTGAAATAATTTCCTTTTCTTACTCAATTTTATTTCAAAACCCATAGACTTCAGATTTTATTTCTTAATTATGATAAATCTTTTTAACTGAAAATACCAATTTCAGATTTTTCCCAAATTCCTTCTTTATCTTTTCCAATAATTTAAATCTTAAATTTAAAATAAACTCTTTATTCCTTTAAATAACATCACTTAAGTTCTAAAATTCATTATTACTCTGTTCATTCAAAATCCCCTTTTCCATACTCGGAACTTATTTATTAGAATTTTAAAATCATTTTCATTCTTATCCAGTTCATTCTTAAATTTATTCAAATTCTCTATGATTATTTTACTTAAAAATTCACACTTTTATTTTTTTTTCAAAAATCCAATTCTGTATATTTTAATAACTCAATGTACCAAAATATATTCAAGCAAACCATAACATTCAATATTCCAATTATCAATATAATTCATCATATTATATCAAATATTCATAACACAAAATATTAAACAATCTAAATAATTTTGAGGAATCCAGTTGGATCCCTCCAACCTGTTTTCCTGCATCCACAGATGTTAGCACAATATAAAATACCAATTCCACTTCGAGGTGGAATATCGTGGGGTATGGGTTTTATATAATATCATCCCCTATTATGCGGCGCATAGGGTCTCATCCGCTATATAATGCGGAAAATCAGTCACTCCAATATATGCTATATACAATTATATATAATATAGCACATCAAATCAATTCAATCATTTAACCAATTATTTAAATTTAACCATTTAAATTTACATAGCCATCTGAAGAGTGAGAGTAACTCACCGTTGATTTTCGTTTTGCAATCCGACCCAAACCGGCTTGTCTTCTCCGTTATTTAGACCTTGAATAAACATTATGGGGTTTTGTTAACGTTCTAAACAATTGAACAATCAAGTGTCATTAAATAAATTCAATTAACAAATGATTTAATTAAATTTTTTAAACTAATTTTCCAATAAATAATATATATATATATATATATATATATTCTTTTTGAAACCCATATACTAAAAATATAACCTATGTACATTTTAAAATAATCTATATAGATTTCAAAAATCAGATATATATATACACACTTTCCAGCATTATAAAATTCCCAAACTTTATCTATATTTAAATAATCGTTTGTTTTCCCATATATATACGTGTGTTTATATATATATATTTTTATGAAAATTTGTTTTCTTTTCTACTTCCTAAATCCATATATATATCTTTATTAAACTAAACAGAATTGTTTTTTTCACCTTGCTATAAATCAAAATCTTATCTATATGTTTCCTTAAAAAAAATTCTGTTTTAAGTTATATATACTTTAAATCTGAATATATATTTGCTAATCAAGTTTGATCGAGAAAGATGAAATTCGTATACCTCACAGCTATCGAACCCCACCAGCGAACGCCTCAACCTCGAATCGCGATGCTGCGCGGCGACTAACTGGCGATTACTACACTGTAACAACAAGTTGCGTGCCCAAATTTGAACGCATGCCATGATGCTCCACACGAGTCTGCTCCTCGACATACTAACCCCCAAATTCCACTTCGATATCAACACTCGACACTGAAATCACCAAGAACTCCAAACCTAGTTCTAGCTCCCCTTCGTCACATGCTGCCGTGCTCGCAAATCTGCAGTCGCACCCTCCGAAACCACCAGGCCAAATTTTCTGCGATTTCGAGAGCTGCTACTATCGAATAAAGGTTAGAAGAGTGGCTTTGATTTAGATTAATTGAAGAGGAGTGGAAACTTGCCACTGACTTTGATTTCGAACGAGAATATTTTTATTCATCCAGACCGATATGAGATTGAACTAAGGTCCAACCATTAAAACGATTTGAATCACTCTAAAAATCTTTTCGAGGAAGACGTGATTTTGATTTCAAAATGTATGAAGTTCGGCATTTTATTTATTTTTTTCTAATCTCTTCCTTTTGTTTTCAACAGCAATGTTTTGAAAAGGGGTGACAGCGTGCCAACATTATCAGGCTAAAGTGCCTTGAAACAAAGAAAAGCTATAGTGAAGAAAAGGTTTGATGTAGATATAATTTCAGCTGATGTTGACCAAATATAAATATACATTTAAATTTTAAATTCAAATTGTCTCGATAATTGTAATTCAAAATCTTAACCTCCTATCAAGGCATGTCGCTAGACGTTTATAATGTTATATGCCTATTCCGAATGCATTAGAAAATGTTTTGAGTCCTAATTCGATCGTATGGAGAAGATAGCTTTTTGGACCCAGTAATTATATTAAATTTCGATTTAATTTTTAGCGTGTTTACTTATCGTACGACCAACCGATCATTCCAAACACTACGGAAATTGAAATCCGATAATAATACAACATTTGGATCCAATGGAACTAGTTTCATCGAATTCCGAGACTGTGCATCGGAAGGCTATTTTTAACGTCAATTGAAACGATATATTTTCAAAACTTAACAAAACAATCCCAAATTCAGTTTCAATCTTTTTACTATCTTCAGTAATATTGATATAAATTTTACAAACCCTTTAATTTTATTTTTAATAGGTTTAAAACTCCAGATTCAACATTTTACCCAATTTCTACTAATTAAATCCAATAATTAAATTTCCAAATAATGGTGATATTTGAAATTTAAGTTACAAACTAACTTTTAAATATTAAAATCAATTTCTTGTCAATCGGATTTGGATAAATTTACTTTTGAACGTGGATAAGTTTACTTTTAAATAATGGTTATATTTGAAATTTAAGTTACAAACTAACTTTTAAATATTAAACTAACGTTGATTTATTTTTGAAGTGTGGAAATAAATTTACGGATTTGGAACGTAAGTTTAAAATAAATCGGTAAGGATTTGTTTGATTGATTTAAATGAACCATTTTAAATTGAAAATGGATAAATATTTGGAAGTGTTTCCGTTTAAGGAAATTGATTTGAAATTTGTTTTCAAAGATTGAAAGGTGAAAAATGATTTGGTTTTTTTTTCAAATGGTTGAAGTGTGGAAAATATATCTTGTAAAGATATTTTTGAAAATAAATAATTTGGGAAATTATTTGAAATCAAGTTATGTCGTGAATATTGATTGATAGTTAAATAACCGACTATCAAAATTGACCCTTAAATGGCTATTTATTGTGAATTGGTTGAAATTGAATGCTACACTTATTTTTAAATTATTACGCTCGTTATTCGGATTACCCATTCCGAATAGTGATACGACGTAATGGATAGCATTGAAGACCGATGTTGAAGACCGGGTATTTGTGGAAACGATAGGACGACCCATCGATTGTCTCTGCACCATTAGCTACGGTATGGAGATTTCCTTTGTGATGGGAAATTCGATCGGGATTGTGAATACCCGGATTGGAAGGGCTTCTTTTGAAGTGCCTTCGGTTCTATTCGAGCCCGGAACAGCCTTGTATGGTTACATGTCTAACATTACATTTTGAGATATAAAGCAGATTTCTTTCAAATACATTTCCGTTGGTGGCGGAGAATTTATTCTCTTAGCTTAACACCCTTAGAGGTTATGTAGTTGAAGGTTATCAGCGATATATTCCCAATTTGTAATGTGGCATGCTGAGTGTTGCTGTGTGATGATTATTTATTGATCATTTGTTGATCAAAGCGTGGCTTTGTGAAAAAGCGTAGCTTTGTGGACGAGATTTCATAAGACCTCACTCGTCGGAAATGGTCAAAACAGGAATATGCGGCAATGTTATGAGGGTCGCGCCCTTTAGGGTATGTAATTTCCTTCTGGAAAGGGTGGTATCATGGTATGGAGCCCAGTTACTTACTCATGTTGACACACTATATTTATTACTGTGTGATGTTGGTTATTGAGCGCTCGGATAAAGGTCCAAAGGGACCGGGGGGTGGCATATTCGAACCCGGCCTTGTGTTGGCAGAGATCTAACCGTAACGTTAGGTTCTCGGGACGTCCCGCCAGAGGCGATCCCATTGACAGTAGGAAGTTCCTTAGCCTGACCATTTGTTGGAAATCCAAATAAAACAATACGCATCTTGTACGGTTTTAGTTGTAGAACCTGCCATTCACTTATGGTGGCACCCCACTGTTTGGATAGCAGCTATAGTAGGCATAGTTCGAAATGTCTATGCTGGCTAAGATTTATATTCTATTTTCGAAATGTTTTCTACACTATGCACTAATAATAATAAAAATCAAATGAATTGTTTTGTGCAGTAAGCATCTTTGACTATCATAAGGAGAATCTCCTTCAATTCTGCGTTTGCATTGTGTGTGTGCGGGGAGGCCTTATAGTAGTTTCATTTTCCAAAAGCATTGTGGATATTTTTCACTTCTATTATTATTGTTGTTTTAAAAGTTAAATAACTGTTTTAAGTTCTCACACCAGTCCCATGACTGACCTGGAGTTTATTGTTCTCTTCCTAAACTCTGGGTGCCCACCAATTTTCCACATGGGCAGTCTAAAGTCAGGTTATCAGGTCATTTTAGATTCAGAAGTGCCGTGGAGCTCAAGAGGCGAGCTGGATGGCGAGACGTATTACTTGTATATGATATTATCTTTCAGCTGTAGAATTCACTTGTAAGGACATGTTTGTATAACTGTCCATTGTCCAGTTGTGTTGTATATTGTTGTTGTATACTCTGATGATGATGTGATATAATGTAATAACTGAGATAGTTCTTTGTTTTAAAGACTATTCATTTATCTATTATATGTTGTTCCGCTGCGATATGTGAGATTCTGGTATTGTTTCTATTCTGTTTCCTTATTTCTTATATCTTTTTCTTCTACCTCTTCTTTTAAACCCTCATGGTTCGGTTTTCCGACATTCAATTGTTCGACAGTTGATACAGTGGACGTATTGAAATCAATTTTCGAAAGTCGAAGAATCGGGTCCTGACATTGTGGTATCAGAGAATATGATTAAGCGACAACCATGGCTCTTTTGGGTGTTACTCATTAGAGATAGAGTCAGTAGTGCTCTAGAATGAGTTTGAGTGTAATAATAGATATGAGCGCGTATTTGTTAGTGAAAATAAAATTGTTTTATGTTGTGATGATTGGTTTGAGGAGTGGCATATGGATTCTGGTCGGTATAGTCTGTACAACTCTATCGATAGGGATCTCTAAACACTTGTTCAGAACAATTCGGCACGATATCGTTTAAATTGGGTAAATGAAATAATTTTACCTCGATTATATTTTTATATAAAGGAAATAATTCTTTAGAAATTATTAAAGTATATATAAATTGATTGTCTGGTTGTTGAAAATGTAAAAATGTATAGGTCAATAAAAGTTGTTTGAATAAGTTAAATAAAAACAACAGTTGTAAAGGAATGAATTGTATAAGCAAATGAATTATAAGTATGGAATTATAATTAAAATGATTTACAATTGTAAAATAATCTTATATATAAATAGTGAAATTATATGAGGAAAAAAAATTATAAATGTGATTTATAAATAATGAAAAGGAAAATTTTGAAAGAATATTTAGCACTGATTTTACTATTGTTACTGGGAAATAATAAGGATGATGACTGCAGCATCATCAGTGTCATTTTCGAGTTTCTGTGTGATGGATTTGCTACCATAGTAAATTGAAATTGAAGTTTTGTTGTGATAAACAAATTTGAAATTTAAAATTCAAGTTGAAATTGATAAATATATGTAAAACGAGTTTTGAACTTATATTATGAGATAATTTTTTAGCTTTCGTAAAGCTAAAGAATTTGAGCTAGCATAACAAAACATATGATTTGGAATTTAACTAAAGGGAGTTAAATAAATTAAATCAGATTGGGAAGTTTAAATAAGTAAATTGTATAACTTATAAAGTGAGAAGATGTAAGTGAAACCAAATGATAAATGGTTAAATAATTTTGATAAGCAAAACGAGATATGAATTTGAATAAGTGATGAATTTGACTTTGGTAAAAGTTAAATAGAATTTACTTTGGAGTTGACATTTTAACTGGATTAAATGGAAATTTAAGTTAAGTTAAATAAACGATGAATTGAAATGGAATATAGCTTAAGTGATATTGATAAAGTTGATTTTGGTATCGAAGTAAAATAATGAAGTGAATTAAATGGATGTGAACTTGAGTTATATAAAAGGAGATTCAACTTTATTTGTGAAATGAATTAGCAATTGAATTAATGAAGGGATTGAATGTTAATCAATCGAATGTAAATGAATTGATATGAAACAATGAATATAGGTGTTAATCATTAAAGTTGATAAACTGAATAAATTGAATGTAAGCCAATTTAATATTAAACCAAATCGGAATTAAAAGTGTTGAACCAAATTGAATGTAAATTTAATAATTTGGTTATGTTGAATATACATTGGTTGTTATTTGATTGTTAGTTGATTGTATATAAATTCATTAAGTGTTAATGGAATTAAATTAGTGAAATTGAAAGCTATGTAATTGAATTCAAATTGGAAGAAAATGAATTTGAATAGAATTGAATTTGATTTGGAAGTGAACTAAAATGAATGTAAATTAATGAATGTATACTAATTGGAAATGAATAAATGAATATTTGTAAAGTCCAATGTTAACAAATCAAATGGCTAATTCATTGAATATTAATGAGAATATGAATGAATATTTATTTGGTTATGGATGTTAGTTGGATGCTAGTTGGTTAATGGTTGGATTTGTTGTTTTTTTGCATTTGCTATATTGGCATATATAGTTGTTGATATATGTTTTATATTGATATTACTTTCATATATACATGTTTCTCATTGTTTGTTGAGTGTTTAGTAGGTGCAGATTGCGCTTGCTTCGCATTTGGAGCTCGCTTTCGCGCTATATTAGCCGTATATGCTCACTAATAATAAATAAGGTACATATCTTGGATTAAATATCGTACGTTTACATTTTTTTCCCTGCCGGATGCCTCATCACTTGATGAGATGTATATTTGTGATATATATATATATATACTGTCATTTTTTTCGGATCGAGACGCGTAAAGGAGACTCTGGCGAATTTTTTCAAAAATTTAAGGCGTTTGAATATTTTTGAGAAAATTGGAAAATTTTGAAAACTATAACTTTGATTTTGAAGTTAAAGGTTAAACGATATAGTTGATTTTGAAAAGATAACTATATATAGATTTGAGAAATATTAGTAAATATTTTGTAAGAAGTTTAACTATGGTTTTAAAAGGTTAATGGATTCCGTAACTTTTTCTTACTTGGTAATTTCGAGGACGAAATTCTTTTAAAGGGGAAAGTCTGTAACGATCCAGAATTTTTGTCATTTGAAATTCAGATATTTAATTGAGTTTAAATATTTATAAGTATAACTTATAAATCGAATAATTTATTTTTCGAATATTTGGATTTAATTGGATAATTAAATCGATAATTTAATATTTCAAATTTGCGTAAATAGTTGGAATTTTGGTTTAATGCAATTAAAAATGATTTATAAAGTTATATTAAATCATATTGGAGTTAAAACAATGTTTGTGAACTTTTAAAATTGAATTTAAAGTTAATTTGAGAAAATTGAATATTTTAATATTAATCGACTAGTGAAAATAGCCATTTTTCAAACAATGTCGGATTTGACGAAACTAGA
This sequence comes from Allium cepa, assembly GCA_030765085.1. Taxonomy (NCBI): domain Eukaryota; kingdom Viridiplantae; phylum Streptophyta; class Magnoliopsida; order Asparagales; family Amaryllidaceae; genus Allium; species Allium cepa. Next base: position 327,758,331 of record CM060932.1, read on the forward strand.
TTCATCGGATCTGTAATGATATATTATTGTATATTTTTAAATTTCGTGTCAATCGGATTTACCGTGTGTCCGGGGCAAGCCAAAACGCCTAGAAATTAGTTTAATCGATTTAATTTAAAATTGATCATTTATTGCCGTAACTCGCACAGATGATCGAATTGGCTCCCAAAACCTATTCCGTTATGTCCGGAACGCGGGGTAAACCCTAGAAACGCCGGTCACCGCACGAGATTTGGAGTTCGAAAATTTGGAGATGAATAGTGTTCGTTGGATTTTCTATAAAAGGACCCATCTCCTTCTATTTTTGCAAACCCTAGCTATTCTTAGCCAGCCGCCATTTGTTTTCAATGGCTGAGAATTTTCGAAACTTTCCCCCTCGATCTCCTCTAATCCGCTCACCTTCATCAAAAATTGTCAACTGCAATATTGTAAAGCTCTGCGAGCTCTACAAATCCAACGGGTAAGATCGTAAATGGAGCAACGAGTCGATGGCAAATAGCTCGGGAACGTTGCGCGTTCGTCCTCGATTTGCATGCTGGAGGCTGCACTAGCTGAGGCCAGTCGAAGGCCATGAGTAGGGGCTGGGTTGGGGCATTCTTTGGTGGTGCTTGATCGTTTTCAAACGCATCGTACGGGTTGCGAAAATTTATGAAAGGGGGTCGGCTATGGGTTCATGAACGCGATGCTTTACTGGGAGTTTTGAATGTGAGGGAAGAAAGAGCATTTTGCGGCCTAGATTTCTCATCAAAGCAATGAACGGACCGACGGGAGTTAGGTTAAAAATTTAAAATAAAAATGTGATTTATTTATATATTATAATTTGTATAATGTTTAAAAGGCGATATCTTTGTCATACGAGGTCGAAAACGCACGAAACAAATTGCGTCGGCTTCGTTTTGTCGAACGCTACGCAATGGAGCTGGTTTGGAGTCGTTTGGAGCTAGTGAAAATTTCGGGTAAAATTAAATGCACGTTTAATTTTATTTGAAATAAAACGCTACAACTATTATCGGGAACTCAAGGTGAGAACTTCTCACTCAATTGAATTGTTTCGAATTAAATTTTAAATAGTTAAATTTAAAATTGCTTGATTGTGTGATTGGATGATAAATTGTTATCTATTGTGTTAAATAGACATTATGCGACGTATATTAAGCGGATGTTATTTATTAAAAACATATACCGCGATAATTCCAACTTGTATGGAATTGGTATTATATATGTACTTGGAGTTGATTTTCCCGCATTATATAGCGGATGAGGCCCTATTGCGCCGCATAATAGCGGATAGTATCTTATAAATCCTATATACTGCGATATTCCGTCTCGAAGCGGAATTGGTATTGTGCTAATATCTTTGGATGCAGGAAAACAGTTTGGAGTGATCCAGTTGGATTCCTCAAACATTTGAATTTGTTTCAATGTTGTGTGTTGATCTATTTATTGATCTATTTATAATCTGCGTGATTATCTTTGTGATTGAAATTGTTAAAGGCTAAATTTTAGCCGAATATATTTTTGGTATCGTTAGATGCCGGAAATAAATAAAAAAGAATTTTTGAAAATTTAAGTTGAGAATTCATAATAAAATTTAATTTTGGAATTTATTCATTTTAAATAAATAAATGTTGTAATTTTTATGTTATAAAAATTATGATTTTTGTGAAATATTACCGAAATGTGATTTTCGAAATAAGTAGTTGATTAATTTATAAAATGGTTTAAATTGGGATTCTTGAATTATTATAAACGATTTATATAAAAGATTTACAGAATTGATATTTATAAATTAAAATATTGGAATTATAAAACGAGTTTTTATAAGTATTAAAATGAAATAAAAATGGATTTCATAAGTGGATGAAATTTATAAATCGTGAAATTATAAAATGAATATATTATGTAAAATAAAAGATTTATAAGGAATTAACATATAAATTGGATTTTGGCGTTTAAATGAGATATAAATAAAATTTGTTAATTAAGGGATTTTTATAAGTTGGAGTTTTCATAAATATATATATATATATATATATATATATATCTATGTGTGTGAATTTTTAAACGTCGTTTTATAAATTCGAAATCAATTGAATTTGATAAATTAAACATAGAAGTTTATTAAAGGAGATATATTCGTGATTTTGGACAACGAATTATCCTTTAAGTTAAATGTTGTAATAATAAGAGTTGGTTGGGAAGTATATTGATGTGCACGTAAATGTGCATATTTTTACCACCATATTTAATCTATTTGAATTAAATAAATGATCATATCGGGTATTTTAACTTGTTTAAACCAAAAATTCAAATTATTCCAAATTGTCACATATTCATCTTCATATATGGGCAAAACGGTCATTTGTGTGCATACATTTCCTTGAGAAAAATTAATTGAAAATTTGTATATATTTTTGTAGGAATTTGATCTCAAATAGAAGTGGTTTCATGAAGATATGCATGCATAAAGTTAATACAAAGGAATGAAGATGGAAATAATACAAAGTGAAGAACATGGAGGACCCCACCTACTCACCTACCCTAATGTACAAATTAAAGGCTAATGCACATGCTTTTGGAGTTAATGGCTTCATGTACACTTAATGGGGGATTAAGACATGTTAATGATTACTTGGCCTCCACACTTCCTAAGGGGCATTTTGGGTACTCCCCAAAAATATGCATTAGGGTTTCTTACTTGTATAAATACCCCTTATGTTTCATGTAGTCATCTTCCTCTTAGTTAGTTAGTTTTAGTTTAGAAAATAAATCAAATCTCTCTTTCTTTCCATGGCTACTTAGCCACTCTTATTTTCATGTAATTTTCTTTTCTTTTATGCAATGTTAATTCTCTTTTATTTACATGCTTCTTCTCTTCTTATGTAATAGTGTAGATTTACCTTTATGCAATTAGATTAGTTGTCTTTTCCATTAGCTTTCATTTTCCTTTCTTTTTGCTTTCATGTTGCTTTCTACATTTGTTGATTTGATAACAAATATGAGAGATTAATCCCTACAATCTAGGGGTAATGTAGCTCTCTAGTATGTAGATGCAATATTTTGATGTTTATACTCTCTTTTTGTGCTTTAATGGAAACACTTGAAGTGGTTTAATGATGTTGTTTAGCTTTGAATTTGATAGTCTATGTTGTTCATAACATATAGGCTATGCTTAAACAAACATAACACAAATTGCCTCTTCATCTAAATATGATTATGGCAAAGAAGTGAATGTTGAAATTGAGATTTGATAGCCTATATTTCTAAACAATAGTTAATAGGCTATGCTTAAAATAAATTTTTATTTCAACTTTTTTGTCATATTTCATTGAGAGTTAAATGTGTATTAGTGGTTGTGTTATAGTTTGATGGTTTATATTGAGCTAATTAATAGCACAAATATACCATACTTATGATAAGCACATCAACTAATTCACTAATGACAATAAAAGAGAGATCATAATTTCATTTTGTTGATTTATATGATCTAGAGAATGGATTTTCCTCTAAATTGTTCTTTTAACTCTCATATTTTTATCATTTTCTTTTGCTAGTTTTTGTTAATTTCTTACATTTCTAGCTATTCACTCTCGACTTCGGTATAATTTGATTGAATAGAATTTTAAAATCATCAATTCCCTGTGGATCGACCCGTATTCGCCACGTGCTACATTCGTACACCGTGCGCTTGCGGTATAAATTTTATTATAAACTCGTTCGACGGTTTTCTAAACCGATATAATTTCCGTCGACGACCAAGTTTTTGGCGCCGTTGCCGGGGAGTTTTTCTGGTTTCAATTTTCTATTCTTCGAATTATTTGTGTTTGATTTTAGTGTGTGTTTGTTTTGTGTGTTGTGTTAAAAAAAGAAGATTTGTGTGTTTGTTTAGTGTTTGTGTGCATTTGTTTGTGTTCTTGTTTTGCATTTTCATTTGCTCTTCTATTATTAAAAAAAAAACCATTCACAATTTCAAAACAAAAACAAAAACATTTTATTTTCATTTTCTTTTACAATTTGGCATCTACCTTTTCTTCTACAAATTCCTTTTTTTTTTTTACATTTACATTGAGAGAAAAAAATACACATTGTTAACTGTTCACTGTGCATTCTTTTTCCTGCACACCTTCATACAAGCCTCATTTCCTCACTTCAACTCAAACCATTTCACTCCTCTGCTATATCAAGACAACATATCACCACCTTCTCCATCCTCTGTTAACTACTGCATCCACCCTGCAAACTGCTCGCCATTCACCCTGCATTCCATTCCATTTCCCGCTGCAAACAAACCATTCATCTACACTACATACCATAACAACACTGCATGCATACATTGCCTCTGCTACTTCTTCGAGCATCAACTTACTTCCCTGCCATTTCACGCTTCTGTCATCACAGCAGACAAAACTGTCAAACCACTTCCCCTCAGTTCAACATCCAACCTTCGCACTACAGCAATCGAACCACCATCAGACTCTGCAGCTCCACCATCATTCTAACATACCAAAACCTATCATCAACACATTTTCCTCAAACACTTCATTTTCCTCATTTTCGTACTTCACTGCATATATACCATTCACATCCCTTCTCCAATCATCTTATCGCTGTCCAAACCATATTGCTACTACCACCCACACTCCTCAACACAACTGCTCCTCATCCTTCTTACTGTTCTGCCACCACTATATAAACTTCATCCTGCTATCATATCCACAGCCAAGCTTCCTCTGATCCACTGTTGCATAACAGCTCCTCTACAACCAGTTCAACTCAGCAAACCAAAACCAATTCAAACGACATCCACTCCTTACATACCACAACACAGCTCAGTTCATCTACTGCTTACATCACTTCAGTCCATCACATCTCCTCAGTCAACAAACCCGCCTTCAACATTCCATCTTCCCACCGCCTCGCCTTCTACTGCTCACATCCTTCAACCAAAACTGCCACTACACCTTTCTTCACCTTGAATACAAAACACCATTGCACACTTCCAGTCACACTTGCCTTCAATTTCTACATTGCTGCCCACGCAATCCAACTCCTCTATGTACCATTGCTACATATATACTGCCCACCGACCACAGCAAATCATCACATCCACTTCAATACACTGTTATACCAACAGTAATATATCACCACTTCATCATCAAATACTTGTTTCTCACCACAACTCCTAACCACTACACATTTCTACAAACACCACATCCAACTGTTACAAACCATCCCTCATCAACTCTTCCACCAAATTCAAACAAACCCACTGCATATCATACAAATCTCCATTCGAATACATAATCACCACTGACATAGCAGAACCACCCATATCTAAATCGACAGTGTGAAGACCCGCAAATCCGTACTCCTTGAATATACACTAATCTATTGATTAATTCAAGATGAACAGAAATACGAATTCTCAATGTTTAAGAAAAAGAAAAAGATAGAAGAAAAGAGAAAAAGATAGAAAGTAGAGAGAAAAGAAAATAGAAAGGAACAGAAAGAAAACAACAGAACACTAACAGAATCTCACAATCGCAGCGGAACAACATATAATAAATAAATGAATAATCTTTAAACAAAGAACTATATCAGTTATTACATTTTATACATTTCATTACATTACATCATATCATCAGAGTGTACAACATCAAACAACATCAAACAATGCAGCGGAAAAAGAAATACTATATACCAGTAATACGCCATGCCATCCAGCTTGCCTCCAGCAATTCCTGAATATCCTGATAAACCTTAACTCTTGACTGCCCGTGTGGAAATTGGTGGGCACCCAGAGTTTAGGAAGGAAAAACAATAAACTCCGAGTCAGTCATGAGACTGGTGTGAGAACTCAAAACAGTTTATTTATCTTTAAAATCAAAATAGAAGAATATTTTTAAAGTCAATTCGCAATGCTTTTAAAAATGAGACTACCATAAGGCCTCCCGCACACACACACAATGCAAACGCAGAATCGGAGGAGATTTCTCCTTATGATAGTCAAAGATGCTTGATACGCATTAAAAAGAAACATTTGATATTATTACTAGTGCATAGTGTAGGAAAAATTCATTTCGAAAATAGAGATATAAATCTTAGCCAGCATAGACATTTCGCACTTATGCCTACTATAGCTACCATGTTTAATAGCAGGTTACCGCCACATTCCATGGCAGGTTATACAACTAAAACCGTACAAGATCGTATTGTTTCTTTGGATTTCCAACGAATGGTCAGGCCAAGGAACTTCCCATTGCCACATGAGAACGCCTCTGGAAGGACGTCCCCGAGAACCAAACCGGATCTCTGCCAACACAAGGCCGGGTTACCCCTAACTGGGTAACAACTGACACGAGTATGCCATCCCCTGGTCCTTTGGGACCTTTAACCGAGCGCTCGTCATCAACATCACACAATCATAAATAAAGTGTTTCAACATGAGTAAGTATCTGGGCTCCATACCATGATACCACCCTTTTCCAGAAGGAAATGCACATACCCTAAAGGGAGCTACCCCTCATAACCTTGCCGCATCTTTCCTGCTTTGACCATTCCGGGGTGTGAGGCTCGACGAAGTCACGTCCACAAAAACATACTTTATACAAAAGCTATGCTTTGGGTCAACAAATGATCATAGAAATGATCATAAAGATAAACGATCAAACAAATGATCTTATCACAAATGATCAACACAATGATCATTTCACAGCAACACTCAGCATGTCACATTACCAAATTGGGAATATATCGCTGATAACCTTCAACTACATAACCTCTGAGCTCGTACGTCTCAGAGAAGGGTGTTAAGCTAAGAGAATAAATTCTCCGCCACCAACAGAAATATATTTGAAAGAAATCTGCTTTATATCTCAATTTGTAATGTCAGACATACAATCCATACAAGTCTGTTCCGGGATCGAACAGAACCGAAGGCACTTACAAAGAAGTCCTTGCAATCCGGATATCCACAATCCTGATCGGATTCCCCATCACATATGGAGAACTCTATACCGGAGCAACTCGGTGCAGAGTCAATCGACAGGTCATCCTATCGCTCTCGCAAATACCCGGTCTTCAACACCGATCTTCAATGCTATCCATTACGTCATATCACTATTCGGAATGGGTAATCCGAATAACTAGCGCAATAATTTAAAAATAAGTGTAGCATTCAAATTCAACAAATCCCAACAAATACCTTTCAAAGGTAAATATTGATAGTCAGTTATTGAAATATCAATGGATATGCACAACATTACCAGATTCCAAATAATTTTCCAAATTATTTATTTCCCAAAAATATCTTTACAAGATATATAATTTCAATACCTCAAAAATAAATCAATATTTATTTTTTTAAACAAATTCCCCCATTCTTTTATAAATTCCATAGTGAATTTATATTCCAAAATATCTATGAATATATGATTTCAATTATTCATTTTCAATTTATCTTCAAAAAGATAAATTCTCAAAACGTTTCATTTCACATTGGAAAAACATTTCCATACTTATTTATTAAGTAATTCTCAATCCATTTATTTTCAACACTTGGAAAATATTCAATATACTTAAATCGAGATTAAGTACATATTTCATTCTTTAAGGAAATCATTCTCTTAAACATATTTATTTGGGCCAAAATGAATGTTGCGTAAAACATCGTTACGACAACCCAACATCACTAGTATAGGGATTAGAAATTTAAATAGATATATAAATCCCAATACTATACAAAACATTTCCTTTCGGAAATCATTTATTATAACAACAGTGTTATAGTCCACCATTTCCTTCTATTTCTCGAAAACGCCTATTTCAACAGTAAATGTTGAAATCTATGGTTTCGAATCTCAACACGTTTTGAAAACATCGTTAGATCATTTTAATTCTATTTAAAACACCAAATCCAAAACATTTTCTTTAATATATTATTCACTATTCAAAAACGTGAATATGCTTGTTAACCAATTTCATCATTTCTATACATTTTATTTTAAAGGGTTATTCACTGTCTAAAAAGTGAATATAACTCCATAAATAAGTTATACAATTTACTTATCAAAATAAGTCGTTGCGAATTTATAAAACAACGTTTATAAATCCCTTTATTAACCTATTCAATTCATATCTCAATGATATACTAAAAATTAATACTATAAGTCAAATACTTATAATTTATTTGTTTGCCAAAAATCGTTCTTTTAAACTTCATAATTATAAATCTTATAACTTATAAGATTCGTTTATTTATCCAAACCTATTCTTCAAATAACTTTACAAATTTTATAAACCTACTGTTTATAAAATTCCATTTCTAACTTCACCGTTTATAATTCTATAAATTTCATTCATTCATGAAATTCATTCACAATTCATTCCAACACTTGTAAAAACTCGTTTTATAATTCAAATATTTTAATTTATAAATTATCAATTTATAAATCTTTTATATAAATCTATTTATACTATTATTTAAAACATCTTTAATTTCCTTTATAATTTCATCTCTTTTAAACTTCATAATTATAATAAATTCAGAAATCCCAATTTAAACTATTTATAAAACTATTAACCCATATTTTCAAAAATCAACTTTTAACTATATTTCTCAAAAATCAAAATTTTTATAACATAAAAATTATAACGTTAATTTATTTAAAATGAATCAATTCCAAAAATATAGTATATTTTCAAAAATCACTTTAAAAATCATTTTAAAATTCCAAAACTTGGTCCAATGATGCTACACACCAAATAGTCAATCACGACAACAACGACATCATATATCGATATGATAATCCATCAAATATCAAAATATCTGAAATCAAATAAATACTGTTGAGGAATCCAGTTGGATGCCTCCAACCTGTTTTCCTGCATCCAAAGATGTCAGCACAATACCAATTCCGTTCCAGTACGAAATTATCGCGGTATATGGGATTTAAAATATTATCCGCTTAATAGACGGCGCAGTAGGATCTCATCCGCTATACAATGCAGGAAATCAACAACTGCAATATATACATATGCCAATATGTATATATTGCTATTATATATAATACCAATTTCACTGTTTATGAAATATTCGCGGTATATGTTTTTAATAAATAACATCAGCTTACTAACGGCGCATAATGTCTATTTTAACAATCAATAGATAACAATCATCATTCAAACATGCATTCAAATATTTTAAATCTAACTATTTAAAATAAAAATCGAAACTGATTCGATTGAGTGAGAAGTTCTCACCTTAATTTCAATTTCGTTTTAGCGATTTATTTCGAATAAAATTAAACGGACGTTTAATTTTACCCGAAATTCTCACTAACTCCAAACGACTCCAATCCAATTCCATAGCGTAGTGCTCGTCCATACGATTCCAACGCTTCCTGTTTCGCGCGTTTTCGACCTCGTATGTGTTGAGTCACAGGATCTATGAAGGTTTTGATTTCTGACAAAGAAATAAAGACGATCGACAAAACAAAGACATCAAGGCTATAAAGAGGCACAAAAGAGCTACATATGGTACTCTAGATTATAGGTTGATTATTTGATATTGTAATAGTGATAAACTTGTTTAAATCTATCCTCAAATAATCATGCATTTTAATATAATTATATATATATATATATATATATATTTGAATTGCATTATACATTCACTGTGCACAGTATCAGAGACCGGTCGACTGGTAGTAAAAGAGGCAATCGACCGTTTCTGTATAATATGCACAGTGAACGTGCACACATGCACATAACGACTATATATTTGAAATCCTGTCTACTGGTCATTTTTTGACCTGTCGACCGTTTTTAAACAGAGGGCAACCTTTCCCAAAAGACACTTCCTTCTCCAATGGTTGCATCTCTTACCTTTCATCAATGATCATAACTATTAATGGCAACTGTTCACAAAGAGTTACAACTATTTTTCTCTATATATACTCATCTAAATCATTGATTCAAAACATGAAACCATATTCTTTTTACTCTAATTTCTGATCTTACTACTCCTGCATTCTAAAAGCTCTCAATTATTTTAATTGCTTATTGAATCATTGAAATTATTTCATATCTTTTGATTCAACAAGTAATATACTTTCCTTAATCTTCACAAAACATCATTCACATATTTTGAGGATAAGATTATAGGAAATTTGTACTACAAGTGACAAAACTGTGTTAGCAAGAACACATACCGTCAACAAACAATTATATTCATCATTGTTGAAGTCCCTGTTGTTGTAAGAGGCAAGTGGTTAAGTTTTCGGTGTATTAGAGGCGTGAAATCCCGTTCGTTTGCTCGGGTGTTGTAAACCTGTTCCTCCGGGTGAAGCGAGGTAGTTAATAGTGAAAATCCAGATAGAAGTCTGGGACTGGACGTAGGACGGTGCTCCGAACCAGTATAAAAATCTCTGGTGTGATTTTTCTATTTTTATTTACTTTGCTATTATCATCTAGTTCCGCATTTATATTATATTCCATATTACACGATCCGTGTGTACTATAGTAGCACGTGCACTCGTACACACCTCACTTTCAGCATGAAAAAGATATGGATTTTACAAGTTTTACACCGTTTTTTATATAAACTAATTAAAACATAATTAACTATTTTAAACCTAAGATAGATCATGGCCGCCCACTATTGCGTCCCCACATCACAGCCGTCCCCTTCATCCTCTTCTCCCACATCGCTACTACAGGTAACCGAACCCAAAACTTGCCGCCCTAAGCCCTAAATTTCGCGGCCAACACAAACACTTCTGAAACGATCAATTAGCACCACGACGAAGCTCGCAACACGAGCCACCAACAGCCAGAAATTGATGAAGCTCGGTCACCCCTTCCCCCCAGAAAACCGTGCGCAACCGACCCCAAACGCGGCCAATTATCTCACAACATTTAGCTCCATTTCACATCTCAACCGTTGAATAGCTAGTTCACAACATGATCTACAAGTTTCATGTTGAAGGATTCTTGAATTGGTTGATGGATTTGGAGGAATTTGAGGAGATAGAACTGTAAATTTCGGCCATACATTCATAACTAGCGGCTAGGGCAAAGGATTAGGGTTTTAGTTTTTTTTTTATTTTGTGAAGAGGATGGTCTATTTATAGAAGTTTGAACGACACTATTCATCCCGGATTTTCCAAACTCCGATTTACGTGCGGTGACCGACGTTTCTAGGGTTTATCCCGCGTTCCGGACACAATGGAACAGGTTTCGAAAGCTAATTCGGTCATCTGTGCGAGTTATGGCAATAAACGTTCAATTTAAATTAAACCGATTTAAACGATTTTCTAGGCGTTTTAGCTTGCACCGGACAAATGATAAATCCGATTGACACGAAATTTGAAACCTTACAATAATATCACATTACGGATCCGATGAAACATGTTTCGTCGAAATCCGAGACTGTTTGGAAAATGACTATTTTAACTCGCCAAATAAATATTAAAACAATTTCGATGCGTTTCGAGCTACCACGGTCAAACGATAACTCCGATTGCTACGAAAATTGAAATCCGATAATAACTAACTATTACGGATCCAATGGAACTAGTTTCGTCCAATTCTGAGACTGTTCAAAAATTGGCTATTTTCACTAGTCGATTTAAATATTAAAATATTCAATTTTCACAATTTAACTCTTAATCCGATTTTAAAAGTTCTAAAATATCGTTCTAACTTCAATATGATAAGTAAAATTTTTACAAATCATTTTCAATCATATTTTATCCAATTTTCAATTATTTCTGTATTTTCACTTATTAAATTATTGATTTAATTATCCAATTAAATCCAATTATTCGAAATAAAATTTATTCGACTTATAAATTCACTAATTAATATTTAAAATAAATTAAATATTCAAATTTTAATTAATAAAAATTCTGGGTCGTTACATACTTCCCCCTTAAAAGAATTTCGTCCTCGAAATTATTAAGTAAGAAAAGTTATAGAATCGATTAACTTTCCATAAATCCATGGTTAAACTTTTTATAATAACTTTACTAAGTTTTCAAATCATACTTAGTTTTCTTTTCAAAAACAACTACTATTGTTTAACTTTCAATTCCAAATCAAAGTTAAAGTTTTCAAAATTTTCCAAATTTTCTCAAAAATATTCTAACGCCTTAAATTTTCGGAAAAATTCGCCATAGTCTCCTTTGCGCGGCTCGATCCGAAAAAAATATGACAATATATATATCACAAATATACATCTCATCAAGTAATGAGGCATCCCGCAGGGAAAAAATTGTAAAAGTACGATATTAATCCGAGATATGTACCTTATATTTTATTAGCGAGCATATACGGTTAATATAGCGCGAAAGCGAGCTCCAAATGCGAAGCAAACGCGATCCGCACCTACTAAACGCTCAACAAACAACATGAGAAACATGTATATAGACAATAGTATCGATATACAACATATAGCAACATAATAACTATATATGTCAACATAGCAAATGCAACAAAACAACAAATGCAAACATCAACCAACTATCATTCAACTAACATTCAACTAAAATCCATAACCAATAAATATTCATTCATATTCTCTTTAATATTCAATGAAATGGTTTTCAATTTAATCACATTTGATTCATTTACATTGGATTTTACTAACATTCATTTTCAATTAGTTTATATTCACTAATTCATATTCAAGCTGGTTCACTTCCAATCAAATTCAATTTCATTTAAGATTCACTTAACTTCCAATTTGATTTAAATTACTTCAACTTCCAATTTTCATTAATACTTAATGAATTATATACAATCAACTAACAACCATATAATAACCAATGCATATTAGTTACAACCAAATTCCTTTGCTTTAAATTCATTCAATTATTCCATATCAACTTAATTTACATTTAATTGATTAACATTCAATCCATTAATTCAATTCAATTACAAAAGTTGAATTTCATTTACATAACTTAAGTTCATATCCACCACTTAACTTTATTAATTTACTTTGATACCAATATCAACTTCATTCAACATACTCTTAAGTCATACTCCATTTTACAAACATCACTTGTTTTTACATAACTTAAGTTTCCCACTTATAAATAAATTCAGCTTCTAATTCTAAAGTAAATTTCCATTTAACTTTAAATTCATTTTTATTTACAACTCATATTCATAAATATATCCATATAGTTTCACTTCTTACATATATAAGTTTTTTTTCTCCACAATTGTAAATCACTTTAATTATAATTCAATTCTTATAATTCTTTTGCTTATACAATTATTCTTTAATTTAGATTATTCAAACAACTAAACAATCAACTTATATACACTTTAATAATTCTGAAAAATTATTCCTTTATATATAAAATAAAATCAAGGTAAAATTATTTCATTTACCCAATTTAAAACAATACTGTGTCGAATTGTTCTATTCAAATGTTTATAAACCCCTTCGGCATAGTTGTCCAGACCGTGCTGACGAAGGTTCATATGCCACTCAATAAACCAATCATCACAATATAAAACAATTTTTTATATTCACTAACAAATACGCTCTCATATCTATTATTACACTCAAACTCATTCTAGAGTACTACTGACTCTATCTCTAATGAGTAATACCCAACAGAACCATGGTTGTCGCTTAACCATATGCTCTGATACCACCTGTGAAGGACCTCATTTCCACCAGCAGCGACCGGTAGGCTTTTCAACCATCCCAGCTCCACTGTGGCTCACAGTGATACCCCAAACTTGCTTTTACGGCCAGCCTCTCGACTGTCTCAGGTTACACCTAACCAACCCCCTAAAAGAGGACGTGTGGGGGAAAGAGTCTCCCGTTCGCCACCTAACCGCGAAGCGAGAACCCCCCATCACATTGCCCAAAGCTTAGCAAGACTGGTGTGAGAACTCAAAACAGTTTATTTATCTTTAAAATCAAAATAGAAGAATATTTTTAAAGTCAATTCACAATGCTTTTAAAAATGAGACTACCATAAGGCCTCCCGCACACACACACAATGCAAACGCAGAATCAGAGGAGATTTCTCCTTATGATAGTCAAAGATGCTTGATACGCATTAAAAAGAAACATTTGATATTATTACTAGTGCATAGTGTAGGAAAAATTCATTTCGAAAATAAAGATATAAATCTTAGCCAACATAGACATTTCGCACTTATGCCTACTATAGCTACCATGTTCAATAGCAGGTTACCGCCACATTCCATGGCAGGTTATACAACTAAAACCGTACAAGATCGTATTGTTTCTTTGGATTTCCAACGAATGGTCAGGACAAGGAACTTCCCATTGCCACATGAGAACGCCTCTGGAAGGACGTCCCCAAGAACCAAACCGGATCTCTGCCAACACAAGGCCGGGTTATCCCTAACTGGGTAACAACTGACACGAGTATGCCATCCCCTGGTCCTTTGGGACCTTTAACCGAGCGCTCGTCATCAACATCACACAATCATAAATAAAGTGTTTCAACATGAGTAAGTATCTGGGCTCCATACCATGATACCACGCTTTTCCAGAAGGAAATGCACATACCCTAAAGGGAGCTACCCCTCATAACCTTGCCGCATCTTTCCTGTTTTGACCATTCCGGGGTGTGAGGCTCGACGAAGTCACGTCCACAAAAACATACTTTATACAAAAGCCATGCTTTGGGTCAACAAATGATCATAGAAATGATCACAAAGATAAACGATCAAACAAATGATCTTATCACAAATGATCAACACAATGATTATTTCACAGCAATACTCAGCATGTCACATTACCAAATTGGGAATATATCGCTGATAACCTTCAACTACATAACCTCTGAGCTCGTACGTCTCAGAGAAGGGTGTTAAGCTAAGAGAAAAAATTCTTCGCCACCAACAGAAATATATTTTAAAAAAATCTTCTTTATATCTCAATTTGTAATGTCAGACATACAATCCATACAAATCTGTTCCGGGATCGAACAGAACCGAAGGCACTTACAAAGAAGTCCTAGCAATCCGGATATCCACAATCCTGATCGGATTCCCCATCACATATGGAGAACTCTATACCAAAGCAACTCGATGCAGAGTCAATCGACAGGTCATCCTATCGCTCTCGCAAATACCCGGTCTTCAACACCGATCTTCAATGCTATCCATTACGTCGTATCACTATTCGGAACGGGTAATCCGAATAACGAGCGCAATAATTTAAAAATAAGTGTAGCATTCAAATTCAACAAATCCCAACAAATACCTTTCAAAGGTAAATATTGATAGTCGGTTATTGAAATATCAATGGATATGCACAACATCACCAGATTCCAAATAATTTTCCAAATTATTTATTTCCCAAAAATATCTTTACAAGATATATAATTTCAATACCTCAAAAATAAATCAATATTTATTTTTTTAAACAAATTCCCCCATTCTTTTATAAATTCCATAGTGAATTTATATTCCAAAATATCTATGAATATATGATTTCAATTATTCATTTTCAATTTATCTTCAAAAAGATAAATTCTCAAAACGTTTCATTTCACATTGGAAAAACATTTCCATACTTATTTATTAAGTAATTCTCAATCCATTTATTTTCAACACTTGGAAAATATTCAATATACTTAAATCGAGATTAAGTACATATTTCATTCTTTAAGGAAATCATTCTCTTAAACATATTTATTTGGGCCAAAACGAATGTTGCGTAAAACATCGTTACGACAACGCAAAATCACTAGTATAGGGATTCGAATTTAAATAGATATATAAATCCCAATACTATACAAAACATTTCCTTTCGGAAATCATTTATTATAACAACAGTGTTATAGTCCACCATTTCCTTCTATTTCTCGAAAACGTCTATTTCAACAATAAATGTTGAAATCTATGGTTTCGAATCTCAATACGTTTTGAAAACATCGTTAGATCGTTTTAATTCTATTTAAAACACCAAATCCAAAACGTTTTCTTTAACATATTATTCACTATTCAAAAACGTGAATATGCTTGTTAACCAATTTCATCATTTCTATACATTTTATTTTAAAGGGTTATTCACTGTCTAAAAAGTGAATATAACTCCATAAATAAGTTATACAATTTACTTATCAAAATAAGTCGTGCGAATTTATAAAACAAGGTTTATAAATCCCTTTATTAACCTATATAATTCATATCTCAATGATATACTAAAAATTCATACTATAAGTCAAATACTTATAATTTATTTGTTTGCCAAAAATCGTTCTTTTAAACTTCATAATTATAAATCTTATAACTTATAAGATTCGTTTATTTATCCAAACCTATTCTTCAAATAACTTTACAAATTTTATAAACCTACTGTTTATAAAATTCCATTTCTAACTTCACCGTTTATAATCCTATAAATTTCATTCATTCATGAAATTCATTCACAATTCATTCCAACACTTATAAAACTTGTTTTATAATTCAAATATTTTAATTTATAAATTATCAATTAATAAATCTTTTATATAAATCTTTTTATACTATTATTTAAAACATCTTTAATCTCCTTTATAATTTCATCTCTTTTAAACTTCATAATTATAATAAATTCAGAAATCCCAATTTAAACTATTTATAAAACCATTAACCCATATTTTCAAAAATCAACTTTTAACTATATTTCTCAAAAATCATAATTTTTATAACATAAAAATTATAACGTTAATTTATTTAAGTGAATCAATTCCAAAAATATAGTATATTTTCAAAAATCACTTTAAAAATCATTTTAAAATTCCAAAACTTGGTCCAATGATGCTACACACCAAATAGTCAATCACGACAACAACGACATCATATATCGATATGATAATCCATCAAATATCAAAATATCTGAAATCAAATAAATACTGTTGAGGAATCCAGTTGGATCCCTCCAACCTGTTTTCCTGCATCCAAAGATGTTAGCACAATACCAATTCCGTTCCAGTACGAAATTATCGCGGTATATGGGATTTAAAATATTATCCGCTTAATAGACGGCGCAATAGGGTCTCATCCGCTATACAATGCGGGAAATCAACAACTGCAGTATATACATATGCCAATATGTATATATTGCTATTATATATAATACCAATTTCACTATTTATGAAATATTCGCGGTATATGTTTTTAATAAATAACATCCGCTTACTAACGGCGTATAATGTCTATTTTAACAATCAATAGATAACAATAATCATTCAAACATGCATTCAAATATTTTAAATCTAACTATTTAAAATAAAAATCGAAACAGATTCGATTGAGTGAGAAGTTCTCACCTTGATTTCAATTTCGTTTTAGCGATTTATTTCGAATAAAATTAAACCGACGTTTAATTTTACCCGAAATTCTCACTAACTCCAAACGACTCCAATCCAATTCCATAACATAGTGCTCGTCCATACGATTCCAACGCTTCCTGTTTCGCGCGTTTTCGACCTCGTATGAAAAAGATATGGATTTTACAAGTTTTACAACGTTTTTTATATAAACTAATTACAACATAATTAACTATTTTAAACCTAAGATAGATCATGGCCGTCCACTATTGCATCCCCACATCACAGCCGTCCCCTTTATCCTCTTCTCCCACATCGCTACTACAGGTAACCGAACCCAAAACTTGCCGCCCCAAGCCCTAAATTTCGCGGCCAACACAAACACTTCTGAAACGATCAATTAGCACCACGACGAAGCTCGCAACACGAGCCACCAACAGCCAGAAATTGATGAAGCTCGGTCGCCCCTTCCCCCCAGAAAACCATGCGCAACCGGCCCCAAACGCGGCCAATTATCTCACAACATTTAGCTCCATTTCACATCTCAACCGTTGAATAGCTAGTTCGCAACATGATCTACAAGTTCCATGTTGAAGGATTCTTGAATTGGTTGATGGATTTGGAGGAATTTGAGGAGATAGAACTGTAAATTTCGGCCATACATTCATAACTGGCGGCTAGGGCAAAGGATTAGGGTTTTAGTTTTTTTTTTATTTTGTGAAGAGGATGGTCTATTTACAGAAGTTTGAACGACACTATTCATCCCACATTTTCCAAACTCCGATTTACGCGCGGTGACCTACGTTTCTAGGGTTTATCCCGTATTCCGGACACAATGGAACAGGTTTCGGAAGCTAATTCGGTCATCTGTGCGAGTTATGGCAATAAACGTTCAATTTAAATTAAAACGATTTAAACGATTTTCTAGGCGTTTTAGCTTGCACCGGACAAATGATAAATCCGATTGACACAAAATTTGAAACCTTACAATAATATCACATTACGGATCCGATGAAACTGGTTTCGTCGAAATCCGAGACTGTTTGAAATGACTATTTTAACTCGCCAAATTAATATTAAAATAATTTCGATGCGTTTCGAGCTACCACGGTCAAACGATAACTCCGATTGCTACGAAAATTGAAATCCGATAATAACTAACTATTACGGATCCAATGGAACTAGTTTCGTCCAATTCTGAGACTGTTCAAAAATTGGCTATTTTCACTAGTCGATTTAAATATTAAAATATTCAATTTTCACAATTTAACTCTTAATCCGATTTTAAAAGTTCTAAAATATCGTTCTAACTTCAATATGATAAGTAAAATTTTTACAAATCATTTTCAATCATATTTTATCCAATTTTCAATTATTTCTGTATTTTCACTTATTAAATTATCGATTTAATTATCCAATTAAATCCAATTATTCGAAATAAAATTTATTCGACTTATAAATTCACTAATTAATATTTAAAATAAATTAAATATTCAAATTTTAATTAATAAAAATTCTGGGTCGTTACAGACAGTGCATCGAAACTTCAGCAAATTCACCTACATCCTTGCAGCAGACAAACTCCTTCATCACCAGAACATCACCAAACAATTGAATTCCCCGGCAACGGTGCCAAAAACTTGTTCGTCGACGGAAATTCTATCGGTTTAGAAAACCGTCGAATGAATTTAGAAATAAAAATAACCGCAAGCGCATGGTGTACGAATGTACCACGTGGCGAATACGGGTCAATCCGCGGGGAATTGATGATTTTAATAATTCTATTCAATCGAATTAACCAAAGTTGAAAGTGTGATTAGCTAAAAATGTAAGAAACTAACAAAAAGAAAAGAAATGCAAATGTGAGAGTTAAATGTCAATTTAGAGAATAAATCCACTCTCTAGATCATGTAGTTCAACACATGAAATCATGATCTCTTTTTTATGGTCATTATTGTTTTAATTGATGTGCTTATCATAAGTATGACATATTTGAGCTATTAATTAGCCAACATAAGTCATCAAACTATAACACACCCCTTAAACTTTCATGAAACTTGACAAAGAAAATAAAAATGAAATCTATTTTAAGTATGGCCTATTAACTATTGATTAGAAACATAGACCATCAAATTTTAATTTCAAATCACTTTCGTATGCCATAATCATATATTGGTGAAGAGACATTTGTGTTAGTGATTGTTTAAGCATAGCCTATTTGGTGTGAACAATATAGACTATCAAATTCAAGGCAAAAACAACAAATAAAACCACTTCTACCATCATCATTAAGCACAAAAAGAGAGCATGAATTAACAAAATGTTGAAGCTACATTAATTAGAGAGCTTCATTACCCCTAAATTGAAGGGGTTTAGCTTCTCATATTTGTCATTTTATTAACAAATGTAGCTAACAACATGAAAGCAAAACGAAGAGAAAAAAGAGAGAAAAATGAAAAGAAAACTATTCTACTTGCATAAAAGGAAAGAGATCTACACTACAACTTGAAAGTAAATGAACATGAAAAGGAAAGAGCATGTATTAAATTGCATAAAATAAAAAAGATTACATAAAATAAAAATGGCTAAGTAGCCATGGAAAGAAAGAGAGCTTTGATTTATTTTCTAAACTAAAACTAACTAACTAAGAGGAAGATGACTACATGAAACATAAGGGGTATCTATACAAGTTAGAAACCCTAATGCATATTTTTGGGGAGTACCCAAAATGCCCTTAGGAAGTGTGGAGGCCAAGTAATCATTAACATGTCTTAATCCCGCATTAAGTGTACGTGAAATCATTAACTCCAAAAGCATGTGCATTAGCCTTTAGTTTGTACATTAAGGTAGGTGGGTAGGTGGGGTCCTCCATGTTCTTCACTTTGAATTATTTCCATCTTCATTCCTTTGTATTAATTTTATGCATGCATATCTTCATGAAACCACTTCTATTTGAGATCAAATTCCTATAAAAATATATACAAATTTTCAATTAATTTTTCTCAAAGAAATGTATGCACACAAATGACCGTTTTGCCAATATATGAAGATGAATATGTGACAATTTGGAATAATTTGAATTTTTCATTTACACAAGTTAAAATACCCGATATGATCATTTATTTAATTCAAATAGATTAAATATGGTGGTAAAAATATGCACATTTACGTGCACATCAAATCCCCCACACTTATCTTTTTATTCGTCCTCGAATAAAGAAAAACTACGATAAATCCGTTTTCGTAGGGAGCACGATTGCATTGAGCGTATGCAACAAGCCATTAAACCTCTGGGTGTCTCCAGTAGGACGAGTGTTGTCTCATGAGGGTTTTCAGCGGATACTACCCACAAAATCCACATGCAAGATGAAAATATTTACAAAATGCAAGATTTATTTACAAAGAGATGAATGCGAATTTTTGAAAATATTTACAATGAAGGATTTACTTTTAAATGGACACAAATAAGTTAAATATAGGTTTTGGTTATCATCTTGAAATTTTTAGTCATTTACTCGTCAAAATTTCCAATAAAAATAAGTTATCATGACAAATAGACAAGAGTTTAACTCGTTGTTTCAGTTGATAACAAAGTGTATCTATGAAATGGATCCGTAGTTGACTATCAAAGTTTGCCAAAGTGGTATTTTCATTTCTTTTCAATAACAATTCAAATCAAATAAGTAAAAATAGTGCTAGGATTTCAATGGCTTGCTCTTTCATTATTTGCAAGAAAAATTACACACCTAGCTCAAAAAAAAGTTGTATATATCTTGCTTTATTTCAGGTTGCGAAAGCAGAATTACAGAAAGAGCAGAAGTGCTTGTTAAATAAATTGCTTGATTTGAAGTGCTTGCCGAAAAAATAAGTAAACTGCTTGCTTGCTTATCTATTGTTTTATTAGTTTTGCATTGTTAGTTGTATACATCTGCATAACTGAATTTCAAAAAAACAACAAAAAAACAAAAAAAAATCAAAATCCAAAAACAAAATCCATTCGTAGCTGCATTGTTAATACACGTTTAATTTCTGCTTTGCATTTCATACTAGAATTGTGATTAGTAATAACGGTTAGACATCGATAACACTTAAGTGGATATTAACAAGTTGTCTTCTTTGAACAATTTAATTTCTTGGTGTCTAGGCTACGGCAGAGTAATAACCATTTATAAATATTACGGTGATTCATAAATATTATAGTGGTTGTTCCTCTGAAGGTACTTAAACCATCGGCTGCATTGCTACGGTGATTCGTGGTGCACCGATAACCCCTGCCCGTTACCTGGTTGAGAAATATTTTTGTTGATTTAAGACAAAGTGTGATTATACAATTTTGGGTTAACTTAGGATAAATCATTTGTAATTAACCACTGCATTCATTTAGTTGCATTAGTTCATGCATATTTTAAAAAAAAACTAAAAATATTTCAAAAATCCAAAACTATAAAATAAATTGTAAATATTTCTTTTATTTTTCTTTGAAGTCTTTAAATCCTTTTCCTTTGAAATTTCAAAAATCCAAAAAATTTAGAAAAACAAAAATCCAAAAAAATATATAAAGCTTTTTCTTAAAAAAAAGAGCCAAAAAAATTTGAAAATCCAAAAACAAAACAAAAATCAATTTTCCATTTTGAAAAATAAATTCTACTTGTAAATATTTTTCTTTATAAAAAAACAATAAAAAAAAATCTTGAAAATGTCCGAGTTTCCTTTCTCTTACTCACTTGAATTTAGTTGTGAAAATCAATATAATCCATATGAGTTCACTCCAAATTCGTATGGATATTTTAACAACAACTATTGTTTAAATGATTCGAATTTTGAACCACAAAATTTTCAAAATGATGACCAACCTTCAACTCTTGAAAATAGCATTTCATCTTTACTTGAAATCGCTATACAACAAAATCAAATGATAAACAAGTTGTGTAATTCATATTTGTGCGATAACTCGAATCAAAGTTTTCAAAATAATCAAAATTTGAATTCACTTCAAAATTCAAACGATTTCGAGTATAACCCATGCCAATACAATTTTGAACTCCAAAATGAATTTAAAAATCAAAACGAAAATGTGATCCACTTTTCAAATAATTTTGACAATGGAAATAATCTTGACTACGATACGAGTGAAAATTGTTGTCCTAAACAAATCCAAATCGAAAATTATCAAGCTAATAATTACAAATTGGATTTTGTTGAACAAATGAACGAAATCTACGATGATCACACGAATTTGTTGTTTGAAACTTATATGGAACAACGTGAAAAGCAAAATCAAATTCCAATGTGTGACGAGTCAAGTGAGAATCCATCTTTTACCCAAATCGACGATTTTCAAATAACAACTTCTGAAATTGAAAATAACAATCTTAACGAAGTTATTGAAAACACGGTAATTGAGTTGGATTTCAATTCTTTTGAGGGTGAAAAATTCGATTTAAACTTCGATCTTCCTTTTTCTGAAAATTTGAATACGACAACTTTGAATTTTAAACTCGATTTACACGATGAAGTTGTTGATAATCCAACAAAGGAAGTCAAAATTAATGAACATGAGTTTTATGGACTTTTTAAAAACGAGTTGTTAAATTCTGAAAGGGAAAATTTCGATCACTATTTTGAAATCGATAATTTTGAAGAAGTTTTCAATGATAAGTTTGAACTTCAATTTGGTGAAAATAAACTTGAATTTCAATCAATTGTTTTATCAACCCTAAAAATCATCAAAAATGAAACAACTCATTCAATTTTCAATAAAACGACATTCGTTTTTCCAAATCAACATTCAACTTCGAAATCTTTTACGGTTTGGTTTTTCATGCTTAAGCCGTGTCTCACACATTTGACGAGACAAATGAATCGGTCTTTAGAAGACCGTTTCATTTACTTTTTGACTGTATACTTTATCATCTCTTGTAAATAATAATCTTTCATTTAAATATAGGATTTTTATTTTATTTTTCTCCTTCCACTTAGGTTGACTGTGGGGACACAGTCAAAATCAAGTGTGGGGGGAGATTCATCTACATTTTTTTTCATGGTTTATTTTTGTTTTGTTATCTCAAAAAAAAATTTAAAAATCCCAAAAATAAATTTTCTTTTGATTTATTTTTTTTAAAAACACTATAAGATAAATGTATGGTTTTTGGTTTATTAAACTGAATTTTTTGAAAATTTACTTGTCTTAACAAAAATAAAATTGAAGTTTGATTACAAATAATAATGGTTTAACTAGTATATTGGAAGATTCATACGTGTTAATTATGAAACACATCCTAATTGAAATTTTTTATTTTAAAAGTGGTGAATTTAAAGTAAATGATATAACATTTTTTTTGTCTTCTTAGTTAAATGGTGCTAAGATGATTTTGCAAAACTCTCTCTCTCTCTCTTAAAAAAAAATAAAAAAATAATAATAATAACATCCAAGTATTCACACTCATTTAAAAGTCCTCACGGTTATGCATGGGTGAATTACTTCGAATCTTTGATTATGTGCTTTCATACTCATTTAAAAGTCCTCACGGTTATGCATGTATGGAACACATGTTAAAAAAAAAGACTTAATAAAAACCACCTACGGTCGATAGGTGTATGCACGAAAGTGTGTACACTCGCCATGCTTTGTACACCCCTCACATAAGCCCGAAAGGCAGTGCATGGGTGGTATATCTGGCCTCAGTTTACCTGAGCTAGGTGTGTAATTTTTCTTGCAAATAATGAAAGAGCAAGCAATTGAAATCCTAGCACTATTTTTACTTATTTGATTTGAATTTTTATTGAAAAGAAATGAAAATACCACTTTGATAAACTTTGATAGTCAACTACGGATCCATTTCATAGATACACTTTGTTATCAACTGAAACAACGAGTTAAACTCTTGTCTATTTGTTATGATAACTTTATTTTTGTTGGAAATTTTGACGAGTAAATGACTAAAAATTTCAAGATGATAACCAAAACCTATATTTAACTTATTTGTGTCCATTTAAAAGTAAATCCTTCATTGTAAAATATTTTCAAAAATTCGCATTCATCTCTTTGTAAATAAATCTTGCATTTTGTAAATATTTTCATCTTGCATGTGGATTTTGTGGGTAGTATCCGCTGAAAACCCTCATGAGACAACACTCGTCCTACTGGGGACACCCAGAGGTTTAACGGCTTGTTGCATACGCTCAATGCAATCGTGCTCCCTACGAAAACGGATTTATCGTAGTTTTTCTTTATTCTAGGAGGAATAAAAAGATAAGTGTGGGGGTATTTGATGTGCACGTAAACGTGCATATTTTTACCACCATATTTAATCTATTTGAATTAAATAAATGATCATATCGGGTATTTTAACTTGTTTAAACCAAAAATTCAAATTATTCCAAATTGTCACATATTCATCTTCACATATGGGCAAAACGGTCATTTGTGTGCATACATTTCTTTGAGAAAAATTAATTGAAAATTTGTATATATTTTTGTAGGAATTTGATCTCAAATAGAAGTGGTTTCATGAAGATATGCATGCATAAAATTAATACAAAGGAATGAAGATGGAAATAATTCAAAGTGAAGAACATGGAGGACCTCACCTACCCACCTACCTTAATGTACAAATTAAAGGCTAATGCACATGCTTTTGGAGTTAATGGCTTCATGTACACTTAATGGGGGATTAAGACATGTTAATGATTACTTGGTCTCCACACTTCCTAAGGGGCATTTTGGGTACTCCCCAAAAATATGCATTAGGATTTCTAACTTGTATAAATACCCCTTATGTTTCATGTAGTCATCTTCCTCTTAGTTAGTTAGTCTTAGTTTAGAAAATAAATCAAAGCTCTCTTCCTTTCCATGGCTACTTAGCCATTTTTATTTTCATGTAATTTTCTTTTCTTTTATGCAATGTTAATTCTCTTTTATTTACATGCTTCTTCTCTTCTTATGTAATAGTGTAGATTTACCTTTATGCAATTAGATTAGTTGTCTTTTCTATTAGCTTTCATTTTCCTTTCTTTTTGCTTTCATGTTGCTTTCTACATTTGTTGATTTGATAACAAATATGAGAGCTTAATCCCTACAATTTAGGGGTAATGAAGCTCTCTAGAATGTAGATGAACATTTTGATGTTTATACTCTCTTTTTGTGCTTTAATGGAAACATTTGAAGTGGTTTAATGATGTTGTTTAGCTTTGAATTTGATAGTCTATGTTGTTCATAACAAATAGGCTATGCTTAAACAAACATAACACAAATTGCCTCTTCATCTAAATATGTTTATGGCAAAGAAGTGAATGTTGAAATTGAAATTTGATAGCCTATATTTCTAAACAATAGTTAATAGGCTATGCTTAAAATAGATTTTTATTTCAACTTTTTTGTCATATTTCATGAGAGTTAAATGTGTATTAGTGGTTGTGTTATACTTTGATGGTTTATATTGAGCTAATTAATAGCACAAATATACCATACTTATGATAAGCACATCAACTAATTCACTAATGACAAGAAAAGAGAGATCATAACTTCATTTTGTTGATTTATATGATCTAGAGAGTGGATTTATCTCTAAATTATTCTTTTAACTCTCATATTTTTATCATTTTCTTTTGCTAGTTTTTGTTAGTTTCTTACATTTCTAGCTATTCACTCTCGACTTCGGTATAATTTTATTGAATAGAATTTTAAAATCATCAATTCCCTGTGGATCGACTCGTATTCGCCACGTGCTACATTCGTACACCGTGCGCTTGCGGTATAAATTTTATTATAAACTCGTTCGACGGTTTTCTAAACCGATAGAATTTCCGTCGACGACCATATATTCACGATTTCGGACAGTGAATATATTATTAAATGAAATGGATATGTTTTGGGGAAGTGATATTATAAGATGAAGTTAATTGTTTTGAAGATGTTTTAAAAGGTGTTAAATATCGAAACCATAGATTTCAACATTCATTGTTTAAATAGACGTTTTCGAGAAATATAAGGAAATGTTGGACTATAACGTTGTTGTTATAGTAAATGATTTCCGAAAGGAAATGTTTTATATAGTATTGGGATTTATATATCTATTTTAAGTTCGAATCCCTATACTAATGATTTTTGGGTTACCGTAACGATGTTTTACGTAACATTCGTTTTGGCTCAAATAAATGTGTTTTAACAGAATGTTTTCCTTGAAGAATAGATTATATACTTAATTTTGATTTAAGTATATTGAATATTTTTCAAGTGTTGAAAATAAATAGGTTTGTGAATTACTTATTATTAAGTAAGTACGGAAATGTTTTTCCAATATAAAGCGAATGTTTTAAGATTTTATCTTTTAAAGATAAATTGAAAAGGTATATTAGAAATCGATTTGGAAATCTTATATTCATAGATATTTTGGAAATGTAGATTAACTATGGAATCTATAAAAGAAAGGGAAATTTTTTTAAAAATAAACATTGATTTATTTTTAAAGTGTGGAAATAAATTTACAGATTTGGAACGTAAGTTTAAAATAAATCGGTAAGGATTTGTTTGATTGATTTAAATGAACCATTTTAAATTGAAAATGGATAAATATTTGGAAGTGTTTCCGTTTAAGGAAGTTGATTTGAAATTTGTTTTCAAAGATTGAAAGGTGAAAAATGATTTGAATTTTTTTTCAAATGGTTAAAGTGTGGAAAATATATATTGTAAAGATATTTTTGAAAATAAATAATTTGGGAAATTATTTGAAATCAGGTTATGTTGTGAATATTGATTGATAGTTAAATAACCGACTATCAATATTGACCCTTAAATGGCTATTTGTTGTGAATTGGTTGAAATTGAATGCTACACTTATTTTTAAATCATTGCGCTCGTTATTCGGATTACCCATTCCAAATAGTGATACGACGTAATGGATAGCATTGAAGACCGGTGTTGAAGACCGGGTATTTGTGAAAACGATAGGATGACCTATCGATTGTCTCTGCACCGTTAGCTACGGTATGGAGATTTCCTTTGTGATGGGAAATTCGATTGGGATTGTGAATACCCGGATTGCAAGGGCTTCTTTTGAAGTGCCTTCGGTTCTGTTCGAGCCCGGAACAGACTTGTATGGTTACATATCTGACATTACATTTTGAGATATAAAGCAGATTTCTTTCAAATACATTTCCGTTGGTGGCGGAGAATTTATTTTCTTAGCTTAACACCCTTAGAGGTTATGTAGTTGAAGGTTATCAATGATATATTCCCAATTTGGTAATGTGGCATGCTGAGTGTTGCTGTGTGATGATTATTTATTGATCATTTGTTGATCAAAGCATGGCTTTGTGAAAAAGCGTAGCTTTGTGGACGAGACTTCGTCAGACCTCACTCCTCGGAAATGGTCAAAACAGGAATATGCGGCAAGATTATGAGGGTCGCGCCCTTTAGGGTATGTCAGTTCCTTCTAGAAAGAGTGGTATCATGGTATGGAGCCCAAATACTTACTCATGTTGACACACTATATTTATTACTGTGTGATGTTGGTTATCAAGCGCTCGGATAAAGGTCTAAAAGGGACCGGGAGGTGGCTTATTCGTGTAGTAGTTACCTAGTTACAAAGGTAACCCGGCCTTGTGTTGGCAGAGATCTAACTGTAACGTTAGGTTCTCGGGACGTCCCGCCAGAGGCGATCCTATTGACAGTAGGAAGTTCCTTAGCCTGACCATTTGTTGGAAATCCAAATAAAACAATACGCATCTTGTACGGTTTTAGTTGTAGAACCTTCCGTTCATTTATGTGGCTCCCCACTGTTTGGATGGTAGCTATAGTAGGCATAGTTCGTAATGTCTATGCCGGCTAAGATTTATATTCTATTTTCGAAATGTTTTCTACACTATGCACTAATAATAATAAAAATCAAATGATTTGTTTTGCATAGTAAGCATCTTTGACTATCATAAGGAGAAATCTCCTTCAATTCTGCGTTTGCATTGTGTGTGTGCGGGGAGGCCTTATGGTAGTTTCATTTTCCAAAAGCATTGCGGATATTTTCCACTTCTATTGTTGTTGTTGTTTTAAAAGTTAAATAACTGTTTTAAGTTCTCACACCTGTCCCATGACTGACCTAGAGTTTATTGTTCTCTTCCTAAACTCTGGGTGCCCACCAATTTTCCACATGGGCAGTCTAGAGTCAGGTTATCAGGTCATTTTGGATTCAGAAGTGCTATGGAGTTCAAGAGGCGAGCTGGATGGCGAGATGTATTACCTGTATATGATATTATCTTTCCGCTGTAGAATTCACTTGTAAGGACATGTTTGTATAACTGTCCATTGTCCAGTTGTGTTGTATATTGTTGTTGTATACTCTGATGATGATGTGATGTAATGTAATAACTGAAATAGTTCTTTGTTTTAAAGACTACTCATTTATCTATTATATGTTGTTCCGCTGCGATATGTGAGATTCTGATATTGTTTCTGTTCTGTTTCCTTATTTCTTCTATCTTTTTCTTCTACCTCTTCTTTTAAAACCTCATGGTTCGGTTTTCCGGCATTCGATTGTTCGGCAGTTGATACAGTAGACGTATTGATGTCGATTTTTGGAAGTCGAAGAATCGGGTCCTGACATTGTGGTATCAGAGCATATGGTTAAGCGACAACCATGGCTCTGTTGGGTGTTACTCATTAGAGATAAACTCAGTAGTGCTCAAGAATGAGTTTGAGTATAATAATAGATATGAGTGCGTATTTGTTAGTGAAAATAAAATTGTTTTATGTTGTGATGATTGGTTTGAGAAGTGGTATATGGATTCTGGTCGGTATAGTCTGTACAACTCTATCGATAGGGATCTCTAAACACTTGTTCAGAACAGTTCGGAACGATATCGTTTTAAATTGGGTAAATGAAATAATTTTACCTCGATTATATTTTTATATAAAGGAAATAATTCTTCAGAAATTATTAAAGTATATATAAATTGATTGTCTGGTTGTTGAAAATGTAAAAATGTATAAGTCAATAAAAGTTGTTTAAATAAGCTAAATAAAAATAATAGTTGTAAAAGAATGAATTGTATAAGCAAATGAATTATAAGTACGGAATTGTAATTAAAATGATTTACAATTATAAATTAATCTTATATATAAATAGTGAAATTATATGAGGGGAAAAAAATTATAAATGTGATTTAAAAATAATGAAAAGGAAAATTTTGAAAGAATATTTAGCACTGATTTCACTATTGTTACTGGGAAATAATAAGGATGATTACTGCAGCATCATCAATATCATTTTCGAGTTTCTGTGTGATGGATTTGCTACCATAGTAAATTGAAATTGATGTTTTATTGTGATAAACAAATTCGAAATTGAAAATTCAAGTTGAAATTGATAAGCATATGTAAGTTGTATAACTTATAAAGTGAGAAGATGTAAGTGAAACCAAATGATAAATGGTTAAATAATTTTGATAAGCAAAACGAGATATGAATTTGAATAAGTGATGAATTTGACTTTGGTAAAAGTTAAATAGAATTTACTTTGGAGTTGAAATTTTAACTGGATTAAATGGAAATTTAAGTTAAGTTAAACAAATGATGAATTGAAATGGAATATAGCTTAAGTGATATTGATAAAGTTGATTTTGGTATCGAAGTAAAATAATGAAGTGAATTAAATGGATGTGAACTTGAGTTCTATAAAAGGAGATTCAAATTTATTTGTGAAATGCATTAGCAATTGAATTAATGAAGGGATTGAATGTTAATCAATCGAATATAAATGAATTGATATGAAACAATGAATATAGGTGTTAATTCATTAAAGTTAATAAATTGAATAAATTGAATGTAAGCCAATTTAATATTAAACCAAATCGGAATTAAAAGTGTTGAACCAAATTGAATGTAAATTTAATAATTTGGTTATGTTGAATATATATTGGTTGTTATTTGATTGTTAGTTGATTGTATATAAATTCATTATGTGTTAATGAAATTGAATTAGTGAAATTGAAAGCTTTGTAATTGAATTCAAATTGGAAGAAAATGAATTTGAATAAAATTGAATTGGATTTGGAAGTGAACTAAAATGAATGTAAATTAATGAATGTATACTAATTAGAAATGAATAAATGAATATCTGTAAAATCCAATGTTAACTAATCAAATGGCCAATCATTGAATATTAATGAGAATATGAATGAATATTTATTTGGTTATGGATGTTAATTGGATGCTAGTTGGTTAATGGTTGGATTTGTTGTTTTGTTGCATTTGCTATATTGGCATATATAGTTGTTGATATATGTTGTATATTGATATTACTTTCATATATACATGTTTCTCATTGTTTGTTGAGTGTCTAGTAGGTGCGGATTGCGCTTGCTTCGCATTTGGAGCTTGCTTTCCGCTATATTAGCCGTATATGCCCGCTAATAACAAATAAGGTACATATCTCAGATTAAATATCATACTTTTACACTTTTTTCCCTGCGGGATGCCTCATCACTTGATGAAATTTATATTTGTGATATATATATATATATACTGTCATTTTTTTTCGGATCGAGCCGCGCAAAAGAGACTCTGGCGAATTTTTCAGAAAATTTAAGGCGTTAGAATATTTTTGATAAAATTGGAAAATTTTGAAAACTATAACTTTGATTTTGAAGTTAAAGGTTAAACGATATAGTTTATTTTGAAAAGATAACAATATATAGATTTGAGAAATATTAGTAAATATTTTGTAAGAAGTTTAACTATGGTTTTAAAAGGTTAATGGATTCTGTAACTTTTTCTTACTTGGTAATTTTGAGGACGAAATTCTTTTAAGGGGGAAAGTTTGTAACGACCAAGAATTTTTGTCATTTGAAATTCAGATATTTAACTGATTTTAAATATTTATAAGTAAAATTTATAAATCGAATAATTTATTTTCGAATATCTGGATTTAATTGGATAATTAAATCGATAATTTAATATTTGAAATTTGCGTAAATAATTAGAATTTTGGTTTAATGTGATTAAAATGATTTATAAAGTTATATTAAATCATATTGGAGTTAGAACAATGTTTGTGAACTTTTAAAATTGAATTTAAAGTTAATTTGAGAAAATTAAATATTTTAATATTTAATCGACTAGTGAAAATAGCCATTTTTCGAACAGTTTCGGATTTCGACAAAACCATTTACATTGGATCCGTAATGTTATATTGTTGTATGGTTTTAAATTTCGTGTCAATCGGATTTACCGTATGTCCGGGGCAAGCCAAAACGCCTTGAAATTAGTTTAATCGATTAAATTTAAAATTGATCGTTTATTGCCGTAACTCGCACAAATGATCGAACTGGCTCCCGAAACCTATTCCATTGTGTCCGTAACGCGGGGTAAACCCTAGAAATGCCGGTCATCGCGCGAGATTTAGAGTTCGAAAATTTGGAGATGAATGGTGTTCGTTGGATTTTCTATAAATGGACCCATCTCCTTCTATTTTTGCAAACCCTAGCTATTCTTAGCCAGCTGCCATTTGTTTTCAATGGCTGAGAATTTTCAAAACTTCCCCCTCGATCTCTTCTAATCCGCTCACCTTCATCAAAAATTGTCAACTGCAATGTTGTAGAGCTCCGTGAGCTCTACAAATCCAACGGGTAAGATCGTAAATGGAGCAACGAGTCGATGCCAAATAGCTCGGGAACGTTGCGCGTTCGTCCTCGATTTGCATACTGGAGGCGGCACTAGCTGAGGCCGGTTGAAGGCCATGAGTGGGGGCCTGGGTTGGGGCATTCTTTGGTGGTGCTTGATCGATTTCAAACGCATCGTATGGGTTGCGAAAATTTATGAAAGGGGGTCGGCTATGGGTTCATGAACGCGATGCTTTACTGGGAGTTTTGAACGTGAGGGAAGAAAGAGCATTTCGTGGCCTAGATTTCTCATCAAATAAATGAACGGACCGATGGGAGTTAGGTTAAAAATTTTAAATAAAAATGTGATTTATTTATATATTATAATTTGTAAAATGTTTAAAAGGCGATATCTTTGTCATACGAGGTCGAAAACGCACGAAACAAATTACGTTGGCTTTGTTTTGTCGAACGCTACGCAATGGAGCTGGTTTGGAGTCGTTTAGAGCTAGTGAAAATTTCGGGTAAAATTAAACGCACGTTTAATTTTATTCGAAATAAAACGCTACAACTATTATTGGGAACTCAAGGTGCGAACTTCTCACTCAATCGAATTGTTTCGAATTAAATTTTAAATAGTTAAATTTAAAATTGCTTGATTGTGTGATTGGATGTTAATTGTTATATATTGTGTTAAATAGACATTATACGCTGTATATTAAGTGGAGGTTATTTATTAAAAACATATAGAGTGATAATTCCAACTTGTATGGAATTAGTATTATATATGTACTTGGAGTTGATTTTCCCGCATTATATAGCGGATGAGACCCTATTGTGCCGCATAATAGCAGATAGTATTCTATAAATCCCATGTACTGCGATATTCCATCTCGAAGCGGAATTGGTATTGTGCTAATATCTTTGGATGCAGGGAAACAGGTTGGAGGGATCCAACTGGATTCCTCAGACATTTGAATTTTTTTCAATGTTGTGTGTTGATCAATTTATTGATCTATTTATAATCTGCGTCATTATCTCTGTGATTGAAATCGTTAAAGGCTAAATTTTTGCCGAAAATATTTTTGGTATCGTTAAATGCCGGAAATAAATAAAAATTGATTTTTGAAAATTTAAGTTGAGAATTCATAATAAAATTTAATTTTGGAATTTATTCATTTTAAATAAATAAACGTTGTAATTTTTATGTTATAAAAATGATGATTTTTGTGAAATATAACCGAAATGTGATTTTCGAAATAAGTAGTTGATTAATTTATAAGATGGTTTAAATTGGGATTCTTAAATTATTATAAATTATTTATAGAATTGATATTTATATATTAAAATATTGGAATTATAAAACGAGTTTTTATAAGTATTAAAATGAAATAAAAAATGGATTTCATAAGTGAATGAAATTTATAAATTGTGAAGTTATAAAATGAATAGATTTTGTAAGATAAAAGATTTATAAGGAATTAACGTATAAATTGGATTTTGGTGTTTAAATGAGATATAAATAAAATTTGTTAATTAAGGGATTTTTATAAGTTGAAGTTTTTATAAAATATAAATATATATGTGTGTGTGTGTGTGTGTATTTATAAATGTCGTTTTATAATTCCGAAATCAATTGAATTTGACAAATTAAACATAGAAGTATATTAAAGGATATATATTCATGATTTTGGACAGCGAATTATCCTTTAAGTTAAATGTTGTAATAAGAAGAGTTGGTTGGGAAGTATATTCACGATTTTGGACAGTGAATATATTTTAAATGAAATGGATATGTTTTGGGGAAGTGATATTATAAGATGAAGTTAATTGTTTTGAAGATGTTTTAAAAGGTATTAAATATCGAAACCATAGATTTCAACATTCATTGTTGAAATAGACGTTTTCGAGAAATATAAGGAAATGGTGGACTATAACGTTGTTGTTATAGTAATGATTTCCGAAAGGAAATGTTTTATATAGTATTGGGATTTATATATCTATTTTGAGTTCGAATCCCTATACTAATGATTTTTGGGTTGTCGTAACGATGTTTTACACAACATTCGTTTTGACTCAAATAAATGTGTTTAAGAGAATGTTTTCCTTAAAGAATAAATTATATACTTAATTATGATTTAAGTATATTGAATATTTTCCAAGTGTTGAAAATAAATAGGTTTGTGAATTACTTATTATTAAGTAAGTATGGAAATGTTTTTCCAATATAAAGCGAATGTTTTAAGATTTTATCTTTTAAAGATAAATTGAAAAGGTATATTAGAAATCGATTTGGAAATCTTATATTCATAGATATTTTGGAAATGTAGATTCACTATGGAATCTGCAAAAGAAAGGGAAATTTGTTTAAAAATAAACATTGATTTATTTTTGAAGTATGGAAATAAATTTACGAATTTGGAACGTAAGTATAAAATAAATCGGTAAGGATTTGTTTGATTGATTTAAATGAACCATTTTAAATTGAAAATGGATAAATATTTGGAAGTGTTTCCGTTTAAGGAAATTGATTTGAAATTTGGTTTCAAAGATTGAAAGGTGAAAAATGACTTGAATTTTTTTTTCAAATGGTTGAAGTGCGAAAATTATATTTTGTAAAGATATTTTTGAAAATAAATAATTTGGGAAATTATTTGAAATCAGGTTATGTTGTGAATATTGGTTGATATTTAAATAACCGACTATCAATATTGACCCTTAAATGGCTATTTGTTGTGAATTGGTTGAAATTGAATGCTGCACTTATTTTTAAATCATTGCGCTCGTTATTCGGATTACCCATTCCGAATAGTGATACGACGTAGGATAGCATTGAAGACCGGTGTTGAAGACCGGGTATTTGTGAAAACGATAGGATGACCAATCGATTGTCTCTACACCGTTAGCTACGGTATGGAGATTTCCTTTGTGATGGGAAATTCGATCGGGATTGTGAATACCCGGATTGCAAGGGCTTCTTTTGAAGTGCCTTCGGTTCTGTTCGAGCCCGGAACAGACTTGTATGGTTACATGTCTGACATTACATTTTGAGATATAAAGCAGATTTCTTTCAAATACATTTCCATTGGTGGCGGAGAATTTATTCTCTTAGCTTAACACCCTTAGAGGTTATGTAGTTGAAGGTTATAAGCGATATATTCCCAATTTGGTAATGTGGCATGCTGAGTGTTGTTGTGTAATGATTATTTATTGATCGTTTGTTGATCAAAGCGTGGCTTTGTGGACGAGACTTCATCAGGCCTCACTCCTCGGAAATGGTCAAAACAGGAATATGCGGCAAGGTTATGAGGGTCGTGCCCTTTAGGGTATGTCATTTCCTTCTGGAAAGGGTGGTATCATGGTATGGAGCCCGGATACTTACTCATGTTGACATACTATATTTATTACTGTGTGATGTTGGTTATCGAGCGCTCGAATAAAGGTCCAAAGGGACCGGAGGTGGCATATTCGTGTAGTAGTTACCTAGTTACAAAGGTAAACCGGCCTTGTGTTGGCAGAGATCTAACCGTAACGTTAGGTTCTCGGGACGTCCCGCCAGAGGCGATCCCATTGACAGTAGGAAGTTCCTTAGCCTGACCATTTGTTGGAAATCCAAATAAAACAATACGCATCTTGTACGGTTTTAGTTGTAGAACCTGCCATTCACTTATGGTGGCGCCCCACTGTTTGGATGGCAGCTATAGTAGGCATAGTTCGAAATGTCTATGCTGGCTAAGATTTATATTCTATTTTCGAAATGTTTTCTACACTATGCACTAATAATGATAAAAATCAAATGATTTGTTTTGCATAGCAAGCATCTTTGACTATCATAAGGAGAAATCTCCTTCAATTCTGCATTTGCATTGTGTGTGTGCGGGGAGGCCTTATAGTAGTTTCATTTTCCAAAAGCATTGTGGATATTTTTCACTTCTATTATTGTTGTTGTTTTAAAAGTTAAATAACTGTTTTAAGTTCTCACACCAGTCCCATGACTGACCTGGAGTTTATTGTTCTCTTCCTAAACTCTGGGTGCCCACCACTTTTCCACATGGGCAGTCTTGAGTCAGGTTATCAGGTCATTTTGGATTCAGAAGTGCTATGGAGCTCAATAGGCGAGCTGGATGGCGAGACGTATTACTTGTATATGATATTATCTTTCCGCTGTAGAATTCACTTGTAAGGACATGTTTGTATAACTGTCCATTGTCCAGTTGTGTTGTATATTGTTGTTGTATACTCTGATGATGATGAGATGTAATGTAATAACTGAGATAGTTCTTTGTTTTAAAGACTATTCATTTATCTATTATATGTTATTACGCCGCGATATGTGAGATTCTGATATTGTTTCAATTCTGTTTCCTTATTTCTTCTATCTTTTTCTTCTACCTCCTCTTTTAAACCCTCATGGTTCGGTTTTTCGGCATTCGATTGTTTGACAGTTGATACAGTGGACGTATTGATGTTGATTTTCGAAAGTCGAAGAATCGGGTCCTGACAGTGATTTAAAATATGAGTATATTTAAAAGCTGAATATTTAAAAACAAGAGATATTTTAAAATCAAGGACAATTTTGAAATCAAAATATTAAAAATGATAAAGATAATTTTAAGGCTAAAATATTTCAAACAAGAGATATATCTTTTTTGAAAATAAGGTTTTGAAAACATTTAAAACAAGAGATATATTTTTGAAAAGCATTTTCATAAAATTAGTATATATCAAAATAGGACCACTATATGTTCCACTAGATATTGTCATGGGTTCCATCCCACTAGGGTTCCATTCCACGAATAAATTTCGAATAAAGATGTAAGTGCTTTCAAGAAGTTTTAACATAATTTTAGACTCAATACTTATCTTGAAATTTGAAATCTTGAACTCTTGATATCTTGATATCCATGAGTCTTCTATCTTGAAATCTTCAATCTTGAATCTCTATACTGTACAGTTTTCATTCTTGGTACCTGCATGGTTAAATCCTGCATATACATATATATCTAAACTATAATGTTAGTATTTATATTTTATAACAAGTCCTAAGGTTGTTGTCATCAAAACCATCATCTCAAGGACTAACAATCTCCCCCTATTTGATGATGACAACCTATGTTTATAAAATATACTTCACCCTCATAATTACTCTTCCTAAAACTAATTGCTTTCCCTTAATCTAAGCCTAACTACTTGTAACGACCCGCTATTTTGGACTATTCGCATCCACTCATGTCGGACTTGAATAATTCAAAATACCGAATTGTTAATTTAAATTTGGAAAAACTGAACATATACAGTAAATAAATAATCATAGAATCACAGACACAAGTAATAATATGCAGCGGAAGCAAAAGATAGTAGTTCATGAAGCTACTATATATAACAGAGTTAAATAAATTACAACAGAAGTCTCGAATACAATAGTCGAATACAATATCAGAATACATCTCTAGAA
Organism: Allium cepa; assembly: GCA_030765085.1. Taxonomy (NCBI): domain Eukaryota; kingdom Viridiplantae; phylum Streptophyta; class Magnoliopsida; order Asparagales; family Amaryllidaceae; genus Allium; species Allium cepa. The sequence continues at coordinate 327,795,693 of CM060932.1, forward strand.
TCAACTGAATATCTGAAAGCTGGATGGATAGCCGGATCTCCAAGAGAAGCTCCAACTCCAAAGGTGAGTCTCGAAAGCTGAACCACTCGGTCTGACTCGAGCGTAAAGCAAAACACAAAACAATCGAGTCAGGATTAATATTCTTATACCAATAAATCCAACTCAAGTGAAATAACAATTGAAATACAAGTAACTCAAAGGACGTTGGAATAGCCTTCCTCTAAGGATCCGTTAAACTATCAACTATGTAGTAATATACGCTAAATAGTAATGTCTATCAGTAATATAATAGTATCAAAATAGTGTTAAGACGTTACCATTATCCCTCTTAACACATTTTATATAAGCGTTATAATCTATACAGCATTGTAAACTCCACCATAAACTGGTGGGATATCAGGGAGTACTCTATAGGTATAACACAAAACAAATTCGTAGTGGTCGCGTATATAGGGATACAAGTATGACAAGGCACATGAGGCAATACCCAAGGTAGTGAAACTACCGTTTGCCTGATCCGGACTGGTGAAAACGCATCGCCGTAACGATCGCAACACCGCGAAACGACACTCCCAAAAGTACGAGGGTGCACCAATCAATAACAAGTAATGAGTAGTATTCGAATAAGTGTGTTCGCTCGAGGTGGCTAACCCCACTTGGCCCGGCACGGCTCCTGTTTTAGTCATTTCCAATTTGACACAAGTGCCAAGGCTATCCATTATCGTTCCCTTTCTTCAGTCATCACGTACATCATTCCAACCACTTCATTTTGGATCACATTCCGCGTATAGTTATCAAAGTGGTTTTCGGTTTAGACAGAGAGTATGTCCATAACCGATTCCAGTTCCTTTAATAACTTTCGTAATTATTTCACCGATTGGTCGTTTAATATATTTCCAAACCAAATCAATTTCAATTAGAATTGGTAAATCAACATTTCATTTGTCTTTCCATATCAATTTTCATAATTTACGTTCAAAACTTCCAAATTACAATTTTAAAATTTTATAACTCAATTTAAATTTCATTTAAACAATTCAAATATTGATTCATGTTCGTATATAAATTTCATTCCGAAATCATTTAAATTAATTTAATTAACATTCAAACCAATCTAAATTCATTTATCGATTTCATTCAATATTCGTTACATTAATTTATCAATTTAAAACAATTAACATTAAATCTACAATTCATTAAATCAATTACTTAAGTCCATATCCATTATATCAAAACTTACAAATTTAATTAAATTAAATTCATCAAATCAAATTCTTTAAATTACAAGCCTTACAATTGTTTCAATAAAACGCAATTATCTCTTGTTAAAGAAATTAAGTTACATTTATTCGTTTACTTAGTTACTAATACTAAAAACTCACTTAATAAAGAAACTAAATTTCACATATTCAAGAAGTTCAATTTCACTTATTAACTTAAATAATTTTCCAAAACTTAATTAATAAATAAAGAAACTCAATTTCATTTATTAACGAAGTTCAAATCCACTTATTCAAAAGTTCAATTTCTCTTATCAAAGAATTCAATTTTTTATTCAATATCAAATAATTAAATCTTATTCAATTATTTAATCGTTTCAATCTTAATTAATAATAATTTCAAAATTTAATAATTACAAACTTGATTATAAATTTAAACATAATTATTAAATCATTTCCACTTAATTATGAATTCAAACTTAATTATCAAATCCTTTCAACTTAATTATCAATTCAACTTAATGATTTCAAACTTAATTATAATTCCAAACTTAATTATAATTTCAAATTTAATTATTAAATTATTTCAAACTTAATAATTTCAAAACTCAATTATTACTAATTCCAAATTATTTACTAATAATTCCAAATTTAGTTATTAAATAATTAAATTTCCATATCGTTCTTTCATCAATTACTACGTTAGTATTTGTTTCAGATTTCAATCTTTACATTTTCCTTTCATAAAATTCAAATTCAAACTTCATTTCAAAACTTATTCTTTGCTGGAATAAAATCTTTATTTTATTTTTAAATCAATTTGTTGACCAATCGGATTTTATTTAATTCTCTATCCTAGGTCAAATTCATTTGGGTATATATCATTTCAACCCGATTCCAATTTCAATTCAAGATCAAACATAATAAAGGGAACTTGTAGTGTGATAACTGGGATGGTGTCAAAGTAAATAAACAAGCGATAACAACAATTAATAACAATTCAATAATTAATTCAAATAATCCCGAAATAATCGTATTAATTCACATTGTTGTTTGTGCGAATTAATATAATTATTTCTAGAATCTACAGTATTATTTCATGTAGATTAAAGATTATTAGATTACGGCTTTTCACTTGTCATTCATTATTCAATTCCATACGTCATCAATTAATACAACATAAATTCAATGGTTCAAGGTGTAGTTAACCAAATCCAACGTGTCAATTAATTAAACATTTAAAGGGTCATATTATACAAATTTAACAAATCAAATTCCATACATATGTCAATTCAAATTTTAACTATCCTACGTCAAATTCAATTTCATAACATTTATCACTCTATACGTTATAATTTAATATCCAATATAAACAACAAATAATCAATCAATTATCAACTAAACGGGATTATCATCATGTAAATAACAGATAATGGTGTCAGATGTCAAAGGTGAACTGATACATAAATAACAGTGCAATAAAAAGCAGCAAAAATTTCAATTGTCGTTTCAATTGAAATCAAATTTAATAAATAAAAGAATGTTAATATGAGTGATTGCTCACCTTTCGGGACTAGAGAAAACAAAAGATGATACGGATATGCACGCTGATACGGACACTGAAATTTGAATAATGAATCGAAGCAAAGCAACATCGGCCCGAATTCAACAATCAAAGCTGATAAAAGAAATGGCGAAATCGAATTAGAACTGAATTGATGACGATAAATTGGTATAACTGAACTGATGTACAACTATATATATAAAGTCATATTAAGTTTCAAACATATATTAAATTAAATATATATATATATATATATATATACACACACACATTTCAAAATCCATTGTTTTAACTTGAAACACATATATAATATGATTTAAAAACAAACTCAAGTACTTATGTGTAATATAAAATCAATCATATCTATACAAATCAGACTAAGAAAAATCATGTTGTAAATCTAAATATATAGAAAATACACCTCATATCATGTTATAGTATATTTTAGAATCCTAAAAGAAATCAAAATATATAGAAAGTACTACATAAAGCTTACATATAATCTCTTTATAATATTTCCACTTATAAAATGTAAAATTATGCACTAAATTCAAACACGTATTAAATTAAATATATAAGCATGGATTCCAAAATCCAGTGTAATCTTTTAAAACGCACAAAAGAAATCACACTTAGATATATACATTGTATTTCGAAATAATTATGAAAAAAATACTTATATTTCAAAACCCGCAAATGTATATATACATATAGTACAATAGAATGTACAGGTTCAAACATATTAATATATATATATATATATATACACACACACATCACTATATTATAAAGTTTGCACATATATGCAATACAGTCTCATGTAAACATATGCTTTGTTAGAAACTTCATAAACTAGTATATAAATATATACACTTACGTGTATAACAGCCTGGTGTCCAAAAAAAAATGAAACAAATAGCCTACCTATATATAGAATGTAACTTACACTATACATAAACGAAGTATATAAGTTCTGTATTCAACTTTATGTATCTTCATATAATCTAACCCTGATATATTCAACGTGATTTCCGTGTAACTATATACATTTTAGAAAACCAACATAACACTTATATATATATAACTTATATCTACAGCCCAGGTACATATACCATCATAAAATTCTTATATAAATATATATAACTATATGAGATTTAGGATCAAAGTAATAACAGTATAACTTAGATAAATACCTCAAACACAAAGAGCATATAAATGGAAGCTGTTCGAGCGAAGGCTGGAAAAGCTGCTTGAAGTCACTAGGGTGCTCAACCAGGAGTTGTCGGAAGTGAGGTGCATGGTACAGGACTGTTGCAAGTCGGCGGGGAGAATGATGGCCTCGGCAGTAGGTGGCTATGACGGCTTCGGTGATTGTTCACATTGAGGAAGGGGCGGCAATGAGATGCTAGTTGGTGGCCGATCTTTCTCATGCGATGAGCACGTCCGATTGATGTTGATTTCCATTCGACATGGAGGGAGGAAGAGAAACTTGCGGCTTGAGGAGCACGAAGTGGTGGGCGAGGCTGCTACAAGCGGTGGTGGTTGCTGCTTGGAAATGGAAGAGGCAGCGGTAGAGGGGTGCCGATCATGATGGAGAGGCACGCATGGGGAAACTTTAGGAAGTGGAGGTCTCGGTGGGGTGACGAGGAATACAGGTAAAATACTTTTCTTTCAGCAACAATCCTTTAGAATAAGCAATGGAAAGAAGAGGAGAGGACGAATGGAGAGAGGTCGGCAAATAAAAGAATGTACGCACAAATATTGTTGAACGGGCAAATTGAATCAACGGACGTCATTTATTTGGTTTTGACATCAGTTTAAGTGAACTGTAACAACCCGCATATTTATCGAGTTTGTATTTAAATATTTTATTTAAATATTAACTCGTTAATCGGATTTGGGTCCGAAAAGCTACTTTTTGCAAACGGTCAAATTAGGACTCGAGACCACTTCCATTGAGTTCGAAATGTCGTTTACAACTTTTTTAAGTATAAACATCGATAGGTTTGGAGTTAGTGAAATTTCCCTAACTTTTCCCGCTTTGGACTTTGGGTTAGTTTAGCCTATTAAGCCCAAGTTCCAACCCCCTTCTCCTCACTCTTCATAAATTTCCTAACTAACTCAAGCTTGGGCATTAATGGTGAAAAGAATGGGAAATTAAAACTCCAAGCACAAATTCAATTGCAAATCCAACATTCAACTCCAAATTCAAGTAGAAGATATTGGATTCAAGCTTTGGATTGCTTCTCCTTGCTTTCAAGCTTCATCTTCATAAATTTTAGTGCAAAGGTGAGATTTTTATCTCACAATTCTAGTCTATAACTATATTGGACTATTGGGAATGATTCCCCATCACTTTAGCATGTATATTTGCATTTGGTTTGGATTGGATTGGCGAAAAATTCCAATTTTTAGTTGTTTGGTGAACTTCCTGAGCTTAGGTCGTTCTGCCCAGGTATAGGTCGCCCGGAATCATTAGCTCGCGCGTGTGGAAAAGTCAAGGCCTGCATATTTCGTTCGCCTCGGATTTAGGTCGCCTCGGCTTTAGGTCGTAGGTCGTTGGACCTTAGGTCGTAGGTCGTTCTGGCCATTTCTAACGTCTTCGGAGTTAGGTCGTATGACCTTAGGTCGTAGGTCGTATGGACCTTAGGTCGTAGGTCGTTCTGGCCATTTCTAACGTCTTCGGAGTTAGGTCGTATGACCTTAGGTCGTAGGTCGTATGGACCTTAGGTCGCTAGGTCGTATGACCTTAGGTCGCTAGGTCACATGACCTTTATATTTTTAGGTCGCGCCTAATTTAGGTCGCGTCTCCTTTAGGTCGCTCTCCACTGGAACCCTTAAGTCGTTTGGCCTTAGGTCGTTGCACCGTTAGGTCGCTCAACCGTTTATATCGTTAGGTCGCAAACCCACTTAGGTCGCTTAACCTTGTTTTCCCTCTAGGTCGCGTGGCCTTTAGACCCTTAGGTCGCGAGCAGTTAGGTCGTTAGACCTAGGTTGCCTTTTCCCCTTAGGTCGTTGGACCGATAGGTCGCTTTACCTGTGCTCACGTTAGGTCGTTCGACCCATTCATCTTTAGGTCGTTCCACTTGCCTATCTCGTAGGTCGCTCACGAGTTAGGCCTATAACCCGTTAAGTCGCGAATACTTTTAGGTCGTTAGACCCTTGAGTCGTTAGGTCGTCAGACCCCCTTTTTGCCTTCACCAGGTCGTACCGTTTTGGACGGGGTGCTGCCCCGCACCCCACCGGGGGCACTGCCCCCTGGACCCCCGCGACCTGACCGGGCAGGTCGAACCCCGTACGCGGTGGCGTTGCCCCCGCACCCCCACCTTGGGGGGTTGCCACCCCCCCTGGACCCCCCCTCCGTAGGGGATCTTATCTGAAAAACATTGAGCTGATTTCCTTGGATTTTATTCACATCTCCGTATGCGATTTTTGTGACTGATTGTTTCTACAATTGCTTCTGTGTTTTGTCACTTTAAAATATAAAGGTTTCAATACTAGTAGTAAATATCAAAACTCTTTTAACAAACAATTTCAACTCTATTTTTAATAACAAAGCTCTTTTCTTAAACCGTTTTCCAATCTATTAGTATATACAAGCCTTTACCTCACTCGGATGAGAAATCTAATTAAACGACTTAGTAAAACAAGTGGTATGAAACGCTTGCGTTCACTTCGTCGGTTAATTCTTGGACTTGTTCGATTGAACCTCTTGTGACAATTTTATTAGTGAAGATTTACAGTTTGTTCGTAAATATTTAAGTTAAGCAAGTGGTTATGGGACATGAAGCTAAACTTCTATATTTACTAGCTTAGTGTAATTGACACTTCTCGTTGATCTTGATGATCGCTTTATGAATTAGACTAGCAATTGCGCGATGTCTCTTTCATTGCAAGGTTAGACTAGACACCACTTGTGTGATTCCATTCACGCATACCTTTCTGCTTTTTGGTTAGTCTTGACCTCAATCTGTGTGATTCCATTCACACATGTGGGGTAGCTCCCCTTGGTCTTCGGACCGTCATGTGATAGGCCTCTTTCCCTTTTTTATGATTTCTGGATTTCTCGTGTTGATTTCTGGAATTTATGTTATTGACTTGTTATGAGTACAAGTTTAGGGTATGATGCCCTCTTCGAATCTTTGAGAAGATTCTTGTGATATTGATTATCTCTTATTGATTGATCTTCTGTTGATCATTATTTACATACTTATAGTGGTGTGTCATTATGGATGTTTATGTTTATGCCATATCTTTTATGTTATATCATGTCATCTGATATTTATAGCTAGACTGACCCGTTTATTATTTTCTTAAATAGTACTCGGGTCAGACCGAGATGTTACAGGTGCTTCTGCTTGACTTCTTCCGAGGGATTCATCACTCTGACTTTTGGCTAACTGTTTAGATTAGCAGTTTTTGTTGTATACACTTGAGAGATAGACTCATAGTTGTATTCTTTTGTATAGCACGTGTTGCTATTCTTTTGTATTATCGTGGATCTTACTGACCACTACTCTGATGTACACTTTCATGTGTTAGTTATATATTCATGTCTTCTTCCGCCTTTGTGATATGGATATCTGTGACTGATTTGTGATATGATTATTTCTATGTTTGTTTCCAAAGATTATTTATAGCCACCGTGTGATAAGCAATTACATGGTTGGTCGCTCCTCACCAGCCTTATTCTCCGTGCTAGTTGACAGCACTACTCCGGAGTGTTCTTGGCTAGCGTGGGTATAGAGGTGGGGCGTCACATGAACCCCTTTGAATTCTGGAACTAATAAAGACTAGCAGCTGTTTAAATTTTTAACAGTTGGGAAACATTTAAACGGCCACATCAATTAAAGGTTAAAACAGATACCGATAAGGCCACCTATTTCGCAGATATCGCCGCATACCGAACATCAAAGTACAGAAATAGATATACCACAGAGATCAGCACGACGAGACGATCAAAACGGTATAAGGATATCGGTGGTATGATCGAATTGTAAAAATTCGAAATTTTATAATAGCGGAAAATGCATGAAAAACGTAGAAAAATAAGATCGACGGAGCAAAAGAATTCCGAATTTGAAAAAATGACCAACTGACATCATGCTCAGAAGATGATTTTTCTATGTAAAAATATTTATGTTTCGAAAAAGTTTTATTTTCATCGCCTTTTAACTGATTTAATTGAAGTAAATTTTACGCACGAAATAAACTTTTATATTTTCGGACGAAAATTTACAAGTTGCTATGTTTAACTAGACGCATTCCAAATATCAAATTTATATTTCAAAATTCTATCGTTTAAAATTCCCACAAAATTTCAATTAATACATTATTAAAACCGGTTAAATTTACTGGTCGTCACATTCTCCCCCACTCAAAACTTTTCGTCCTCGAAAAGGAAGGAAGTAGGAGAATAGAAACAACCAAAAGAAAATAGGCTTGACTTACATAATAAACAATTAATTTAGACCATATAAATTTCAAGTTAAATAATTTATATTTACAATTTGTTTTTAAATTTAAGATTTTCATTAAATTGATTTGATTTCACATATATTAATGTTAGGTACAAATGGTTTCTTTCAAATGAAATTCAATTTAAATTCAATTAATTCAAGATACACCTTTAAGTTGATTTAATTTTAATTTATTAACTTTCAAAACAAAAAATTTCTTCTATTAGTTTCATCTATTATTTATTCAACTTATTATTCTATTTATCTCCATAAACATTTTACAATTTAAATTTAAGTGAATAACATTTATTGTACGCACTCACATTTTAAAGACAATTTATATTGTATATTATCCAATTTTCTTAAATTAACAATTTCAAAGATCATAAATTTGAATAATCATTTATGATAATCATACTTATTCGACAAATTCAATTCTTCTTTATTCCACATTATTTATTAAATTTATTCTACTTAATATATCTTATCATATATATATCAAGTATATTTACATTTATTATAACCACTCAAATTTATTTATAAATTCCTTTGATATCATTTTCTACCGTATAATATTCAATTACATAGTCAACTTTTGAGAATTTAGGTAAGTTATATATAATGCAATCGAGTATTACACTAGTAAAATTTTATAATTTAATTATCCAGGCTTAAACTTTTATTTAAAATTTCGATTTCATTTTATCATTTAAATTATCCTTTAGCATAAATTTTAGAATTAAATTTTTGAGTAACTTCAAATTTATTTTGAGGTAAATAAATGTATATGTATAATTTATCATATCAGATTTAAATCATATATATATATATATATATTCCAATCAATCATATTTTAAGAATTTCAAATCAATTTATTTTCAGAACACACTGTTAGCAAAGCTATAGAATAGTCTCTCCACTTCGAAACTCGAAAATAATTGTCGATGATGCAGCCGTCATCACCGAAATTGTTTTCCAGCAACAAAGAAAAGAGCACTGATTTATAAATTTCAAAAATTCTTTGGAAATAATTTCTATTTGAAAATACTTTAAATAATGTACGTTTTAAAATCAAATTTTGAACCGAAAATTAAATTCTCAAATTATAATTTAAATTTACTTCAAATTCCAAATCAAATTATAACTAAGTTTTACAAATTCATTTATTTATATTATGAAATAGTCAATGATTTATAAAACAATAAATGAAAATTAAATATTATCATTTTGGAAAACAAATTCATTAACATTTTAATTTCATAAAAATTTATACTTAAAATAATATAATCATTCAAAATTATTTTATTATCCAAATTCGAAAATACTATTGTGTCAGTTTGCTCTGTTCAAGTGTTTTGGAAATTCTATCGATAACGTTGATCAGACGAATCGATCGAAAATCCAAATCAACATCAACAACTCAAACAACACAATATATGTAAAACATTCTAAATATTAATTTACAAATACACTTCCTCGCTCGACGTTACAAAAATGGATTTCAAAACAAGTATAGAGATTTAATGTTGGTAGAAATCAAATCAAAGAGAATTTTGATTCGAAAATAGGTTCGAAACAGAAGATAAGATAATTCAATTAACAGAATCGGGAGATGGATAAGCTTATTTGATTCACGGACGACCTTAACCGGGTCGACCGTAATTTCAAGAATAAGATTGATGCAGAATTCCGAGGTAAATCAACATTCGATCTCAAGAGATAGAATTCAGGTATAGCAGGGAATAGATAGCATCGTAAACCGAAAATACAGAAATCTTCGGTAAATCAATGTCTATTGTAAAGGAGTTTCACCCATTTACAGATAAATTTGGAATTGGCGAGACCGCCGACTCACTATAAAGATCATTCGAAGTGGAGTTATAGGATGCTCCAGAATTGAAAGAAGACGAATAGTGAGGGACACGAATGAATTTTGAAACCGCAGGGAACGTTCCAAAATTCAAAGGAATCGAGTCAAAAGGAAGAGTTGAAACTTGAATGAGAGTGATTCTGTAAATACATTTACCCTATATGCTAAGTTTTGCCTAGAGCTACCAAAAGCTCTGATACCAACTGTAACGACCCACTATTTTGGACTATTCGCATCCGCTCATGTCGGACTTGAATAATTCAAAATACCGAATTGTTAATTTAAATTTGGCAAAACTGAACATATACAGTAAATAAATAATCACAGAATCACAGACACAGAGTAATAATATGCAGCGGAAGCAAAAGATAGTAGTTCATGAAGCAACTATATATATAACAAAGTTAAATAAATTACAACAGAAGTCTCGAATACAATAGTCGAATACAATATCAGAATACATCTCTAGAATCAACCGAATATCTGAAAGTTGGATGGATAGCCAGATCTCCAAGAGAAGCTCCAACTCCAAAGGTGAGTCTCGAAAGCTGAACCACTCAGTCTGACTCGAGCGTAAAGAAAAACACAAAACACTCGAGTCAGGATTAATATTCTTATATCCATAAATCCAACTCAAGTGAAATAACAATTGAAATACAAGTAACTCAAAGGACGTTGAAATAGTCGTCCTCTAAGGATCTGTTAAACTATCTACTATGTAGTAATATACGCTAAATAGATAATGTCTATCAGTAATATAATAGTATCAAAATAGTGTTAAGACGTTACCATTATCCTCCTTAACACATTTTATATAAGCGTTATAGTCTATACAGCACTGTAAACTCCACCGTAAACTGGTGGGATATCAGGGAGTACTCCATAGGTATAACACAAAACAAATTCGTAGTGGTCGCGTATATAGGGATACAAGTATGACAAGGCACATGAGGCAATACCCAAGGTAGTGAAACTACCGTTTGCCTGATCCGGACTGGTGAAAACGCATCGCCGCAACGATCGCAACACCACGAAACGACACTCCCAAAAGTACGAGGGTGCACCAATCAATAACAAGTAATGAGTAGTATTCGAAGAAGTGTGTTCGCTCGAGGTGGCTAACCCCATTTGGCCCGACACGGCTCCTGTTTTAGTCATTTCCAATTTGACACAAGTGTCAAGGCTATCCATTATCGTTCTCTTTCTTCAGTCATCACGTACATCATTCCAACCACTTCATTATGGATCACACTCCGCGTGTAGTTATCAAAGTGGTTTTCGGTTTAGACAGAGAGTATGTCCATAACCGATTCTGGTTCCTTTAATAACTTTCGTAATTATTTCAACGATTGGTTGTTTAATATATTTCAAAAACAAATCAAATTCAATTTCAATTAGAATTTGTAAATCAACATTTCATTTGTCTTTCCATATCAATTTTCATAATTTACATTCAAAACTTCCAAATTACTATTTTAAAATCTTATAATTCAATTGAGACAATTCAAATATTGATTCATGTTTGTATATAAATTTCATTCCAAAATCATTTAAATTAATTTAATTTACATTCAAACCAATCTAAATTCATTTATCGATTTCATTCAATGTTCGTTACATTAATTTATCAATTCAAAACAATTAACATTAAATCTACAATTCATTAAATCAGTTACTTAAGTCCATATCCATTATATCAAAACTTACAAATTTAATTAAATTAAATTCGTCAAATCAAATTCTTTAAATTACAAGCCTTACAATTGTTTCAATAAAACACAATTATCTCTTGTTAAAGAAATTAAGTTACATTTATTCGTTTACTTAGTTACTAATACCAAAAACTCACTTAATAAAGAAACTAAATTTCACATATTCAAGAAGTTCAATTTCACTTATTAACTTAAATAATTTTCCGAAACTTAATTAATAAATAAAGAAACTCGATTTCATTTATTAACGAAGTTCAAATCCACTTATTCAAAAGTTCAATTTCTCTTATCAAAGAATTCAATTTTTTATTCAATTATCAAATAATTAAATCTTATTCAATTATTTAATAATTTCAATCTTAATTATTAATAATTTCAAAATTTAATAATTACAAACTTGATTATAAATTTAAACATAATTATTAAATCATTTCCATTTAATTGTGAATTCAAACTTAATTATCAAATCCTTTCAACTTAATTATCAATTCAACTTAATAATTTCAAACTTAATTATAATTCCAAACTTAATTATAATTTCAAATTTAATTATTAAATTATTTTAAACTTAATAATTTCAAAACTCAATTATTACTAATTCCAAATTATTTACTAATAATTCCAAATTTAATTATTAAATAATTAAATTTCAATATCGTTCTTTCATCAATTACTACGTTAGTATTTGTTTCAGATTTCAATCTTTACATTTTCCTTTCATAAAATTCAAATTCCAACTTCATTTCAAAACTTATTCTTTGCTCGAATAAAATCATTATTTTATTTTTAAATCAATTTTTTGACTAATTAGATTTTATTTAATTCTCTATCCTAGGTCAAATTCATTTGGGTATATATCATTTCAACCCGATTCCAATTTCAATTCAAGATCAAGCATAATAAAGGGAACTTGCAGTGTGATAACTGGGATGGTGTCAAAGTAAATAAACAAGCAATAACAACAATCAATAACAATTCAATAATTAATTCAAATAATCTCGAAATAATCGTATTAATTCACATTATTGTTTGTGCGAATTAATATAATTATTTCTAGAATCTACACTATTATTTCATGTAGATTAAAGATTATTAGATTACGGTTTTTCACTTGTCATTCATTATTCAATTCCATACTTCATCAATTAATACAACATAAATTCAATGGTTCAAGGTGCAGTTAACCAAATCCAACATGTCAATTAATTAAACATTTAAAGGGTCATATTATACAAATTTAACAAATTCCATACATATGTCAATTCAAATTTTAACTATCCTACGTCAAATTCAATTTCATAACATTTATCACTCTATACGTTATAATTTAATATCCAATATAAACAACAAATAATCAATCAATTATCAACCAAACGGGATTATCATCGTGTAAATAACAGATAATGGTGTCAAATGTCAAAGGTGAACTGATACATAAATAACAGTGCAATAAAAAGCAGCATATTTCAATTGTCGTTTCAATTGAAATCAAATTTAATAAATAAAAGAACGTTAATCTGAGTGATTGCTCACCTTTCGAGGCTAGAGAAAACAGAAGATGATACGGATATGCACACTGATACGGACACTGAAATTTGAATAATGAATCGAAGCAAAGCAACATCGGCCCAAATTCAACAATCAAAGCTGATAAAAGAAATGGCCAAATCGAATTAGAACTGAATTGATGACTATCAATTGGTATAACTGAACTGATGTACAACTATATATATAAAGTCATATTAACTTTCAAACGTATATTAAATTAAATATATATATATATATATATATATATGTACATTTCAAAATCCATTGTTTTAACTTGAAACACATATATAATATGATTTAAAATCAAACTCAAGTACTTATGTGTAATATAAAATCAATCATATCTATACAAATCGGACTAAAAAAAATCATGTTGTAAATCTAAATATATAGAAAATACACCTCATATCATATTATAGTATATCTTAGAATCCTAAAAGAAATCAACATAAATAGAAAATACTGCATAAAGCTTACATATAATCTCTTTATAATATTTCCACTTATAAAATGTAAAATTATGCGCTAAATTCAAACATGTATTAAATTAAATATATAAGCATGTATTCCAAAATCCATTGTAATCTTTTAACACGCACAAAAGAAATCACACTTAGATATATACATTGTATTTCGAAATAATTATGAAAAAAAATACTTATATTTCAAAACCCGCATATGTATGTATACATATAGTACAATAGAATGTACAGGTTCAAACCTATTAATATATATATATATATATACATCACTTGCAGTTCCAAACAGGTCAAAGACTTATGGAAGAATGTATCATCTTTTCCACTTATATCATCACATTTGAAGGTTCTTTGGACAGTGAAGGGGAAGAAGCATGCAATATCCACTGTGTATAAGGCTCTGTTACTTAATGAAAACATTGAATCTTTCCCGTGGGCATCTAGAATCTGGACAAATAATTCACCTGCCAAAGAAAATTTTCTACTCTGGAAGATCATGGCAAATGCAGTGAATACAAAACAGAAACTGACTAAGTTTGGTTTTCTTAATAATGAAGACTGTGTCTTCTGTCATTCCTTTCCAGAATCAAACACGCATTTATTTTTTGAATGTAAATTTACTTATGAAGTGTGGTGCAGAGTTCTTTCCTTTGGAAGTTTCTATAGACCAGTTAACATTTCTCGAGTTGAATGGTATAATATATTCAAAGCGACAAGATGGAAATGTAGGAAATCGCAGGTGCTATTGATCATTTTGAAATCTTTTGTTTATGAGTTATGGTCTGAGCGTAACAGAAGAATATTTGAATTGAAGATGGAGAATGCTAATGTATTATACAGCATATTGCATAAGAGGATTTGCAAGAGAATTGTTAGGCTGAGGTAATTTGTTGAGTGGTAGTAGTTGCAGGGGTGTTGTTGTTTGTTGTTTTGTATTAGCTATCATTTTGTGATCTTTTTATTTTATGATGGTATGTATCAAAAGTACATTCACGATGGTTATGAATATTTTGGGCAGGGCTCCCTTAGCCCATTGCTTTTCAATATATATATACATCACTATATTATAAAGTTTGTACATATATGCAATACAGTCTCATGTAAACATATGCTTTGTTAGAAACTTCATAAACTAATATATAAATATATACACTTACATGTATAACAGCCTGGTGTCCAAAAAAAAGGAAACAAATAGCCTACCTATATATAGAATGTGACTTACACTATAAATAAACAAAATATATAAGTTCTGTGTTCAACTTTATGTATCTTCATATAATCTAACCCTGATATATACTGATATATTCAACGCGATTTCCGTGTAACTATATACATTTTAGAAAACCAACATAACACTTATATATATAACTTATATCTACAGCCCAGGTACATATACCATCATAAAATTCTTATATAAATATATATAACTATATGAGAGTTAGGATCAAAGTAATAACAGTATAACTTAGATAAATACCTCGAATACAAAGAGTATATAAATGGAAGCTATTCGAGTGAAGGCTGGAAAAGCTGCTTGAAGTCACTAGGGTGCTCGACCAGGAGTTGTGGAAGTGAGGTGGATGGTACAGGACTGTTGCAAGTCGGAGGGGAGAATGATGGCCTCGGCAGTAGGTGGCTACGGCGGCTTCGGTGATTGTTCACGTGGAGGAAGGATGGCAATGAGATGCTAGGTGGTGGTCGATCTTGCTCACGCGATAAGCACGGCCGATTGATGTTGATTTCCATTCGACATGGAGGGAGGAAGAGAAACTTCCGGCTTGAGGAGCACGAAGTGGTGGGCGAGGCTGCTACAAGCGGTGGTGGTTGCTACTTGGAAATGGAAGAGGCAGCGGTAGAGGGGTGCCGATCATGATGGAGAGGCACGCATGGGGAAACTTTAGGAAGTGGAGGTCTCGGTGGGATGACGAGGAATACAGGTAAATACTTTTCTTTCAGCGACAATCCTTTAGAAGAAGAAATGGAAAGAAGAGGAGAGGACGAATGGAGAGAGGTCGGCAAATAAAAGAATGAACTCACAAACATTGTTGAACGGGCAAATTGAATCAACGGACGTCATTTATTTGGTTCTGACATCAATTTAAGTGAACCCCTTTGAATTCTGCAACTAATAAAGACTAGCGGCTGTTTAAATTTTTAACAGTTGGGAAACATTTAAACGGCCACATCAATTAATGATTAAAACAGATACCGATAAGGCTACCTATTTCGCAGATATCCCCGCGTACCGGACATCAAAGTACATAAATAAATAAACCGCAGAGATCAGCACGACAAGACGATCAAAATGGTATAAAGACATCGGTGGTATGATCGAATTATAAAAATTTGAAATTTTATAATAGCGAAAAATGCATGAAAAACGTAAAAAAATAAGATCGACAGAGCAAAAGAAGTCCGAATTAGGAAAAATGACCAACTGACATCATGCTCAGAAGATGATTTAGAATTTTTCTTTGTAAAAATATTTAGGTTTCGAAAACGTTTTATTTTCATTGCTTTTTAACTGATTTAATTGAAGTAAATTTTACGCACGAAATAAACTTTAATATTTTCGGACGAAAATTTACAAGTTGCTATGTTTAACTAGACGCATTCCAAATATCAAATTTATATTTCAAAATTCTATCGTTTAAAATTCCCACAAAATTTCAATTAATACGTTATTAAAACCGGTTAAATTTACTGGTCGTTACACTACTCTAACTACTCTATTTTATATTTCTCCCCCATTTTCATCAACAAAAAATAATCCTCTACTTATATATATATAACTCCCCCTTAATCTAATACTATCTAAAATAAATACTAATAAGGAAGTATAATAAGCGAAACAGAAATTTATTATATATAATGTTATATTTACATATATATATATATATATATATGGATTATTGACACACAACTATATTTATGTACATAAAATATAGAATTACACTTCTAACGAGAGTTTTTGACAATTAGAGATTTGTGAATTGAACAATTTGGATAATAAAAACAAAAGTTTCCACATTGTTCAAGCAAATTCCCATCTTTGTCAAAACAAACTTCGCCTACGCAGACCACCTTGTCGTCTTCTTCCATAGATTCTTCTTCCTCTTCTTCTTCTTCTTCGCTGTGCTCTAAAGGTTTATGCCCTTGAATGTTGGGAGAATCTTCTTCAATCATAATAGGATTTTCATGATTATCCATTACAAATTTTTGCTAATTCCGAAGAATTTTGCCTTGCTTTTCTTGTTCTTTGGCCATCTTTATTTGCACAACTTGAAGTTCAGCCAACATTTATATGGCATCCTTCAAAGATTCTTCAACCTTTATCACGCTGCCGGTGTAGTGCGTTGAAATGGACCAGAATAAGGAGAAGGAAAAGAAATTGTGTCATTTTGGTTTGATTTAGTGGAGGAGGCCATTAGTTTTAATTTTCAGAAGTTTAATACAGAGAATGAGAAGTGAGAAGACAAAAAAATTCAAAATACGTAGGTTTATATAACTACCAAATTATTTTTAGAGGAAAAATCAAATTTCCAAAATTTTCCGTTGTATGTCGACATGGCCCCTAGGGGTACGTCGACATACCTATGAAAAAATTTGGTTTTCTTTTATAGCTTTGTTTAAATGTTAGTATGTCTATATTCTATTACTTAGTTATTTAACAAATGCCTAGTTCTCTTCTTAATTTAGTAAACGTAGATTGATTTAAGGGTTTGGTTAAAATATCAGCAATTTGATTCTCGGAGTTAATAAATTCAAGAGAAATAATTTCTTTACTTTTATTATCTATAATGATATCAATATGTTTAGTCCTAGCATGACGAGTAGGATTTTTAGATAAATTTATTGCACCAGTATTATCACAATAATTTGGTGATTTTGAAATTGTTAATCCAAGATCTTTTAAGGTTTGTTGCATATAAATGACTTGAGAGCAAGCCAAAACAAAAGAGATATATTCTGCTTCAGTTGTTGATAAAGAAACAATAATTTTTCTTTTTAATAAACCAAGAAACCAGAGAATACCCCAAAAAATGACATGTTCCACTTGTACTTTTTCGATCAGATTTGCAACCAGCATAGTCAACATCATAATAAGAGATTAAATCTAATGAATCATTTTTAGGGTAAAATAAACCATAGTTAAAAGTATGCTTAACATATCTTATGATACGTTTCACGGCTTTTAAGTGAGTCTCTTTGGGTTGAGATTGATATACTGCACAGAGACAAACACTTTGCATGATATCAGGTCTACTCGCAGTAATGTAGAGTAGTGATCCAATCATTCCCCTATATAGTTTTTGATTTACATCTTTTGAAAGATCTTCTTTATTTAAATCTTCATTGGTTGGTTTTCCACTCGCAGTAGTCATACCAAACTTACTAACTAGATCCCTAGCATATTTTTCTTGACTAATAAAAATACCGTTATCTAATTGTTTTATTTGTAAACCTAAGAAGAATGTAAGTTCACCAATATGACTCATCTCAAACTCATTTGTCATTATTTCAGAAAATTCTTTATTCATTTCATGATTAGTTGATCCAAAAATAATATCATCTACATAATTCTATACTAGTTGGATATCATTTTTATTTCTTTTAATGAAAAGAGTATTATCTACTTTACCAATTTCAAAATTTGATTGTAATAAAAAAGATCTTAATCTATCGTACCATGCTCTAAGAGCTTGTTTCAGACCATATAGAGCTTTCTTAAGTTTGAAAACATGGTTTGGAAATTTTTCATCTTCAAAGAGTGGAGGTTGTTCAACATAAACTTCCTTTTTAAAAAATCCATTTAGAAATGCACTTTTAACATCCATTTGAAATAATTTGAAATTATTATAATTTGCGAAAGCAAGTAGAATTCTAATTGCTTCTAATCTTGCTATGGGTGCAAAGGTTTCATCAAAATCTATTCCTTCTTCTTGACAATAACCTTGTGCGACTAATCGAGCTTTATTTCTAACGGCCTCACCTAGTTCATTCATTTTATTTTTATAAACCCATTTAGTTCCTATTATAATTTTATCCTCTGGTCTAGGAACAAGTTCCCAAACATCATTTCTGGTGAATTGATTCAGTTCTTCTTGCATAGCTAGAATCCATGAATCATCAGACGATGCTTCATTTGAATTTTTAGGTTCAGTAGATATATAAAAGCTACATTACTCATGTTATTTAGTGGATTTCTTGTTCTAACAACAGATTCAATACTTCCTAGTATATTTTCTATAGGATGATCTTTTAAAAGCCCAACCTTTTTATTTGGATGAATGAGTTCGTTATCCGTTTCAATTGATTCATTATTTAGGGTAGCAAAATCTTCTTCATCATTAATTTGTTCAACATCTTTGAAATTTTCATCAAACGAAACATGCACTGTTTCTTCAATGGTATTAGTTTTTAAATTGAAAGCTCTGTATGCTTTACTTCTATTAGAATATCCGATCAAGATTCCTTTGTCGAATTTAGGATCGAATTTATCTAAATTATCTTTATTATTTATAATAAAACATTTACTTCCAAAAATTCTAAAATAAAACACTTTGGTTTCTTCATGTAAAGAAGTTCATAGGATGTTTTATCAATTAACAGTCTAATTAATTTTCTATCCAAAATGTAGCAAGCTGAAGCGGCTGCTTCAGCCCAAAAATGTTTTGGTAAATTACTGTCTAAAAGCTTTGTTCTAACACACTCTTGAATTGTCCTATTTTTACGTTCTACCACTCCGTTTTGTTGAGGAGTTCTTGGAAAAGAGAAATTATGAGTTATTCCCATTTTATTGCAGAATCTCTCAAAAACTTCATTTTCAAATTCCCCACCGTGATCACTACAAATAGTTATAATTTTTAAAGAAAGTTGGTTTTGAAGTCTTTTTGTAAAAAAATTAAATGAATCAAAAGTATCGCTTTTATGTTTCATAAAAATTGTCCATGTAAACCTAGAATAATCATCTACCATTACAAGGACATATTTATTGATTTATTAATAGAATTTGTGATGGACCAAATAAATCTAAATGAAGTTACTCAAGAGGTTTTGAAGTTGAAATCATATCTTTTAATTTGAAAGAGCTCTTCCTAAGTTTTCCTAATTGGTAATCATCACATATACTATCTATTTTAAAATCCATTCTAGGGAGACCACTTACTAGATTAAGTTTAGAAAGTCTAGTTAGGAGTTTAAAATTCAAATGTCCAAATCTTTTATGCCAAATCCATGGGTCACTTGTATTAGCCAAAGGACATAGATTATCATTTGAGATTTTCATACTAAGAATATAAATATTTTTCTTCCTAATTCCTTAAAATATAATCTTTGAATTATTATCTTCGATGTGACACTTATCTTTTTCAAATTTAATTTTGTACCCTTTATTGAAAAGTTGACTAATACTAAGTAGATTGTTTTTCAGATTTTTAACTAATAAAACATTGGAATGGTAGGAGTTTTAGAGTTACCGACATTGCCGATGCCAATCACACATCCTTTTGAGTTGTCTCCAAATTAACCAATCCTCCATCTTTATAGATAATATCATTCAGCATATCTGGATTACCAGTCATGTGTCTTGAACATCCACTATCAAGTATCCACTTATTCTTCTTGATTTGTACAATTTGTCCGTTGAGAGTTGATTCTTCAAAGGCCATATAACATTTTTCTTCCTGCATAGAATACAAACTTGGTAGATAATTTGATTTTCTATAATAACTATATGTGCAGACTCATGAGACAATGATGATTTGAACGGATTTAAACTAGGGTTAACAAAATCTCGAAAAATAGCCATTTTTTTAATTTTTCAAAGTTCGGGTTATGAAAACTTTGAAAACCTTGCTCTGATACCAAATGTTAGGAATGCGTATTATAGATCTTAAGGCTAGAGTAACACTAGAGGAGGGGATAGCGTTTTGTGGATTTTATAAAACTTTTTGAAGTTTATGTAATATAATCACCAATAAATGCAATACACAGACACATATATAATTAGAGAATCAGACACATATGCAAATAATAAATAAAAGCAGTAAACGAAAGAATACACCAGGATTTTATACTGTTCGGAGTTACCCTACATCCAGTCCCGCATAATTGTACGGATTTTTTTTCAAAATAATCTCCCAGATTACACCCTCGATTTCAAGGCCATGAGGTACACCCTCCTGTATTCAAGTCCAGGGAAAACTCTCTTGATTTACCTGGCCACACGATCGCCTAATCGATTTCTGAAGTAACAACACCCAATTGATTTCAAGGCTCAACCACACCTTTTACTCAAAAGTTTGATTTACAAATAATCCTATAACTCTGAATAGCACTGAGATCTTATCGAGTGAGTAGCAAAGAATCAAACAAGAGATAATCAAGTTTTATTGACTTGGTATTTCAGCAGAGTATAGTTTGGGATTCTTTTAGAATAAATATGGAAGATGAAGAGGAGAGAAACAAGTGAAATCTGGTTAAAAATTCGTTTAGAACTACTGGTATTTATAGAAGATCAACAGCCATATCTATTCGTGAAAGGATACGACGAATGGACACTTCTTTAGAAAATTTGAATTTTGAATTTTAATGGGCACCATGTCGACATGGGGGTAAGAGTATGTCGACATGCTCTAGGCAAAAATGCTGATTTTGATTTTTTATTAAAATCGACTTCTATAATTTTTCAAAACAATTTCTAAACTTTTATAGATATATTTCAATATAGTTTAAACATATAAAAGTAATTTTTAATATATATAATCTTAATTTATAAAGTGATTTAAAATCTTAGTATATTTAAGAGCTAAATATTTAAAAACAAGAGATGGTTTAAAATCAAGGACAATTTTGAAATCAAAATATTAAAAATGATAAAGATAATTTTGAGGCTAAAATATTTCAGACAAGAGATATGTCTTTTTTGAAAAGAAGGTTTTGAAAACATATAAAACAAGAGATATATTTTTGAAAGGAATTTTCATAAAATTAGTGGATATCAAAATAGGACCACTATATGTTCCACTAGATATTGTCATGGGTTCCATCCCACTAGGGTTCCATCCCTTTAACAGGCTCGAAGTGGATTACATGAATACATTTCGAATAAAGATGTAAGTGCTTTCAAGAAGTTTCAACATAATGCTAGACTCAATACTTATCTTGAACTTTGAAATCTTGAACTCTTGATATCTTGATACTCAAGAGTCTTCAATCTTGATATCTTCAATCTTGAATCTGTATATTGTACAATCTTCATTCTTGGTACCTGCATGGTTAAATCCTGCATATACATATAAATCTAAACTATAATGTTAGCATTTATATTTTATAACAAATCCTAAGGTTGTCATCAAAACCATCATCTCAAGGACTAACATGATCATATTCGGTACTATCTAGCAAGGGGTAGGCCGGTTCTGTGTTGGCATGGGTCCAGGCGAGGTCCAAGGTGTTATTATATCTAGAGATGCACCTTGACGGGTGGTACCCTGGTAGCCCAGTCATTGTATGGAATTCATTCTTCAATGTGCACCATACAGACTTAGTTATGCCCAACTATGCGGAAACGTGAGATGCAAGCATTTCATCTATATTCATATTTTACTTTGACCCCTGGACATTATTATAATATAAATGGATTTTCTATAGAAAATGGTTTTGGTTATCGTAAGATAAAAACTCGTCCGTTTTTATGTGCGGTGTGGTCTTACGAGTTACTTTTGATTTTCAAATATTTTTGTTATAACTTTAAATCCATTTGGGTGTGTTTTCTCATGTTGCTATTTCAGATTGACTTGGGTGTTATTTTATTATAATGCTCGGGTCAGACCGAGCATATTACAGATTAGTTTGGATGCTTTGGAGCTTCAGGAGACAAGTTGGAGGCCTAAAGATGTATTCACATAGATAGTTATTTTTTCGCTGTATTCGTTATTGTCAGTAATTATAAGGACAGGCTGTTATAACTATCCAGGCTGAAATAGGTTAGTATACTCTCATTCATGTTTTGACTAAAAATACATTATAGTTTATTTTGTGTAAAGATTGATGTATATTATAAATTATTCGTTCCACTATGAGATTCTATGTAGTTTAGTTTTCTTCTTATCTTCTTCCTTCTTTCTTTTCCCTAACAATTGAGTTTTCCGGCATCCGATTAATACAGTGGACATATTAGTGTTGTTTTTCGAGGGTCGAAAATCCCCGGTCGTTACGTTAGGTATCAGAGCTGAAGGTTAAGCGAGAACCTTGGCTTTTGTAGAGTACTCATTAGAGATAGGATCAATAGCGCCCTAGAATGAGTTTGAGTGTGTGTGTGTGTGTGTGTGTGTGTGTGTATAAGTGCATATTTGTTAGTGATATAAAAAAATATTTATATTGTGTTGGTTGATTTGTCGAATGACTTATGAATTCTGGTCAATAGGGGTCTCTAAACACCTGAACAGAGCAATTCGACATGGTATTGTTTTGAAATAGGTAAAAGAAATAATTCAACCTTTATTATATTTTATATATAAAGGTATAATTTTTCGTGAATTATTATAGTATATATGGTGTGCTTGATTGTTAGAAAATGATAATGATGATTGTTCTCATTTTTTGTTTGTTGTGTGCTCTAATAAAAGTTGTCATTATTATAATGCAAACTAAGGTTAAAAATTAAGAAATAATATGTAAACAAATGAAACTATATAAATATGATTTATAAATGTGATTTATAAATGGAAAGGTAATGAAATTTCAAAAGTATATTATAACATGATTTGTAAATAAAAGGTTTAAAAGCTGGGAATTTGGAAATTTAACTCCCATTGGGTTTTGGAAATTGTTTTTCAAAGTGTTGAAAATAATAATAGTATTATTTGGAAAATATTTTTGAATGAAAATATTTTAAAAGGATTTAAAAGAGGTAGAAAGCACTGAACTCACTTTGGTTGCTGGGAAATAATTTCGGTGATGACTGCAGCATCATCAACGTTCATTTTCGGGTTTCCAAGGGTGGAATTGCAACCATTGGAGCTTTTTGATGGTAAAACTAGTTTTGATTTTGAAATTCAAAAGAATGATTTGATATACCAAGGGTATTTTGTATATATATAATATTTCAAAATGATTGAAAGAAATAAGAACGGGTGTTTAAATTTGAAACAGTTGTTTTATGAAAATATGAGAAAATAAGTTTTATAATTTATAAATTTTGGAATTATTAAGCTAAAACAAGGTTTTAAAATTGTTGAATATGAATGTTGAGGAAAGAAAAATTGAAATGGAATTTAACTTAAGTAAAATAAAATGAATTAATGAATGGATTTTTGAAAATAAATTAGCCTGATTAGGCTAAATAAAATAATTTTTGGAAATGAAATTGATTGTGATTGAAAGGAATGGACTAACTAAATAAAGTTTTGGGATGTTTCCCTATTTTGTTTTATAAAAATTTTGGGATGTTTTGAAATTAGATCTAATCAATATGTTTAATGATTTTTACAATGGAAGCTTGCAATTAGGTAGATTCAATTTTGCGAATGTTATTTTATTACATAAAAAGGTAGGTGCAAATACTTTAAAAGATTTTAGACCTATTTCATTGATTAGTGGTTCTGTTAAATTTTTTTCAAAAGTATTAGATAATAGACCGAGTATAAGAATGAACGTTCTAATTGACTGTTCTCAATCTGCTTTCATCAAAGAAAGAAACATCACTGATGGAGTGGCTGTTGTTCAAGAATTTATTAATCAATGTTGTAAAAACAATATTACCTGTGCTATCTTAAAACTAGATTTCGCTAAAGCTTTTGATTTCATAGATTGGGATTTTTTAATAGATATTTTTCATGCTAGAGGTTTTAGTCATAGATGGATTAACTGGATCATGAATTTGCTCAAAACTGGTAACTCTAGCATTATGGTTAATGGTATTTTAGGTAACAAAATTCAATCTAAGAGAGGTTTAAGGCAAGGGGATCCTTTATCACCTCTTCTCTTTAATCTCGCCGCAGACGTTTTTGCTAAGATAATTAAAAAAGCGGTTGATAATGGATCCTTGGGAAATATAGGTAATGATATATCGCGTAATGGTATAACAATCCTTCAATTTGCTGATGATACCATTCTTTTTTCTTCTCATTTACCTAGACATATCATTTCCCTTAAGTTTATTTTATACTGTTTCAAACTTCTATCAGGTTTGAAAATAAACTTTGATAAAAGTTCTGTTTTAGTCCTAAATGACCGTGAAAATGTTGTGAACCTAGTTGCAAATACTCTGTAAAGGCTATGAACTTTCCTTTTGATTATCTCAGTTTTGTGATTAGACCTTCTAAACTTAAGCATGATGACTGGTTTATAATCATTAATAAAATCAAAAATAGAATATCTAATTGGAATCGGAGATTATTATCTAGAGCTGGTAGATTAGTTTTAATAAATTCTGTTTTATCTTCCCTCCCGATATACTGGATGTCCATGCATTTATTTCCCGATTGGGTAATAGATAAAATTGACAAAATTAGAAGAGATTTCTTATGGAGTAAGGAAAATACTAACAATAGCATAAAGTGCGTAGTAAATTGGGAAACTGTTTGCAAATCTAGAAAGGAAGGTGGCTTAGGAGTAATAATTTACGTAATATGAATTTGTCTTTGCTAGGTAAATGGATATGGAAGTTTAAGGATATAAACGATAATGCTACTTGGAAAGAGATCATCATTAAATATTACTACAATGGTTGTATTAACCCATATCAAATCATTTCTCCTGACAAACAAAATCTTTCTAATTTTTGGATATCCATTTTGAAATGTCACGATATCTTCAACCTAGGCCTTAGTACGATAGTTCATTCTGGTAATTGTACTTCTTTTTGGCATGACCGTTGAATTTCTGCTCTACCTCTTAAGATTGAATTGAAAGAGCTTTATGATATCTGTAATTTTAAGCATGCTTTAATTAGTTATGTTTTTTTCTTCTGAAAACGATCCCCCTTGGAATTTTAGTTTTAATGGAATTCTAGTAGGTCCAACTCTTAGGCAAATTTCCTTGCTATATTCTAAATTAAATCTATGTAATATTGATAATGATAATGACATTATTAGGTGGGAAATGGGATAAGAGTAAGAAATACACATCAAATTCTTTTTACAAATTTATTAACTTTTCAGGTACAATAAACATCTCTTTTAAATTTATTTGGAAAGCAAATGCCCCCCCTAAATCTAAAATTGATATGTGGCTAATACTTCATGGAAAATTTAATACTATAGAATTTTTAAAGAGAAAAAACATTCAAAATGACAAAAAATGTTATTTTTGTAATATTCACTCTGAAGATACTAAACACATTTATTACGACTGCATGGATTCTTATTACATCCTAAAAAATACTCTAAGAATTTTTAATTTCAATATAATAACTAATTAATGACTGTGAATTCTACTGGAATAGTTTTAGGTTTAGTTTCAAAAAGAACATTAGATTCTTACTAGATACTTTATTCATTATTATTTGTTGGTATATTTGGTTTGAAAGAAACCAAAGAATTTTTCATAATAATATTAGTCATGTTAGTAAACTGATTTATACTATTTCTTCCTTTTGTTTTAATTGGATTTCTAATCCCAAATATAAATTAGCTAAAAATAAACTTTTTAAAGGGTTTCTTAACAAAGTTAGGTACAATATTAATTCTATTAAATTCAATAATAATATTTTCAACACTAACAATAATAGTATTTATTTTTATCCACACTTATACAATGAACTCACTGTCAACCATAATTTGCTTAGGATAGAAGGTGCTTAAGTTATTTTTAGTTATTGTTCCATTTTCTGTACTTGTAATTGTTAAGATAATTGGTTTTACTTGGTCATCTTATCTTCCTCCCCTTTCCTACATATATATGTGTATTATTTATCCAATATACATATATATGTACCATCCTAACTCTTTTCTTAGTCACTCTTTAAACGCAAGTTTGGGCGACAGGGAGTTTAGGTTCGCTTTGCAGGTTTCTCTACACTTTAGATTGCAGGACTTTGGATTGTAGAGAGGGTTTTAGCGCAGAGTTTTCATCCGGTTGCAATGATTGCTCCATCGCAGATGCAGGACTACATGGCTCCTTCACCTTCATTTTGGAGTTCTACTTTCTTGTGGATTTGTATTTCTGTCTGGCTTTTGTTCCACTGTCGCATGGAGCTTCTCATTTAGCTTGTGATTTCTTCTTGTATTATTGGTTTTTCTTTAACTTTTTAGGTACTTCGAGCTTGCTTTTGGGTGCACGGGCCACTGACTTTGTCAGATGTCACCATAGGGGTTCCTGTTTTTTATTAATTTTTTAGTTTTTATTTCTTATTTTTTGTACCTAGCTTCTGTTACCTTCCAAGCATGTCGGCAGCGCCTTATTTTTGTGTTATATATATATCTATATGTTTGCTCTCCTCTATCCTTAGAGGATCACATATTTCTCTCAAAAATTAAATAAAGTAGTGAACTAGATATGGTTTTGGAATGTGGTTGATAAAATTGAATATTGAAATTGGAAAATGGATTGAGTTAAAGGAAATAGAATTCGATTTGTAATGGACTTAAGTTGTGAAATTGTAGTAAACATAAGAAGTTTAGTATAAAATGTTTAAAATAAACTTAAGAAAAGTGGATGAAATGATTTTTAATTGATAGCAGTATGAATATACTAAGAAATAAATGAAGATGGATAAAGGAATGTGAATAGTTCAATGTTGATCAATTGAACGTGAATAATATAAATGAAAATGAAATAAATGTGGATAAAAGAATTTGGGATAGCAAAACAATTAATTGAAATAGATACGTAAGTTGTACATATATTATTTTATTCACATAATAGTTTGATTCAGATTCGAGTACATAGTTTTGAAATGACTTATATCGGTCCGAGTTAGGATTTTTCACTTGAGTCTTAACGTCGAACACTGGATATGGATGTTTGATTGATTCTAGAATTCTCTATCGTCTATGCAAGGAGAATGAAAGTTTCTAATCAAGGAATCGGATCTGAGTCCGCAATAGAGTGGTCGTGTGAACGATACTAGATCGAAAGTGAAATTGAGCGATCGAGTGAGCAATCAGATTTGATAATGCATACGAATGGTATTTGTACATCGTACGGCTTTAGTAAGGCAAGTGTTGAAAATTAAAAATGCAGAACAATGTGATTATGAATTATAATATTAGATATCATTGGTAAATAAGATGCAGGTATATAAAAGCAAGAGCTAGTTTGATGCCTTTGATTTAAGCAAAATTTGGTTGCCCAACAAAATGGTACATGTTTATATTGTTGATTGATTTGATGGTTTTATGATTGGGCCACTTGGCTTTTGTTTTCTTATGTTTGTTTGGGCCCATAATGTCTATTCATAATTGTTTTGATTGAGCCGTGAAAAGAAGACACTGGTGAAATTTTTCATAAAATTAAGCGTTAGAATTTTTTTATAAATTTTGAAGGAATTTTTGACAACTAAAATTTGATTTTTCATATACCCTGAAATGATTGAATGAGATGATATTAGTTTGAATCTATAAATGATTTGGAAAGTAGTAAAAGTACTAACAAAGTTTCAATGAGTTGATTTTTAGGAAAAGTTAAAGGCTTAAAAGGATTTGATAAGTTATTTCAACTAATTGATTTAAAAATGTAATGGGTTTTGGCATTTTCTTAACTTGAAAATTTCAGGGACAAAATTCCTTTTAAGAGGGGAAGAGTGTAATGACCTCGAATTTTTGTCATTTGAAATTGGAATATTTAATTAATTTTAAATATTAAAAAGTTAATTTTATAGATCTAATCACTCGAATTTCAAATATAACGATTTATTTGATAATTTAATTGTTGAATTTAATAATTTAAAATTATTTAAATAATTGAATCTTAGGTTTTAAGTTGGATAAAAAGAATTTCAAAGCTTATTTAAATTCTATTTAATAAAAATAAAGATAATAAAACTTTTAAATTGGATTTAAAAACGATTTAACAAATTTTGAAATTAACTTGTTTTAATTAACGTATAAAATAGCCTTATGGGGCATTGTCTCGGACTTCGACGAAAAAAGTTTCATTGGATCCGTAATAAAGAATTATAACACACCGTCAAATTTCATGGCGATCAGATGTATCGTTTGGTTGTACGAGATAGAAACGCATTGAAATTAATATCGAAAATTTAATATAATAATTGAGTTCAAAAGGCTATCTTTTGCATACGATGCAATTAGGCCTCAAGACTAGTTCCATTGCATTCTGAATAGAGGTATAACATATAGAATGCTAGGCGACACGTCTCGATAGGAGTTCGAAATTTTTAAACGTTTTATAACTCGATATTTTAAATTGAAAAAATATATTTATATCAGACCATACCCAACCCATACCCCATCAATGTTCCACTATACTTTAACACATACCCCCCCACATCAACCATACCCTTTCTCCTTCTTAAAGCCGTTACTTGTAACAGAAAAAAAAGAACTTCATATATTTCGGAATTTACTCAATAAAAAATTGTCAAACGAACTTTAAAATTCTTGTTTCGATGAGATCATCATTTAGGCATGCCTCGTAGAGGATGCGGCA
Source organism: Allium cepa (assembly GCA_030765085.1). Lineage (NCBI taxonomy): Eukaryota > Viridiplantae > Streptophyta > Magnoliopsida > Asparagales > Amaryllidaceae > Allium > Allium cepa. The sequence goes on from CM060932.1 coordinate 327,825,166, forward strand.
GTTTTGGGAATGATTACAGCGGAAGTCGTGGATGTTAGTAAATCAGGGCTTGAGAAATCAATTGTTGTGGTGATCGATGGGAGGTATGGAGATCATATCTGAGCTTGGAGAAGCGTAAAAAGGCAATTGGCGGTGGCATAGGCTGGGGATCGCAATGTCGGGGAAAGGCTCGATTGGAGGTAAAAGACAATGGATGGATGCGGGTCGAGAAGAGAAGTTCAACGGTACAATCGACATTTGAGTATCGCTGGTCGGAGCTCCGTATCGTGGTTGAGGATGAACGACCGTGCATTTGTTTCAGCGTGCAAGTTGGAACAGAGGGATTGGGGAAGAAAGGGGTAGGGTAGATTTGTAATTAATTTAAAGTTGGATTTTTATTTTTAATATAAAAATCCAATATCTTATAAATTGCATACTCTCTCATACGAGGTCCGATCGAGACAAATTTTTTTACGTTGCGCTCGTGATGACGAAAGCTTTACGATGGACCTAGTTTGGACGAATTTGGAGATAAATGAAATTTGGGCTAAAATCGAACGTCGTTCGATTTTTAGTTCAAAAAGGGAATGCCTCGGCAACAATAGAAAGTTTCAGTGAGTTAAACTCACATTTTTAGTTAACTAGTATGATATATATTTGATAAAAATTGTTGAATGATTGTTTGGATGAATTACTATATTTATTAATTGGTCTGGATATATTCCTGCCTATTAAAGCGGATGAGACCTTTTTACGTTTCCATGTAAGAGCGGATGAACCTTTGTATACGAATTCCGCCTCGGAGCGGTCGATTTTTATTTTATGATTATATAATGTTGTGATGCAAGGGGAAACAGGTTGAAGGGATCTAACGAGATTCCTCATTATTATTGAATTGTTCCAGTAACATTACTTTTATATGGATTATTGAAAATGAACATGATTGTGGACACTATGTTTATAACATCATTATATGTTTGAAAATAAAACCCAGTAGTGATAGAAAATCAATATCAATATTGGTTAAGGGTTGGGTGGCTATTGGCCTCAACTTTGTATTTTTAAAAAAAGATTACAAATTGCCGTTTAAGTTAGAATTGGTTTTTGAGACAAAACAATTTCTAAAATCCGAAATTGGTTTTCGGAAATATTTTGTTTTAAGGATTATTATTTAATTACATTAATATTGTTTTAAAGTTATTTAATTATATTAATATTATTTTAAGGTTATTTTATTATATTAATATTGTTTTAAGGTTATTTAATTATGTTAATATTATTTTAAGGTTATTTAATCATAGTAATATTATTTTAAGGTCATTTAATTATATTAGAATTGTTTTAAATGTTTATAATTAATATTATTTTAAAGAATTTATCATAATGTTTATAATTTGAAAGGTTAATTATTTCAACGATAATTATGATTTGAAATTAATAATAAGGGTGTATTTATAAGATTCTAAAAATAAATTATTATTATTTATAAGAAGAATAAAGAATTATTATTTGTAGTTTTAGAATGATTAATAATTATTTTAGGATGTTTAAAGATAGATAATTATTATTTATTTATTTATAATATTATTGTAAATAATTATTTTATGAAACTCTTTCGAAGTAAAGACTTTTAATTGTGTGTAAATGTATTCGAGACCCATGAATAGAGTTGAAAGACTAGAATTTTAAAAAGGAGCTTATAAAATGGATTGAAGACGTAAGGAAAATTATTTACAAGGTGAGGAGTTTTATAAAAGGTAAGATATTTATAAACGGACTTAAGGAACAAGTTTATAGATTTATAAAAGAAGTTTTATAAATGGTTTATAGATTTATAAAGGATTTAAAATTGAGTATTAGAAATTTAAAAAAGAATTCATAATTGATTGAATGTATAAATGAAGTTTTATAAATAGTTCAAGAAATTTTATAAAATGGTTTAAATGGTTTAGAGGATTATAAGGAGTTCATGAATGATATTTGAATATAAAAAGGGAACCTTCCTCGGCCTATAAATATACTTATACCGTTGAGATAAGTATATGGATATTTTCTAAGTATTGAAAATATATGAATCGGTGAATATATCTTTGTAAAAGTATTTTTATACGAGTAATTTATAAATGGTTTTATTTATGAAAGATTTATAAAAGGAGGCTAGTGATTGCTTATGTGCGTAACAAATGTGGGTTTTCCCTATGAAATAAATCCCTGATTGAATGTTTGTTATTTGACAGTTAAATAATCGACTTTCGAGATTGGGCCCAAAAACGTATCTTTAGAAATATCTAGGAGAAGCACGTGAGTTATATTACAAAGTCATCTCTGATGATGTTATACTGTGCAAATAAATCTTGTTTCATTCCCTTAGGACAATGATTGGGAAATTCGTCCACTAACGGTTAGGAGGTGATCTCCGGTCTTATCTTTGACTGTTTATTTTCTAAAGAATCGGGGTTGATTTTATCAAAAAATATTGAATGTTGTTTCAAAGAGACCGGGATCGGGTATGTTATCCAAAAACCACTTCGATCGAACGAATGTGTTTCGAAGTGAAGACATCCCAAAGATGATGGAATTGGAGACTGAGCTCTCAAGTGTTTTGTTCAGTCCCGGAATGAACTTGTATGGATGAATGCTAGTATTGCATTGTTTCTTGGAAGGCGGTATTAGCATTCCAAGTGGAAAGTTCTATATAAAAGGTAAAACATAGCCTTATGCCTCATCAACCAGGAATGACTAAAACAAGGGAGATGTAGAAGGGGTAAGTGGGTCGCTCCCAAGTAGGGTATGGTCATTCCTATCTAGAGTTGTTATTATCTCTCATTCGTATGCTTCGGGGTCCTTTAACGGAAGGGTGATCATATTCGGTACTATCCAGCAAGGGGTAGGCCGGTTCTATATTGGCATGGGATCCAGGCGAGGTCCTCGGTGTTATTTTATCTAGAGATGCACCTTGATGGGTGGTACCCCAGTAGCCCAGTCATTGTATGGAATCCATTCTCCAATTAGTGCCATACAGACTAAGTTGTGCCCAACTATGCTGAAACGTGAAATGCAAGCATTTCAGCTATATTCATATTTTACTTTGACCCCTGGACATTATTATAATATAAATGGATTTTCTATAGAAAATGGTTTTGGTTATCATAAGGTAAAAACCCTTCCGTGTTGTGCGGTGTGGTCTTACGAGATACTTTCGATTTTCAAAGATTTTTCTTATGACTTTAAATCCAATTGGATGTGTTTTCTCACACTGGCTTTCCAGACTGACTAGGTTGTTATTTTATTATATTGCTTGGGTCAGATCGAGCATAGTATAGATTTGTTTGGATGCTTTGGAGCTTCAGGAGACAAGTTGGAGGCCTAAAGACGTATTCATATAGATGGTTGTTTTTCTGCTATATTCGTTGTTGTATTTATCAACAATTGTAAGGACGGACTGCTATAACCGTCCAGGCTGAAATAGGTTAGCATACTCTGATTGATGTTTTGAATATACATACATTACAGTTTGCTTTGTGTAAAGATTGATGTATTTAGATTATTCATACGCTGTGAGATTCTATGTTGTTATTTTTCTTCTTATCTTCTTCCTTCTTTCTTTTCCCAAATAATCGGGTTTTCCGGCATCTGATTTCTCGGCATGTAATATAGTGGACGTATTAGTACATTTTTCGAGGGTCGAAAAACCCTGGTCATTACAGTGGAAGAGTGAAGTTGGCAATCCACGTGAATATCTTTATATTATAAATGAATAGGGTACTGTAGCAAAGAAGAGGAAGAATTTTCCTTTACTCTTTTTGGAGAGACAAAACTAGAATTTGTACTTTTTCTACCATTTTTTGTTTGTACCAAGATGTCAAGATAGAAGAATTGACAATTAACTCAAGCATGTAGGATTCCTTAAAATTTAAAACAAGTAAATTCTCCTTGTCCTTTTATTTTCATACTTTACTTTATTGTTGACATTTACAAGTGACACAAATCGAAGTAAATTCTGCATATTGAACTGACACTCTGAATATTCCCTCTCATAATTGTGCAAGCATTATCACAACAGATTATTCCTCTTAAAGGAAATTTTAATACCTATTTATTTGTTGATTCATAGTCTTGAAAGCATTTGGCGTCATGACTACTATGTAAAAAATATTTGGGTGTTTCTAAGACGAAAAATCACACTAAAAAATGAGATCCGTGAAGTAAACTTAAAGGACAAATAGGTAAAAGAATTTAGTTCTCCGTTACATGAAAACACACAACTTATTAGAAGGATAATAGGAAGTTTGTGCACCATTTCATGCACCAGATTTTAAAAATGGTTGAACGATGTTGCAACAGTTATAACGAAAAAGGTTGCTATATGAGGACTTTAAAATATTTTGTTTATATGAATTTCAATATGATTTTGGGAGATATCCGTAAGGGTATCTTTGCATGGTTTATAAGTATTATAAGTATACTATTTATTGTGAAAAAAATAAGATCTTAAAACCTTGGTTTGAATTGTGAAAGGGTGTCAAACATTTATGCAATTTTTAGTGTTCTCTGTCCAGTAGCATTTACATCACTTATAATGCTGTCTTTGACCTACGACAACATTTATGGGCTCTTTACTGGTTGTGTAGTGTTGTTTTTAACACTTTTTGCGATTTAAAGTGAGTTTAAATGATAATTAAAATAATTATTTCCATGAGAACTTTTGAGGGTATTTAGCAAAGTTAATTAGAGTATTTTAAAAGTGGTTTCAAGTTTAAATATATTTTTAATAATTATTTACGAATTTTTAAATTAAAGGGCTTTTTATTATAAAACATGCTTTTTGCTAATTTTTTTAAATTTCTACATTAGTTATTCTTAAGTAATATTTTATATGGATATTTAACACCAATTTAGAATTATTTTTAAAGTATATATATATGTATGTATTGAAAGTCTGTGCAATTGAGTAATATGAGTAATTCTACTAATTTAAAACTTATATCAAACTGGCAGTATAAAATTTGCAATAGAAATGAAAATAATAGAGTAAAGTGCACCATAAACTTTTATACTGGTTCAAACTCCCATTCTACGTCCAGTCCCAGACTCCCTCTGGAATCAATTAAAAATGTCCTCAATTAACGCTGAGTAATAGGTATTATAGGCCGCTTGAGTTGCAGAACAATACTTCTTTATTACAAACCACCTAAGTTGACGAATAGAACATCATGCCTAAAGATCTTTAGCGGGTCTTCGACTATTACAAATGGTTTACTTTGTGACTTTACATGCTCGTTGAATAGCACGAATGAGTCGATATAATGCAACCTTCTTATAATCTTCTTCTGAGTGGTATATTAGTGCACATGAAGAAATGAAAGGTTTTTATTAGAAGAATTATATTCTTGAATGAATAAATAATCAATTTAAAAGTGTTGAAAGTATGTGAATGCACTTTTGAAATCAAAATCAATATATAGAAAATTAGATAATGTAATTGATATTGAATTCAAGAATTTGTTTGCTTTATATAGAGGATGTATGGTAGCAGCTCTTAGTAAAGAGGAAAGGTTAATAAAAATGGTTGCAACCTTTAATGAAGAGAAATAATTCTTCATGGAGAAGAGAACCCCTTTAAATTTTTTTAAAAATATAGCTGTTATGACCGTTCAGTCGACTGAATGGAGTTGATTAGCAGACTGAATTTTAAGTGAAAAGTCACATTTCAAGTCAGAAAAGAAATATTGCAAAATAAGGCAGTTTTAGTCCACTGAACTAGTGTTTAGTTGATTGAATTGTATATTTAGTCGATTAAAACTGTTAGTGTGCAAATGTATGTGCATGAATTCAGTCGATCGCAGGGGTCTTTTCAATCGACTGCCTAAAGTGAATTTTGTTTTTAAACTTTGAGATTAACTTATGATCAAATACATTTATGTGTATATGTGTGTGTACCACTTTGAAGATATTTTACCATATGTATACTCTATACATGGCACTCTATGACTAATAGTACTTTGTTTGTCACCTTCATCTTCTCTCTGTCGTGTATATCTCTTCTTGTATCTCCCTACATATACTTTTATCTCTAGTGTACCGTGTATCTTTATGTTAAACTTATTTGTTTGGCTCTTTTTAATACTGATGTACTTGCAAGTTAGCCTAGAGGTTCTTTGGCATAATTATATAATTGTTGTCATTAAAACTCAACAAGAGAGTATTTAATATTTCCCCGCGTTTTGATGATAACTATACAATTTTTGAAAAATATTCATTTTATATAAAATGATATTACAGTATGATTAAATCTCCCCCTAAGTATAATATCTCCTCCTATCAATATGCATATGAATTTCTCCCATTTTGTCATTATAAAAAAGAATGGGGGAATATAATAAATTTTATAAAATATCTTGCAAAAAGCAAATATTTAAATCTTTTCTTAACTATAATATTTCTAAATATAAATGAAAATTATTTAAGTAAATATATCTTTCTAAGAAAATATTATTAAGAAATGTATTCCTTCAATATATATTATCTTATATTTATATAATGACCCGCATTTTTCAATAATTAAAATGTTGAACTAATAAGATTTTGTAATTTAATATTGGAAGAAAATAAAATTTATGATTATTAATGAGAAAACTAACTAGAATGAAATGTAATAATGTTAATTTAAGGTAATTGATAACTATTTTAATGCAATTTCCATTAATTGGAATGATTGTAAATATAAAATTTGGTTACAAGTTGTAAATAGGGAAATAAACCAAGTGTTGTATTAATGGTGAAATTTTACGTAATTAATTGAAATTGGTTAATATTGAATAATTAATCAGTATGTGAATTTATTAATTTTGTTGGTTAACAATAAACATAGAAATGTGTTGAAATTTGTAAGTTGTAACAATGGTTTAATTATCATTGCATTATTTAATCTATTGAAACTTAATTATAAATCAATTGCAATTAAATGTAATTAAATATTGCGTTAATATGAGTTAAGATGATAATTGTAAAATATTAATGTAAATTTAAAGTAATGTTAATTATGTCCATAAGGCAATAATTGATCAAATAATAATAGCGAAATCAAAATAAATGAATTTAATGGAATTTTAAATTTATAATTTAGTGAATTTATTATAGTTATTGAAATGACCTGCCTTTTCGGACAGTTTAAATCGACGATAAACCATACACGTTAGGCTCAAACCATTCAAAAGGGCAGATTGTTATAAGGTAAATAAGAAAAAAATAAGGAAAGAAAGAAAACAAATACAGATTCTCGCAGCGGAATGACAAAATATAATAATCAAATAAACCGTTCATGAAATTGTTTACAAATAACATTGATTATACTTTTATAATATAGATCAGAGTTACATCAACAAGAATAAATAATAAATAAACGCAACGGACCAACATGATGCAGTGGAGTAAATGTAATAAATAATAATATTACAAAATCTTCGTCTTTGTAACAATCTTATATTTTTAACCATTCGCATCCGCACATGTCGGACTTGAATTGCTCAAAATACCGAATTGTTAATTTAAATTTGGCAATACACAGAATGTACAGTAAATAAACAAATCACAGATCACAGACACAAAGTAATATAATGCAGCGGAAGTAAAGAGATAGTAGTTCATGAAGCTACTATACAAGTACATCAGAGTTAAACTAGATACAACAGAAGTTCAATAAAATAATCAAGTACAAAACTGAGTACATTATTGGAATCAACTGAATTGACTGGAATCAACCGAATACTGAAAGTGAAATAGATAGTTGGATCTTCAAGCAAAGCTCCAACTCCGAAGGTGAATCTCTAATGTTGTATCACTCAGTCTTACTCTAGCGTAAAGCAAAACACAAAATACTTGAGCCAGGACATACGTAGTTATACAATTAAACCAACTCAAGTGAACTGTAATATATGGTAAAAGTAACTTAAAGGATGTTTGGGACCGCCCATCCTCTAGGGATTTGTTAAACTATTTACTATGTAGCAATATTTCGGTATTATAATAACGTCTATAGTAAAATAAACTTACTTTTAAATAGCGTTAAGGAGTTACCCATTCTCCCCCTTAATACAATAATAGTCCCAGTAGTCCATCCAGTATCAGCGCATCTCTAGACCGGGAGACTACCCTAAATACTCCACGGGCTACGGGAGAAAACCAAAACCGTACAAGGCGCGGTAGGGTAGGTGACATGGCACAACTAGGCAATGCCAGGGTAGATATACCAATTACGCTTTCGGACCGGTGGCAACACGTAGCAGCTACTACCGCCCACCTCGAGCCACACCCCCAAAATCAAAAGGCCCCAATCAATCACAAACTAATAGAATGCTATCGAAGGAGTGTGTCCGATAAAAAGTGCTACCTTCTTAGCCCATCAATCTCTCTTGTTTTAGCCATCTTATACCAACTCATAGGAGTCGGGTCCACGTATATATCTCAAAGGAACGCCGCCACCATCCTACTTCATTCTGGAATCTCCACCGCGTACACAGTTAAAGTGGTTTTTGAAGTTGGCAGAGAGTATGACAACTTCCGATCCCACTCTCTATAACAACCAAACGTTATTATTACCCGTGGATATTTATTTCAAAACCTTTCTATTCCAAAACCACTTAAAATCACATACTATTACTTTTCTAAATAATACCTATTTTCAAAATTGGTGATATTTCCAAATCCATATACTTTCCAAAATAATATCCATTTTCTTTCCAAAATAATATCCATTCCAAAATGGTAATAATATATTATTTAAATTCCAAACCAAATCAATATGTCCTTTAAATAAAACCCAAATTTCCACATCGTTGAATATTTCCTTCCATTTATTAACTTGAAATATCATCTTAACCCAAACCACTTTATAAAGTCATATTCTTAAATCTTCAATTTCAATAGGTTTCAAATTTATACGTTTAAAGACAATTCTCAATTATATACAACTTCAAATAATTTCTTTTCCAAAACCATAGTGCTTCCAAAGTTATAACAACTCTAACCAAAATACGCTGGAATCATAATACTTTGAAATCATAACAATTTAGAAATGTTATCATTTGAGAATCATACTACTTAAAATCACAACACTTTGGAAATGTTATTCTTTTGAGAATCATAATACTTAGAAAAATCCTAACACTTAAAATGACCTTCATTTAAACCACTTAAATTCAATGTCAATTAATATTCATTTTAAAGTTGTAACATTTCTAAATTTATTCATTCAATTATAAACTTTCCAAAGACATTGTATATTTCAGCCACATTAAAATTTAAATTTTTAGCCATTTTAACTCATAAAATCATATTTCTTGCTTCGGAAAATATTCATTTTGATATTATTTAACTTATGATTTAATAAAATAAAATTTTATCAATAAATATCCAAATTAACCTATAATTCATTTATTAAGTCAAAAACACATTCTTTTACTTCTTTTATTTCAACAAATAACTTACCACTTTATTTTAAAATACCCACTTCATAAGCAAGACTAAATTCCATTTATATACTTAACTTAACAATTTCCAATTATCAAGTTGAGTCATATTTTAAAAATACACTTTTCCACTTAAATCATAATTATTCAATTTCCAAACATTTCCATTTCATAAATAAAGTAATTTATCATAGTAAATATAACGACTAATTTCTTTGCAAATTTATTAATTTAGGCATCAATTAAACTATGATTTCAGGCTAAATACTTTTATTACAAAATGTACAATTAAAACCGTATTTCATTTTATCAATTCAAAGGACATCATTTATTTTACAAACATATTCATTTCATAAAATAAAAATTAATTGCAATTACCAGACTAGACTTTAAAATTCGATATTAATTAAATTTAATTATTAAGTTATTTATCACAATGAAAGCTCTTTAAATTACCATTAAAACCAAATAACGATTTTTAAATTACAATATAAACCAATCATCAACTTATAAATTTTAACTTGCTGAAGGCCAATATCTCTTTCTATTTTAAATCATTAAATCAAATTTCAAGGCAAAATTTCATATTTTCTAAATATTCAAAATAGTTAATAAATTTTTAGGAAAATATTACCTTAAATAGATGGCGGCTAGGTTTTAGTAAACACACGCCCAAAAGAAAGAAATGGCAAGAAATAAAGAGGCTAGGCAATAAAAGGCATGAGTTTGAATGGTTTGGGAAATAAAAAGGCATAAATAACTTGATTTATTTATTAATTTATTTCCTTTGTTTGCACGCAATGAAAAGAGGAGTTTGAGGAAAAATATGTACGTGAATTATGAAAAGAATTCATGGCTATGAATGTGGGAAGTAATTGGCTATGCAAATGAAAAGGCAAGGGAAAAGAAAAAGGCAACAAATAATCAAAACGAGTAACCTATATCTCTTGAAATTTGTAAGATACTATTAAAGATAAAATCAATCGAAAATCAATTAAATATATTCAAAGTTTATACAGATAAAATAGAAAATAAAAATTAGAGAAACAAACATAGAGAAATAAAATATTGAAAGTCATTGCTGTAAACACTGTATTTTATCTAATTTAAAAATATAAGTTTCAATCCCCAATAAATCCATATATTTGACTTCTCAATTTTGTTATTGAATCAACTATTAACTTATCCTTTTATGGGTAATATTAACATTGGTTTATATACTAATACATTAATAACTTCCCAATTCATTCGAATTTCAATTTACATAGTAATTAATTTCATTTACTTACAATAATCCATTTTATTATAGATTACATTCCAATTAAACAAAAATTGCTTGCAATAATTTGATTTGGTTTAATTACCATCTTTATACTAGGTCCATTATCCTATATACCTAGTTAGATTAATTTTATATTCCGTTACATTATTCTACTACTATTTTCATCTTAAATTTGTTTTAAATGTTACATTTCTAAATGTTAAATCTTGTCAATTGTACACATTAATTAAGGTTTAAAACCAATTAATTAATTTAACTAAGTTCCATTCTTTTTTACCAATTTATTACTTTATAAATAAATTTACGTTTCTATTTAATTCATACATTCACACCTCCCGTTACTGCATTAATTCTCATTAATGACATTAAAGATTTCCTATTTATTTTATAGACTAAGTAGGCAACTTATAATAGCTGTTACCATTACCCTTTAATTTACACTTAAGTTTGTTATATTCAACTAATTGTAATAATTACCTACCTAATATTGAATTCATTCAATTGCTATTAATTATATTAATTCATTTATTTATACACCACTACCCTTATTTACTTATATTTAAATTTATACTCAAATATAACAGTTATAACTAAATTAATAGGCTAATTAAATAGTAACTTACAACTGCTACTATTTCTTTAAGTCATATTAATGAATTCATTATTGTTTACAAATCAAATGTTACAATTACTTAATTAACACTGATTTACCTCAATTTATATTAATCATATATTATCTCATTAATGATTCAACGTTCACACTTGTGATTTCATTTTTCACAACAAATGTTACCATTCTTCTATACCCAATCTTTATTCAAGAGACATTTATTTCATATTATTCCTTTTATAAATTTAAATGTTTGCATTAGTTTTCTTACATTAATTTATAGCCAAGTAAACCAATTTTCATTACTTCACTAAAATCTAATTTCATTTCAATTGTTACTAATTAGTTCTAATTACCATCGTTCAGTTTTAAATTAGTAAGGTTTTTTTTCTCATATCAAATTTCCAAAACTTATTAACTTAACAAATTAAATTATTGAAAATTTTACGGGTCGTTATACTCTCCCCCGCTCAAAACATCCGTCCTCGAAAAGGAAAAGAAGGGAAAAGAAAGAATTAAGTAACCAATATATCTTATTCAAAATACTAACTTTATAAAACAAATAAATTTACAAAATTAATTAATTTGAATAAAATATACCGATTTATTTATAAATTCTTTTAACACCATTTTATATTGTAAGTTGTTCCGTTAACCTTTCATTCTATTTACCTCAATTAATCCTTTTTACAACTAAAATTTAAGTGTATAACATTTATTATAAACACTCAAATTTTAATTATAAAAATCCCATTAATATTGTATATTATCCAATTTCATTGTTAACTTCTAATAATTAAGGTAAGTTATATTGGAATGTAATAGAATATTATACAAATAAAAATTTCTAATTCAATTATCTCAAGCTTAAATATTTATTCAAAATTTTGATTTCATTGTATATTTGACATTATCCTTTAACACAAAGTTTAAGAATTAGATTTTCAATTAACTTCAAACGATTTTTGAGATAAATAAATATACACAATATATATCAAATCAAATTTTAGAAATTCAAATCCATCTAATTCTCCAAAGCAAGATGTAGCAAAACTACATAATGGATTCTTCACTTTGAAACTCAAAAATGAAAGTCGATGACGCTGCAGTCATCACCGAAATTATTTTCCAGCGATGAAGAAAAGAGCACTGATTTACAAATTAAAATTCCTTCAAACAATTTCTACTTGAAACAATCTAATAATACACCCTTAAAGCTTTAAACACAAAGTCTGAAACCATCGAAAATTAAATTCTTAGTTTTTTGTTTTAAATTCATTTAAATTTCCAAATTAATTTATAACCATGTTTTAGTTCAATTATTTTATATGAAACCAAAGCCAATAGTTACAAGACAGAGTCAAATATTATTTCTTAACATCCAAGTCAATTGACTATCGAATTCAAAAAATTATACTTACGCATATATAAAATAATTATACAAAATTTATTCATTTGCTAAATTTGAAAACAATATTGTGTATGTTTGCTCTGTTCAAGTGTTTTGGAGATCCTATCGATAGCGTTGATCAGACGAATCGATCGAAAACCCAAATCAACATCAACAACTCAAACAACACAATATATAAAACTATTTAAATATAGATTTACAAATACACTACACAGAAATAGATTTTCAAAGCAAGGATGGAGATTCAAATTTGATTAATTCAAATCAAAGAAAATTTTGATTTGAGGAAAAGTTGAAACAAAAAAATAAGATGATTAACTAACCGAATAAGGAAATGGATAAGCTTATTTAAATCATGGGCAACTGCGACTTCAAGAATATGATCGATGCAAAATTCTAAGACAAATCTACGTTCGATCTCCAGAGGTAGAATTTGGGATAACAAAAGACATTAGCATCCAAACCGAGGATATAGAAATCTCCGATGAATCAATGCCTATTGTAAAGGAGCTTCACCCCTTTACAAGTCATTCAGTGGAACTAGGGGATGCTTTAGAATTTAGAAGAATGCGAATAGTGAGGGACAAGAATGTATTTCGGAACCGTAGGGAACGTTAAAAAATTCAAAGGAATCGAGTCAAAAAGGAAGAGATTCACACTCGAATGAAAGTGATACTGTAAATAAATTACCATATATGCTAAGTTTTTCCTAGAGCCAAAGCTCTGATACCAACTGTAACGACCCAATATTTTTAACCATTCGCATCCGCAATGTCGGACTTGAATTGCTCAAAATACCGAATTGTTAGTTTAAATTTGGCAATACTTAGAATGTACAGTAAATAAATAGATCATAGATCATAGATCACAGATCACAGATCACAGATCACAGACATAGAGTAATATAATGCAGCGGAAGTAAAGAGATAGTAGTTGTTGGGTGCGTTTCCGCCACCACCGAATCAACAAAGAGAAGCACCACCGAATCAATGAAGGGAAGATACCACCGAACCACCTCCTCTCCAAGCAATGCCGAACCATCCTGCTCCATCTACCACCGAACCATCCTGCTCCAAGTGTCTACCGAACCAAATCAAAGGAGCACCACCGGAGCAGAAGCAAGGGAGGCCACCACCGGACCATCCTCTACCGGGCCAATCAACTTCCATGCATCACCGAACCAAGGCTTTGCCGAACCAACTTCGCCAGGCCAGATAGCATCAGCCCAGGCCCACCAGCAGCTATATACATCCAAGACCCCTACCCCCAGCCTTACTCTATAAATAGGGGGGCAGAGGTACAACAATGGCAGACAAGTTTGAGAGCTCAATCACGGATAGAACTTTCAAACAGTTTTCAGATACTTGTAATCAAAGCTTTGTACTTGTAGTCCGAAGAGAAAAGGAGAATAACATACAAAGTGGACGTAGGCACATTCTGGCCGAACCACTATAAATCTGTGTGTCTTTTACAGTTTAGTCCATCTATTTTATATATTTGCATAAATCATCCAAATCACTAAGAACAACACATAATCAACTAAATCATACGACTTGGAGGTGTTTGCCCATTTTCTGTGCAAACATTTTGTGGTGCTTTCACTGAGAACAGGAGCTCGAAGCTTCAGCTTCTCCCACTTAACCCTTTACCTATCAGCATCGTTCATTGCTTGGAAAACATGCCTCCGGGACGGAAGAAAGATGCTAACAAAGGAAAGAACATCGCAGCTGGCAGTATCTCAGATCCAGTGATCAGAGATCAAGACAATCGTCCGGTTCCAACAGCAAAAGGAAATCAGGCAAATCCGACAACCCCTGCTACGGAACAACCAATTAAAAGGGCGGATCTGGACAGGGTTGTGGCTGAAGTAACTAACCGCTTCGCATCTCAACAAGAAGCCTTGGTGGATCAACTCATGTCACGCTTAAGGGATGTTGAAGAAACCAACCGCAACACCGAATCATGGAGTGAGTCCCGATCTGGAGGATCTGGGAGACGACAAAGGTCTTTCTTCTTCGAAGAGGCTAACAACAGAAACAGTAATGGTAGGAGCCGAGCCCAGACTCAGCCTGAATTTCGACCCGAGAAAACACTTGGAATCGAACCCAATAGGGGAGGTACCAGGCAGGGGTCGGATGTAGCTGAGCCTGCCATGCTACCTAACCATGGAAACACCAATAGACGGGACCGAGATGGAGTCCAGCCCGAAGTTGGGCCTGAGGAAGTGTTGAGAATAGAACCCAGCAGGGGAAGATCAAGGCAAGGGCCAACTGTGGCTGACCCCAGCGTGCCCCCGGAAGACCAGAGGCCGTCATTGGAGAATGTTAGGAGTGATAGACGATACCATCCCTACAGGTCATCTGGACGGAATCAATCCCGTAATGAAGAACCAAACTCATTTCTATCTGCTCCAAGTTCTGAAGAAAGGATGGCACGATTGTTCAGAGAGTGCATCCAACGTGAAAGGGATCGGGGGATAAGCGCTAGGGTAACCATCCCCTTCACCCGCAATATCGAAACGCCATCACCCCCGGGAGTGGAAAATGCCAACAATGGAACCTTACAAGGGAACCTCTGACCCCGTTGTACACTTGCAGAGATACACACAGCATATGCTCATGAGCGGATCAACAGAGGGAGTGTTGTGTAAATTCTTTCCACTATTCTTGGAAGATCTAGCTACCTCTTGGTTCTGCCATCTGCCCCAAGGATCCATCAGCTCATGGGAAATGTTGAAAGAAAAGATTATCAGCCAGTTCCGCATTCATGTGGAACAACCCAAGGACGCTTATTCCCTATCTAATATCAAATAGTAGCCTGGAGAGACAGTGCAACAATATCTAACCCGCTTCAACGCTGCAGCAGCCGCAGTCCAAGATGCTGATGAGAAACTTATCCTAATGGCCCTCTGCAGTGGTGTGCATCCGGATACTAAGTTTGCTAGGAGATTAACGAAAGAAAAGCTAGCTACCTTACCCGATTTCTTTCACGAAGCCGGGAAATATATGAGACTTGAAGACACTGCCATTGAAAGGCAGACAGGGCAACAAACCAAGGCAGCTCATGACAACACATCCGCAGTAGCAAAGGACGTTCGAAGAAATGACTCCAGATATAGTGCTGGGGGAAAGAAGGGGGAAAAGCGCTTATATAGGCCAGGACCGAGATTTGACTGTAACGACCCGTATTTTCGCTACTTCGAAAATGAGAGATTTCGATCGATTTAAATTTAAAAAGGAGTTTAACTCTTAAATAATATGATATATATAATAAATAATAGTGAAGAAGTTATATATTCTTATAGTTAATAAATAAAAAAAAAAAAGTATGAATTTGGATTTTAGAACAAATCGACAAAAGTTAAGTTTTGTTAATAATAATTAAAGGCTTAAATAAATGGATTTAAATATCTATTTAAAAAAGGTAAATCTTATTTAAAACATCTAATAAAGATAATAAAAGTATGTTAAAAGATTTAAAAATTTGTTAATAATCGTTTTATAAAAATAACCAAAATTTGTCGCATTTTGTCAGTTTTGCATACACGGTAAAATTAGAGATTTTGATATTAATTAAATATGATTTTAGAATATAAAGAGACTTGTTTTAATTTATTTAAAGAAGTAAAAAGTTCATTTTTAAATTTGGTTTACTTCAATACATAGTTTAACTAAAACGTCAAAATGTGACCGTAAAACATTTCGTCGAAAAACGACGTTTTGTCAATTAAAAGTTGTCGCAACGTCGTCGCACCTTTATTTTCTTATATAGGAACATATATTCAAATAGTATAAGTATTAATTAATTCACTAATCAAGTTTACTTTTACTAAACATACTTAGAAAATTCTAGAATATAATTAAGAAAAGTAAGTAAGAAAAGTCAAAAGTAAACATCAAATCAACATCAAATCAAACCAAACATAATTATTACTTTACTTTACTTACTTCTTAAGTGAAAGTGACATAAAGCATGATTTGAAATGTGATGTTAAGTTAAAAAGTAAGTAAAGGGCATTTTGGTCATTTTACATAATAATATTTTATTTCAAACTTTTTCCTATAAATAGCCATGCATACCTCTTTCATTTTCACACAAATCTTTCTTTTCTTCTTCTTCCTTTAAGCTATTTTAATGGCTTCTCTCTTAAGAGAGGTAGGAGGGTTAAAAATAGTGGAGTGCTTAAGCACTAATCCACTTGTTACTCTCTAACCTCTTCTTAATTCACTTCTTCTTCTTCTCTTCTTAAAAAAGGCCTTAGGCCATGAGTTTGGAAGTTGATAAAGGAAGGACGTGAGCAAAGCAAGTAAAAATGGAGATGGTCGAGCACTTGGAAGCATGGTTATGATAAGGTTTAGTGAAGCGTTGAATTAAATGAATGTTGGTAGGAAGTTAAACGTTTGGTTAAAGGTGAGAAATTCTCATCGCTTTTGAATTTATATTTTGATTATGTTATAACAATCATATTTACACCCTTATGACATATGAATGTTTATACCAAATTGATTGTTAATATGGATGATTTGAAAATTAGTAAATTAAGTGAATTGTGATAATATATCCCGTTATGATATTAATAGTGAATGTTAGATTTGAAATCATATGCATGTGATTTGTTGAATGGATGTTATGTTAGTAATAAATATGAATATTGGATATGTTCATTTTGATTAAGTAATCACTTTGATTAGTAAGACCATATTTTAGTAATATGAGAAATTGTGGAAAAATAAGTCTCTTTTCATTTAGAAGTGAAATTAAAGTTAAAATGAAAGAGAATTTGAAATTTGAAGTGAAACGGATTTGAAAAGAATAGCTAATTAGAAATTGAAATTTAGATGAATAGTGAAATTGAAATTAAAATCGATTTTGAAAAAGTGAAGTTTAATTTGAGATTAGAATTGAAATTGAGTTGAAATTGGGATTTAAAGTTTAATATTAAAATAATGGGAATATAATAATATTTTAATGTGGTAAGAGTGAAAATATATTTTAAAAGCTTTAAAAGGTGAAAATATTGATTTAAAAGGGTTTCTAATCATTTTCTAAGTATTGAAATCCAATTTGAATAAATTATTTCAAATGTTGAAAAATAAGTTAAAACTAGACGCGTCGCGCAACGGTAGTTCGCGATTTCGCGCCGAAAAGTTCAAATGAATGTATAGAGTGGAATATTGCTCGGAATTCTTCGAGATAAGAAAATTCCGGACTATTATATCCATATCTTCTAAACGAAGAAAGAAAATCAAAGTTTCGATGAGTAGATTTTGAATTATGTCCAAATCAATTTTCTAGAAAAATCGCGCTAGTGCAGTTTAGTGACCATAACAGAAAATCTGTTCGAATGAATGTTTTTAATTATGGAAAAATATGGAATAAATTTGATAAATCTATTTAAATGATTTAAAAGAGATTTGGATTGGAAAATATGAATTAGCGAATGTTTAAAAGTTGTTTTAATCAAATAAGCTTATATAGCACTTTCCGCAGCACTTTTATGCTGTGAATTCTATAATTTTTGGAATATGAGTTTAAAAATAATGATGTTTCCCAGAATCAATTGTGAATGTTTTAAAAAGGATAATTAAGCGTTTTGAAAGATAATTTGGAATATTTATAAGCAATTCCAAAATAAGTTGAAATCTGAGTATGCGGAAACGACTAGTACATTTGTCCCGCCTGTGAGATCTGGGAAGATAAAACAAGGTGTTTAACTAAGGTTAGGGATGGAGCAACCAGTGCCCTGAACTTACCTGGCCTATGTTTTCTTTTCTTAGGCGAGGGGTGGAACAGATCGAAAGGAAAGCCCGGATGCTCTCAAAATAAAAAGATTCTGTTAAGTTTTCCAAAATAAAAGAAGATTGGTATTACCCAAAAGTTAAGCAATCTCCAAAATGAATGATTTCTACGAACCTGTGAAGTTTAGAAAAGAATTTATAATGAATTTTAGGAATGAATTGGTAAATAAGAGTATTGGATTTTGACTTACAAGTGAGATATAAAAATGGAATTTATAAACACCGTTTTGTAAATCTGAAATCAATTTAAATTGATAAGTTAAATGTGAAAGTTATTAAAGGAATTATATTCGCGATTTTGGACAGTGAATAATCCTTTAAATTAAATGGATGTTTTGGAAGGTGATATTATAAAGGGAATGTTTTCCTTAAGTTAAAAGTTAAGAAATTTGGATCAAGAATTAAGTAGAGAAATCTGAGATATTTTCCAAAACAAAAGAATGAATTACTTAGAATTATCCTAAGTTGAAAGAAAGAGAATTTCGAAATCATCCGAAAAGAATTTAAGTGAAAAGAGACTTAATAAATCCTATATTCTCATATTCACTTTTTATCGATGATTGGATTTCGAAGGAACCGGAGTCGGATTTGGTTAATTCCTATCCGAAAACCACTTCGAACCAATGTGTACGTTCGAACGTGAAGACATGTTGAAGATGGTGATTGAAGACCGTGGATCTTCCTAGCGTGAGGACTGCTTGTTGATTTGCTCGGGTCGCACCCAATTGTAGAGTTATATATAGCAGTGGTCTCCTCGTGATAGAGATTTTGCGGATTGCAAGGGCTTCTCGCCTAGTAATGGCCGAGGAAAGTACCTTCGGTTTGTCCTGTTCCTGGACAACTTGTATGGACGTTTGTCTGACGTTGCATTTCTAAAGATTACGTACATTGGTTTTTACAAACGTACATTAGTGGTGGCGGAGAAGGCAACTTCTCTTAGCTTAACACCCTTCTTGAGACATACGAGCTCAAGGGTTGTATTTTTGTGGAAGGCAATTAGTAGTTAACGGAAATGGCAATGTGGCATTCAAAGATGTGATATGTGCTTTGTGAAAAGGTAATCGTAGCCTCAAGCCTCATCAAACCGGAAATGACCGAAACAGGATTAGATGCAGCAGGGCTATGTGGGTCATTCCCATTAGGGTATGATCATCCCCTTCTAGATATATTTCTTCCCGCTATGACGTCGGGATGTTAATTAATGTGGTGTATGCTAGAGGGCCCTCGATAAAGGTCGGTAACGACCGGGGGATGACATATTCGGTACCATCTAGTTACAGAGGTGGGCCGGTCTTGTGTTGGTAGAGGGCAGATGTTCTGTGCCTCGGGACATCCATCTAGAGGTGTACCCATTTCGGAAGGTAGATCCTGCGCCTGGTCATTTGTATGGAAATCCATTCTCCAATAAGAACCTACGGTTTTGTTTGTATTGGCGTAATGAATAGCCTCGAAATGCTATATGGGTAACCATTTCGGATAAGATTAATAAGTTTATTTGCAAATGTTTTCAAAGAGATGTCATTAGAAATAATATCAAAGGTTTTGATATAAAAGTGTTTTAGTTATCATAAGGTAAAAACCCGTCCGTGTTTATGTGTGGGCGTGGTCTTATGAGATACTATTTATTTCAAAAGATTTTATCCAAAGGCTGATATATGACACTGTCATTTATTATTGAGTTTTTCTCACGCTGGTTTATCAAGCCTGATCCGGGTATTTTCAATACTTGGGTCAGATCCGAGTAGTTTCAGGATAGTCGAAGGAAGTTGAAGTTCCAGGGGAGAGCTGGAGATATTCATGGACGCATGAAGATATTCTTTCATCGCCTTTGCTTAGTGTATTTTGTTTGATGTTTGTCAGCAATTGTAAGGGCAGGTTTTATAACTGTCCAAGCTGAATCTAGGTTAGACTCTGATATTGTATTTTAAAATTTTCCGCTGTAAATATTTTTATTGAAATAATATATGTTATTCCATTCGTGTGAGATTCTGTTTTGTCTATTTTTCTTTATCACCCTTGATGATCCGTTTTTTCGTGCAATTTGAGTTGGACATGGGTGGTTTATTGTCGATTCAAAGGGTACGGGAAAACGGGCCTTCACACTTGGTATCAGAGCTGAAGGTTAAGCGAGAACCTTGGCTCTATTATGGGTAAATTCTCATCAGAGATAGGATTAGTAATATCCTAGGATGAGTAACTCATTAGAGATAGGGTTAGTAATGCCCTAGAATGAGTTATGAGAGTATTATATATATGAGCGCGTATTTGTTAATTTTACAAAATGATTTTGTTTTAAAGAAATTGGTAAATGAAATAATTTTACCTTGGGTTTATATTTCAATTATATTAAAAGAGATATTATTATCTTTTGGGTTAAGGATTGATTGTAATTTAGCTTAGTGAAACTAAAATATGAATATCTTGTGATTAGAATTGCACAATTTGACTATAAGATATTTCATATAGGATCAATTAGTTGAAAGCTAGAATTTAAAACTGTAATCATATACCCTTAGATACTTGGTATTAAGAAATAATAATTAAGTGATTATCATAATGGATGGATTTAAAAGCTAAGTACAAATATATTGTGAAGTAAAATTCACAAATTTGATTATAAGATATTTGATGATAATATTGAAGCTAGAAGTGTAATTAGAGGAAGTAAAGTGAAAATTTACACTTAGAAAAAATTCTTGTCAATAAGATAGAAAAGATAAGCCAAAATTGAAATTTTGGGTTAATATATTATGAAAGGATAAGTTCTATAACTTATAAATGAGTTAAGGTAATTTGAAATTTAGACACTTTGATTAGAAACAAGAGGTATAAGAAATATCATCCTAATATAAAAATTTGAAATAATGATACATTTAGGGTAATATTTATAATTCAAAATGAAGTAAGATTAGAAGGAGGTAGTTTTGAATAATATGATTAGTAGTTGAATGTTGGATGAAAATGTTTAAATAACAAATACCATGTGAATTAAGTTTCACAATTTGACTATAAGGTATTTGACGGATTTAAGGTTAAGAAATTTGATTTAGAAAATGGATAGGTAAATAAGTTAACTTTGTAAGAAAAAGGACGTACATTTAGTAAAGTTGTCTTATTAAAATATGGATTAGATAAATAATATTAGCTAAATGGAGACCTTAGGTAAAAAAAACTAGGGATTAAGTTTTATAACTTATTTATTTGGAATAATAGAATTCCACATTTGTTGAAGACGCTAATTAAAGTAAATGACGATTTGAAGATTTGGGATATGTATATATACTCTTAGGAAGTAAAGGTATATTATACAAGTTAAGTCATTTGTAAGCTTAAGTAATAATGGATTTAGAAGAAAGTAAATGGTTGTGAAATAAACTTGGATTAATAGAAGTTTGGAAGAAATGTATTAGGTAAAGATGAATGTGAATAAATACTTAAGTTAAACGTAGATCATTTTGGCACATAAATTTTGATCTAAGATTTGAGTACAAAACTTTGAGGTGTTTACACCAATCCGAAAAAGGATTTATCACTCAATTCTTGATGGCGAATATTGATGAGAGTTTGTGATTATGTACACGAGTTTTCTATCATAGTTGAGAGCTATGCAAGGAAAGCAAGGGTTTGTGATCAAGAAGTCTGATCAAAGTCCGCAGTAGAAAATCGGGGGATCGATACTAGTTCGAAAGAAAAGTTGTGGATTTGAATAATAGATCGAATCAAATATCACATATAGTATGATGTGTTGGGTCTATCAACTCAGTAGTTCGATAGTTATCTTGAATAGAAGACATAAGAGATAATGGTTAAAATTATGTTTTGGTATGTATATATATAGACCTCAGGTGTAGTACATGCTTAGGTCAGAGGATGGGTTATGTGGATGTATTCATTTATGTTGATATAGTTTGGTTGTTTTTGGATGTATAGTCTTGTTTGATAGTTGGATACATTATCTTAAGTGTGCAGTACGCACTAGGATGGGAAGGATAGAAGTTTGACTTGATGTATGTATATATAATCTTAAGAAAGTGATAGATACTCAGGTTAATGTGGAAAATCTTTGTATATATGTTTGGCATCATTTGTTTTAGTGTTGTTATGATATCGGCCTTCTTCTTTTCTATCATCAATAGAAATAAGTCAAAATTTTTTGAGGATATGAGTATGAGATAGATTCCTTTATCTAACTTTCATTTCGAGGACGAAATGCTTTTAAGTAGGGGAGAATGTAACGACCCGTATTTTCGCTACTTCGAAAATGAGAGATTTCGATCGATTTAAATTTAAAAAGGAGTTTAACTCTTAAATAATATGATATATATAATAAATAATAGTGAAGAAGTTATATATTCTTATAGTTAATAAATAAAAAAAAAAAAGTATGAATTTGGATTTTAGAACAAATCGACAAAAGTTAAGTTTTGTTAATAATAATTAAAGGCTTAAATAAATGGATTTAAATATCTATTTAAAAAAGGTAAATCTTATTTAAAACATCTAATAAAGATAATAAAAGTATGTTAAAAGATTTAAAAATTTGTTAATAATCGTTTTATAAAAATAACCAAAATTTGTCGCATTTTGTCAGTTTTGCATACACGGTAAAATTAGAGATTTTGATATTAATTAAATATGATTTTAGAATATAAAGAGACTTGTTTTAATTTATTTAAAGAAGTAAAAAGTTCATTTTTAAATTTGGTTTACTTCAATACATAGTTTAACTAAAACGTCAAAATGTGACCGTAAAACATTTCGTCGAAAAACGACGTTTTGTCAATTAAAAGTTGTCGCAACGTCGTCGCACCTTTATTTTCTTATATAGGAACATATATTCAAATAGTATAAGTATTAATTAATTCACTAATCAAGTTTACTTTTACTAAACATACTTAGAAAATTCTAGAATATAATTAAGAAAAGTAAGTAAGAAAAGTCAAAAGTAAACATCAAATCAACATCAAATCAAACCAAACATAATTATTACTTTACTTTACTTACTTCTTAAGTGAAAGTGACATAAAGCATGATTTGAAATGTGATGTTAAGTTAAAAAGTAAGTAAAGGGCATTTTGGTCATTTTACATAATAATATTTTATTTCAAACTTTTTCCTATAAATAGCCATGCATACCTCTTTCATTTTCACACAAATCTTTCTTTTCTTCTTCTTCCTTTAAGCTATTTTAATGGCTTCTCTCTTAAGAGAGGTAGGAGGGTTAAAAATAGTGGAGTGCTTAAGCACTAATCCACTTGTTACTCTCTAACCTCTTCTTAATTCACTTCTTCTTCTTCTCTTCTTAAAAAAGGCCTTAGGCCATGAGTTTGGAAGTTGATAAAGGAAGGACGTGAGCAAAGCAAGTAAAGATGGAGATGGTCGAGCACTTGGAAGCATGGTTATGATAAGGTTTAGTGAAGCGTTGAATTAAATGAATGTTGGTAGGAAGTTAAACGTTTGGTTAAAGGTGAGAAATTCTCATCGCTTTTGAATTTATATTTTGATTATGTTATAACAATCATATTTACACCCTTATGACATATGAATGTTTATACCAAATTGATTGTTAATATGGATGATTTGAAAATTAGTAAATTAAGTGAATTGTGATAATATATCCCGTTATGATATTAATAGTGAATGTTAGATTTGAAATCATATGCATGTGATTTGTTGAATGGATGTTATGTTAGTAATAAATATGAATATTGGATATGTTCATTTTGATTAAGTAATCACTTTGATTAGTAAGACCATATTTTAGTAATATGAGAAATTGTGGAAAAATAAGTCTCTTTTCATTTAGAAGTGAAATTAAAGTTAAAATGAAAGAGAATTTGAAATTTGAAGTGAAACGGATTTGAAAAGAATAGCTAATTAGAAATTGAAATTTAGATGAATAGTGAAATTGAAATTAAAATCGATTTTGAAAAAGTGAAGTTTAATTTGAGATTAGAATTGAAATTGAGTTGAAATTGGGATTTAAAGTTTAATATTAAAATAATGGGAATATAATAATATTTTAATGTGGTAAGAGTGAAAATATATTTTAAAAGCTTTAAAAGGTGAAAATATTGATTTAAAAGGGTTTCTAATCATTTTCTAAGTATTGAAATCCAATTTGAATAAATTATTTCAAATGTTGAAAAATAAGTTAAAACTAGACGCGTCGCGCAACGGTAGTTCGCGATTTCGCGCCGAAAAGTTCAAATGAATGTATAGAGTGGAATATTGCTCGGAATTCTTCGAGATAAGAAAATTCCGGACTATTATATCCATATCTTCTAAACGAAGAAAGAAAATCAAAGTTTCGATGAGTAGATTTTGAATTATGTCCAAATCAATTTTCTAGAAAAATCGCGCTAGTGCAGTTTAGTGACCATAACAGAAAATCTGTTCGAATGAATGTTTTTAATTATGGAAAAATATGGAATAAATTTGATAAATCTATTTAAATGATTTAAAAGAGATTTGGATTGGAAAATATGAATTAGCGAATGTTTAAAAGTTGTTTTAATCAAATAAGCTTATATAGCACTTTCCGCAGCACTTTTATGCTGTGAATTCTATAATTTTTGGAATATGAGTTTAAAAATAATGATGTTTCCCAGAATCAATTGTGAATGTTTTAAAAAGGATAATTAAGCGTTTTGAAAGATAATTTGGAATATTTATAAGCAATTCCAAAATAAGTTGAAATCTGAGTATGCGGAAACGACTAGTACATTTGTCCCGCCTGTGAGATCTGGGAAGATAAAACAAGGTGTTTAACTAAGGTTAGGGATGGAGCAACCAGTGCCCTGAACTTACCTGGCCTATGTTTTCTTTTCTTAGGCGAGGGGTGGAACAGATCGAAAGGAAAGCCCGGATGCTCTCAAAATAAAAAGATTCTGTTAAGTTTTCCAAAATAAAAGAAGATTGGTATTACCCAAAAGTTAAGCAATCTCCAAAATGAATGATTTCTACGAACCTGTGAAGTTTAGAAAAGAATTTATAATGAATTTTAGGAATGAATTGGTAAATAAGAGTATTGGATTTTGACTTACAAGTGAGATATAAAAATGGAATTTATAAACACCGTTTTGTAAATCTGAAATCAATTTAAATTGATAAGTTAAATGTGAAAGTTATTAAAGGAATTATATTCGCGATTTTGGACAGTGAATAATCCTTTAAATTAAATGGATGTTTTGGAAGGTGATATTATAAAGGGAATGTTTTCCTTAAGTTAAAAGTTAAGAAATTTGGATCAAGAATTAAGTAGAGAAATCTGAGATATTTTCCAAAACAAAAGAATGAATTACTTAGAATTATCCTAAGTTGAAAGAAAGAGAATTTCGAAATCATCCGAAAAGAATTTAAGTGAAAAGAGACTTAATAAATCCTATATTCTCATATTCACTTTTTATCGATGATTGGATTTCGAAGGAACCGGAGTCGGATTTGGTTAATTCCTATCCGAAAACCACTTCGAACCAATGTGTACGTTCGAACGTGAAGACATGTTGAAGATGGTGATTGAAGACCGTGGATCTTCCTAGCGTGAGGACTGCTTGTTGATTTGCTCGGGTCGCACCCAATTGTAGAGTTATATATAGCAGTGGTCTCCTCGTGATAGAGATTTTGCGGATTGCAAGGGCTTCTCGCCTAGTAATGGCCGAGGAAAGTACCTTCGGTTTGTCCTGTTCCTGGACAACTTGTATGGACGTTTGTCTGACGTTGCATTTCTAAAGATTACGTACATTGGTTTTTACAAACGTACATTAGTGGTGGCGGAGAAGGCAACTTCTCTTAGCTTAACACCCTTCTTGAGACATACGAGCTCAAGGGTTGTATTTTTGTGGAAGGCAATTAGTAGTTAACGGAAATGGCAATGTGGCATTCAAAGATGTGATATGTGCTTTGTGAAAAGGTAATCGTAGCCTCAAGCCTCATCAAACCGGAAATGACCGAAACAGGATTAGATGCAGCAGGGCTATGTGGGTCATTCCCATTAGGGTATGATCATCCCCTTCTAGATATATTTCTTCCCGCTATGACGTCGGGATGTTAATTAATGTGGTGTATGCTAGAGGGCCCTCGATAAAGGTCGGTAACGACCGGGGGATGACATATTCGGTACCATCTAGTTACAGAGGTGGGCCGGTCTTGTGTTGGTAGAGGGCAGATGTTCTGTGCCTCGGGACATCCATCTAGAGGTGTACCCATTTCGGAAGGTAGATCCTGCGCCTGGTCATTTGTATGGAAATCCATTCTCCAATAAGAACCTACGGTTTTGTTTGTATTGGCGTAATGAATAGCCTCGAAATGCTATATGGGTAACCATTTCGGATAAGATTAATAAGTTTATTTGCAAATGTTTTCAAAGAGATGTCATTAGAAATAATATCAAAGGTTTTGATATAAAAGTGTTTTAGTTATCATAAGGTAAAAACCCGTCCGTGTTTATGTGTGGGCGTGGTCTTATGAGATACTATTTATTTCAAAAGATTTTATCCAAAGGCTGATATATGACACTGTCATTTATTATTGAGTTTTTCTCACGCTGGTTTATCAAGCCTGATCCGGGTATTTTCAATACTTGGGTCAGATCCGAGTAGTTTCAGGATAGTCGAAGGAAGTTGAAGTTCCAGGGGAGAGCTGGAGATATTCATGGACGCATGAAGATATTCTTTCATCGCCTTTGCTTAGTGTATTTTGTTTGATGTTTGTCAGCAATTGTAAGGGCAGGTTTTATAACTGTCCAAGCTGAATCTAGGTTAGACTCTGATATTGTATTTTAAAATTTTCCGCTGTAAATATTTTTATTGAAATAATATATGTTATTCCATTCGTGTGAGATTCTGTTTTGTCTATTTTTCTTTATCACCCTTGATGATCCGTTTTTTCGTGCAATTTGAGTTGGACATGGGTGGTTTATTGTCGATTCAAAGGGTACGGGAAAACGGGCCTTCACATTGACTCTTACACTCCTTTAAAGGAAACAATCGAAAACATCTTCTTGGCCATCCAAGACGAAGTTAGATACAAGCGCCCCCCGCACAAGAAGGAATTAGATAATGCAATTAAGTCTGAAAAGTTCTGCCGCTTCCACAAATCTCATGGGCATGACACCAATGAATGCCATCATCTGCGGGACTTGATTGAAGAACACATCAGAAGGAAGAGACTAGAGCGCTATGTGAAAGGTCAGAACAGGACTTCAAATCCTGCCAATGAGAACCCAGGGTTGCCCCTCCCGGAAGTAGGCGGACGAAATCACAACACCAGCGGCTCCAGTCAAGAGAAGATAGTGGTCCTTACCATATCAGGAGGACCACACATCGCCGACGGAAGCTGGGCAGAGATAGAGAGATACGGTAAGTCACTTAGAAACAATGAAGGCTACGTTAATTCTGTTACAGAAGAGCGCCACCCGAAATGGAAAGAAAATGATGATATCACATTCAGTAGGCGTGATCTAGAGGGAAGGCAGTACCCTCACATGGATCCTATGGTCATCTCTGCCTGGTTCGGTCCAGCTAAGGTTTTCCGAATCCTAGTAGACACTGGAAGCTCGGTAAATATCCTATTTAAACACGCTTTCGACAAAATGAAGCTGTCAATGAAGGATGTGTCTCCCTGCAGCAAACCGCTACATGGTTTCACCGGAGATGCGAAGATGCCCCTCGGGCAACTGGACCTCTTTGTCGAAATAGGAAGTCATCCCCGCTCCGTTGTGCGGAAACAAACATTTGTGCTAATAGAAAACCACTCAGCCTACAATGCCTTTTTGGGAAGACCATCCTTGTCTGACTTCCAAATTGTCCTAGCCCCGTGGTGCCTGAAGATGAAATTTCCAACGGATAACGGAATAGAAGAAATAGAGGGAGATCAAGTCGCCGTTCGAGATTACTATGTGACTGAACTTCGCAATAACCGCAGGAAGGATAAAGGGAAGGATGCAGAGACTTCTCTCTGCAAGAAAAACTTGAAAGCATAGCAATTAAAGAAAGCCCCTCCTCTTCGATATACCAGCGATCCTTTCAACGAATTAGACCCCAGGGACAAGGAGGAGGAGGCCACCACCGAGCCTGCAGAGGCTATGAAATTTGTATCTGTAGACAAACACGACCCAAGTAGACTATTGAGAGTCAGGTCTCAGTTAAGAGCGGAATTGAAGGATCAACTCGTCGATTTTCTCCGCCACAACTTGGATGTATTTGCATGGACGCATGCTGACATGACTGGAACCTCCCCAGACGTAGCATGCCACGTACTAAACATCGATCCCACCAAGGTGCCAGTAAAGCAGAAAAAGAGAAGCATGGGGGCAGAACGATCAGCAGCTCTCGAGGAAGAAGTAAAGAACCTACTTACCAATAACTTCATACGAGAAGCCATCTACCCAGAATGGATCGCCAACCCGGTACTGGTAAAGAAGGCTAATGGGAAGTGGCGAACATGCATCGACTTCTCCAACTTAAATGACGCTTGCCCGAAGGACTGCTTCCCACTCCCCCGAATCGATAACCTCGTGGACAGAACAGCCGGACACGACCTCTTATCCTTTATGGACGCATACTCAGGATATAACCAGATCCCTATGCACGCCCCCGATCAAGACCACACTAGTTTCATCACTGACCGGGGATTGTACTGCTACAGAGTAATACCTTTTGCACTTAAAAACGCCGGAGCTACTTATCAGCGCCTCGTCAACAAGATGTTTGCGGAATTAATAGGACGAACTATAGAATTTTATGTGGATGACATGCTGGTAAAATCAAGGAAAGCCAACGATCATATAAACCATCTGGACGAGATGTTTCAAGTACTTTGCCAATATGGAATGAAGCTGAATCCTCTAAAGTGCTCCTTCGGAGTATCGTCGGGAAAGTTCTTGGGATTCATCGTCCATGCCAGGGGGATTGAAGCAAACCCCGAACAAGTCCGGGCTTTGCAAGATATCAAGATACCATCCACTCGAAGAGAGATGCAAAGCCTAAGCGGAAAAGTGGCCGCCCTAAGCAGGTTCATCTCTAAAGCAACCGACAAATGTATCCCTTTCTTCGAAGCTCTAAAGAATGACAAAGGAAAGTTCGAATGGACTGACGAATGCTCGACAGCCTTCCTTAACCTAATCGAACACCTTCAGAGACCACCAGTACTCTCAACTCCAAACGAAGGCGAAGAAATATACATATACCTTGCTGTATCGTCCCATGCTTTAAGCGCCGCTTTGGTGAGAGAGGACAACCACGCGCAGCGGCCCGTATACTTTGTAAGCAAGAAATTTACAGGGGCAGAAGCCAGATACCTTAAACTTGAAAAGCTAGCATACTGTTTGCTAATCACGTCACAGAAACTGCGACACTATTTCCAATCTCATTCCATCAGAGTTTTAACCGATCAATCGCTAAGGCAGGTACTCCATCGCCCCGACACTTCTGGGCGACTACTCAAATGGTACATTGAACTGAGTCAATATGATATCACCTACCATCCTCGCACCGCCATCAAGGGACAAGCCATGGCCAATTTCATTGTCGAATTCACTACCAACGAAGGTAAAGATCGATCTGAAATAACAAAAGATATCAAGTGGAATCTCTTTGTAGATGGAGCATCAAACGAACAAGGCTCGGGGGCAGGTATTGTGATAATCACCCTTAGGGGAGGGAAGCTACACTATGCCCTAAGGTTGGAATTCGCTGCCACCAACAACGACGCAGAATACGAAGCAGTGATATCCGGATTAGAACTTGCCCTAGAGATTGGAGTCGGTTCTTTATGTCTCCATAGCGATTCTCAACTTATCGTAAATCAAATACTGGGAGAATTCCAAACTCGAGGAGAACGACTCACAACATATCTAAAGAAGACCAAGCTGCTACTCAATCAATTGGATCACTATTTAATCAAACACATTCCTCGAGGAGAGAATCAGGAGGCCGAAGAACTTGCAAAGCAAGCTAGCATGAAGGACGGCACCACCTCCGGAACAATAACCATCTCAAAGCAACTAGCCCCAAGTTTCGAGCCAATGAATATGATAGCTGCAATCGAAGAAGAAACCTAGATGACTCCCATCCGGAAATACTTACAAGATGGCACACTGCCCGATGGGCGTAACGAAGTCAAGAAAATCTTGAGGAAAGCTTCCCGCTACACAATACAAGAAGGCATCCTCTATCGGCGCGGCTTCTCCAACCCCTTATTAAGGTGTGTCGCTGGAAGGGAAGCCAAGGAAGTCCTGTCCAACATCCATCAAGGAAGTTGCGGAGATCACACTGGAGGGCGGACTCTAGCAAAGAAAATACTCCGATATGGGTATTACTGGCCCACTTTAAACAAAGACGCCTTAGACTTCGTCAAAAGATGTGACGGATGCCCGAAATTTGCTAAGATTTCTCGACTACCAACAAATGAGATTACTCAAATGACCAGTCCTTGGCCCTTTGAGGTATGGGGAATTGACCTGATTGGCGAACTGCCGACGAGCCGAGGTGGAGCCAAATATGCTATAGTGGCGGTCGACTATTTCACCAAATGGGTGGAAGCGGAACCTTTAAATAAAATATCTTCGGCAGAAGTTATTAACTTCTTGATCAAAAATGTTCTATGCAGGTACGAGGTTCCGCTCAAAATCATATCAGACAATGGACTTCAGTTTGACAGCGAGGAGTTCACCGACTGGTGCCGAGAGCACAGAATTCACAAAAGCTTCTCATCTGTGGCTTATCCCCAGGCGAATGGACAAGTCGAAGCTGTCAACAAAATTCTCAAAACTTTGATCAAGAAGAAGCTTGAAAAGTCAAAAGGCGCTTGGGTGGATGAACTTCCTATGGCACTTTGGGCCTACCGCACGTCTTTCAAAACATCAACAGGGCATACTCCCTTCTCTTTGGCATACGGATCGGAGGCTATGCTTCCAGTTGAAACTATAGTGCCCTCCCACCGTAGGATCCACTACAACCCAGAAGAGAATGAAGAACTCCTACACATGTCTTTGGACCTAATTGAAGAAAGAAGAAATGATGAAGCACTTAAAGCGGCAGCTCACAAGCAAAAAGTGGCAGCACGATACAACTCCAAAGTCAAGCATCGCAGCTTACGAGAAGGAGATCTTGTTCTCAAACGGATCTTCCCGCGTCCCGGAGCGCTAGATCCAATCTGGGACGGACCCTATGTAATTCATAAAGATCTCCACAACGGAGCTTATATTTTGTCAACAGTGGACGGAGAGGTGTTCCATAGGGCATGGAACGTCCAACACCTCCGTCGATACTTTTCTTAACTTGTACTGCCCATATGAAGTGAATTAACAAAGAGAATCAGTGGACGTAGGCATTTTCGTGCCGAACAACTTTAAAAATCTTGTCTCTTTTTAACTTGTTCCTTTATATCTTGGCTGCTTGTTAAGCTTTATCCTTTTCTGTTGAACAAAATCCTGTATAACGGCATTTCCATTCTGGACACTTCACGGCACAACCTCACCTGGACAAGACCTAACAGGTACTATACGAATCTATGCCCTCGTCAATGAGACACTTTTGCTCTAGCATCCCTCTGCTGCGGGTTAACTCACTGCTCGCGACGACCCTCAAAGCCAACTGTAATGAGCCGATCATAAGCCACCGAGAAGGCCGGCTATAGCCGAGGCAGCTCATTACGGCGTTCGGCTCATCGGCGACTGTGAACCGATTATAAGCCCCAACATAAGGCGTGGCCAGCCAGGGGCAGTTCACAGTTGACGATCGGCACCCACGCTAGCCCGCCACGGTAAATTGAATAATACCCACGATTACGGGCCAAAATGGCCCGGGTAGTTACTGTGCGCGATCTCGGCTCCGATGTGTCTTAAGTACGGCTGTTGTAAAAAAGAAAACTCCCCGCGGAGGCGTAAGATGGGTGACGAATGTCTCCAAGACCCACGGCTAGGGAAAGTGACTACAAAACCCATTTGCCACGAACTTAAGCACATCGAAGGCCTTCCGTGATTGGAAGTCCTACTATTCCTTATATTTCCATTTTATTTATAAAAACTTTCCTACTATCCTCTATAACAACCCTTAAAGTACAGGACACCAAATAGAATGCACTCGCTAATGGGAATGAGAACTCTCAGCTGGATGACGGGTCACTCAACCCGTATTCGATAACACAAGGCATTCAAAGCTACCATCTACAAATAAAAATTGAAAGGGCGGTACTTTCTTCTCTTGTATACAAATAAGTAGCTCTGATATATTCACACATCACATTAACATTGCAAGACATGAAATTATACTCTAAGCAAGAACTTGAAAACAAACACAGTTGAATCACTAGCACATGCACAATTATATTTCTTATGGAGCACATCAAAATAATGACAGCATCCAAATATGACAGAATCAACTTATGTTATAAAATTACATGTAAAAAAAAATATAAAGTCCTTTGTTGCAATGACATAATTACAACCTAAAGGTACATTAATGTTTTGGAACTAGTATATATAGGAATGTCAAGTAAAACCAAAAATATCCGGATCAAGCCAAAATAGTCGGCGACATCAGAACTTCATCTTTGTCCTTCCGACCCTCCAAGATCTACTTGACCGCAGGATCAGAACTCCCAGCATGCTGACCAGAGGTCCCATCTGTCTAATTCAGGAGAAGAATCTATTAGATAAACGATAAGCAGCCAAGCTATGAAAAGGCTTAAAGGGAAGACTTACCAACATCCGTTCCTTGATCGTCGTCTCCTAACTGCACGCCTACCTCCTCGGCAGCAAGCAGCCGCATGCCCTCCTTCACGGCCACCTTCTCTTCCTTAGTAAACTGGGCCGTAACCACATCCATCCTGAAGGCCATACCACCATCCTTATCCGCCTCAGCCTTGGCATCTTCCAGAGCCCAAAGATAAATCCTGGCCATGATCCGGGGATAGTCATCCATCCAGGATAGGTTGCCCTGCTTCCAAGTACGAAAATACATATCCTGGAGCATCTCGTCCAGCATCCCCTCGTTTTCCTCGAACTCCCTCATCCGGGCTTCAGAAGCCAACATCTTTGCAACGGCAGCATCCCTCTCCGATCGGTATCGCGAGCGGTCAGCCTGAAGGGATTTCCTCATCGCCTCCATCTCCTCCTTTAGCTTGGCTTGAGCAAGCTCCGCAGCTTAAAGCTTCCCGGATAACTCTACCCGCTCGAGGTCCGCCTTTCGAACATCGTCTACCGTTGCAATGGCTATATCGACCCGTTCCTTGCAGATGGCCTCCATTTTTCGCAGCTCGGCTCTGCTAGCCTCTTCCGTAGTTTTTTATAGCCGTCTGGAGGCAGCCTCATGTTGAGAAATCTGCATGGCCTGATCGGCAAGTTGCTTAACCTGGTCGACAATCACTAGCCGCAATCTTATGTTGGCACTCCCAATTTCCTCCCCGGCCTTGACCAGTCGGGCGTGATGCCCCATCAACTTCCTGGTCTCCTCAACCACCCGATCGATGTTTGCCTTAGCCTCATCCCCCATAGTCACAATCCGAGTGGTCAACAAGTCGAGATCCAAAGACTTAGCCTCATCAAGCACCCTTGACATAGGATTGTGGGGTAGGAGGTGCTCACCGGTAACCTCATCAAAGGAAATATCAAGAGAACTCGGGTCCAGATCTGGATGACCCGCTAATGGGTTACGAGCCATGCCGGGACGATCAACATGAGCAACGGTAGGATTCTCTGATGGATGCGGAGATGGTATGGACTCCGTATCCTCCCCCGTGACATCATGAATAGGTTGGGTTGGGGGCTGAGGTCCAAGTGAAGGTTCGAACATGGAGCGACTCCTCTTTCTCTTTTGAATATCCTCTTCAATAACTCCGAGAAGAGGACGGTAGCCGACTACGTCCCCGGAACGGCTGGTCGAAGGCTTCGGTTTAGCAGAAGCTTTGAGGAGTTTGAATTGCTCGAGGCGGTGCCGAATGTCTGATGTCTTGGCTGCCTTACCCGTTCCTGGAATAAAAACCAAGTGTTACAAGCATGCATGAGACTATAATCCAAGAAACATGTGAAGTTAAAAGACGAGTCAAAAATTCACCTTGAACCGCCGGAGTTGCCCTAGCTGAAATGCTCTCAGAAGATGGACCGGCGCCAGTCCTGGCCTTATCAGTTTTCTTCGGTTTCTCCACCAAGGCTGACCCTTCCTCCAACCCCTCAAAAGCTTGGCGGAAAGCATCATCCGTCCACTCTTAAATCTCACCTGCTTACCCCGAGGTCAAGGCACCAACGCCGCTACCACTTTGTCCTTCGCCACCATTACCACCATCACCTTCTCCATCACCTCCGCTCTCCTCCTCGCCTCTTTCCTCCTCTCCACTTTCCTCCTCCGGAACATCTGGGCACGTGCTGGGAGAGGGTCCATCAGTTTTCTTGAGCTTCTTCCCCCCGACGACTGGAGGTATCGAGAAGGGTTTCCTCTTGCTGCTCTTTGTCGTCGCCCCTCCTTTGGATTTAGCAGCCCTTTCCTCAGCTGTATCCCTCTGCTTGACCATCGACTGATGTGGAAGAATCAAGTTGTGTCCCAGGAGAGTGGCATTCCTGATCAGGTAAGAAGCTGACCTATCCCTTCCCTAGATGGCCTTTATCTCCATGGCCATCCGAACCAGGTGATCATTCTCCACGACCGCAAAGCCACATGTCGCTAGCAGGAAATAAAAACACATGAGAAAAAGCATTTCAATCACAATGGAGATCTTAAATAAGCTTCAAACTTACAGCCAGAGGTGAAGCGGTGGATAGAAACAGAGTCATCCTGGACAAAGAACCATTCCTTCTTAAACATGGCGAACTTTGAATACAAGTCCAGGACCGGCTTGAAGGACACGGCCGATTCCAAGATGATGTATGGAGACCCCTTCTTGTAACCCCTCAAGTTATATAGGTACCGAATCTCCTGGTTGGAAGGGGGCGCCCGTACTTTCTCTGGAAAATCTCGAATAGGCACACCAGGATAGCGTAGGAGTTGGGATGGAGCTGGAAAGGGGCCACCTTCAAATAGGTGACGAAGCTAACTATCCAAGCATTGATTGGAGGAATGGCCCCACACATGCAGTGGTACCTACTATAAGCGAAGTATCCCTCAGGGGGATTATATGGCATGACCCCCTTCCCTGGCAACAGCATGCGTGCTCTATCAATCCCAAAGGAGCGGGAGATAACATCAAGTTGCTCTTCTTTGAGAGAGCTAGGAGAGCAGTTAGGCGGAGAATTCAGAAGCTCTTGAGGACCATACCCATCTACTAGCGATCTCGGGGTGGGTCCATGACGTTCCGGCCCTGGCTGAGCTGGGGGCACTACGGTGGACTCTCTTCTGTCCGTAGAATTCTTCTTATCCGATCGAGTTTCCACTTTATGAGACATTTATCTGCAACACAAGAAAGTATATCGTTAAAGCGGATGGTATAAACATGCAAGTATATGTAGTCCGGAATTTCACTCGTAATTCAAAACATAAAAATTCAAGTATATAAGGTCCATTCGACACTCAAACCCCCAACTCTCGTTCGGCAATTCAAAAATGAAAATTCATTTGGTATTCGAACCCCATGTGTCATTCGGTAGCCCATCATAAGAACTCATTCGGCAGAAGAAAACTCACCTGGTCTGGCAGTTAGGTTTGATTCGGCACTTGGTTGATTTGGTATTTGATTGATTCGGCACTTGGTTGGTTCGGTGTTTAGTTGATCCGGTACTCGATTGATTCGGCTATCTCAAAACGATAAAGGAATAACAGTGGCATGATTCCTCTACTTATAGGCGAGCGCAGGACACCGAACCAAACAGTTCAACACTTAGAACCGAATGAGACTATCCAAACTACGATAAAAAATAATTACAAAGCGCGACATATGCTAGTATATGCCCCACTTTGGGGGGCAAATGTTGGGTGCGTTTCCACCACCGCCGAATCAAAAAAGAGAAGCACCAACGAATCAACGAAGAGAAGATACCACCAAACCACCTCCTCTCCAAGCAATGCCGAACCACCCTGCTCCATCTACCACCGAACCATCCTGCTCCAAGTGTCTACCGAACCAAATCAAAGTAGCACCACCAGACCAGAAGCAAGGGAGGCCACCACCGGACCAATCAACTTCTATGCAACACCGAACCAAGGCTTTGCCGAACCAACGTTGCCAGGCCAGATAGCATTAGCCTAGGCCCACCAGCAGCTATATACATCCAAGACCCCTACCCCCAGCCTCACTCTATAAATAGGGGGAAGGGGTACAACAATGGCAGACAAGTTTGAGAGCTCAATCATGGATAGAACTTTCAAACAGTTTTCAGATACTTGTAATCAAAGCTTTGTACTTATAATCTGAAGAGTAAAGGAGAATAACATATAAAGTGGACGTAGGCACATTCTGGCCAAACCACTATAAATCTGTGTGTCTTTTACAGTTTAGTCCATCTATTTTATATATTTGCATACATCATCCAAATCACTAAGAACAACACATAATCAACTAAATCATACGACTTGGAGGTGTTTGCCCATTTTCTGTGCAAACAGTAGTTCATGAAGCTACTATACAAGTACATCAGAGTTAAACTAGATACAACAGAAGTTCAATAAAATAATCAAGTACGAAGCTGAGTACATCATTAGAATCAACTGAATTGACTGGAATCAACTGAATACTAAAAGTGAAATAGATAGCTGGATCTTCAAGCAAAGATCCAACTCCGAAGTTGAGTCACTAATGATGTATCACTCAGTCTGACCCGAGCATTAAGCAAAACACAAAATACTCGATTTACGACATACATACTTATACAATGTAAACCAACTCAAGTGAACTGTAATATAAGGTACAAGTAACTTAAAGGATGCTTGGGACTGCCTATCCTCTAAGGATCCGTTAAACATTTACCATGTAGTAATATTTCGCTATTATAATAATGTTTATAGTAAAATAAACTTACTTTTAAATAGCGTTAAGGAGTTACCCAATCTCCCCCTTAACACAATAATAATCCCAGTAGTCCATCCAGTATCAACGCATCTCCAGATCGGGAGACTACCCTAAATACTCCATGGGCTACAGGGGAAAACCAAAATGTACAAGGTGCGCTAGGGTAGGCGACACAGCACAACTAGGCAATGTCAGGGTAGATATACCAATTATGCTTCCGGACCGGTGGTAATGCGTAGCAACTACTACCGCCCGCCTCGAGCCACACCCCCAAAATCAAAAGGGCCCCAATCAATCACAAAGTAATAGAATGGTACCGAAGGAGTGCGTCCGATAAAAGGTGCTACCTTCTTATCCCGTCAATCGCTCCTGTTTTAGCCACCTTATACCAACTCAAGGGAGTCGGGTCCACATATATACCTTAAAGGAACACCGCTACCATCCTACTTCATTTTGGAATCTCCACCACATACATAGTTGTTAAAGTGGTTTTCGGAGTTGGCAGAGAGTATGACTACTTCCGATCCCAGTCTCTTTAACAACCAAACGTTATTATTACCCATGGATATTTATTTCAAAACCTTTCTATTCCAAAACCATTTAAAATCACATACTATTACTTTCCTAAATAATATCCATTTTCAAAATTGAAATATTTTCAAATCCATATACTTTCCAAAATAATATCCATTTTCTTTCCAAAATAATATCCATTCCAAAATGGTAATAATATATCATTTAAATTCCAAACCAAATCAATATATCCTTTAAACAAAACCCAAATTTCCACATCGCTGAATATTTCCTTCCATTTATTAACTTGAAATATCATCTTAACCCAAACCACTTTATAAAGTCATATTTTTAAATTTCAATTTCAGTGGGTTTCAAATTTATACGTTTAAAGACAATTCTTAATTATATACAACTTCAAATAATTTCTTTTCCAAAACCGTTGTGCTTCCAAAGTTATAACAACTCCAACCAAAATACTTTGGAATCATAATACTTTGAAATCATAAAAATTTAGAAATGTTATCATTTGGAAATCATACTACTTAAAATCATAACACTTTGAAAATGTTATTCTTTTGAAAATCGTAACACCTAGAAAAATCCTAACACTTAAAATAACCTTCATTTACACCATTTAAATTAAATGTCAAATAATATTCATTTTAAAGTTGTAACATTTCTAAGTTTATTCATTCAATTATAAATTTTCCAAAGACATTGTACATTTCAGCCACATTAAAATTCAATTTTTAGCCATTTTAACTTATAAAATCATATTCCTCACTTCAGAAAATATTCATTTGGATATCGTTTAACTTACGATTTAATAAAATAAAATTTATCAATAAATATCCAAATTAAACTATAATTCATTTATTAAGTCAAAAACATATTCTTTTACTTCTTTTATTTCAACAAATAACTTTCCACTTTATTTTAAAATACCCACTTCATAAGCAAGACTAAATTCCATTTATATACTTAACTTAACAATTTCCAATTATCAAGTTGAGTCATATTTTGAAAATACACTTATCCACTTAAATCATAATTATTCAATTTCCAAACATTTCTATTTCATAAATAAAGTAATTTATCATAGTAAATATAACGATCAATTTCTTTGCAAATTTATTCATTTAGACATCAACTAAACTATGATTTCAGGCTAAATACATTTATTACAAAATGTACAATTAAAATTTCATTTTATCAATTCAAAGGACATTATTTATTTTACAAACATATTCATTTCATAAAATAAAAATTGATTGCAATTACTAGGCTAGACTTTAAAATTCCACATTAATTAACTTTAATTATTAAGTTATTTATGACAATTAAAGCTCTTTAAATTATCACTAAAACCAAATAAAGATTTTTAAATTACAATCTAAACCAATCATCAACTTATAAAATTTTAACTTGCTGAAAGCCAATATCTCTTTATATTTTAAATCATTAAATGAAATTTCAAGGTAAAATTTTATATTTTCCAAATATTCAAAATATTTAATAAAT
The DNA here is from genome assembly GCA_030765085.1 of Allium cepa. Taxonomy (NCBI): domain Eukaryota; kingdom Viridiplantae; phylum Streptophyta; class Magnoliopsida; order Asparagales; family Amaryllidaceae; genus Allium; species Allium cepa. The sequence goes on from CM060932.1 coordinate 327,864,686, forward strand.
TTTTAGGAAAATATTACCTTAAAAATATTAACCATGGGCCTGTATAATATTTTCTAGCCTAGGTCAAGCGATATAGATGTATATCATTTCAATCCGTAATTTAAAAGAAAATCTAGGTTCTATCATTTCAAACTCGCAATCTAAATCAGTAAAATCACTCGAGCCTATCATTTCAACCCACAGTGATTTTCCTTATTCTAAAGTCCATTCGGGTATGTATCATTTCCATGCATAGTGATAGGGAACATGCAGTGATACAGTAAATAAAATGAACAGTACAATATAACATATCATATCAGATGATGTAACAGTTATACAAATAGCATTAAACATCATATAAATATGTCACATGCATGTATGAACATAGCATATTAATTTATACAATCACTTGTCATCATTTCACAATAATATAAGCATGTAAGTCTAGAGTGATAACTCGTCTTTTAAAAGCTAGAATTGACAAATTCAGAATAAAAATCCGAACTCCACAAAGTATGAAAAAGCACGACAAAGCACAATGCAAACTTGAGTGGATGAAGAGTCAGATCCAAATCTTGTATGCAAACAAATATTACATACATAAGAATATGATTCAATACAAAAGAATAGAGGTTAAAACAATGGAAAATTAACGAATCAAAGTGGCATAACTCGCCTTAATCAATCAATGGCTTGGCTACACCACATATGGGTTCAACCATCATCTTGTGTTGCATGGTCATGATGGTTAGAGGTGTGCTAAGAGAAGATGAAGGCTGAACCTAACTTGAAGGAAGACAAAGAAAACAAAATGAAAAAAGAAGGAGAAAGAAGAACGAAGTCATGGCTTTAGATCTTGTATTTTTTTTTTCTTCACGCAAATGAATAAGATGAGGAGACGAGAAACTTCAATGTGAAAAAAATAGACGGTGGCTAGGTTTTAGTAAATACACGTCCAAATGAAAGAAACGACAAGAAATAAAGAGGCTAGGCAATAAAAGGCAGGAGTTTGAATGGTTTGGGAGATATAAAGGCAACAAATAACTTGATGTATTTATTAATTTTTTTTCCTTTATTTGCATGCAATGAAAAGAGGAGTTTGAGGAACAATATGTACGTAAATTATGAAAAGAATTCATGGCTATGAATGTGGGAAGTAATTGGATATGCTAAAGGAAAGGCAAGGGAAAATAAAAAGGCAACAAATAAACAAAACAAGTAACCTATCTCTCTTGAAATTTCTAAGCTATTATTAAAAATAAAATCAATCAAAAATCAAATAAATATATTCAAAGTTTATACAAACAAAACTGAAAATAAAAATTAGAGAAACAAACATTGGGAAATAAAATAGAAAGTCATTGTGTGTAAACACTGTATTTTAACTAATTTAAAAAGTATAAGTTTAAATCCCCAATAAATCCATATATTTGATTTCTTAATTTTGTTATAGAATCAACTATTAACTAATCCTTTTACGGGTAATATTAACGTTGGTTTATATACTAATACATTAATAACTTTCCATTTCATCCAAATTTCAGTTTACATAGCAATTAATTTCGTTTACCTACAATAATCCATTTTATTATAGATTACATTCCAATTAAATAAAAATTGCTTCTAATAATTTGATTTGGTTTAATTGCCATCTTTATACTAGGTCTATTATTACCCTATTTACCTAGTTACATTAGTTTTATATCCCATTACACTAGTCTACTCTTATTTTCATCTTAAATTTGTATTAAATGTTACATTTCTAAATGTGAAATCTTATCAATTGTACACACTAATTAAGGTTTAAAACCAATTAATTAATTTAACTTAGTTCCATTCCTTTTTACCAATTTATTACTTTATAAATAAATTTACGTTTCTATTTAATTCATACATTCACACCTTCCGTTACTACATTGATTCTCATTAATGACATTAAAGATTTCCTATTTATTTTATAGACTAAATAAGCAACTTATAATAGCTGTTACCATTTCCCTTTAATTGACACTTAAGTTTATTATATTCAACTAATTATTATAATTATCTACCTAATATTCAATTCATTCAATTACTATTAATTATACTAATTCATTTATTTATACACCACTTACCCTTATTTACTTATATTCAAATTTATACTCAAATATAACAGTTAAGATTAAATTAATATGCCAATTAAATAGTAACTTACAACCGTTACTATTACTTTAAGTCACATTAATGAATTCATTATTGTTTACAAATCAAATGTTACAATTACTTAATTAACACTGATTTACTTCAATTTATATTAATCATATATTATCTCATTAATGATTCAACATTCACACTTGTGATTTCATTGTTCACAACAAATATTACCATTCTTATATACCCAATCTTTATTCAAGAGTCATTTATTTCATATTATTCCTTTCATAAATTTAAATGTTTGCATTAGTTTTCTTACATTAATTTATAGCCAAGTATACCAATTTTCATTACTTCACTAAATTCTAATTTCATTTCAATTGTTACTAATTAATTCTAATTACCATCATTCAATTTTAAGTTAATAAGGTTTTTATTTCATATTAAATTACCAAAACTCATTAAATTAACAAATTAAATTATTGAAAATTTTACAGGTCGTTGCAGTCTTCATCCTCCAAAAAACAATCTTCCATAAACTGAAAAGTTCAGACTGACCCGAGCGAATTGAAAAGACAAAACACTCGAGTGAGAACTAAAATATCTTATGTAAGTTAAATTAGTAGTAAATAAATATGAGTGTAACAGTGTAAGAGGTGTTTACGGGGTTTGACATTTCCTATCCAGTGTCTAACGTGAGTGCAATAACTTAAGAGATGTTCGGGATTACAAACTTCTAAGGATCCTTTATACTATCTACTATGTAGTAAAATGCGCTATTATAATATGTCTATAGTAAAGTAAAGTATTCAAATAGCATTAAGGCGTTAGCCATATCCCCCTTAACACATTTTATATACTACCATAGTCTATACAGTACCGTACGCTCCTCCATGAGGTCTACCCAGAGGGCATTCCATATGTATGGTACAAAATAAACTCGTAGAAGGCACGATAGGGCACGACGCTCAAGGTAATGCCAAGGTAGATACACTGTTTGTGGATCCGGACTGGTGGTAACGCATAGTAGCTACTATCGCCCACCTTGGAACACACTCCCATAATCAAAATCAAGGGGTGGCCGCCAAATCATCACAAAGTCATAATATGGTATCGGAGAAATGTGTCCGACTGTAGGTGCGACCTCACTTATCCCGGTGTGGCTCCTATTTTAGTCACATCTAAGCTGACTCATAGGAGTCAGGGTCACGTAAATACCTCATACAGTATCGTTCGCCAAACAATCCTACTTCATTTGGAATCTCCACCACGTACACAGTTGTTAAAGTAGTTTCGGTATTGGCAGAGAGTATGACAAAATCCGAGCCTGGTCTCTTTAGCCGCCAAGTGATTATAACGCACCGGATGGTTCTTTTACATTTCCCAAAACCAATTCATGATTGATATCGAAATATCATATTCTCAAAACCATATCACTTTCGAATCATATTCACTTTCAAAATCACATCCACTTCCATAATCATATTCACTTTAAGAATTATATTTACTCAAATATGTCATTTCACAAAAAGGTAGAAATTTTGAATTCCAACTTTGGTTGTCTCATCATCATGGTTTAAATATAAATATTTCAACTTTAAACAGTCTGAAGTCACAAATAGTTTTAATAGTTTAAAAATAGTTTAAAATAGATTAAAATAGTTTAAGTAGTAGATATTTGAATTTGATTTAATTAGATTTTAAAGTGATTTATATAGATTTAAAATAGATTAAATGGATTTAAATTGTCTTAAATAGATTTAAGTAGATTAATAACAATTTAAAATAGATTAAACAGATTTAAATTATATTAAATAGATTTAAAATAGATTAAATAAATTTAAAATAGATTAAATAGAATTTTTCAATAATTAAAATATTGAATTTGAGTAAATATATCTTTCTTAGAAAATATTATTAAGAAATATATTCTTTTAATATATATTCTCTTTATATTTATGTAACGATCCGCATTTTTCGATAATTAAAATATTGAATTTAATAAGATTTTGTAACTTAATGTTGGAAGAAAATAAAAATTATGATTATTAATGAGAAAACTTACTAGAATGAAATGTAATAATTATAATTTAAGGTAAGTGATAACTATTTGAATGCAATTTCAATTAATTGAAACAATTGTAAATATAAAATTTGGTTATAAGTTGTAAATAAGTAAATAAACCAAGTGTTATATTTAATGGTGAAATTTTACGTGATTAATTGATATTGGTTAATATAGAATAATTTATCAGTACATGAATTTATTGTTTTTGTTGGTTAACAATAAAAATAAGAATGTGTTGAAATTTGTAAGTTGTAACAATGGTTTAATTATCATTGCATTATTTAATCTATTAAAACTTAATTGTAAATCAATTGCAATTAAATGTAATTAAATATCGCGTTAATATGAGTTAAGATGGTAATTGTAAAATATGAATGTAATAAAATGTAAAGTAATGTCAATTATATCCATAAGGATATAATTAATTGAATAATAAGAGCGAAATCAAATAAATGAATTTAATGGAATTTTAAATTTATAATTTAGCGAATTTATTACAGTTATACTTGAATGTTGTAATTTGTGCAATATTTAATATTGAATTTGACATGGGAAATTTGTTTTAAAGGATTATTTGATTTCTGTGTGATTAGAAATGATAAGAATTGTTAGTTATAAAATTTGAATTTAAAGGTGATAAATTAATTTAACAATAATTTATTTAATTAACATGAAAGTAGCCATTTTGGACACTATCTCGTATTTTGATGAAACCAATTTCCTCGGATCAGTGAATTATTGTAGGATTTCAAGTTTCGTAGCGATCAGACTTATCGTTTGATCGTGCGGGCTCGAAATGCGTAAAAGTCAATTTAATGAATTCAATTTGTAATAAACTGATTTTAAAAGCTCACTTTTTCATACAATGGAATTAGGACTTGAAACTTCTTCATTGAATTTAAAAATATCGAAACATCTATTTTGATATGATAGATGATCCATTTTAGCTTCGGAAGCACAACGGGCTTTTCAGGTCGTTATTGTCATTTCAAACAAATTCGATATGCTCATTTCTTTCTTATCGGGCCTTGCCTATATAAATAGATTCTTCTAAACCCTAGCAGCCTTTCTATTTCTTATTATAGTATGTATAACTCCATCTGTCTATCCCTCCTCTTCAAATGGCAGAAACTCTAATTCCTAGATTCAATCGCAAATCAAATTCAAATTGAAAAATCAAAACTCCTCAAACAATATCATATTATATATTGTTGGAAAGCTCTCTACGAGCACAATCTATTGTAGTGATTCATTTTTTGATTCGAGTCACCGCTTGGCTAGAATCATCGAAGAAGCCTCGGTCGTTCATTTCTAGGGTTTCCAGTTGGACGGTGGATCTTCAGCTTGGCGACGATCGGAGGGCACCAGCAAGAAGAGGAGGTCGAGCAGCATGTATGTTGGTCTTCGCCCTTGTCAACGATGTCGTGACCTGCCTGAAATCGCCTTTAAAGGAGGTGGTAGCAGATGGGGTGATGAGAAGGCTTGGCGAGGGAAGCGTGCAGTCGGTCGGAGGTCTAAAGTTCAAAGGCGTAGGCTGATCTTGCTGTAGTTGATTGTGGCATGCATGGTTGTTGGTCAAAGGTAGCTTACTGGTGGCAGCCGCTTGTTACAAGACAATGTCTGTTCTAGGCCATCAAACGGGATGGTGACGTGGAATGGGATAACGCATTTTCTATTATTTAATATTATTTGTATGTTTGATAACTTTTAATTATCCGTTTAAGCTAATTAAATACATATCTTTTGCATACGAGCTTGGATTTAAGCGCGGTTTGTTCCGCTGCGATCGTATCGAAATTCTGCATATTATGGTATAAGTTTGGACAAATTCTAAGACTGTTGAAATTTTGGGCTATAATTGGATTTTAAATCGATTTGAAATCAAAGGTGGGTGTTTTGACCCACTCACAACTACTAAATTGTCTTATGTTAGTTAAATTGAATTTATGATGTGGTTAGAAGTTGATTGGTTGGTGTTTGGTCTATATAAATTGTCATTCCAGTTAAATCTGATTTTTATTGAATTTAATCGTCATTCAATTTAATATTGAATTTTAAATTGCCAGTTAATACATATTAATGATAACCGGTTAATTGTTGTCGTCTATTGATTGATTTGAATGATAACTGTGATGGATGTTTGATTGTTGATATTGGATGACTGGATGTTATATTTATATATTATTATCGCACTGCTAGTTCCCTTAGTTTATTGTTAGAAAAATCTCTATGGGTTGAAATGATACATACCTGAAAGATTTGATAGATTAGGGAGAAATCATTATGGGTTTAAATGATAGACTCGAGCGATTTCATGGATTTAAAGTTAAATTTGGGATTGCGGGTTGAAATGATATGTACCATAAATTTTAAATATATTGCGGGCTAAAATGATATATATCTGTATCACTTTACCATAGGGTAGAAAATTATATTCGGACACCGGATTGGTTAAATTAAATGATTTCTAAAACCTTAAATTTTTGAATCCAGTTAAAGGACATTATGAAATAAAAATTTTATTTATATAAATCAAATTATTTTTGAAAAATCCAATCTTTAAATGTTGTAATTGGAATAGGTTTAAATGAATTGTTGAATGAATTTAAATTGAAAATTTAAAGTTGGATTTGACATATAAAAGAAATTAATCGAAACTGAATTATTAAAATATTTGAATATTTAAAGTTTGAAATCTACAAAATTTGAAATAGTTTAAATTTATAATTCGAACATGGATTTGAAATCGATATTGATTAAATGGTCTTAAATGAGAATCTGAATTGAAAGACCAATTTTAGTTTATTGATTTGAAAGTTGGACATGGTCTAGATGTGTTGAAATGAAAGAAATAGTTTAATTTGATATTAATTACAAATTTATTATTTTAAAGTAAATTGTTTAAAGATATATTATTTTAAATTTAGGATTATTTAGATTTTCAAACTATTTACTAGATAAACCATTTCCAATAATCAAATATTTTATATTAAACTATTAACACTGCATTAAATTTATTTTCAAACTATTTTAACCTATTTTATACTATTTTAATCTATATTTAAACTACTTTAATCTACTGTGAACTATTTTAAACTATTCAAACTATTTTAACTATTTAAAACTAGTTTAAACTATCTTAAACCATTTAAACTTTCTTAAAATATTTTAACTATTTTAAACTATTTTTAAAACTATTTAAACTACCTATGACTATCTAAACTATTTTCTAAATTTCAAATGGTGGAAGGTTGAAGTGTTTATATTTAAATCCTTAATTTAAAAGCGAATATGGTTAAATGATGTTATAACCGAAGTTGAGATTTGAAATGATATTTTCAAGTGAAATGGCATATTTGAATAAATATGATGATTTTGAAATAAGGATTTAACCTATTTTGTCGATATTTCAAAAGTGAATATGATTCGAAAGTGATATGGTTTGAAATGAATAAGATATTTTGATATCAGTAATGAATAAGTTTTGGAAATGTAAAAGAACCATCCAGTGTGAAATAAGCATTTGGTTATTAAAGAGACCGGGATCAGATATTGTTATACTCTTTGCCAACACCGAAAACCATTTTAACAACTTTGTATATGGTGAAGATTCCAAAATGAAGTAGGATGGTTTGGTGAACGATTCTGTATAAGGTATTTATGTAGCCCTGACTCCCTCAAGTCTGCTTGATGTGACTAAAACATGAGCCATGCCGGGCCAAGTGAGGTCGCACCTCTGATCGGACATGCTTCTTCGATACCATATTATGACTTTGTGATTGATTTGGTGGCCTCCCCTCGATTTTGATTATGGGAGTGTGTTCTGAGGTGGGCGGTAGTAGCTGCTATGCGTTACCATCTGTCCGGATCCACAAAATGGTAGTATCCTACCTTGGGCATTGCCTCGCATGCCTTGTCACATGCCTTACCGCACCTTCTACGAGTTTGGTTTGTACTGTACCTATATAGTGCCCTCTGATAGTGCTCTAGTTTACGGAGGAATTACGGTACTATATAGACTACGAGAATATATAAAAATGTGTTAAGGGAGATATGGGTAACACCTTAATGCTGTTTTAGTACTTTACTGTTGACACTATTATAATAGTGCATTGTGCTATGTATGTAGAAGTTTAAAGGATCCTTAGGAGATGGAATCCCGAACATCTCTTAAGTTATTGCACACATGTTGGACACTAGATTGGAGATGTCAAACCCCATAAGCATCTGTAAAGCCGTCGCATTCATATTTATTTACTGTTGATTTAACTTACATAAAATCTTTTAGTTCTGACTCGAGTGTTGTGTCTTTTCATTACGCTCGCGTCAGTCTGAGCTTTTCAGTGTATTGAAGACTATTTTTCTAGAGAACAAAGACGAAGACTTAGTATATTATATATATTATTTCATATATGTTCAACTGCATCATGTTGTTCAACTGTATTATTTATTTATTTTGCTGTATGTAAATCTGATCTGTATTGTAAAAGTGTAATCAAATGTTATTTGTAAACAACTTCATGAACTGTTATTCGATTATCATATTTTGTCATTCCGCTGTGAGATTCTATGTTTGTTTTTTATTTTATTTCTTTCTTTTTTTTCTTTTTTTACCTTATAATAATCCTCCCTTTTGAATGGTTTGAGTCCAACATGTGTGGTTTATTGTCAATTTAAATTGTCCAAAAATGTGGGTCGTTACAATCTATATAAAAATGTGGACATTTCTAAAAAGATTCAACTTATACTATGTCCAAAGAATGAGTATTATTTTTTGAAATAGCTCAGTATTCCTTAGAAATAAAAGATTAAGCCAATATTAATTATAGAGAAAATAAGTTAAATTTTACCGAATTTATTGAAGTCTTTATTTCATTGTAAGCACATAATTCCATCAAATGTATGAAACAGCCTTAAAATTCAAAATCTATCATTTTGCTTTCGTTTCTCTAAATACCTGCAATATACAATAATCGTTTTTGGTACCCACTTACTATGTAAGGGTCCAAAGGTTAATTATAGGGTGAAAACCCTACCAACATAGGTGTGGTTGTACCCTTTAAAAGAAATAGACGAAACAAGTTCATCAAACAGTAATAGTTTTACATCAGTTTTAATAGCATTATAACAGTAGTATTTTAATCAAAGTGTTGTAGAGAATCCTACTTTTTATAACATCGTAATAAATTGCTATGTTTTAGCGCTATAAGTAGGACTGACAATCATTACTAAATAACTACTACTTATAAATTTGGGTATTATTTCAAAATTAACATTTAAAGTATGCGATGCCTAAGGTTCTTATAGTTTCCTAAGTTTTAGAAAACCATACCTATTTGGGTGTGGTTGAACCTTTATAAATATAGCTTTTCACTATAAATCAAATTCTTATAATAGTTGCGAATATAAAGTTGTTTATCATGATCAACCATATTAGCTTGAATCCATACTCTAATACTTTTAGTCATTATCTTAGCACTTAAAAAATATTTTCGATCATTTTTATACAAAGTACTATTATGACTGTTAGTAGTTTTTAAACTATCGTGTTTACTAGCACTAGCACAAAAATTAGATACATGAATGCATGTTTAGTATTATATTTACTTCTAGCTTGTTTATAGCCTAAACCATTATTATCATTGTGAGCTTTCGAAATTCTAACGAAGGAAGAGAAGATATCTTTTAAACTTTAAGGTTTTTTTATTTAATCTTTCAAAATTTGCTTTAGAATCACAAACTTCATTTTGTATAATACTAATATTATCTTCTAAAATCTCACATTCTTTAGATAATTCTAAGTTCTTTTAATTAATGCCTCATTCTCTTTTTCAAAAACAAAATTGAGGAGCTAGAATTATTTAAAGAATTTTCCAAAAATATATTTACATTTTGCAAAACATCGATTTCCTCCAAAAGATCATTGTTATTAACTTCTAAATGTTTATTTTCTTTTTGTAGGAAATCATTTTGTAAAATAAGTTTTTCTACCATATTTGCAAATAATTTTGTTTGTTTTACCAAAAAATTATTTCCCTCTTTTAAACTGGAAATTTCTTCCTCGCAATCTTTTAACTAGCTAATGCAATTCTATTAACTTTACTTAAAGTTTTACAATCTTTTAATAATTCATCATTTGCTAACAAAAGGTCTTTATATAAAGAATCTAAACATACCAATTGTGATCTGAGTTTAGCCATGAAGCATTTGCTTGTTTGCTCATTTGATTCTTCTGTTTTTCTCTTCCCTTTTCTTTTTCCATGACCAAATCAATCTATAACCATTTATTCTAGGATGTTGCAATCTCTAGAATCTCAGGATATGATACCAAGTGAACGTCTACACAGATCGAGTAATATGGATAATTCTACTAATTTAAAACTAATATCAAACTGGCAATATAAAAATTTTAATAAAAATAAATGTAGTAAAGTAAAGTGCACCGGGAATTTTTATACTGGTTCGAACTTCCACTCTACGTCCAGTCCCACACTCCTTTTGGAATTAACTGACAAACATCCTCACTTAACCCGGAGGAACAGGTATTACAGACCACCTGAGCTGCCGAACATGACTTCTATATTACAAATCGCCTAAGCTGCCGAGTAGGACTTCAAGCCTGGAGATCTTCAATAGGACTTCGACTATTACAAATAGTTGAGTTGACTATGTCTGCTCTTTGAATAGCACAAATGAGTAGATATGGTATAACCTTCCTATAATCTTCTTCTGAGTGGCATGTTGAGTGCATGAAAGAAATGAAAGATTTTTGATTACATGAATTGTATTCTTGAATGAATAAGCGATCAATTTGAAAGTATTGAAAGTATGTGAATGCACTTGAGAATTTAAAAGAAATATATAGAAAATCAGAGAATGTAATTGGTATTGAATTCAAGAATTTGTTTGCTTTATATAGAGGATGTACGGTTGCAGCTCTTAGTAAAGAGGAACAGTAAATATAAATGGTTGTAACCATTATTGAAGAGGAAGAACTCCTCATGGAGAAGAGCACCCCTTCAGAAAACTTGAAAAATATAGCTATTACGACCCTTCGATCGACTGAATAGAGTTAATCAGTCGACAAAATTTTAAGTAAAAGTCACCTTTCAAGTCAAAAAAGAAATAGTGTAAAATAAAGCAGTTTTAGTCAACTGAATTCCTTAGTTTAGTCGATTAAACTAGTGTTTAGTCGACTGAATTGTATATTTGGTGGACGAAAACTGTTAGTGTATAAATGTATGCATGTACACGAATTCAGTCGACTGCATGGGTCTTTTCAAATGACTTCCTGAAGTGATTTTTGTTTTTAAACTTTGAAATTGATTTATGATCAAATACATTTGTGTGTGTATGTGTGTGTATACCACTTTAAAGAGATTTTAACATATGTATACTCTAGGCATAACACTCTATGACTACTAGTACTTTGTTTGTCACCTTCGTCTTGTCTCTATCGTGTATATATCTTCTCGTATCTCCCTACATATACTTTTATCTCTTATGTAATGTGTATCTTCATGTTGAACTTATTTTTTTGTCTCTTTTTGATACTTATGTACCTGCAAGTTAGCCTAGAGGTTCTTTGTTATAATTGCATAGTTGTTGTCACTAAAATTCAACAAGAGAGGTTATAATATATATAAGTTTGCAAAAGTAAGTTAAGTAATTTATAAAATGCATAAAACTGGTTTTGTTGTAAAATTAAGTTATAGTGAATGGTTTTGAGGAGTTAAATAAAGGTACATTACCTTGTTAAATTAAGGTAGATGTAAATAAATCTTTGAAAAGAATGTTTTAATGATAATGTTAAATAGAAAACGATCTTTTGTTTATAGTAACAATGTTTTAATAACATTTTTTCTTAACCCGTTTAATTATATTTTTGAAGATGTGAAATCTTATCAAAAGTTTTATGAATATTCTTTTACTATTTGGATAAATATTAATACATTTTGAAGTATTGAAAAGAGTAGGAATGAATAGTGAAATATTAGTATACATGTATATATCTTTTGTAAAGGTATTTTAAATATGTATACACAAGTATTTACAAAGAATTTTTAATAATAAAAGAACTAATTAAATAAAAAGGGGATTAGAAGTTACTTAATCATGCTTTGTGTGTTTACTTGTTTATGGAAGGTATTTGATCCTATACTTGGTACTAAAAGTTGGTAAAGTGGATTTATTCAATCTGTGAGAGTTAAGAATAATGTTCATTTAGGGTTTAGAAACAAATAGTGCTCTAGCCTAATGGCTTCGCCTTTGACCGAGGAATAGCATAAGTTGAGAAGTTAGGAAACATGATTGTATATGAGACTTGGTTTCCATAAGCGATCGTTTTCATTTTGTACTTGGTAATCAATTAGTCAACTATTAAATTTGACCTAATTAACTTGAGAACAATATGTAAGCTGTCTGTACCAAAATTGGGCACAATACTCTTTGGATGTGTTTGAAGACATAAAATGAAGAATATAAATGGAAAATGAGGGAGATCTAACAAACATACCAATCGATAAACAAGAAAAGCACACAAAAACACACATATTTAGAGTGGTTTGGTGTATGGCCTATGTCCACTATGAAATGGCTAGCTTTTATTTATTTTTGCGTGCTGGTTACAATGAGTTACAATAGTAGAATTCAAGTACAATAGTAATTTCAGTAGATTCTGGACGTAGAAGAGCCAAAAATCCGCTTTTAGTTGGTCCTCGGCTGCTATTTATAAGTGTAGGCAGCAAATATCTCGCCCAGACCTCGGAAGGTCTCTTCCCTTACGTGGGTGAGCCCACGTAATCGATTCCTGGTTGTTTGGACTCGATCCGTGATCGATATGGATGAAATTTGTATCAATCAAGATTTAGCCCAATTGAGCCGAGATCGATCATGACATTGCTGAGGTTGCATACAAGCTCTTGTGAAAATTTTGTAGCATTTGGACTTGTAGATCTCGAGTTATAATCGATGCAAGTTTGAATTTTTTGAAGGCTGCTGAATTCCTATCGCTTCTATTCACATCGCTTATGTTTGCATTGCTTCCGGGCATGTGATAACCGATGACATGGCGCTAACTTTTAGGATCGATCCACTTTATTATTCTGAGTGACCGAGTCATCCATCTTTACGTGTTCTCTTCGTATCGCTTTACTGCACTTCATTTCGTATCGATCCCTGAAGCCACTTCGTATCGATGGCATATTGACCGCTTCATATCTATAGCCTCCACTCCAATTCGTATCGATATAAACTTAAACTCTCAGTATTGATTGAAGATCGATTTTGTATCGATGCCTTTTAAGTGCTGTTGTGTATCGTTTGTTGATGATCGATAAAAAATGTGTATATGATGATCGATACGAACTTCAAATACGATGATCGTTACAAACTATGTATAAGTGAAAGTGATACGAAATCTTCTCAGGTGATGGATATATAACAGAGGGAACGTGATGGATATGAAGTGGAATAGGTATGATGGATACGAAATGGACCGATGCGAAATGATGGTACGAACAGAACGTGCTTCTCACATAATTTGATCGATCCATAACTTGAGCATACGAAATCTGATCGACTTGAAATTTGAAAAGTTGGCTTTTATAGCTTTTCTTGTCGTGTCATATTAATTGTAGCTTGATCTGGATTTGGGCAAAATTTACCAGCATCCATAGCTAACCTGTGCATAACCGTTTTTCAGGGATGAACTGTCTTTGATTTCCAGTCAATTTCTTGGTATCACGAACTTTCCAAAAGACGAGATAATATTTGCCCCCCAAAGGACGTCATGTGTGAAAATGACATGCTTTGAAAAGATTCCACCTTCATTCTGAAAAGTTCTATCCTATCTATCGAGTAGTTGTTGTCTTTTCATGGAAATTGTAACCTCTGATTGACCTTCAGTATATAAATAACGAAATATTGACTACCAATTGTTGTACTGTGAACCATTGTAACTGAGTATTTAGCAAACCGCCGTTCGTTGTTATAATTGTCACTAGGTGAGAATTCAATTCATATGAATTTTGAAAATTGAATGTTAGCCTATCATACATGCACGCATGTTAATCTGACTCCCATTGACGTTTGTACATTCACGAGTCGTTGTCAGTTTTCTCGTATCGACTTCCATATCGATCCACTCCTAAATCGGTGTGAAATTCGAGTGGTAACAATGCTTGATGGTTGTTTTGGAGTTTATCTTCGTATTGATCCACCCCTGGATCGAGTTTAAATGTTTGAATGCACGCTTCGCAACGATGGCTATTGATACGAACATGATGGTATCTTTGGGATGATTCGTATCGATGGATACAAAGCTTTTATGGTGTTTGAATAGATGGATATGAATCTGACACTTTGCATTGATGGAGTTGAGTAGTCCTAGTGCGATCTCGCTTCAACTTTCATATCGATATACAAATTGATATGAACTAGCTGGATATAATCATGTTGATGATTACGAAGCTTTGCCTTCATATCGATGAAGGTAAGTGGTCTTCTTGGTTTAACAACCAGGATACGAAGCATCTATTTTGCCTGGCTACAAATCCATATAAAAGGATTTTGTACTTAGCCAAATTTATCATCTGCGTCCATTCTCTTATTTTCTTTCGTATCGATCGAGAACTCAAGAAGAAAGAAATTCCTTCGTGCCACAATCATTACAACTCTTTAATCCCTTGTAATTGCATCTTAATTTAGGTAATTAGTCAACGAATTCATATCGAAAATGATGAGACTCGAGATTCACGCCATTCCCTTCGTATTCATGGCCAAGTTTGGCGAGAGGAGGCCGGAAATAGTCAAGGAAGGAGGAGATGGTTTCTGTGTTGCTTGAGTTGACCGGAGAAGACGAAGTGTAGATGGATACGCAGCCACTCATATCGATCTTTGATCAAGGGATGCAATTCATATCTTCCTGGGTACAATAGAACTTCGTATCGAGTGAACGAAGCATTTCATATCGATGGATGGAGGGTTTTCGTATCGATCGACTAATGCTGGCCTTTGTATAAATTCAGAGCGATCGATACGAAATCCAGGGTCCAGCGATTGATACGGAGCAAAGGGAATTTTACATCGATACAAAATGACTTTTTTGTGATCGATGCACAGCATCGTTCCACAACCGATATGAATCATGCTTCCTTTAATGGATACGAACTGTGTTCATGGTGATCGATACGAATGGTGTTCCTGGTGATCGATCCAAATCCAAACTTTGATGGATACTAAATCTTTACACACTCAAACATTTGACTCTGACGAGCTTCTGCCCTGCATAACTGGACTTAGCCGCTTCACCGCATATTTTGACTGCCTTTCAAAGCTCGTCAATGGAACTATAACTTAACCAAATTAATGAACTTTAACTTGGATCGATCTCCTAAGTACGAATGGTACGACTGTGATGGTCAGCGATGACGGTCACTCTGACTGAATCTCCAAGTCTTATCGTTTTAAAATTTCTCAAATTATGTAGGATTTCTTTAAGTATTATGTAGCACTGCACTTGTACAACACATTCATGCACTTCACACTGGGGCATACACGGAATTATTGTCATCTAATGGTGGTTTTTACTGAGTTGATTAGCTATGGAACTTGAGAGTTCACAGCAGCAGGAGGCTGAAAGTTCACCTCCTTTGGTAATAGAGATGCTGGCCAGCACGGTCGAAGTCGTAAGTCCAGCTCTGGACTAGTTGCCGGGAGAAATCTTTATTGGGAGTGCACAATATTTTGTGTCATCTAACGTCTCTGAAGATATGTGAGGAAGAATCTGCCTGAGGCACGGGCTACCGTTGGATGATGTCCTATACCGGGGTCGAATGACAGGCCACATATTCCCCAGGAAGGGCACACTGCTTTCAACAGACATTCATGTACAGCTGGAACACTTCCTCCATTTAACCAATATATTCGAGAGGTGTTAGCTTTCTTTGGGATCGCTCCGTCACAGATGCATCCAAATGGATATGCATTGTTGAATATCTTATTCATTGTTTTTATGGAGCATCTCTTGCAGCCCTCGACTCCAGGGGAAATTAGATTTTTGTTTAATGTCAAGAGTTGGGGAGATAAACCCTCATTCACATTCCTAGAGGCTGTTAGGGATTGCCAAGTGGTGACTGAATCCTGGACTATGCTTAGCTTCTTCAATAAGGAGTGGTTCTAAGTTCGATGCCCGCCAGGGTTTGCTAAATGGTGGTTAGTCAGACGTAAGTGCCGCAATTTCTCTAGTGGCTAACTAGATAGTTGTAACTGACATTTAATTTAGTCGTTTCTTTCCTCTACAGCAGCAATTCCATGACCCAAAGGTGCCCAATTTAAACAAATAGTGCGGATTCTTCAAGAGGTGCCTAGTGAGTTGAGAAAGATTGACTTGGTGCTAACAGATGAAAATTTGAGGGTCGAAATGCTAATTGATCAAAACCAGAGCATAATACTTGAGGGGTCTCTTAGGACAGCCTCGGTGAGACGGGGAAGGCGAAGGGCAGCTAGGATTGAAATTGCCGAGGAGGGTGATGAAGAAGACATACACACCGAATACGAAATCTTAGCCGGACCCTCAGATAGTTCTCGGCACTTAGAAGGAAGGAAGAAAGGCAAGCAGTTGCTCATAAGCTTCATAAGTCTTCAAGATGGAAATATGAAGTCATGTCCCTGCCAGCCTCCGGTGTTAGAATCTCGGAGGCTTCTCTCCCACAAGTGGATAATCCCTTCGAAGGACTCGTAGATATTCCAATTCCGAACCATGTGTCGCTCCAACAAGACACCAGATTTGAAGGACTCCACAACACTTTAGATTTGGGCGAGTCACTTCCTATGAGTATGGCCGACGGGGGTTTTGCACATGCATACATACACTTTCACGGCACCGCACGATTTCCAATCATAAGTTGTTTATTTCTAGAGATAACTGATTTGGCTTCTCGTTTTCATTTGTAGATACGATGACAAGGCGAGAATCCATGCTCGGTAGCCTTCACTTGGCATGTCAATCATCCAGTTCATATTATGAGTCCCATAGAAGGGAGGATGATAGAGACCGCGATCGCGGTTATTCTAGCCAGAAGCATTACGAAAGGGAGAGGGATAGAGAGAGAGAGAGAATACAGGATCCGCTCCCGATTATGCTCTCCACCACCTCGAGCCCTAACACAACCTTTTAGTCATGGAAAACAACCCTTGGAACCTTCACACCAAAAACTGCCTGCTTAAGTACCAAGGTCTGATTTACAGCACAGAAGGACGAAAATCGAAATTCCCACTATTACTCAGTAGGCCGTCACAGAGCCCACTGGGGAGGGAGCGATCAGAATCGCCCAGCTGAAAAAAGATTACCCAAACATCTGTTTTAATGGCTTCATCTTGCCACCGCATTTAAAGAGAATTCCAGCCGAGGCCGAGCAAAAAATGCACGACTATATCCATGATGTTTATAGCTAGTACCAGGAAAGATGAAGACCGCGGACAAAGCATCGGTGGTGGCCTTTGACCGGGCAAAAACAATTGAGAAATTAGAAACTTATCTCGCTCAAAAGGACCGCATAATTCAAGTGCTTTATGATGAGAGCGACTCTGCCAGAAACTCAAAGACAGAGGCCAACACAAAGGCTGATGAGGCTACTCGACGAATGGAAGAGATGAGGTGGACTCACTTAGCCCTGGTTGAGGAGATGGGGCATCGGACCACCGCACTCATGGCCGAACTTGACGGGACGCTTAAAGAGCTTGAAGAGCTTAAGGCCAAATTTGCCGAAATCATCAAAGAGAAAGATGATGCAAACAAACCTGCCCAGGAAGCATGTGAACAGGCTGTGGTGCTTAGGAAGAGAGGGATTCAGCAACGCTCAAAGTTTAGGAAGCCGAGGCAAGGGTTGAGAATGAAGTGAGGATGAAAGAGACCAGGTTGGAGGCCGATATTGAAGATCTTCTAATCACATACAACGCTAATATTCTGAAGCATCAAAACCTAATCTAGCTTGATAACTATCCATCACACTTGTACAATGCTTGGGGCCGTTTAATGGAAGATGAAAAAGCCAAGCATCGAGCCGAATCCGTCGATGAATTTGAATTGGTAAACCGGGTGCTGAGTGAAGATGAGAGAAAAGTTCTTCACGACATCATGATCACATATGAAAAGGAGAAACTGGGTACTCAACATTCGTAGGCTGGAAAAGGTTCTGGCATTGAGCACCGTGACGTGGGTTCTGAAATTCTTATACTAACCCTGAATGAGTCTACTTTGGTGGTTGATTCTCGATCTGTTCCTGCATATAATCCCGATCACCTGCAGTTGTCTCCGACTTGCGAGCATATCTCTGAAGCCGCTCCGCCACCCGCGAGCCAATCTGAGGAAGGTATTCTGAACATTTCTTTTGCTGATTCAAATTCGGAAATGGTGATTGAAATAATTACTAACTCTTTTCTTTGTCTCTATTCAGTGATAGGGGCTACATCTGTTGTGCCTCTTGCAACTAAAGAGCCGGATCACGAGCAGGAGGCCATCATAACAGAAGCGACCACGACAATGGCTACTGCACCAGCTGATGGGGCACAAGGGAGCATGCTTACTTTTGATGAACAGATGACGGAGGAACTTCTCCATCATCATACTGTCCCTTTCGCTGATCTACCATTTGTCATGGGTGGAGGCGCATCTGTGATCAGCTCCTCGAGCCCAACTGCTAGCATTCCCGGCGATACCCATACAATGCATGAAGAGGATATAATTGCTGAAATCAACGCTAAATGGAAGTAGCTGCTTGGGCCAGTGGTACTGGAGGTGGGATGAGGACCCTGGTCTAGCTCCTTTGCGAATGATTTCTCCTGAAGGCACGGTCGTCGACACTAGTGTGACGCTTGCGCCTTCCAACATCAATCTTGTCCCTCTGACTCCGCCTTTAGAAATATTCCAATCCATGTGAGTTTGGAGGAGGAGGTTACCATAATTCCCCCGACAGGAGATCAACCGCCAAAAGGCAAGGGCTCAAAGAGCCATCCAAGCGGTGATTCCTGCCGGTCTACGCCAAAGAAGAAGAGGATGTGAGAATAGACATGTCTTCTCGGCTTATTTTTGGTAGATAGATAGGAATTTCCTTTTGTTTTTGTAGGCCATGTATAGATGCTGGTTCGGCCCCTGCTAGTAGGATTTTTGGAATAATTTTGTACATCCCTTTTTTTCAAAGAATAGTTGAAATAAAATTCCTTTTTGTCTTCAGCACAGTTTTGTGCTTATTTCGCTTAAATATTTTAGCGTTTGAACTTCCATTCAATGTACTTATGGAGTTTTAGCCTTTGAATTGGACCTGAGTTTAGTTGTTAAGTTCTGGGATCACGACTTTGGGTCACAATCGAATCGTTATGTCAAATTCCAATACTGCACTATCTCAATCAGTGGCTGATACTTAAGTTTTGCCCCCAGTTTTGGGGACAAATTGAAAAGATCGGTAGTCCATCATTTTTATTCTTTAATGTATCAAGCTCGACTCTGTTGAATCAAGACTGAAACAAGACGAGTTCGGGTTGTCGAATCATACCCGCTCATCTATTGATGTTGCAACCACACTCTGGGATAACACTTGTACATCGGTCGTCGTTCATACCCGCTTAAGGTTTTGAGATATGTCTGTGCTCTGGGGACTTAAATTATTTTATGAGCCGTCAGCCGTACCCGTTTGATATTTAGAACTTCGTCCGCACTCTGGGGACTTAGATTGGTTCGTGGGTAGTTAGTCACAACTACTTTGCATTTATACTTTGGTCCACACTCTAGGGACTCGAAGTTGTCCTACGGGTGGTCGATTCGCACCCGGTTTGTGTTTAAACTCCAATCCGCACTCTGGGATTCGGAGTTAGTCGATGTTTATACTCCAGCTCACACTCGGGGGACTTAGAGTTAGTTGATGTTTATACTCTAGTTCACACTCTGAGAATTTGGAGTTAGTCAACAGATGATCAATCACATCTTTTGTGAGTTTTAGAATTTCGTTCACACTCCGGGAATAACAAATGTATCAGGATCGTGGATGGTCAGGTCACATCCACCTTGAGTTAACAAGCGAGGTCATTAGATGGACGGTTCCATCCTCCTCGAACTTGGTTAAATATGGGCGAAGTCGTTAGGTGGACAGATCCACCCTCTTCAAGCCCATACTTATGAGTTTATACTCCGGTTCGCACTCTGGGAATCTAGAGTTAGTGAGGGGATTGTCGTGTATCAATCCTTTTTTGGTTTCGATGTAATGACTTGTTCCCAAGATCGGATTTCACTTTGCGAGTGATTGGTCGTATCACAATCACTCCTTATTTGAATAAATCCCACCGTAGGGTGGAACTTAGCTCTTCGTATATTGTGATGGTCGTATGACGCGTTATAAATTTGATCGATCCATAACTTGAGCGTATGAACTCCGATCGACTTGAAATTTGAAACGCTGGCTTTCAAAGCTTTGCTTGTTGTGTCATATTAATTGTAGCTTGATCCGAACTCGTGAAAATTTACCAGCATCCACAGCGAACCTGTGTATAACCTTTTTTCGGGATGAACTGTCTTTGATTTCCAGTCAATTTCTTGGTATCACGGCCTTGCCAAAAGGCGGGATAACAGAAGCATCATGTATTGATATGTTTTGAGATCCCCTAAAGTGGACGATTTATATGAATCATCTCTTGCTTTAACAACGTATGCATACAAGATTCTCTGGGGATGATTCCTTTATATCGTTCGCTTACTTCTAAAAGAACCAGAATTGAGTTAACTGAAAATTCATCGATTTAGTTTTGAGGTGACCAAGTTCGGATAAGTGTGTTACTTATCAAACCACTTCAAAACTGGCATGTGAGTTCAATGTTTTGGAAGAAGTTGTGGAGTGGAAAGCTATAGAGTTGAGCTATTTATTCTAAGTTTTAGTCCAAAGGAGAGAATAACGCTAGCATTCGTTGGACAACTTATGCTAGGATTCATAGAGAGATTCGTGAACTATTCGAGATGCCAGAATCCATTGAGAGGTTTGAGATCTATTCGAGTGTTTAAGACTTATGTGCTGAGATGCTGAATGTGACTTCACCATCGTAATGACTAAGATAGAGTAGGATGCATTGATATGGGGTTTAGCTGGCCTAAAAGGGTACATCAACTCCAAATATCTAGGGATGCTTTTGATTGGTTAGCGTCGAGAGTTGATGGTATTCGATTTCACATGCTTGGTTATGGACCAGCTATGTTTACCTCTGTGGCATATTTTATCTAGAGATATGCATGGTTTCAGAAGGTAGCTTCTGCCCTCATCAAGTGTATGGTCTCGATGTATTGAGGAGACCTCCATGGAAATCCATGTGCGAACGTACCCTAGCTGTTTTACTTGTACTTTTAATATTATTGTGTTATGAGATGCAAGCAACACGGCTATTTTTTGATTTGTATTCTGCACCCTAGACACTATCAATTATATCGCCATATGTACTTATTAAATGGTTTTGGTTTTTTTTGAGGGGGAAAATGTTATGGTGATTCGAACAGTCTCAAAAGATATTATTATACAGTGCATCATACTTCTTGAGTTTCTCACACGAAGATTATGTTTGACTCATGGTTCTATCTTTCTCTTAATTCCTCAAGTGCTCTTTTGAGCATTCTAAGAAAGGCAGGTTTTCGTTGATATTCTTTGGATCTTCAGCAGTTAAGCTAAGTGCTTCCATTCGCCTATCGTTGTATTTTATTTCTGCTGCACTACTATTATGTATATAACGACATTTGTGAGGAAATGTTATTATAACTATCCAGCTTGATGATAGTACTTAGGATTGTAATTCTTAAATGCTATATATCATACAGTAGTATTTTTTACATCCTTTTGATATTATATATCATTGTTCCGTTATGATATTATGATGTTTTGTTCTCTTCTCTCTTGTTCTTTTTCTTTCTTCCTTCTATTTTTACCCTAGCAATAAGTCTTTTCGACAATGGAGTCTCGGTATGTGAACACTATAGATGTATTAGTATTGATATTTGAAAGTAGAAAAGGTGGATCGTTACAGAGAAACTATGATATTCTCATTGATGTCGAGAAAGAGGACCGCATCTTATAAGACAACACTCCTCTCTCATTCCCTTTAGTACTACAGAGTAAGGAGTCTATACTTTGGCTTGAAGCTATGAAATCAAAGGGTGGATTCCATGTATAATAACAAAGTATTGACTTTAGCTGACATGTCTCAAGAGATAATCCCACTGGCGCAAATGGATATTTAAGAAAAAGCTAGATGCAGATGGAGAGGTTGAAACCTATTAAGCATGGCTAGTTGTGAAAGGTTTTCATTAGATTCAAGGTATTGATTATGATGAAATGTTTTCGTCTGTAACTATGCTTAAGTCCATACAAATAATGCTTGTGTCTTGCTATGACTATAAAATATGGCAGCTCGATGTACTTAGACTTTTGGTTGAATTAGCCATAACCTTTTATTTGGAACAATTCCAACTTAAAGTTCCTTAACTAAGATTGAACACGAATTTAGGATTGACTTACTAGAAAGCACTTATGAAGTTTGGGTCCTAATACTCTTTTATAAGGAGTTCGTTATTTCTATAAACAATTCTCTATTTAGAAAATGTATAAGAACACTCTAAACTATCATTTAGTGATCTTAATTCAAATTTGATACTTGTTATATATATATATATATAAAATACACAAGAGAAATGTGATATTGTAGACAATACAACATGTACGATAATTCATATTGCTAATGCATAAGGAATCCATTCTTACATGCTCCATATTAAACATTTTAATCTTATGTCCATGTATATCGTTTGGGAAATTCATAACATCCTTTTATACCGATTTTAAAAAATGTTATTTTGAAATCCAATGTCGAGTGCTAAACAATCAAATAAAGTGATTTTAACACGAGTATATCATTAACAATCATAATTTTCTTATTTATTTATAGTTTTAGAAACATTTCAATACCTTCAATATTCTATCTTATAGACACATGCTTCCTGTGCATTTTGGCTAAAATTCAAACTGTTTGATTTTTCTACCAGAAATATTTTCTCAATTAATGTTTGTTGAACGATACTTTCATATCAGTTCTTGGATCCTATCCAAAAATCATAAACTTAATATATCTCTCATTGACTTTGAGATCTTTGGTTGTCGTATGTAAATAATTTGTTTTAAATCATTATATAGAATTTACTTTTTAATATGTATGTACTAAAATTAAAAATCATACCAAGCTATAATTTTGTGAGTGAAATCTGAATTAATTCAAGAACATTGAATAATGAATCTTTTACGTTAATTTTAACAATTAAAATTTACGATGTTATTTTTAGCTTACTATTTCCAACTACAATCATCTTCTTCTCAAAGACATATTTATGGCTTATGGATTATATCCCTTTAGGAAACTACCAAAATCATATTTTGATAATGTGCTTGGAATCCATTTCAGATTTGTGCATCATGCCATATTATAGAGTCAATAATATTTATGGTTTATTGACAATCGAAGAAACTCTTTTCTTAGCATCGATAAGAAAATCATAGTTTTTCCTTAATGTTTAACATTTTAATGTGTTATGTCCATTTAAATTTGGTTAATTTCATTTCAGCCTTCATTATTAGTTTTATATTGGAATCATATCCAAATCCATTTTACTACCAATAATTGCTAAAAGAAATTCTTTCAACATGAAGTTGGCATTCCTTAAAACAACATTTGTTTCTCAGTATAACCAAACATGTATTTACAATCATTACAAACTACCTTTATATCTTTACTACTAATAATGATAATTCCATTAACTAAGTTCAACCGCGTCTATTTGAATTACAGAAAATACCCTTTGTCCCTAATCTCCCTCTCTCGAGGTTTCACCGCCTCCAAAAAAGGAAGCCGAAGACCTACTCAAAAATGTAATGCATTTCACCTAATCTCCCTCTCTCAAGGTTTCAACCTCTTCCCTCTATTCGAGGATGGTACAAAGAAAGAAGAAGACATAAGGTTCGCCACTAAAGAGCCAGTAAGTGGAGTCATATAGATATTAGAAGGTGTAGTCGCCAAGGCAAATGAAAGAATTAAGGTCACAAAAAGCTTTGCAGTTGGAGTTCGATTAGAAGGAAAAGAATCAAAAAGCAGAAAAGGGAAGCTCTCTGTAGCTGCAGATATATTCTCTGTTGCGCCTTCCGTTTTAGTTGTGGAGGTTAGAAAGGAGAAAGGAGATACATTTGAGTTTAAAAGCTTTTATAGAGATGAACTGAGACCGGCATTAAAGGACATTGTCTAGGCCGCTGCCTCTGACCATCAACCAGGTGCATTGCCTTACTGTGTTAATTAATTACTCTTATTTTGTTAAAATTAGGTTTAAATTTTAGGTTGTCATTGAAATTGAAATGGGGTCATTTGAATGTGGGATGTGGGGTCATAATAATTGAAGGAGGATATGAGGTATGATATCGATTTCTGTTGTTTTTATTCAATAATTGTGCTTGGGTTCGGTGGACTCTGTGTTGCAAATGGAAATGTGGGGTATAGATGTCGAGTGTTGGTTTTTGATTATGCTTTCAAAAACTTTTTTTTGCTGTTGTATCTTTTGGAGAAGGATTGTCTGTCTTTGTTGATTCTAAAGTTTATATATCTGTTTTTGGTTCATTTCATTTGTAGGTTTATAAAGTTGTATATCTGTTTTTTGAACTGATTTTACCCTGTTTAATTTAAGTTTACTTCCTTTTTATTGTGTACTAGCATATAATTGTAATTTTAATAGATTTAGAGTCTATGAACTGCTGTTTAATTTTATCCAATTTATTAATTTTTCCAATTCTAAACAATTTTGATGCATGTTCTTGTTTTTAAACTTGCTGATCGCTTTTTTTGTTATCAAACCAGATTTTCAAATCACTCCTTAAATTTCATTTTCTAAATTTATTTAATGACAAAATTTTATGTTTTCTTATAATGAAAATTTTACCGAATGTAAACAGTTATTTTTTTTTTCTTTTTCCATATGTACGTTTCAGTTAAACATACCGTTAATGGTTTAGCATTTAAAGCTCCAGCTGCAGATGGGTAGAATTGCTTTAATTTCTTAAAAGTATAAACCGCTATCCAAAAATGAATTCGGAAGCTCTTTATTTTAATTCTGATGTAGATTTCAAACTTTATGAATCAGTTACAAAATATAGTTACAGAACTTTCATTTAAAATTATTGTACTTAGATTTTTGTATTGAACTAAATTTACCACTAATGACATAATATGAGAAGTTTCCTTAGCAGCACAGTACATAGTTGGTATGGAACCATTTTCTCATCTTATGTTTGTAATTCTGTACTTATTTACATACAATTTTAAATATATAATTACTATTTGGAAACATAGAAAATCTTTGAACACATCCATCAGACGTGCCTAAATACTGGGGGGTATGTGGGTGTGTGTGTGTCATGTACTCATATATTTGTGTTTTACATTTATGAATTGAAAAAACATGCATGTGGTGTAAAAGTCAATGGTTCCTTGAATAATCATTATAATTAAGCGACTACATGAGTATAAAAATATCAATGCTAGCAGTATCCTACCTAATGCAATCATTTTCCAATATAGTAAAACAAAGAAGAATAATGCAAGAGTATCCCTAAGAAAGTTGTCACGGTAATCAAATATAAATTAACCATAAAAGCCAATTGGGATGAATACAAATCTGACAAAATTGTTCATAGAACTCTGGCTAATATGGACCTATAATTTCAATGATATGCTAAAGAGTTATGAATAATATAAATTTAAAACTATATAGTTTTTGAATGTATAGTATTTAATTCATTATTTTAAAGCTATTTTAAATATTTGACTGAACTAGGCTGAATGAGAAACTGTATTCAATATATCAGTTCAATACATCAGACGACTCAAGGAATAACTAAAATAGTATGGCACGACCACTATCAATTGAACTTAAGCACATACTAAAGAAAAAAGTGAATATACTTCTCTCATGAGAAAATATGATAACATACAAAATTGTAATCTCTTAAGACTACAAATTTTGGATAATGCAAAATAAAATACGAGCCGAACATAATTTTTAGAACTATAGTTTGTGAGTTGAGCATATTAGTAGGTAAATGCAAGCATATAAAATTATAGTTGATTGTGCTACGAAATAGAAGCTTTCGCTCAAGTTTATTTTCTTTTCTTTTTTCATGATTAATATATTGTTATAATATGTTTTATTTTGAGTTTTACATCAACCTAACAGAAAATATCACTAGGCAAAGACTGCAAAGAGGACGACATTGCATGCTGCTGAGAAAAGTGCTAAGGCTAAGAAGTAGAAGCTCAATAAGAAGAGGGTCAAGCTCAACAAGGAGGAAGCTAAAGCTACTAAGATCACATAAAAGGCATTTTACATGACCGTGATCACCAATAGTGACTACAATGAATTCGAAAGCTTTGCCAAGTGACTTGGAAACAAAGGGGAGACTGCAGCTGAAGCTCAGTAATTCAGTATTGTTGGTTATTTTCATGTTTTTTTAGTATCATCACGCTCCCTTATGTTTTCAATTTCTACCTACACAACCTTACTGTTGGCTTTCTGAATTTTGCTGCTTTGCTTAATGCACTTTTATGTAATTCTGTCACTGTTATTGTTCAAAAAAAGAATATGATTACTGTGATCAGACTACTGTTCATGCTCTGACTACTTCTGCCCTATGCTGCGTGTTGGTACTTGACTACTCTATGTTGTTGCTGTTTTTGTAGAACTGGTTCTTTAGATTATTATATATGCTTATATAAACTTAAATGTAATAATTAGCATGTTTGTTTCTAGAATGTTTGATATGATACATGGAATTTGTGGTGATGTTTTTAACTTTGACTGTGTAGAGAACAAAAAAAAAAGTAGAGTATGCATACTAGTTCTATGTTCATATATGATGTCTACTGTGTTTTATTAGGAAAATTAATGATATATAATTCCTATGTAAATTGAAAATGTTAGTTGTTAGAGTAGGTGGTGCTGCAAACTTTATTAGTGATGAGTTTAATATTTTAAGGTCAACATGCATGTTCCTTATTTGGTACATTATAGAGGAATTTGTGGACTTTATATTTTGGTTGATGTTGTTTGTTGAAGGAAAGATAGAACCCTAGGGTCTAGGCTATGCACTTTTCTATCGACAAGAACTATTAAAATGCCCTATCATAATGTTGTTAAAAACTTATATATACTGCAAGAAGGTGAATTTTGGTTTGAATTTATCATGAACACTACCTAAATAATTCTAAAATTATAATAATAAATAACTAATGGAAAAACTTAATTTTGGATTTAAATTCACTAAAAACAATAAAATCCTAAAGTCATAATAAAAAATCTGCATAAAGCTTAATTTCATGTTAAAAAATTCTTCATGTTACAAACAAAAAGAAACAAAACGATCCAACAATCGAATACAAGTCCATCTGGATGTGCGTATACACTCATATGTATAAGAATAATTTAGTTTTGATTTTACGATAGTTTATATTCATAGCATAAAATAGCCAACTAACATTCGTCGATCGCAAATTCCTTTGAGGTGATCTACACAAGATCTATCAAGAGCGTATAGTATTTGTAGCCTCTTGACACGCATAACCTGTTAACTCTTTGTCCTAGGATATATGGTTTTGTTATTAACTTTTATCTTGTATGATCTCGTAAACTATTTAGATGAAATTAATTTTAACCTTATCTTATTCTGAAGTACACAAATTTATGGAATGAAGTTAACTCAATTTTACTCATCATCAATCATAATTTTTCCAACAATGCTCGATTAATCCTTATTGACGCTTCATTGTGTATCATAGGCAGGAGAGACTTTTGAGATCGAATCTTTTTCATTTTATGCACATTTGGAACCCTTTCCAATGCACTTACCTATTCGATCAAATCGAATATTTATTTTCTTTTGATATTATTTGTTTCTACTTCCATTTTATATTAGATGAAAGTATCATAAATGCACTACCAATTATCAAATACACATATTCATTTCTACGTAATTCATTCATGGTTTTAATGTAGTATATGAATACATTTTGGTAATATTAGACCTATGAACTGCATACTTCTACATGTACCATTCTAAAGAGTTCATCAACTCTTTTATCGCTCTCACTAAATAGGTGCTTTACCCTTAATTGTTTGAGATACTGTTCATCAACAACATATGATTAAAAAAATTATTTCCCAAAATTATGGCTTAATACACAATTCTAAAATAATTATAAAAATTTTAGATAGACTTGTATTTTCTAATGCATCACTTTTGTAATGAAATCTTATACCATTATTATAGTTATATTTTGTACAAATATTCGTAATATTCACATTGAAATTAAACTATGTCTATTTTTAGTCACTATTGAAAATAGTTATTATTTCATAAACAATATTTGTATGTTTATGAAATAATTTTTTGTAACTTGACGTGTCTACTAAGAAGTTTATATGGTATGCTCCCTCTACTTCCACCACTACTATAACATCTTTACGAAATATGAAGCTCTATTCAATCATTTGTTGAATTATATTTCATAAACTACTACTACTTTACAGTCGAGAGTTTTAGATCAAATATCCTAAACTCGAAGATATAGTTTTCATAAGAAAAATATTCTGTTAATCCACCTTTTGGTAAGGTCGTAGACAGACGGATTTAACTAGATCAACTACTTGTTCGTCGAAATTGGAGTATGATGGATTTGATTTAATTGGATGGATAGATGATCAATCATGGATTATATATATATATATGATTACAGAGCTGGGGTTCGACGTGACATGGTTCGACCACGTAGTTCAGTCGTTCGGTCTAGGTAGCTCGGTCATATATGGCTCGGTCGAGGAGTGGAGATCATGCATGGGTCGGTCGGCATTGGTAGTTCGGTCTGGGATGCATAGGTCGATCGGCATTGGTAGTTCGGTCTGGGATGCATGGGTGGGTCGGCACTGGTCGTTCGGTCTGGGATGCATGGGTCGATCGGCTTTGGTCGTTCGGTTTGGGAGTCTTGGGTCAGTCATCATTGGTCGTTCGGTCTGGAGTCATGGGTTGGTCAGCATTGGTGGTTTGGTTTGGAAGGGACTGGCTTCGGAGGGATCGGGTCATGTGGTTCCGTCTGTGGTGGTTTGGCAAGTATGGGGTCGGTACAATCTTACTTCGGTCTATGGAACAAACTACTTCGAGTCAAGCATAGGGCTACTTGGGTCACACGTAAGGAAGCTTTGGATTGGTAGGAAGAAGTCTACGGGTTGGCTAAGGCGAGAGAACATATGTGGTTTGGCATGTTTGTGTGGGCCGGTGGTTGTAGTTCAGCGTGCCTTGTTCAGTCGAATGGATTAACAATTATGGGCCGAGCTAACCATGGGCCTACACAGGGGAACTAGCCAATCTTCGTCTATAAATACAGCATGTGGGGCTTCAGAAAAGGGGATCTTCATTTTGTTTTCCTCTTTCTTCGCCACTAAGGCTACTCTTCCATTATTGCTTTAAAAACTTTGGATTGTAACTGTAATTGATTCTTATATCAATAAAGAAAGGAAATTTCTACAGTGGACGTAGGCCGGAGTCAGCCGAACCACTATAGATCCTATGTTATTACTGCTTTCTTTTTAATTTTTACTATTCTTCATATTTATATACATTCTATTTGTGATCCATGACTATGATTTGGCGCTTTCATCTACATTTGGGTGTTAGTGACCAATTTTGGTGCTTTCACTGAGAAAGCTAGCACTCGGGGATTCAGAAGCTTGGATTTTGGATTTAAAGGCCTAGGAACTTGGATTCTGGAGAGTATGCAAAGCAATCAACTAGGAGATAGAGGATAGAAAGGAGTCAACATGAAGGGAGTCAGGAGGCTTCCTCGGGAGCTAATCAGGCCTCGATTTTCATCACCGGAGACGAGATGGAAACGATGCTGAAAAGACAAGAGGAGATGATTCAGAACCTACTTCGACAGGTTGCACAAATAGAGTGCAGAGTCAAGGTTTGGCAACTATAGGAGATGCTGAAATTAGGGGTCAGGAGCACAGAACCATCAGAATTTAGTATAAAGGTGGACCATCAGGAGCAATAGCAGGACTAGGGGCACTGCCCCAAAGCATGTTGATCTAATCCCGGGCTGAGTACCAGGTGAAGCTGTACAACATGGTGTCAATAGAGGAATGGATGCTCATCTAGGAGAGCATGTACCAGGATTCCCTCATGAACTTGGGGGTAGATTGGTGGAAACGGACAAGGACTACAGCTTGGCGATAGTGATAGGTTGGCGGAGATGGTTAGGCGAGCCATGATAGACGGATTGATAAATAAAGACTTGGAAGATGTTAATAGGAGTCCATTTGCTTCTACGATCTGCCAAGCTAGAAACCCGCTAGATTTCAGACTAAGATGTTGGAAATATATAGCGGGAGAACGGATCCCACTGTTCACTTGATGAGATACATGTGGTATATGGAATTGTTGGGGGCATTGGAGGAGGTCATGACACGATGCTTCCCTTTGTATTTGACAGACACTGCAACATTATGGATCAAACAGCTGGAGAGTGGCTCTATCGGCACATGGACGGAGCTGATTGAAAGGTTTATGAGACAGTTTGGATCCACATAGTCAGACCCAAGAATGCGATGACTTTAACATCGATGAAACAATGGAAAGGAGAGTCGTTCAGGGATTTCTTAATCAGATTCAATGCAGCGGTGGCTTCAATGGATTAACCTGATCCTTCGATGGTTTTGATGACAATAGTTCCATGAAGTGCAGATGATTCAGATTTCAAGCTATCATTGGAAAGCGACCCGCTAAGGGATTTTGGGAAGTTCTACCATGAGGCGGAAAGGTTCTTGAGGCAGGAAGATGCGCAGGCTGAGAGAGAAGGGAGAGAGGCTAAAGCTTATGCGGTAAAGGGTGGAGGTCCACCCAGGGAGGATCCAAATAAAGATGATAGAGGAAAAAGGAAAATGAATGACAACGGTAGCACTTCGAAAAGGCCTCGGAGGGAGTCAAAGTTTTCTTCTTACACAAATTTAACTAAGACTCTAGAAAGGATTTACTTGGATACTCTAGGGCGCCTCCAGTATCGAAGGCCGGCAAGGAGGGAACCTTCTGAATACGAGCGAGCATCGGGAAAGCGTTGCCTATTCCATGAGCTGGATGGGCACAACACAAACGAATGCAGACATTTGATAGATATCGTTGAGGAGAATGTAAGAAATGGTCATCTACAGCTGTATGTAAGAAATCGAGTTGTGGTAGTGGGACAGGAGCGGCCACCGCCCACCAGGAACGAAGATGGCACTGGACCTAGGCAACGTCAACTTGTTATCAACTAAATAGATTTATGGCTTTGTGTGATGACCCGGAATTTTGAGCAATATCAATTTAATAATATTTGATAATAAGCAAATTGATTTGATCAATTTACATTATAAATTGACAAGTTAAAATTATTTTGATGGGTTGATAATAATAATTTATTAATATTTATTAACAATTTTCTTAACAATATAAAATTTGACAAGTTTAATTCTTTTAAAAAATTATAATATTTTAATTTGGAAATATTTATTTTTGGCAATTTAATATTGGTAGGATTTATTTTTCCAGAGGCTAATCAAAATATTTTCTATTTATAATATATATGTATTGATATATCTTGCAAATAGGAAGTTTTTAAGTAATAAAAGCTATCTACTCAAATTATAATATATATGAATATATATATATATTTTGATATGAAATTTGTTTTGAGATTTAATATAGTAATTGTCAAATATAATGTTAAAATGTTTTCTATTTGAAATGTGTGTGTGTGTGTGTGTATTTATATATTTGAAATAGGAATTTTATTTATTTGAATTTAATAAGTATTTGAAAACTTTAATAAATATATAAATAGTAATTTGAAATGTTAATTTGATATAATGTTTTTGAATTGATATTTGAGATTTAAAATTTTAATAACAAAAATTATTTCTTATTTATTATAAACATATACTTTAAGATTTGGTTTTAAATAAGATTTAAATTAAAGTTTCATTTGTTTTAATAATCTTTCATTTTAATTTTAACATAAGATAGAATTGTTTTAAATTATTTTAAATAAAGAGTTAAACTAAGTTTCTCAAATTTTTAAACAATGATAAAATTAAATTGATTAAAATATATGTTATTTATAAATGCCTATATGAATTTACTTTTGAAATAGTTATTGAGGTCCAAAGTTTATTTTTATAAGATAAAAACATTTTATAATATTACATAAATACATTGTATATAGCTTAAATATATTATTCAAAAGATGATAACATTTAAAACATTTTTTAAACATTGGAAAATAACATTTGAAATTATTAGTTAAACATTTAACACTGTAAATATTATGGTGTGTATTAAAAACACTTGTAAATCATGTGTATATGTGTAGGATAATTAGGCGTTTAAGTAGACAAGTGTCATCCTCTTGAATTTAATTTAAAATTTAAATTTGTAAAATTAAAAGAAGAAATATATCTTTAGCAAAAATACTTTCTTATCCTCAACAGAATTTCAATACAAAACAAATAATCAAAAGAAAGAAATCTGAAACAAAATGAAAGAATCTGGAATTCAATCTAAAACATGAGGAGGAGATGCTGGAAATTCAGCAATCAATGGAAGATTTTCAAGAAAATCAATCAACTAGCAAATCTAGAATCAAAGAAGCAATTCAGAAAATCTATAACATGCAAATCTGGAAATTCGACATGCAGAAATTTCAAACCTGGAAAATGCAGTCATACTTCTACACTGCCTTCTGCTTAATCAAGTGAGTGAATGCAAATTTAAAAATAGTTTTATATCTCAAATTCCATCTTGTTCTCGTGCATGGAACAATGATGATTTGATTGGATTTCTGAAATTAAGCTGATGCATGTTTGAATATAGATGTTTGCTGTCTGTATTTATAAAATAGTTACTGTATGATCATAAGTAACTTCAAATTTATTTTTACAAAAATTCAATAACTTGATTTTTAATTAGAATCTGACTTTGATTTGTTAATGAAAGTTGTTGGAAAACAAGTAAGCTATCATCTAAAAGTAATTACAAGTTTTAAACTTGAATAATTTGTTATAAATATTTGAATTTATAGTAAATTCTAAATTGGGTCTAAATTTATAATTTCAGTTTTTAATTTTGACTTCATAATTGAATTGTAAGTAGAAGATCATGATTTTTAAAGCTTGTACCATGATTTTTAGATCAGTAAATAAAGAGAATTTTTGAATTTTATGTTTTGGGGTTTTTGGCCGATTCTCGGTGAATGGCGACAAACTGGGTGACTGGGTTGAGCACGAAGGTGAAGGAGAGGTCGGGGGTTAGGGGAAAAATAATTTGGAGATTTACTAATGATTGAGTTGGCTGTTAATGGAAGGATTAGGGTTTAACACCTTGATTATGTCTTGGTTGATCAATTGGGTTTCGTGGCATTGTGTTGCAACCGGGAATGATCGCATAGGGTTCTGTGGTTGCAGGGGGGTGAGACGGAGCTAGGGTTGAGGCGGCGTGGTGTCTCGTGAGGGGGATGGTCGGCGGTGAGCATTTTGGGTAGCAATGGCTGTAGCATTTCGAGTTGAAGGGTCGAATTTCTATCCTCGATCGAAATTTAGTTTCTGGGTTGCGCGATGGGTAGTAGGGGTTGAGGGCGACTTGTAGGTGGCCGGCGTGGAGTTCACCAACGTCCATCGGCGACGTGCACGTTTACATGCACGATCGTGTGTTTCTGCTATGGGTTTTAGGAAGAGAAGGGGGAAACTCGAAGATGGTCTCGGGTTCGTGTGGGTTGAGCTCGAAACAGGCATAGGGTAGGGGAAGACTCGGGGTTGTCGCGTGTTTTTCTGTGGTTTGCTCGAGATTTGACGAGCGTGTTTTAGTTTGGGTTTTGTCTGAACTTGGAAATTAACAGTTATGTTAAAAGGTTTGAAAACAAAGAAATTGGTTTTGGAATAAAAGTTTAAAACAAAAGTTGAATAAATTTTACTTATAAAACTAATTAATTTCAAAATCAAATTTTAAACAAACTTTATATATATTAAATATGATCGTTTTTAAAATAAAAAGAAATGGATATTTTTGAAATAAAGCTTGTATTTAATTTTATTTAATATTCTTGGAAAGTTTTAAAGATTTAAAGGTATATTTAAAATGTGTTTTAATTATAATTGATTTCTAATATATTTTATTTTAAATAAGGAGTAATAATATCAATTTAGTAATCAATTATAATTAAGAATTATATTGGGTAATTAAATGTTTGGTTAAACAAATATATGAAGACAATTAAGGTAATTAAATTGATTAACCCTTGAAAAGTTATTGATTAATATAAATATTTATTTAAGATAATGGTCTTCTTAATTAAGAAATTTTATAATATAAAAGTTAAGAATCATTTAGTTAAATTTAAATGATTAATTAAATAATTAATTAAGTAATAAATTTGTGATTAATTAAAATAATCACTTATGGGCAAATTTAATATAATTACTTAATGAAGTAATTAAGAAATTAAGCGGTTAATTACTAGAAGTTATTAAGTAAAAAGTTAATTACTTTATTAAAAGTAATTTAGTGGATGTGATTAAGAATTAATCACTGGAGTTATTAATTTAAGAATTAACTAATACAATTAATTAAAGGTTTAAATTATTTAGTTAATGGTTATTTAATATAAGGGATTAAGAGTAGTCAATTATGTGAATAATTACTTGTTGAGTAAATAATTAAAAAGAAATTTAATTAATGAAGTAATCATTAATTAATGGAATTAATTAATTAATTGTTAATTAATAATTTAAGGATAATTAAGTTTTAAATTACTAAATGTAATTAGAAGTAATTAATCAAATGTGATTACTTAAAAGTAATTAATTAAATATGATTAATCATAAATGATTAATCAAGTATGATTTATCAAAGGTAATTAATCAAGAGTAATTAATCAAGTATGATTAATTAAGGGTGATTAATCAGGTGTAATTAATTAAATAATTATCAAGGTAATAAATAATAATTAATCAAGTGTGACTAATTTAGAAAGTAATTGAGTGATAATTACTTGGATAATTAAGAAGTTATTAATCAAGAAGACTAATTAAATTTGTGATTAAGGAATAATTACTTATAGTAATTAAGTAATAATTAATCAAAGATGATTAATTAAAGAGAATAATTAAGTGATGTTTATTAATTAATTAATGAATAGTAAGATGGATTGATGATAATCCAAGTGTTTAAGTAAGGAATTAATTTAATTAAGGATGAATTAAATTAATTAAGTTGGATCAACTTTGTGTATGGGTGATTATTGATTGGTTGATAAGTATCATTGGATGAGTTAATGATATTGGTTGGTATTATGTGTCATTGGTTGATATGTGATGATGTGAATGTGATATATCTGAGGTGTGATATATATGCTGCTTTGTGATATGTATGGATGAATGTGATAATAGTAGATTATCTATCTGTGTTGTGAATCATCCATTTATGTTTAAGAGATATTTCTGAATATCTATTGTTAAATCCCTTAAGTACAATTTGGACATTAAAATGGCGTTTGGATTCGGTTCGACCTGGATCGGGTTTCCATATTTGGACATCCGAAAACCACACCGATCCAAAATAAACGTTAGGTCGTGAATCCAAGTGGAGCAAGTGAAGACTCGAGGTGTAAGAACTATACGTCAGTATAACTCTGTGGGTGATTCCGTAATGAGTTTGACGGAATAGTACTTATAGGTTCGAGATGATGATTTAGAGTGCAAGTGCTATGGTCGTTGACTCTGAGGGTGATTCCAAAATGAGTGCAACGAGATAGTGCCTTCGGTTTCGTTCGAACCCGGAACAGACTTGTATGGATCGAATGTTTTCAGAACATCGTAAGGTGGACGATGAGCATTCTAAGATAGATGTGTTCTATAAAGGTAATCGCAGCCTCAAGCCACATCAACCTGGAATGACTAAAACAGGGGAGGTGCAGCAAGGCTTCATGGGTAGCTCCCACTGGAGAGCGAGATACATTCCTGTTTAGATGTCCCTTTCATTTCAGCTTTGTGGGCAGTTGGTCTGCAGCCAACTGTGGGGTGGTCTTGTTCGGGACTGTTCAGTAAGGAATGGTCTCAGCCTTGTGTTGCAGAGGAGTTAGGGTGGCTCCTCGGTACGGTGATCTAGGCCACGTACTGTGACGGGCAGTATCTTAGCAGCCCTGCCATTGTTGGAAATCCATTTTCCCTACGATACCCTACGGTTTGTTTGTATTACCCACTTTTGTGGCTGGTAGCTGGAATTTAATGAATGTAACAATTTCGGTTATTTCATATTTATTTGAAAACCCTAGACACTATTATAATATCACTGGATTTCCTATCAAATGTTGTGGTTAGCGTAAGTTAAAAAATTTTCCATGTTTATGTGTGGGAAGTCTTACGTGATACCTTTTCTTTCAAAGGATTTTCTAAAGTTAAGCAATCTTAAACCGTTTACTCACACCAGACCCCTGTCTGACCCGAGTGTTTATTTTCTGTTTTATTAAACTCTTGGGTACTCATATTATATATGAGTAGTCAAGTGATTCAGGTTATCCTTGACGAATTCTGGAGGAGCTTTGGAGCAGGAGGCTTCAGCGTGTAGATATATAGTTAGAGTTTCCACTGTGTTGTTATTCTGTATGATGTCTTATATTGTATTAGACAGAAATGTTATAACTGTCTAAATTGAGATGTATAGTTGTGTACTCTGATGTATATGATACTATGTACATGTTCTATATTATATTTAAATCGTTCCGCTGTGAGATTCTAATGTGTTGTTGTTCTTTCTTCTCTTTCTTTTCTTCTTCTATCCTTTTCTTTCTTAATTAGTGATGCGATTTTCTGGTGATAGAAAGTCGGGTCGCTACACTTTGAATAAGTAATAGAACTCGAAGTAATACGACTAAATCACTTACACATGTATGGCGTCGAGGACGTTCCCTAGGCATGCTCTGAGAGGATGATAAACCATGTTGCTCGAGTCTGTGAAATCCTGTTTTCCTTTTTCATTTTCCTGAAAACTTTGTTTTCTTCCTTGGATGTACAAATGTTTATTTGGTTTTCCTAGCTTTAAAAACTATTATTTTGAATGATTGAATTTGGATCAAAGTAAGAAATCATACAGGTCTTGCGATCACTGTCCTGACCTAAGAGACGGGGCAGTGATCGCAAGTTACGAGTCCCTTTTCTGGAAAGCGATGGAATGGACTCGAACAGAATATAAAAGTCCTCGGTTGGAGAGCCAAAGCCGGAGAATATAAAAGTCCTCAACCGGAGAGCCGAGGACGGAGAATATAAAAGTCCTCGACCGGAGAGCCGAGGCCCGGTCGAGGCCGGAGAATATAAAAGTCCTCGACCGGAGGGCCGTGGCTGGAGAATACAAAAGTCCTTAGCCAGAGAGCTAAGGCTGGAGAACATACAAGCACTTGACCGAAGAGTCGAGGCTGGTGTAGGATAACGCGACCTAGTGAGGTCTATGGATTCTAAGTTAAACCCGGAGAGGTCCCGGACTCAGATAAAATGATCTAGAGAGATCATGGGTTCGGTTAGTTGATTCTGGATGTATTTGGAATTGGATGAGGATTTGGTTCCTAGATAGGAGTTGGATATTGACTCAGAGCAGTCGTAGATTCGGATAAGGATATGACAGTGGCACTTGGATAAAATGGATTAGATTATGAATCGAAAAGTATGGCTATTGATAACATATGGACTTCAGATATCGGATTTGAGGCTATTCAAAACATATCTTCCAATAGCAAGGCATGTTTTGGTGGGAAAATGTTAACCCATCTTTTGGCAAGGCCATAGACAGGTGGATTTAACTAAATCGACTACTCATTCGTAGAAACTAGAGTATGATGGATTTGAGTCAATTGGATGGATAGACGATCAATCACGAATGATATATATATATATATATATATATATATATATATATATATATATATATATACACATAAGATTATAGAGCTGGGGTTCGGCATGACATGGTTCGGCTACGTAGGTCAGCCGTTCGGTTTAGGTGGCTCGGTTATATATGGCTCGGTCGAGTAGTGGAGACCACGCATAGGTCGGTCGGCATTGGTAGTTCATTCTGAGATGCATGGGTCGGTCAGGTAGTTCGGTCTGGGATGAATGGGTAAGTCGGCATTGGTAGATCGGTCTCGGATTCATGGGTCGGTCGGCATTGGTCGTTCGGTTTAGGATGCATAGGTAGGTCGTTATTGGTCGTTCGGTCTGGAGTCATGGATCGGTCGTTATTGGTGGTTCGTTTGGAAGGGACCAACTTTGGAGTGATCGGGTCATGTGGTTCGGTCTGTGGTGGTTCGGCAAGTATGAGGGTCGGTATAATCTTACTTCGAGCTATGGAACAAACTACTTCGAGTCAAGAATAGGGCTACTACGGGTCGACCTAAGGAATCTTCGGATCGGTAGGAAGAAGACTCCGGGTGGGCTATGATGAGAGAACATATGTGGTTCGGCATGTCTGTGTGGATCGGTGGTTGCGGTTCGGCTTGCCTGGTTCGGTCGCTTGGATTAACACTTATGGGCCGAGCTAACTTGGCCATGGGCCTGCACAGGAGTACTAGCCTTTCTTCTTCTATAAATACAGCATGTGGGGATTCAAAAAAGGGGATCTTCATTCTATTTTCCTCCTTCTTCCCCATTAAGGCTACACTGCCATTATTACTTTAAAAACTCTGGATTGTAACTGTAATTGATTCTCATATCAATAAAAAAAGAAATTTCTGTAGTGGACATAGGCCGGAGTCAGCCGAACCACTATAAATCCTATGTTATTACTGCTTTCTTTTTAATTTTTACGGTTCTTCATATTTATACTCTCTGCATACATTCTATCTGTGACTGTGATTTGGTGCTTTCATCTGGATTTGGGTGTTAGTGACCAATTTTGGTGTTAACATATTCTTTAAGAAAATACATCTTGGAATAGAGATCATATTTCCCATCCCACATTGAGTATCTACTACTATTTTATATAATTCTCATTTTTAATGTCTCTTCATGATGGAGAGGTGACCATTCACTCTCTTTATCCCACCTATGTCGAAGTTACATCTACTCTCGTACATTAGCTTTCCTTTCCAAATGGTTGAACCATTCAATAGGTGATCCCTACTACAAGATCGTAATGAATTCTTTACAAAAAATGCATGATCATCCTTAACATTTAAGGGTATCGAATGAATTGTATTTCATTTGAACTGATCAAATCAAAAATTTAGTGATAAAATTCTTTAATCCATCTTTTAGCTCTTGTTCTAGTGCAACATTTGACACGATAAAGTCCTTATTATAGTTATTCATATTGAATACATGATCTTGCATTATGGTTTACTTGCTTATTTTGAATGAACTAATTACATCGAATTTTCATGCATTACGAATCACGACCATTCACCATATACTTTATATATGATTTAATATGGATCAAATATCCATATTCACATATTGTTTTGGAGTTTAAAATTCATAGAAGATAATAGACAGTCCTAGAAAAAACACCTAAGCGACCAAGGTATGAATGTATTTAGTAATTATATTTTTTTGCTCTTGCATAGGCCTTAAATTGACAATATGTGAAAAGATTTATTTGCAGGTACATTTTATACTTCTATGTCAATCATAATTCTGTTCATTTTTATATTTTAACGGATAAGCATTTATTGGTTATATTAGTTACACAAATTTATCCAAGTAAATTGTGTTAACTTTATATAACATATATTCTTTCAATATTAAAACTTTTAAATGTATTATTTATCCGGCATTTTAACCCGGCTATATTGAACTAATTGCACAAGTTAGATTCAACTGCCATCAAGGCCAATGACTCCAAATGATGATTATGTGACCCAAAAGACAAGTACAGATGGTAACATGAAGTCAAGGTTGAATGGACTTGATAGATATACAAGGGAGATTGTTCGAGGCATGAAATATGTTTTTTCACATAGGAGGGATCATCATAAATTAGCTTCAATAATAGGTATCTACGTGTTTCAAGGTGTTAGAGCATTCCTATAGAAAACAATCGGTATCTGAAGATCTACATGTCCAATGCATATGGAATTTTGTGAGCAAGATACGAGGGTGCTTGGGAGCCTACCCTAGGAATCGCACCTCAAAAAGATGAAGTTGTAGGGATCGACACTCTTCCCTTGGTAGGGATTGGTAGGAATCAACAGGCAATGCAT
Source organism: Allium cepa (assembly GCA_030765085.1). Lineage (NCBI taxonomy): Eukaryota > Viridiplantae > Streptophyta > Magnoliopsida > Asparagales > Amaryllidaceae > Allium > Allium cepa. Next base: position 327,905,250 of record CM060932.1, read on the forward strand.
TTTAAAACAAAGATCAAGCAATAAATCAAGTTCTACTGATCCAATTAGCATGAAATTTGGAGGCTAAGCATATTATAGAACGAGGAAGCTACCTTAGCGATCACACCCTTACATTTGACCAAAATAGGGATCGGTGCTGATCCTTCTTTGGGAAGCCATGCGACCCCTATTGTTGGTCCATATGGCTCTAAAGGTCTTTCTTCCGAATTTTCAAGAAGATATTTGGCCATTTTCGTCCACAAATACGGCTTAACCGTTCATTTTCGGGATCTTTACGCTGCTAGTTGCTTTATAATCTTTTGTAATTAAGGATTTTCATATACTCCCTATTGTACTCAAATTATTAAGTGATTAATAAAGCAATCTATCCAAAGTGGACGTAGGTAAACAACACTGAACAACTATAAATTGTTGTGTGCGTGTTATTCTTTCAATTTACTACTGTTCATTTGTTATTATCCTTTGTTTTCATTTTACATTCTTTATTTATTTCTCTTTAAAACTTTTATTTGGTGTTTGTGCCAAATTTTGGTGCAAACATTTTGGTGTTGTCACTAAAAACCTTGATTCTCAGCTTATTAGGACCCCTTTGTTGCTATTAGATTGCGAAAATCCCTTAAAGGAGATCCACATTTATCTTTAATAAGCTTGTTTGTTCTACTCAGATTTGTAAAAATCTAAGCAAAGCTATCAACAATAGTGAGGAAACAATAAATCTACTTCTCAAAACATGGAAGGAAAGGAGAACGCTAACATCCAGCAAGGAGGCCCGAGCAGTCAACCAATGGATGTGAATGCTGATCCAGTAGAAGTCTAGAATCCTGCTACTTCTATTATAAGAGCTGAATTGGAGAATCTAATGAAAGAGCTAGTGTATAGCTGTTGATAATTAATCAGAAGATTCAAACCAATATCAACCTAACGAACCAACTCAATCAGCAACAGCGAGGAAAAGCTAGTAGGGACTCTACCCCTTACTTGGTATCGGAGAGTTCTAGTTCATCAGACGAGTACCACAGGCATATGCATTACAGAACAGACAGGTATCGTGCAAAAAATTTGAGGCATCAACAAGTAGACCGTCCTGGTCTACCAAGACCGGTCGATGCTGATCCCTCTATAGGGATCGGTACCGATCCCTCCTTTAGAAGAAGGAACATACCTATGCACACTGGGATTCAAGTTGGAGCTACCACGGTTGATTTGGATAATGGAACTCGGTTAAATGTTGACTAAGTGCTTCCCTGGAATGATGATGAAGTCAATTTATGAGATATACATCAGAAGGAAGTTGAACCAAGAAGGCATGAAACGGGCCATAAACATCAACCGAACCATTCATGTGAGGTGGAACACGACCACCGCTTGGTACCAACTATCCAAATGTCAGATTTGTCGGATATGTTTAGATAGTTAGTGAGGGAGAGCCTTGGCATGACCAATAATGATTAAGGAATTTCGAGGAGCCATACTTGATCCACTGATAGTATCCTATATGTATAGTATCCTAGGAGGTTCAACATGACGTCGATGCCTGTCTACAAGGGAAAAACTGACTCCAAGCAGCACACCATGAGATATGAATGGCTGATGGATTCCACATGAGCAATTGATGCAATTAAGTGTAGATGTTTTTTCCATAACTCTTTCTATAATAACAACAAGGCGGTTTACAAGGTTACCTCTACGATCAATCTTTAAATTTGATGATTTGGCAACAAGGTTTGTGGAGCAGCTCTGTATGTATGCAACTCACACCAAAGATGCGATGCCCTGTCCAGCAGGATCTAAGCTCCGTGAGAATCATTGAAAGATTATCTGGAGAGGTTCCATACAGCTGTTATAGAAATCAGTAATCTGAATGACCGTGCAACATTGATGGCCGTAAAAAGAGGGATTGATCCATAGTCTTATTTTGGCGATTGGTTAGTTGGCAAGCCACCCACAAAACTGGAACGCTTTTACGCAAAGATGGCTCAATGTTCGAGGAAACAGGAAGCTAGATGCTTTAGGAAGAAGAATGTTTCGGGACTAAGGGGAGAGGGGTACATAGTAATACTACAATAAAGCGGTCTGATGATAGCTTTACAAAAATTCAAATGAATGTCCAAAACAAACCGAATCAACAAATGAAAGGCAGAGATAGGAGCCGATAATGAAAGAGGGATTCTCGAAGTGGGAAGCCTAAGATTCTGATGTACAATGGTTACATGCCATCAAATACATTCCTGGAGAATATCTATATGTTTACTACAGTACTATGAAGTATAGGAAGCCACCTCCAAAAGAATCAATGGAGAAGCAGAAACAAATTGGAAAACATTATCGGTTTCAAGAATGTTATAGGCATAACACAAATGAATGTAGGAATCTCTAGGATATTATCGAAAATCTAATTCGAGAAAGGAAGTTATAGCACTTTGTAAAACCCTCGATGGATGGTGGGTAAGGAAAATCCAACCCTAACCGAGGACAAGCACCGCATAGGGCCGAGGATCCTGCGCGGACCAATGGAAGATTAAAAATCAATACAATAGTCGCGGGACCTCATCCCGTTGATAAGAGTTGGCATTAGATGGAGCGCTATGCTAGTGTGATTAAGCACGTGGATTTTGAATGCTGTTCAAATACGGAAGATGGAGCTCCGACAAAATAGCAACATCCAATGGTAGATGATATTGTGTTTAAAAACATAGATGCAGACAAGATGGAGGCTCCAATGATCGATCCAATGGTCATTTCGACCATGATTGGACCCGATTTAGTAAGAAGGATGTTGGTTGACTATGGAAGTTATATTAATATAATTTTCAAAAATGCATATGATCAGATGAGGATGGAAGCCAAAGACTAGAAACCGTCTAAATCTCACATTTACAACTTTAATGGCGCTGCAAATGAAACTGTTGGTTCTGTTGAATTACATGTAGAGTTGGGAGAAGTTGATTATAGGAGAGTGAGGATTCTTCCTTTTGTTGTTTTGGATGTTGACTCTCCATACAATGTTTTTCTAGGCAGACCTGCCCTAGCTGAGTTTTGGGAAGCTCTTGCCCCATGGCGTTTAACTTTGAAGTTCCTAACAGATAATAATGTAGGAGTTGTTCATAGTGATCAGGTGATTGGATGTGCCTGTTATGTAGCTAAGTTGAGGGATGTTCAATGGAAGGAGAAAGGTAAGGGTGCGGATAAGTCAGTTCGCATCCAAGCCATTGAAGATTGACAACTACCACTTGAGCTTTGACTCGGGTCCTATAGTCGGCTCTATAGAGATATAGATCCGAGAGGTGATCAAGAGGAGCCCCAAGATACCAAGGCTGCATCGGTTGAGCTGACAATTGACATCAAAATCAACAATGACGGCCCATCACGGGTCCTAAAGATTGGATCGCAGCTCAGTCCCTCGATGATGAAAGAACTTGTTAGATTTCTCCAAGCGAATCTCGACGTGTTTACTTGGACTCTCTTTAATATGTGTGGGATCATACCTTCCATCGTGATCCATGCATTGAATATCGACCCGAGGCATGTCCCGATGAAACAAAAAGACGTGGCATGGATTCAGAGAGATTTGTCCCTCTTAAAGAGGAGGTAGATAGACTTAAAGACAATGGGTTTTTTCACGATGCCCACTACCCTAAGTGGTTGTCTAATCCTGTACTTGTGAGAAAAGCGAATGGGAAATGATGAACATGCATTGATTACTCGGACTTGAGTAAGGCATGCCTAAAAGACAGCTTTCCCTTTTAAGGATTGACCAACTGGTAGCCTCAATCGTGGGACACTAATTGCTATCTTTCATGGACATGTACTCATGATTTACCAAATCTCGGTGCACATTTCGAATCAACAACACACGAGTTTCATTACCGATTTTGGATTATATTGCTATGTGGAGATGCCATTCGGACTAAAGAACGTGGGAGTGAAAAACTATAACGTCCTGCCTTTTCGCACACTTTAAACCGACACACGTGCCAATTCAAACCATACGGAAGGTCGGATTGTTATGGGGTAAATGAGAAAGATAGAGAAGAAATAAAACAAAACAGAATCTCACAGCGGAAGGATAAAATATAATAATCAAATATACAGTTCATGAAACTGTTTTACAAAATAATTTATTTTTCTTGTGCAATAAATATCAGAGTTACACATACCAATACAACAATGCAGCGGAATTAAATGGTGTAGTGCACTAGTATAAATAATAATAATACAAATCTTCGTCTTCGTCCTCCAAAGCTAAATCTTCAAATCCTGAAACGCTCGGACTGACCCGAGCGAATTTGAAAAGACAAAAACACTCGAGTCAGAACTAAAAGATCTTATGTAAGTTAAATTTTACAGAAATAAATATGAGTACTGTAACTTAAGAGATGCTCGGGATTTACATCTCCTAAGGATCCGTTAAACTATTTACTATGTAGTATATTGCGCTATTATAATAGTGTCTAATTGTAAAATAAACTTACTTTTAAATAGCGTTAAGGCTTTACATTTTCCACCTTAACACAGAATATATTCCCATAGTCTATACAGTACCGTAATCTCCCCCGTACTGGGCGTCGTCAGAGGGCACTCCATAGGTATGGTACAAAACCAAAATCGTATAAGGCGCGATAGGGTAGGTGACACGACACAACTAGGCAATGCCAGGGTAGATATACCAATTACGCTTCCAGGTCGATGGTAACGCGTAGCCGCAGCTACCGCCCACCTCGAACAAACTCCCCCAAAATCAAAAATAGAAGTGGCCACTGAATCAATCCAAAGTCGAAGTATAATATCGAAGAGGAGTGTCCGATCAGAGGAATGACCTCATTAACCCGTCAATCGCTCCTGTTTTAGCCACCTTATGCCAACTCACGGGAGTCGGGTCCACGTATTTACCTTACAGGAAACGTCGCCCCAACCTACTTCATTCTGGAATCTCCACCGCGTACACGGTTAGTCAAAGTGGTTTTCGGTATCGACAGAGAGTATGTCCATATCCGATCCCGGTCTCTTTGCCAACCAATCGTTATTATAACACCGCAGTCATTTAAAAATAGTTTATACTTTAAAACCAGAATATAATCCATTTCAAAACCATAATATTACGATATCATTTCTTCTTTAAACCCAAAAAGATTCATTTTGATATTATTTTATAAAACCCAAATCAATGATATCATTTCCCAAATATAAATCTTTTCCAAAAATTATGCCACTTTTAAAATTTATAATTCCTTGTAACCAAATATTGGAATATTAACTTTCAACATTATACTTCGAAATCCATAGTTTTTAAAACCATTACTTTCAAAACTAAATGGTTTGGATATTCAACAGTATATAAAATAAGTGGTTTAACTTAAATGTTACTTTGAAAAGAAATATTTCTCGTGGCTTTACAATACATTTCTTTATTTAAAGTTAAAACCAAAATTTAATATCGCTTCAAGTTCCAAAACCATTTCAATAAATTCATATATATACGTATATCCATTTTGAGTATAAATATTTCAACTAAAGTTGGATTTTATTCTTTCAAATCAAATGTTCTATAATTAGCCTTGAATATTCACATAGAATCCATAATTTATAAGAATTCAATTTCTAGTAATAAATTATATATATTTTCCAATTCAAGTTATACTAGAATATTCATTTAATTTATTTTGGGAAAATCCAATTATAAATATCATATCTTAAAATTTCCAACTTAACATTTAAACATAGGATATAAATTATCAAACTCCATTTACTAAATTTTCTTCCATTTTAATAAAGAGATTTATACACCTTTTTATTTCAAATTTTTCAACTTCATATGTATATAAATATGGAAGAAAACATTTATTCAGTATAAAATTTAAGATTTTTATAAACCGTATTGCATCCAAACCATAGAAATCGCATTAAAAATAGTTATATATAGACCGCGGTGCCTGTATATAGTTTTCTATCCTATGGTCAAGTGATACGGATATTTATCATTTCAATCCGCAATTTAAAAAAAATAAAACTGCGGTTGTATATCATTTCAAACCGCAATCCCGAATGAAATGTAAATGCATACTAACTTGCAGTTTAATGATATCCAAATAAAACATTCATTCAACAACACATCCATCATCCAATCACAACATCGATCAATATCAATCAATAACAATTATATATATGATCATATATAACAGGTGATAACTGGCAGTTTATTCAAATTAAATTTATCAACTATTAATCTAACAGTTTATTCAGTAATAATTTATACAACTGTTAACTAGCAATTCATATGCAACAAAAATTTCCAACAGTCAATTAATACACAATAAATCAATTAAATTAAAAGTTAAATTTAATAAAATGCAATTCAACAGATATGAATGAAATAAACATGCCAAATACTCATAAATAAATTTCTATTCATTTCTAAAATTTGTTTAACAAACATAAAAGCTTCTAGTAGTTGTGAGTGGGTTAAAACACTCACCTTTTGAATTTAAATCGAATTTAAATTCGATTTAAACCCAAAAATTCGCCCGTCTCAGAATTCGTCCAAACCAGCGTCATCAAGTCCGGAATTAAATTACGATCCTAACAAAAGAAATTTCGTGTGAATCCGACTTCGCATGAGAAAGTTATGGCGAAAAATGATGATTGAATTCAAAATTGAAATTAAATAGAAAACGACACATATTCACCTTACCAAAACAACACGTCAGCACCTTTTGTGATTCACGCGCACGAAGACCGCGTGCTCATCATCTCCCAGCTTCATGCGTTTCGAACCAAAGCAACGCCTGGAACGCCCTCTGCCCATCTTGGCTTGGACCGCCGCCGCCCATGCTGGCCTCACCCAGGTTCGGCCCCACGGCCTGAAGCCTCTCCCCCTCGTACGAACGAAGAGAACCACCACCAGCTGCAGTTCGAAATTTCGAACCCTAGTTTGAAATTTGCCCGAGATCCAGCCGTTGATACTCGAAACAAAATACATAGATGCGCTCCCCATCGTCCATACTACAATACCCAGAAACCGTTTCTTGATCCGATGAAGTTTTAAGCGACGATGATGAACGGTTTTGGGGCTGTTTGGATTTATTCTGGATGAACGACAGCTCCAATTGAAAAACGAATTTCACCAGTAGATTATGCGTATCGAAAACATCAACATATATTTTTTTGAGAATTTTCTGAAATTTTTGAGTTTTGACTTTTGATTTTGAACTGTGGATGGATCTGGAATTGGATCTGAGATGTATACATTTGGGGAAGAGAAAGGAGTGAAGAAATGAACTTACAGCAAAAGAATAGAGACTAGGGTTTATAGCTGTATATATATAGGTAGGCTAGCGATAGGGTAGATAGGCTGTAGAATGAACGTGCGTGACAAACTATGGTCCAAAAAGCCCGCTATGCCTTCTGAGTCGAATTTGTTAAAACTATATATCCAGATAGGTATTTTAAAATATTCTGAATGCGATGGAAAAAGTTTCGCGACCAAATTCGATCGTATGAAGAAGTTATGCTAAAAACAAGATTTCCAAATTGATTTCAAGGCGTTTCGCGTCCGTACGATCAAACGACAAGTCCGATCGATACGAAACTTGAAACCCTATAATAATTCACCGATACGGATCCGATGAAACTGGTTTTGTCGAAATCCGAGTCCGTGACAAAAATGGCTATTTTTAATATTTATTAAATAAATTAAAATAAATCATAAAATCCAAATTTTCTTTCAACTTTAAATATTGGCCAAATTTCATTACTTATATAATCCAATCAATTCCAAATGATTTAACAAGTTTGGATGTGGATTAAAATCTATAAGTATATCAATTTTGCAGTGTTAATTTCTGCACTTCTTATTATTTGGAATTATAAATTTTTATTCTCAAAACCCAATTATTAATTCTTATATTCTTATACTGTCAACTTGAATCCAATTAGATAAATACATTTGATTTCCATTCCAACTCATTTGATTGCAAATAAACTTTTTACCACACATTAAATTCCAAATTATTAATGAACTTTTATTCCCATTTCCTTTACACACAATCATCGTATTATAAAGGTATCTTCCATTGATTTGCCTTAACTTATTTAAGGTAACCTTACATTAATATCTATTGCTATGATTTCAAATTATTATTCCCTCATTTTTCTTAACTATTATTAATTCCAATCTTAATGAATTCAACATTATAAGTTTGATAAATTTATTAAATTCACTCAATTGTTTACAAATTCCATTTTAAATTAAATAACGTAATATTTTACGTTTAATTCTATTTTATTTGTAGTAAATTCCCTTTGTTGGATTTAATATTCAAATTATAAATAAAATCTTGCTTTCTAAAGTTATATCAACAATGGTCCAACTAAATTTGAATTAGCTTTAACTTTATTTTATGGAATTAACTATTGCAATAAATCCAAATTGATAAATAAGGCTTGATTCCTATATTAACTACTTTGGTTCCAATTAACCTTTTATGGTGAATATGAATTTCAAGGTATAATTGAAAACTTTATATCCATTTGATTTCACTGTTTCATTTTTATTATTAAATCCATTATAGCTAAATGCATGAAATTAATATACACAAATATTTTAAATCCCAACTTAAGTTTTACTTAACGTATTAATAAACGTTTAAATTTTCTTAATTGCAATAACTCCATTACCTTCATTCTTTTTATTCACGTAGCTAAATCTTGATTTAAAATCTTTACTATAACCCATAGTCTTATTAAAATAGGAATTTACACTACCTGTAACGTTAATTTCCATCAGTAAAGATCTTACACCCTTTGTTCCATAGATTTAGATTTCACAAATTTAGCTACTACATTAATCTTATTTATATAACATAAATGTTCATATACTTTGAATTCATTCCCAATTCACCAACTTAATTAATTATGCTTTACAAATGTGTTTCCAATATATAGGTATTTTATACTAATTGTTATCATACCCATAATTACACGCTTATAACTAATTCCCACATTTGCATAAATTTATTTAGTTAGAATGTTTATTAAGGTTTATGCATTTCCAACTTGTGCTGATTTTACACAATTATTATGATTTCTCACAGAACGTTAAATTTATTAATTGACCATTTATTATAATTAACTCCCTTAATTGAATCAGCTGCTTATTATTATATTTTCATTCTTACCATTTCTTCCCATTATAAATTCATTTACGTATTTACATATCTCTATCTTTCAAATATTAATAACCAAACTGATTACAAACACTGTTCTTACCAATCTTCATAAATTTGTTCAGATCTATACTCTCTCTCATATAATTAAAGTTTATGTTTCTATTAGATTTTTTTTTTCTACTGACATTGAATTTTACTATCTACACTTATTGCATTTTTGTATACATGAATACTATTTAAAGTTAATATTCATATTAACTTTTATAAATTCAACTTCCATTCGTTTCTTATCACTAACTTTCAACAAAATGTGACCATCTACATTTACCAAACCTATTGTCATAATGTTTTATTGTTACACTAAGTTACGCAACTACTATACCAAATTTCTACATTTATTCCCAAACAACTTAGAAATTATACTAATCTAATTTATTAAATATTATTAATTTAACGGGTCGTTACAATCTCCCCCACTCAAAACTTTTCGTCCCCGAAAAGGAAAAGAATGGAGAAGGAAGAACAAACAGTACATCTTATTTCAAATATTAACTTATAAACAATATTTTACTGGATTAATTTCCTTTAATGAAATATACTTGTTTTATAATCAATCATATCCTTTAATACTTGAATTATTAAAGTTGGAAAAATATTTTAACAAAATTCTAAGTCCAAAATTTACGAAAATTTTTGGCAGAGTCTCCTTTGTACGGAGGGACTCTGGAGAAAATATAATATCCAAATATACAATATATTACATATATATCCAAAATAAAATATCCCAATACGGGAAAATATATAAAATAGCGCTTTATACGTAATCCGGAAACGTACCTATTTGTCGGACACTATACGTTTTTTTATTTTGGAACCAAAAGCAGTAGCAGTTGCTTCCATCACCTGTATTCACTTATATAGTCTAAAAGTTAAATATTTATATTACAGTGAAATGTTTGGGTAGATTCAATCATTCATATCCAATCAAATGCAACAACCATAAATTTTAACAAACAGCACATGCCACCAACAGACAACCATTCAATCAAACAATCAATTTGTTGTTCGGGTTTAAATTCTGAAATTGTACAGAATGAAGAATAACAATCAATTGCATCCGTTACTCAACAGTCTTAGATGGAACAAAGATAGATTATTTGTTCATCCCATAACTCCAAAATTCCTTACCCAACAAACATACATCAACCAAACAATCCAAACCAACACCAAAATAGTTTATTTACATTTATTTCATAATTCAGTGGTTTGATTTTCTTTCCTTCATTTATGGGGGAATTTCTTTGTTTCTTACAAGTTTTATTTTCCAACTATCACAAAATTCATTATATTTGTATTTCCTTTTATTACTTTAAGTTTCCTTTTATTACCTAAGTTTATAAAATAAATTCTCATTAATAACAACAAATATTTTGAATATCTTCATTTCCTTACTCTTCACTTGTAAGATTTCCCTTAAATTCTTAATCTGCTAACATTCATTCTTATAAGTGGAAGTTTTTATTTATCCATTAACTATGAATTGCAGTCATTTAATTTTTCCTACTTTCCATTATATTAGAATAGGGAAGATTAAAACATACTTAAGTCAATAATCATACAATCAATTCTTATTTTGAATTTCATTTTATATACTTAGGTTCATATCATCTATTAATAATTCTTAACCCTTTTTCAGTAAAATTTCAATTATAACCTAAGTTTATACCATTAAATTCTTATTATAACAGTAATTTATTGAATACTTCATTTTTCTAAATTCCTACTTGTAAAATATTCAATTCCAGTTTCTCATTTAACACTTCAACTTTTATATTTGGGTAAGTTATTTATGTTAAGGAAATTGCAATTGAACTTATACAAGTTTAATCTCCATTCTTTTAATTAAATTTAATGTTTATCCATATTACTCTTTGTCTCATATGTATGCAAATTCCTCTTTATAGCTTTGCAATTATTCTCTTATTTCAATTAGAGGTTTCAATTCATTTATTACTTAACTTTTATTTCACTAACAAATTTTAAACAATTAATTAACAGAAAAATTTAGAATTAAATACCGGGTTAAATTTCAATTTATTTCAAAATAATAGATAAATAAGTTCTTACAACTCAATATCTCTAATTATAGTTAGAGCAATAAAAGAAATTTTTTAGAAAAGTTCAAAATAAATCTGCAGTAAAATTTACTACAGTGGCCTTTCCCCTTCGAAACTCGAAATGAAAGTCGATGATGCGGCCGTCATCACCGAATTTATTTTCCAGTGACAGAGAGGAAAGTACAGAATTTAATTTTTTTTCCAAAATCTTCTTTAAGACAATTCTTCCAAATTATACGAAATATTTATATAAGAAATTACTTATAAACCAAATCAATAAATTTCACAAATTCTTTGAAAGCAGATTTGGAAAAATCCCGGACTTAAGTTCTAAAATCTCCAATTTGATTTATCATAATTTCAACTTAGCTTCAGTTATTATAAATATTTTATTTCCTAACACCCAATCTATAGCAACCAAATATATATATATCTTTATAAAAATATTTTTATATATAGAAAATATAATAGGCAAAATTCTTTCATTCACCTATATTAAAACAAATATTATGTTGGTCTGTCCTATTAAGTGTTTAGGAATCCCTATTGATGACATAGCGTCCCATGCATCAACCAGAATTTATAAATACAAAGCGGAACAGATTAACACAATATAAAAATCTTTTTATTAATACTAACAAATACGCTCTCTCATATATATACACTCAGCGACTCCCATAGGATATTACTACCCTATTAACAAAGAGTCAAACCCCACAAAGCCAAGGTTTATCGCTAAACCAAAGCTCTGATACCAGATGTAACGTCCTGCCTTTTCGCACACTTTAAACCGACACACGTGCCAATTCAAACCATACGGAAGGTCGGATTATTATGGGATAAATGAGAAAGATAGAGAAGAAATAAAACAAAACAGAATCTCACAGCGGAAGGATAAAATATAATAATCAAATATACAGTTCATGAAACTGTTTTACAAAATAATTTATTTTTCTTGTGCAATAAATATCAGAGTTACACATACCAATACAACAATGCAGCGGAATTAAATGGTGTAGTGCACTAGTATAAATAATAATAATACAAATCTTCGTCTTCGTCCTCCAAAGCTAAATCTTCAAATCCTGAAACGCTCGGACTGACCCGAGCGAATTTGAAAAGACAAAAACACTCGAGTCAGAACTAAAAGATCTTATGTAAGTTAAATTTTACAGAAATAAATATGAGTACTGTAACTTAAGAGATGCTCGGGATTTACATCTCCTAAGGATCCGTTAAACTATTTACTATGTAGTATATTGCGCTATTATAATAGTGTCTAATTGTAAAATAAACTTACTTTTAAATAGCGTTAAGGCTTTACATTTTCCACCTTAACACAGAATATATTCCCATAGTCTATACAGTACCGTAATCTCCCCCGTACTGGGCGTCGTCAGAGGGCACTCCATAGGTATGGTACAAAACCAAAATCGTATAAGGCGCGATAGGGTAGGTGACACGGCACAACTAGGCAATGCCAGGGTAGATATACCAATTACGCTTCCGGGTCGATGGTAACGCGTAGCCGCAGCTACCGCCCACCTCGAACAAACTCCCCCAAAATCAAAAATAGAAGTGGCCACTGAATCAATCCAAAGTCGAAGTATAATATCGAAGAGGAGTGTCCGATCAGAGGAATGACCTCATTAACCCGTCAATCGTTCCTGTTTTATCCACCTTATGCCAACTCACGGGAGTTGGGTCCACGTATTTACCTTACAGGAAACGTCGCCCCAACCTACTTCATTCTGGAATCTCCACCGCGTACACGGTTAGTCAAAGTGGTTTTCGGTATCGACAGAGAGTATGTCCATATCCGATCCCGGTCTCTTTGCCAACCAATCGTTATTATAACACCGCGGTCATTTAAAAATAGTTTATACTTTAAAACCAGAATATAATCCATTTCAAAACCATAATATTACGATATCATTTCTTCTTTAAACCCAAAAAGATTCATTTTGATATTATTTTATAAAACCCAAATCAATGATATCATTTCCCAAATATAAATCTTTTCCAAAAATTATGCCACTTTTAAAATTTATAATTCCTTGTAACCAAATATTTGAATATTAACTTTCAACATAATACTTCGAAATCCATAGTTTTTAAAACCATTACTTTCAAAACTAAATGGTTTGGATATTCAACAGTATATAAAATAAGTGGTTTAACTTAAATGTTACTTTGAAAAGAAATATTTCTCGTGGCTTTACAATACATTTCTTTATTTAAAGTTAAAACCAAAATTTAATATCGCTTCAAGTTCCAAAACCATTTCAATAAATTCATATATATACGTATATCCATTTTGAGTATAAATATTTCAACTAAAGTTGGATTTTATTCTTTCAAATCAAATGTTCTATAATTAGCCTTGAATATTCACATAGAATCCATAATTTATAAGAATTCAATTTCTAGTAATAAATTATATATATTTTCCAATTCAAGTTATACTAGAATATTCATTTAATTTATTTTGGGAAAATCCAATTATAAATATCATATCTTAAAATTTCCAACTTAACATTTAAACATAGGATATAAATTATCAAACTCCATTTACTAAATTTTCTTCCATTTTAATAAAGAGATTTATACACCTTTTTATTTCAAATTTTTCAACTTCATATGTATATAAATATGGAAGAAAACATTTATTCAGTATAAAATTTAAGATTTTTATAAACCGTATTGCATCCAAACCATAGAAATCGCATTAAAAATAGTTATATATAGACCGCGGTGCCTGTATATAGTTTTCTATCCTATGGTCAAGTGATACGGATATTTATCATTTCAATCCGCAATTTAAAAAAAATAAAACTGCGGTTGTATATCATTTCAAACCGCAATCCCGAATGAAATGTAAATGCATACTAACTTGCAGTTTAATGATATCCAAATAAAACATTCATTCAACAACACATCCATCATCCAATCACAACATCGATCAATATCAATCAATAACAATTATATATATGATCATATATAACAGGTGATAACTGGCAGTTTATTCAAATTAAATTTATCAACTATTAATCTAACAGTTTATTCAGTAATAATTTATACAACTGTTAACTAGCAATTCATATGCAACAAAAATTTCCAACAGTCAATTAATACACAATAAATCAATTAAATTAACAGTTAAATTTAATAAAATACAATTCAACAGATATGAATGAAATAAACATGCCAAATACTCATAAATAAATTTCTATTCATTTCTAAAATTTATTTAACAAACATAAAAGCTTCTAGTAGTTGTGAGTGGGTTAAAACACTCACCTTTTGAATTTAAATCGAATTTAAATTCGATTTAAACCCAAAAATTCGCCCGTCTCAGAATTCGTCCAAACCAGCGTCATCAAGTCCGGAATTAAATTACGATCCTAACAAAAGAAATTTCGTGTGAATCCGACTTCGCATGAGAAAGTTATGGCGAAAAATGATGATTGAATTCAAAATTGAAATTAAATAGAAAACGACACATATTCACCTTACCAAAACAACACGTCAGCACCTTTTGTGATTCACGCGCACGAAGACCGCGTGCTCATCATCTCCCAGCTTCGTGCGTTTCGAACCAAAGCAACACCTGGAACGCCCTCTGCCCATCTTGGCTTGGACCGCCGCCGCCCATGCTGGCCTCACCCAGGTTCGGCCCCACGGCCTGGAGCCTCTCCCCCTCGTACGAACGAAGAGAACCACCACCAGCTGCAGTTCGAAATTTCGAACCCTAGTTCGAAATTTGCCCGAGATCCAGCCGTTGATACTCGAAACAAAATACATAGATGCGCTCCCCATCGTCCATACTACAATACCCAGAAACCGTTTCTTGATCCGATGAAGTTTTAAGCGACGATGATGAACGGTTTTGGGGCTGTTTGGATTTATTCTGGATGAACGACAGCTCCAATTGAAAAACGAATTTCACCAGTAGATTATGCGTATCGAAAACATCAACATATATTTTTTTGAGAATTTTCTGAAATTTTTGAGTTTTGACTTTTGATTTTGAACTGTGGATGGATCTGGAATTGGATCTGAGATGTATACATTTGGGGAAGAGAAAGGAGTGAAGAAATGAACTTACAGCAAAAGAATAGAGACTAGGGTTTATAGCTGTATATATATAGGTAGGCTAGCGATAGGGTAGATAGGCTGTAGAATGAACGTGCGTGACAAACTATGGTCCAAAAAGCCCGCTATGCCTCTGGAGTCGAATTTGTTAAAACTATATATCCAGATAGGTATTTTAAAATATTCTGAATGCGATGGAAAAAGTTTCGTGACCAAATTCGATCGTATGAAGAAGTTATGCTAAAAACAAGATTTCCAAATTGATTTCAAATTGATTTCAAGGCGTTTCGCGTCCGTACGATCAAACGACAAGTCCGATCGATACGAAACTTGAAACCCTATAATAATTCACCGATACGGATCCGATGAAACTGGTTTTGTCGAAATCCGAGTCCGTGACAAAAATGGCTATTTTTAATATTTATTAAATAAATTAAAATAAATCATAAAATCCAAATTTTCTTTCAACTTTAAATATTGGCCAAATTTCATTACTTATATAATCCAATCAATTCCAAATGATTTAACAAGCTTGGATGTGGATTAAAATCTATAAGTATATCAATTTTGCAGTGTTAATTTCTGCACTTCTTATTATTTGGAATTATAAATTTTTATTCTCAAAACCCAATTATTAATTCTTATACTCTTATACTCTCAACTTGAATCTAATTAGATAAATAGATTTGATTTCCATTCCAACTCATTTGATTGCAAATAAACTTTTTACCACACATTAAATTCCAAATTATTAATGAACTTTTATTCCCATTTCCTTTACACACAATCATCGTATTATAAAGGTATCTTCCATTGATTTGCCTTAACTTATTTAAGGTAACCTTACATTAATATCTATTGCTATGATTTCAAATTATTATTCCCTCATTTTTCTTAACTATTATTAATTCCAATCTTAATGAATTCAACATTATAAGTTTGATAAATTTATTAAATTCACTCAATTGTTTACAAATTCCATTTTAAATTAAATAACGTAATATTTTACGTTTAATTCTATTTTATTTGTAGTAAATACCCTTTGTTGGGTTTAATATTCAAATTATAAATAAAATCTTGCTTTCTAAAGTTATATCAACAATGGTCCAACTAAATTTGAATTAGCTTTAACTTTATTTTATGGAATTAACTATTGCAATAAATCCAAATTGATAAATAAGGCTTGATTCCTATATTAACTACTTTGGTTCCAATTAACCTTTTATGGTGAATATGAATTTCAAGGTATAATTGAAAACTTTATATCCATTTGATTTCACTGTTTCATTTTTATTATTAAATCCATTATAGCCAAATGCATGAAATTAATATACACAAATATTTTAAATCCCAACTTAAGTTTTACTTAACGTATTAATAAACGTTTAAATTTTCTTAATTGCAATAACTCCATTACCTTCATTCTTTTTATTCACGTAGCTAAATCTTGATTTAAAATCTTTACTATAACCCATAGTCTTATTAAAATAGGAATTTACACTACCTGTAACGTTAATTTCCATCAGTAAAGATCTTACACCCTTTGTTCCATAGATTTAGATTTCACAAATTTAGCTACTGCATTAATCTTATTTATATAACATAAATGTTCATATACTTTGAATTCATTCCCAATTCACCAACTCAATTAATTATGCTTTACAAATGTGTTTCCAATATATAGGTATTTTATACTAATTGTTATCATACCCATAATTACACGCTTATAACTAATTCCCACATTTGCATAAATTTATTTAGTTAGAATGTTTATTAAGGTTTATGTATTTCCAACTTGTGCTGATTTTACACAATTATTATGATTTCTCACAGAACGTTAAATTTATTAATTGACCATTTATTATAATTAACTCCCTTAATTGAATCAACTGCTTATTATTATATTTTCATTCTTACCATTTCTTCCCATTATAAATTCATTTACGTATTTACACATCTCTATCTTTCAAATATTAATAACCAAACTGATTACAAACACTGTTCTTACCAATCTTCATAAATTTGTTCAGATCTATACTCTCTCTCATATAATTAAAGTTTATGTTTCTATTAGATTTTTTTTTTCTACTGACATTGAATTTTACTATCTACACTTATTGCATTTTTGTATACATGAATACTATTTAAAGTTAATATTTATATTAACTTTTATAAATTCAACTTCCATTCGTTTCTTATCACTAACTTTCAACAAAATGTGACCATCTACATTTACCAAACCTATTGTCATAATGTTTTATTGTTACACTAAGTTACGCAACTACTATACCAAATTTCTACATTTATTCCCAAAAACTTAGAAATTATACTAATCTAATTTATTAAATATTATTAATTTAACGGGTCGTTACAAAAACCAGCGCCTAGTTAATAGAATGTTTAAAGATCAGATCGGAAAAATGATGGAGGTATATGAGGACGATATGCTCTGAAGTCACGATAGCCTAGCAATAACATTAGAGACTTGGTAGAAATGTTCGACATCCTTCGACATTATAAAATGAAGATCAATCCTCTGAAATGTTCCTTTTGGCGTTGCATCAGGAAAGTTCTTGGGTTTTATCATTAATTCCCATGGAATCGAAGTTAATCCTGAAACTGTCTAAGCTACCCTCAATAGCCAAGCGCCAAAGACTATCAAACAAGTACAGAGCCTAAATGGGAAGGTCGCTACCCTAAGCCGATTCATTTCCAGAGCTACTGATAAATTCATTCCTTTCTTTGACTTGATAAGGAGAGGAGAAAGGAGTTTTGAATGGGCGTAGGATGGTAAAGACGCATTCTAGGCTTTGGTGAACCACTTAGAGAGATCTCCAATCTTGTCAAAGCCGGTGAATCATGAATATATATCTACTTAGCCATGTCGATGAGCGCTATAAGTGCCACATTGTTCCGTGAAGATAATCGAATCCAGAGACCGGTCTATTATGTTAGCAAACGATTGACGGGAGCAGAAAGGAACTATTCAAAGATAGAGAAACTGGCATACTATTTGCTGATTGCATCACGAAAGCTCCGCCCTTACTTCTAGGCACACCTTATCAATGTTTACACCAACCAGCCATTACAATAGTTCCTACAGCGACCTAAGACATTTGGAAGATTACTCAAATGGAATATCAAGCTTAGCCAATTTGACATCACTTATCTTCCTTGGTGGGCTATCCAAGGTCAGGCATTGGTAGATTTTATAACAAAATTTACTACACAGGATTTCCCAAAGAGTAGTGAACCCCTACCATACGGTGAAGGTTGTATACAGAAGGAGCATCTATTGGCCGTGGTTCTGGAGCTAGAATTCTGCTGGTAACTCCCAAAGATCAATCAATTTGCTATGCTTTAAAGGTTGATTTCCTTGTAACAAACAACGAAGCCGAGTATAAGGCTCTGATTACAGGACTTAAACTCTCTAGAGAACTAGGAATAAAAACTCTTGAAATCTTTTTGCGATTCACAATTGGTAGTATACGAAGTCAAGGGAGATTACCAAACTAAAGGATTGCGGCTTTCTCCATAACTTACCCAAGTCCAAGAGTTATTGACTGACTTTGAGTACTATGACATTATGCACATTCTTGGCAACAAAATAGAGAGGCCGATTCATTGGCAAAGTTCACTAGTGCCGGTGACGCACAATAGACAGGCTTGGTTCTAGTCGAAGTATTAAATGCTCCGAGAGTAAAACCGATGGAAATCGACCCGGTACTGGGGATGGAGTATGAGAAGGTGTCATGGATGACTCCAATAAAAGACTATTTAGTATGGGGAGTTCTTCCTGAACAAAGGAATGAAAAGCGACAAGTCCTTCGTAAAGCATCACGATATATTATACATGAAGGAGGTATGTACGTAAAGGTTTTTCCATTCCCCTGCTCCAGTGTATCGCTCACGATGAAATAAAATGGGTCCTAAAGGAAGTTCATGACGGAGAATGTGGCGATCACACTAGGGGCAAACTCTAGCAAAGAAAATACTCCATTACGGGTATTGTTGGCCAACCGCCAATCGAAATGTTGCTGATTATGTAAGGCAATGCGAAAAGTGCCAAATATACGCAAAATTTCCAAGATCTTTGCTGACAGAAATTACATAAATGGTCATCCCGTGGCCGTTTTCCATGTTTGATATAGATTATATCATTTCTTTACCGATTTCTAAAGGTGGTGTGAAGTATGCCATTGTTGCAATTGATTATTTCACCAAATGCCTGAAATGGAACTGCTAACTATGATCACAACAAAGAAAGTAATCAAATTCATCGTTTGAAACATCATATGTCATTTCAGTCTTCCATGAACTATTGTAACAGATAATGGGACTCAATTCGACTGTGCTGAATTCAATGACTTCTGTCGTTGGCATCATATTGAGAAGAGATTTGCAGTAGTTGCTCACCCTTAAGCCAATGGACAAGTTGAAGCTACGAAAAAAATCGTAAAGTCCATTCTGAAAAAGCATTTGGAGAAGGCCAGAGGCAAGTGGGTAGATGAACTCGCGACATCACTATGGGCTTATAGGACCACTCGCAAGTTCATGACCGACCATACTCCATTCGCCTTCGCTTACGGTTCCAAAACTGCTATTCCCGTTGAGCTTGAAGTTCCTTCTTATTGAGCGACATATTATGATCCCAGAACGAATAAAGATCTCCTTTTGGAATCTCTAGACTTTGTAGATGAGAAGCGTGAAGAAGCTGATTTGAGGGCAACTGCTCACCGACACTGGGTCGCCCAATACTACAACACCAAAGTTCGACCTAGAACCTTTGAAATTGGAAATCTCGTCTTGAAACAGGTTTTTCTTGCCCCATCGTATACGAATCCTACTTGGGAAGGATCATACTTCATTGAATAGAGGCTTGGAGAGCGAATTTTCAAGCTAGCGACTGTTGATGGCATCACACTCCCAAGGGTGTGGACTAGTGAGAATCTACGACGCTGTTTCACTTAGGTTATTTCATTTTCATTCAGCATGTATTTAAATTTAGGATTTGATGTAGCATTTGATTTTCAAAGATATGTAATAAGTCAAATTATGTCATTTCTTCCCATTTGAAAAATAAAGTTTGAATTCCTTCATGTTTGTGTTTCCTGCAGCAGTACATAATAGTCACGATACTGGACTAACTAGTATTGACATGTTTGAGTAGGTTCCTACAGTTTGGAGCAAGCCGAGTATATAAGTTCACGATTAAACTAAACGAAACGAGAATGGTCCGACAATTCATTTAACGATCCACGTTCATAACCCAATGAACGGCATGCCTAACGAGGGATGGATGTGATTCAACCATTCAATGACCGACTTAATCCTATCAAACAAAGGAAAAAATATGAATCAAAAGCGATCGTGACACGGCCGATCGCCCGCTAAGCTAACCCGCAGACTTGTGGAAAAATCAATCAAATAAGGAAAGTACGATCCAAATATTTTCAAAATTACTCTAAGTCCCTAAAGTATGGACTAGAGTAAAAATACAAGCCGGGTGCGGTTCGACCACTACTAACTAACTCTTTTCCCCAGAGTGCAGATATGAGTATAAACAAATAAACAAGTGTAGTTTGACCACTTAATATTCCATAAACTCCAGCCCAAAACCGATAGGAGGAGTATAAACTCACTAAGGATGGAGATCGACAATCCATCGTCTAAGTCCGCTAACCCAAGACTAGGGGCACGAGTATATTCACTCAAATCACTGAATTCGACAGCGAAACATTTGGGCTTGAGCCCTATGTTTAGCGCGACTCAAGACCACGACCATATGGAGGCCTTGGGATTGAATCAATGGATTATCATCTAAAACCACGAGTGGTGAATTACAACTGCATTGAATGGAAAGTAATAGCTCG
Source organism: Allium cepa (assembly GCA_030765085.1). NCBI lineage: Eukaryota > Viridiplantae > Streptophyta > Magnoliopsida > Asparagales > Amaryllidaceae > Allium > Allium cepa. Next base: position 327,926,499 of record CM060932.1, read on the forward strand.
ACCACTTAAATAAAAATTCACATAAGAGTTTGACAGGTAACAAAAAAAATTATTTTCACAATAAGCTTCAAAAATTATGATACGAGTTTATTCATAAAATAAGGGCTGGTCTCGTATAATCACGGCCAGCAAAAGGGAAAACAGCTATATAGGTTACACACAAATAGAGCTGAAGCGACGATTATTTCTTTTGTCTTCTCTCCTTCTTGGATTTTCCAAGAGTAGCGCCACCCGAACTTCCGCCTGTCTGTTTCCTCGATCCTTTGTCGCCTTTGCCGGGAGAGCATTCAAAAGTAGGAGGCGGTTTTTCGAAAATCAACCAGCCAGGTGGGACGACTTGTAATGGAATAAGATTTGGATTGTTGATATCCACATCGACAGGTTCAGTCTTGGCCTGTTTCTTCAACAACTCCTCCCTCTCGACATGCACCTTTAAGCTGAGCTCATTGATGTGTTTAGTGGCGCCGGTGATTACAACATCATCAGATTCATCTAGCGGTGGTGGATCTTCGGCTTTATCATCGTCAAGTGTTCCGATATCTTGTGCATCAGGCCTTGGAGCATCGGTGGTCGTCGAAATCTCAGTTAATATTAATTGTTGCTCCATGGTGGCACCACTATTTGGAGTTTGGCTGGGACCCATAAGACCTACGGATTTGTGCAAACAAGAAGATAAGTCCATGAATATTGGGCATGGAGAACAAAACCTCTTAAAAATTAAGAGTAAAGCGGAATACCTATGTCTTGCTGACTCTTAGTTGTCGTCGGAGTACTCCCATCTAGAATGGGGGTCAACACTTTAAATTGATAACCGGGTATGTTCGGATTGTAGCTTAGATCTTATCACAGATTGAAAGAAGCTGATGCTCTAGCTGCTTCAAAAGAAGAGGGGCCCTTTTCGAAGACTCATCGATATGTTTCCCTTTGCCGAAGGGTGCTAGAATGTCGAAATATCAGAGTCTTGCAGCGGCAAGGTCTAAGGGTTTATTTCCACGAAGGATCTCCTGCACTAGTTTCTCTTCATCTAAATCAGCTTTACCGAGGGATTTCTTTTCATTTCAACAATGTACTCCCAGGCATCGGCAGGTGACTCAAGATAACCCTCACCAAGTGAGCTTAGATCATGGTGAGAAGGACTTTAGCATTGTATTCAATGATCAGGGAATCAAACATGTCCTTGATTTCATTCCGATCGGCTTAGTTAGCATCCTCTACCTAGGTCTTGAGCTGTTCTCTCATCTCATTGTGGCCCACTTCCTTTGCCTCTTCTTTGAGGACTTAAATCTGAGCAAGTTGCTCATCAATTTTAATCTTCAAAGTTCGGGCCTTCATAGCTGCTTCGCAATATCTTTGTGATTCTTCTTGAGCTTCCATTTTCTCTTTCCTCTTATTCTTAAGAAGTTTTTCAAGCTCCTCAACCCGACAGGACAAAATATATTTCTCCTTTTGCATAGTATCTTTTTCCGAGGCAAGAGCACCGCTATGGTTGAGAGCACCATCAAGTTCCTTTTTGTGGGCAACCTCTAGACAACTCGTCGCCTCAGATGTTTCCATAGCATTTTTTCTACCTCGTTCAGTTTTACCGTCAAGTATAAAATCTCAGTATCTTGGTGTTTGATTATATCTTTGTCATGGATCGCTTCTAGCTTTAGATGATCGATTTCATGTTATCGCTCAATAGACACTTCAAAAATCTTTTCTACCAAGTGTCGTAACGATTCATGTCGAACAAAAACATTTTTGATACATGCGAGAGAACTTGCCTTACAATTCCTTGGGATTGTATGAATGGATAGGAGGAACTTTATCCCGTCAAAACAAATCTTTGGGAAAATGACCTTAAGTTTAGCCAATTTCTCCACTGTGGAAGCTTCAGGAGCAGTGGACGACAAAGATGAATGGGAAGCAACGATTGAATGTTTGCTCAACCTACAGTCGTTGGGCTGCTTGCAGCTGGATGAACCAAAATATTGCTTAGGCGGTATGGCAGCTGGAGGACTGTGGAAAGAGGTTTGATCGCTACTATGCATAGGAAGTTAGGTTGCACTGCCAATAGGACGACCGAGATTGGGATTTATGTTTTGAAGATGAAGATTCCCTCAAACGATAACTTCTTTCTCGGTCGTCGTCCCTCTCTCTATGCCTATCCGATTCTAAGTCACGTTTGGATCCGTATTGCATCGAGGAGTCCCTCAAGCGATCAAAAGATTGGGATTAAGACATCAAACCGCAATAAACACAATATCAGAGTATAAGTGACCATTGCATAAAAGACAGATGGAAATCGTGTGGTGAAGTGCACAAGATTGTGAGTGTCCTAGTGCCTCCCGAACGGACTAGTTGTTGTAGCCTTGCTTGCAGGAGTTTTCTCTCCTTTGCTAGTAGGAAGAATGCCATCACCACTTCTGGTAAAGAATTGAGCCCATCAATATTGATGTTAGAGAAGTCATAAGTCATGATGTAATCAGTGATTTGGAGATTTGAAAACGCTTTCATCGAGCTTTCTAGATGTTGGGAAGATGACACTTCATCGATAGTAGTGATAACGAACTCCGAATCCTTAATAGTTTTTGTGATGCAAAGCTTATATGCAAGCTTCTTTCTTATCTTAGCTGGCTTATGAGGTTTCATGCCTTGTGATTGTCTGACCATAGGCGCTTTGCCCGGGCCTGCATTAGCGCCATCGAGCTCGTTGGTCTAGGCACCCCTAATTTCGCCTTCTTCGGCATCATCCTGAGTCCCCGCAACTGGAGGCATGATAGGGTTATTGATATCCCCTTCTTATTCTATAACATTTATCGGTAGTGCAGAACTTCCAGGAATCCCGATGTTGCAGCCTTCTTCCAGTAGCCTGAATAGAGATAATCGTCAGTTATGAGGAGTGTAATGCCCATGTTTTCGATCAGGATGGCATGAATTGCAGAAATTGCTCTTGAAAAACTACCGCCCTCTGGGCGTGGGCGAACACAAGTAGATATTCAGAATGTTAGTTGATTCAGAATATGACTTGGATTAAAGAAATTGAGAATAAAGCGAAGACGACACTTATGTCCTTCCAACCATCAACTTGTAAAGGCAGGCGGATATCGAACGTAGAACCATTCGTGTTTAAAATGGCTGAGTTTGTTCCAAGTACCCTCTAAGACTTGACAGTAGGATGAAGGCTCGAGGAAAAAATAAGAAAGACTTCCTAATCATTGTTAAAGTTGTAAATGAACCTTATGTCCTTAGGAGTTGGCGGGAAAAACAGAATGCTCATGAATAATAAGAAAGTGCCATAGAGAAAGGCATAACTATTTGGATGAAGCAGAGTAGGAGCTATTCTAAGATATTTTAACATCTCCTGGATGAAAGAATTAAAGAGTGGCATGTATCCGACCCAACACATGAATTTGTTGCATGTTGTGTACCCCTCTAAATGAGATCCATCATTTATTGAAGGAGCTAGGACGTCTTCTAAACTAATTACATTAATTAAATTAATTACACTAAGTAATTAATTCATTAATTACTTTCATTAAGTAATTAAACAATTGATTATTATTAATTAATTAATCTAATTAACTATTAAAATTAACCACATTAATTAATTGTTAAATAATCTTAAGTTAATGACCTTCATTAACCTTTCTTAATTACTTAATTAAGAAATTAACTTATAATTAATCATTATTAATTATAAATTAACTAATATTTAATTACAATTTAATTAAACTCTAATTATTAATTAATTAAGTGTTAATTAATTTAAACATTTGTGAATTGTTGATAATTACTTTATGTAATTAATGAATTTATAATTACTTAGAGAAGTAATTAATTAATAATTACAGGATGTAATTAAAGATATTAATTATAGAAGTAATTTTGATTTAAATTACTTTGAAAATTAATCAAGTGATTAATGAAGATAATTAATTAAGGGTAATTAAGTTATGGGAGGAGTAATTAAAATAGTTAATTACTAATTGGATATTAATCATGGGTGATTAATATATATGGTTTAAGTTGAAGATTAATTACTTATGTAATTAATTTATATTAGAGATTGATTAAATGAAATTAGAAATCATTAATTAATTAATTAATGATGTAATTTGGAATTGATTAATTAAGGTATAATTAATATTAAATGCTAATTACTTATTGTAATTAGGGAATTATTAATCAATAAGGATTAATTGAAATGAATATTGAGATGATTTATAAATTGATTTATAATCAATTGATGATTAAGATAAGCAGGATTTGATGATGAAATGATTAATTTAATTTATTTTAAATTAATTAGAGAGTAAGTAATTAATTTAATTCATTTTAAATTAATTATAGAATGGAATGATCATTAGATAGTTGCTTATGTTTGATGAATGGTATTGATTGGTATGGTTTGTAATCTCAGTTATGAGATTAGTAGTGTATGTGATATGTATGCATTGGTTGCTTTTGGATGATAGTATGGATATCTGATTATGATATGAATTATCTGTTGGTAATGATAATGTTGATTATCTATTGTGTTGTGAATTATCTATCTGTGTATATTTAGATAATGAATTGAATTGTTTTAAACTTAAAACAACTTGGACCTTAAAAGACACGCTTTGGTTTTCGATGAGACCGGGATCGGGTTTCCATATTTGGGATCCGAAAACCACATCGATTCCAAATAACGTTAGGTCGTGAATCCAAATGGTGCGAGTGAAGACTCGAGGTGTAAGGGCTATACGTCAGTATAACTCTGTGGGTGATTCCGTAATGAGTTTGACGGAATAGCACTTATAGATTCGAGATGAAGATTTAAAGTGCAAGGGTTATTGTCGTTAACTCTGAGGGTGATTCCAATACGAGTGTAACGAGATAATGCCTTCGGTTTCGTTCGAACCCGGAACGAACTTGTATGGATTGAATGCTTTCAGAACATCGTCGGGTGGACGATGAGCATTCTAAGTGATATGTCCTATAAAGGTAATCGTAGCCTCAAGCCTCATCAACCGGGAATGGCTAAAACAGGGGAGGTGCAGCAAAGCTTCGTGGGTAGCCCCCACTGGAGAGCAAGATTGATCCCTGTCTAGAGGTCCCTTTATTTTCGACTTAGTGGTGCGGTTGCTGATCACAACTGCGGGGTAGTCTTGTTTGGAACTGTTCAGTAAGGAACGGGTCCGGCTTTGTGTTGCAGGGGATGAAGGGAGTAATCCTCGGTACGGTGATCTAGGCCACGTACTGTGACGGGCGGTACCCTAGTAGCCCTGCCATTGATGGAATCCAAAATCCAATAAGTGCCAACGGTTTTGATTGTATTACCCACTTTTGTGGCTAGTAGCTGGAATTTAATGAATGTAACAATTTCGGCTATTTCTTATTTATTTGAAAACCCTAGACACTATTATAATATCATCGGATTTCCTATCAAATGTTTTGGTTAGCGTAAGGTAAAAACTTTTCCATGTTTATGTGTGGGAAGTCTTACGTGATACCTTTTCTTTTCAAAGATTTTTCAAAGTTAAGCAACTTTAACCTGTTACTCACACCAGACCCATGTCTGACCCGGAGTTATTTCTGTTTTTCCATAACTCTTGGGTACTCAAATTTTTATGAGTAGCCAAGGGAATTCAGGTTAGGATTCAGGATTGCTTTGACGAATTGTGAAGGAGCATAATGGAGCAGGAGGCTTCTGCGTATAGTTATAAATTCCGCTGTGTTGGTATCTCTGAGTGTTTGTGTTTGTGATTGAGATGTAATAACTAGACAGGTGTTTATAACTGTCTAGTATGTGTTGTATATGTCTGTGTAACTCTGATATTTAATGTATACTATGTAATACTTTGGTTATTAATATAATTTATTCGTTCCGCTGTTGAGATTCTTGTGTTGTTTCTTCTTTCTCTTCTTTCTTTTCTTCTTCTATCCCTTTCTTTCTTAATTCATGACGCGATTTTCTGGGAGGAAAAAATCGGGTCGTGACAGACGTCTTCAAATGGAATCCCGTGTCTGGAACATAGTCTGTGAAGGGCGGCCTCACCAATTCTATAGCCTTGAGAATCTGTCGGGTTATCTAAGAGTATAGCACCTTCCATAGCATCAGAGGCAGGATTTATATCTTCCACTAGGAGGATGGGAACATCAGAAAAAAGGTTAGCCGACGGGCCAAAAATTTTCGTTTGTTTAGTTTGATGACCAGGCGAAAGCTTACCGGATATGGTTGTGGAACTTTACTCAGCTTCGGAACTACTATTTTGCGAGGCTGATCCAAAAGACATTGTAGCTAGACGCTCTGAACATCTGAAGTCCATGTCAACTATACTCAATAGATAATCGAGATTAGAAACGTTTACCTATCCCCCATGCTAAATGTAAGCTAGTGCAGTGCGATGTAGTGTAGTGCAGAATAAAAAACTTAAAATAAGAAGGTGAAGTTAAATGACGAGACTTTGGATTCCAACTAGAGTGATCATCATCATTGACCATCTCAACTGGCGAAGAGATTAATCGGTTTTGTGAGATTTGGGATAGACTATTGGCATATCAAAGTGTGAAATCTCTTATTCAAGTCCATATGTTAAGTTTTAGTTCATGTTCTAGGTCCTAATGATTCGATTGTTCAATCTCGAGTTCAATAGTGAATTTGCAAATCCTATTGTTCATCGTTGTCCGTTCAAGTTCTTTGAGATGAGATTGGTTTTGATTTCTCAAACGAATGATTATGGATTGGTTTTCGAGTTCAATTCAAAGCCTAAGAATTAGCCAAGTACATGTCGATCCCTATATACCGATCACTATTTGCCTATCCTTATCCTAGAGCATTACAACTGATCCCTCCCTGCAAGCAAAAGATGTTGATCCCTTTCCTTTAACAAAAATGTCGACCCCACCATGCTAACCGTTTTCACCGATCCCTCCACTTACCATTTCTAACACTCCACAAAACTTCCAGTACCAATCCCTTCCTCCTATCAAGTTTCTTTGATCCCTTCTCTACCCAACCTGCCGTTCTCTCTTCCTACACAACCAAACCCTTTGTCGTACGCTCCCTTCTTCTTCCTCATCTTCTTTGCTTTTCCAAGCCTTATCAAATCCCACTTCCCCCCTCTTCCACGCAACCTAGGCCATCATTTCAACATTGCTGTTGAACTTCATCCTCGACGCTGATGAAGTGGAATCCAACATCTCATCATCAAATAAAATCGAAGGCAAGTGACCTACCTGAACGAACCTAGGATGAGGAATTCAGGGAGAAATGTTGGATTATGGTTCAAACGGGAGGCAATGTGATAACCTAAAGCTAGATCGAGAATTTAAGGTATTGATGAAGGTGATATTTAAATAGGGAAGGAGAGGTTCGGGTTTTTTGGAGGTATAAGAGGGTTTGGTCTTATGGACGTGAATGGGAAGTAGTTTGAAATGTTGGATATGTGAAGGATGGGAGGGATGTTAGCTTATATAAGGAAAGAGAGGTTGTCACTCATAGTAAGAGGGAGGGCTCGACATAGAAGGTACCGATCCCCGCAAGCATAAAGAGAAGAAGAAGAGGGATCGACTAAACATATGCCGATCTCCACAAACACTTAAAAAAAGGGATCGGCTATGAACACGCTCCAAATAAACCTAAGCAGGGAGATAATTCAAAACACGTACGTACAAAATGCAATGAAAATTGGTGACAGTCTATGGACATTCGAATGGATCCGAGGGCCAACAACAAGAATGTGCATATGAATGTGAACACATGACTTAAAGGTTTAATATTTAAAATTGACAGGAATTGAACCAAACCTGAAGCTTTCAGGTTCGAGGCTGGACGAGGTTACCAAAGTTATTAGTCTCATGAAACCGGACTCATATATCAACTGAAAAAATACAACCCTAGATTTATATCATGGAAGTCGACCAAGCGGCATGACGATCGAAAAAACTTTAGGTAAACAGTAAAGCAGAGGGATAACCATTATTCAGAAAACTGGATGGATTTCTTTTCGATGATTCTAACTTGCTTCGATTCAAAGTACGTTATGTTCATCACAAGACATACTTTATGAGGCAAGTGGTATCTGGCATTTTAACCCGGCTATATTGAACTAATTGCTCAAGTTAGATTCGACTGCCATCAAGGCCAGTGACTCCAAAGTGATGATTGTAGGGCCCAAAAGTCAAGTACAAATGGTAGCATGAAGTCAAGGTTGAATGGACTTGATAGATATACAAGGCATAATTTTCAAGGCATGAAATATGGTTTGACACATAGGAGGGATCGGCATAAATTAGCTCCAATAATAGGGATCGGCATGTTTCAAGGTGCGAGAGCATTTCTGTAGAAAACAATCAATATCTTAAGATTTACAAGTCCAATACATATGAAATTATAAGCAAGATATGAGGACCCTAGGGAGCCTACCCTTTGGGATCACACCACAAAAAGATAAAGTTGGAGGGATCGACACTCTTCCCTTTGTAGGAATCGACAGGAATCAACAAACAATCCATGTTGAAGCAAAGATCAAGCAATAACTCAAGTTCTACTGATCCAATTGGCATGAAATTTAGAGGCTAAACATATTTTAGCATGAGCAAGCCACCTTAGGGATCATAACCCCGAAATTCGACCAGAGTAGGGATCCGTACCGATCTCTCTTCTTTGAGAATTGGGTTATGCGATCCCCCTTGTGGGTTCACATGGCTCTAAAGGTCCTTTCGTCGAATCTTAAGGGAGATATTTGGCCATCTTCGTTTATAAATATATGCTTGGTTTTTCATTTTTAGGACCTTTACTTTGCTGGTTGCTTTATACTCTTTTGTAATTAAGGATTTTCATCCGACCCTATTGTACTCAGATTATAAAAATAATAACTATTCAAAGTGGACGTAGGCAAACAACGTGGAACCACTATAAATCGTTGTGTGTGTTATTCTTTCAATTTACTGCTATTTATTTGTTATTATCCTCTGTTTTCATTTTGTATTCTTCATTTATTTCTCTTTAAGACTTATACCGGGTGTTTATGCTAAATTTTAGTGCAAACAGTATTCATTTCATTTTTCTAACATGGCTCCCATTAGATTTTTTATGTTTCTCAAACACCTAAGAAAAACCTAGAAATCTTTCAATTTCTCTAGTGGGCATTAGGGTTCGCTTGTCTTCGGATTCTAACCTTGTGGAACATTAACAAATTATATGCCCGCAAGTGATGGATAACACTTTATTGGTTGTATCGTATATGAGTCCTAACCCATGGTCTTTATCCTTCTCTCATCTTGAACTTGAGGATTATCAACAAATTGAAAGAGATTATTGATTCGTACCCGCCATTTCATGATAGCCTGGTTATAATACTTATACCCTAAGGAATATCAACAAATATATGGGTGTACCTCACCTAGTCGAGTCATTATATTAATAGTACTACACATAACATCTCTAGTTCAAGGAATATCAATAACTAAAGAGTGTGAAAGTAATCCATTAATCTATATACGGTAAAGGACAACTCATGTATCAAGGATTAACAATATTTAATATATATATATATATACACACACACACATTAAGTGATATTGATTTTAGGAATAGGGTATTTCTTATGATTCAAGTGTCAGACACATCTGAAATTATGGTATACATACAATGCATAGTACATGTTCCTTAAGTCTACGTTTGGTTTCTTAAAGTTCCACTTATGTTTTTATGTATAGTTATATCGATTTTAATTTATTTATAAATTTTATAACTTAATACACTAACATAGTGTATATACATGTGATTTATTAATTAAATCATATATAATTAATTTTAATTCATATTAATTAAATCATATGTAATTAATTTAACTTATTTAATATAAATTTTTTGAAATGTCATGTTATTAACCTTAAACCATTTAAGATATATAATCAACTAAAACATTTATGGATTGTTAATATATATACATATAGATATATGCATACAATATAATTATTTAAATTATTTTATTTACTTACATAATTCAATTAAATATTTAATAAAATTATAATTTTATTCATCTTAAATAAAGTTAAGATTAATATATGACTATAACAGTTATAGTTACATGCATATATCACTATATACATGTTTGTATTAACTAATATTTAATTAATTAATATGTCAAATAAATCATACATTTAATTAAATTTTTAACTAAATATCTTTGTTAGCTCAAAATTTTGATTTGCTTTTTATCATAAACAGTTCAAGATAATGCATATCATTATACATGTTCATTTTAATTAATTATTTATTCAATTAAACATAGTTAACTAAATATTAAATAAATTTTCAGAAATATTAAATTTATTTTCAAAACAATTTCAAAAAATTCAAATTTTAATTTACAACCTTTATAAAATTTATTTATATTTTAAACTTTATTTTTAAATTTAAAATATGTTCTAAATTTTTAAACTTAATATGAAGATCAGTCTAAGGCACAAACTAATTTAGGTCTTCCACTTGGGTCAACCTTTTGGGCTTGCTGTATTAATTAAGTCGAGCTAGTAATAAGAGAGGGCATAATTATTGATTCTTTATGCCCAAGCCTAGACACTACTTTCTTAAGACTCTCGTTGGGTAGAGAGGCTTAATTAATTACCTATATGGTAAAGGATTTAGATCACGTAAGCTATTTAGCTCCGATATCATGTAGAAAACATGCCGGTTGGCAGAGCGTAAATTTCCAAAAAAATATATATATCCTTATTTAGATCTTTATTGGGCTTATGAAGTGTGCATTATTATCAAATCTTATCTAAGATATTCAAATGAAAACTGATTTGGCTGATTATATTCATACATTTATAATCTTTTACCATAAACCATAAAATTTATTTAAACTAACATACACAAAAGTTACTTTGCATACCCTATCTCTTTTACAAAATTACCCTTGTTTTAATCTTCATCATCTTCTCTCATTAAAACTTAAAACTCATTCACACAAAACTAGAAAATTTTAACTCTAAATTAAGTTAAATTTAATAAATAAACTCTAAATAGTGGTACTAATGTTGTAATTTATTTAATTATTTTTTTAGAAAAACTCTCAATTTCAGCAAAATCAACTTTAGTTTTAGAAAAAAAAGTATGTAACTTTAAATTGAAATAAATAAATATGAAAGTTGTCCTAATTAATACTTTAGGTATCATTGTAAAAAATTCACTAAATTCTTCATAACAAATGTTAATATTTGATCAATTATCATCAGTTTTAATGTTCTAGTTCGATTGGTCATAAGAAAAGGTCTTAAAATGCAATTAAAAGGAAGGATATTTTAGTAATAGAATTTTTAGGCAAAAGTAATGGTGTATGTTAGGTGATTTTTGGTGTGTGAAAATAATTTGCCAACTAATTTTTATTTAAATTTTCCAATTTTTTAAATGACAGATTGGACTAAATTTATAATTGATATGTTTATGAGTATATCAAAATATACTCAGGTGTGTATAGTGTAGGTATAACTACTTATATTGTGTACATAATTAATGAGTACATATATATGTGATTTACACTGTAACAGATATTAATGTCAATTTATTTTAAATATAGGTACTTATTTTAAAATCAATATCTCACAGATTTGATTTGGATAAAGTAAACCAATTAAATAAGGAACTAATATCATACGGATCTGATTTGATTAAGTAAAACAATTAAATAAGGAATTAACATCTTACATATCTGATTTGACAAAGCAAAACAATTTGATTTATACACACACATACTTATTTTAAATATGGAATCAATGTCTTACAAATCTGGCATTGTCAAGGTAAAACCATTTATTTTTCATATAGATGCTTACTCTAAATAAGAAACCAATATATTACATATTTGATTTTGACAAAGAAGAACAATTCAAATAATATATTGATATCTCACATATTTTATTATGACAGAGAGTGTATGTGTATATAACCCCCTTTATTTAGTACTATTTTGTAGCCCCTTAATATCAGCCATAAGTTTCTATTTAAATATTTATTCTTTCTCTCTTCTATCACATGAACAAAATATTTAAATATAAACTTGTGGCTGATATCAGAGAATATAAATAATGGTAAATAAAAGATGTTATCGATCCTGGCTTATATGTGTGTATGTGTATATATATATATATATATATATATATATATATTAAAATCCAAAAGTATTATATTGAAAATTTGATGATTAATAAATAGTTTGTATTTTTCAACAAATCAATATTACGTATAAAGCTTCAAAATAGATTTCGAATAATTATAGCATGCTCATAACACATGTTTATAACTAAGATAATGAAATAATCTCATGTTATTTGAAATAGTTTAAAATTTAAAATAAAAATAAAAAAAATAATCTTTATTTTAGTATTTTAACCGAATCATAAAATTATGAATTATTTTGTTTTTCAACGATATTAATCAAATAAAAGTTTTGATCAGATCCAATAATATATATGTATTTACGTTCATAGACCTACACAAGACTAAAAGTTATTTTATATGTTAACAACATTAATCAATTAAGGTTTTGAGCATATAAGATAATATATATGTAATTAAATTGATAGATCTACACGGAACAAGAAGTATATTTTGATTTTCTACAATATCATTTAAACAAAAGTTTTGATCGGATCTTGTAATACACGTATATTTACATTCACGGATCTATATTATAGTAGATAACTAATGCATATGTAAATATGTTCTAATCATCATCTGTATAATCATTGAAATAAATAAAACTTATTTTTAGAGATTACCTTATCAATGTTTCCTTTGAATACTCCTTGAATGGTGAACCACCTTTTATTTGATTGATTATAATAAATGCTATTCAAATAATATTTTTCTTTATTGTTCTTTGAATTTTTGGCACGAAGGTGGGAAAATGGAGATGGAGGCTAGGGTTTTGAGAGAGAGTTATATAGGGAGGAAATTAGGAGTTAAGTATTGTATTTATAGAGGAAATGAAATATTAATTGCCTCTTTTAATTCCTTAAACTCTGCTTTAATATTCTAGATCCAACCTTTAGATTTTTGAACCCTTTTTGCTCTTTCCATGGCCATCCATAACAAGGCTAGACTGACCCTACAAATGTTCCAAAACATTTGGTAACTAATTATTTTTAAACCAAATGCAAACGTGTATATCAATTGATACATATAACTTTTTCATACGCACCCAATTAATTACTATTGGCTCTCGAAAAAATACTAATTGCACCCAATACATAAATAAATAAGTAATCAATGTTTTATAAGTACTAATTATTTTAACTAATTCATAACAATTTATAAATAGATTAAACTGTTTGGTATATAGGAGAATCTATCAAAGAGGTTGTGCGACCCGTACCTGTAAATTCAATTAGCGAATGATCGAATATTAATGTTCAAACTTTACCTTAGCTAGTTGTTGCTCATTTTTCTCACATGAAGAGGGTGTGGCAGCCCACATTGCCCAACGCATCGACATAACTTGAACAAAAAACATTTTGATACGAATCTTGGCTCTTACTTTGGCATGTGTATTTCCAAAGGCAAGTATATTCAGCTCGCCTATTTCACTTAGCTCGCAACCGACCTGAGCGATCAATTCTCGAACCGAAAGCGAGACGCTTGATGCCGATACCCGCATGAATCAAAGCAAAGCTTGAAACAATTATTAGCGAACAACAACTATAAACAATGACCTGACATACAACATGTATTCCAAAAGCTTGGTGGACTGGTCAACGACCGACTCCCCAACAGGGCCTCATGCTTGTCTTCTTCATTGAACTCTTACACCTTGAGGTTTTCTTCACTCATCTCGATAGGCTTTGGCCATAGGAACTTAACTACCCTAGAAAACATAAGCTTCGTTTGCACTGTTCCTTTGAAAAGACTGACACAAATGATGTTGTAAATTGGACAAAAGCGCTATTGAACAATAAACACTCCATGTCATTCTTCCACAAAAGCACTTCTGTACAACCACTACCTGATCCGTTGTTGCATGTTCCTAACCAAATTATGTTTAAAGTATGGTTGGCAACTGCAATCATCTCTACCATACAATCCAATGGGCACTCTTGCTGTCATGCATCGGGCCAAGTAGCATAGTCAACGGCCCATCATGAATTCAGTGGCTTAATAGTACCATCTCAACCATTCAACACACATTCCCACAGCTATAAGTAGATTAAGATACGCATTTTCAAAAGGGTTTAACAACACACGCTCCCATGCATCATAATTTCTTGTTATTTTCTTTTGTAATAGTAGTCTTTGCAAGAGAAGCAAAGTAATACAAATTTCTCCATAGTGGACGTTGATGAACATCAATCGAACTCATTTATACCATGTGTTTTTACTAATTTTTCAAATATCATCTCCTAATTTTCGTTTTCTTTAGGATATTAGTGATCTACCTTTGCTAAAATATACCTTTAATCAGAATTCCAAGATTGGCTAAATCTTTAGTCAACACTAGTAGTGTGATAATTTGGTCGAATTTATCGCTTATGCATTTTTTTGCTAAAAACAAATTTTACTGTTTTAAGCATTACCTTTTAGTAAAGATTATTGACACCAGTTCTCTTCGTCAACACTATATCACTATAGGACTTATGGAATTTATTTTTGGTCAAAATTCCAATACCATTCACATTTAACTCAATTAGTTTGTAAATAAATGTAACGCCCCACCTTTGTACCCATACCACCCAAGAATACCGTAGAGTGAAATAGTTAAGTAATATGGAGAATAACGCTTATTAGGTGATATTATCCGTGTTTATTCCCTTGAGCTTACATTGTCACATTTACCATTTAGTCTCATGAAATATAATGATGTGAATAGTCTTGGCATGAAGCAATGACACGTTGGCTAATATAGAACAAACAAATATATCACATAGTAGAGAACATGGAATCATAGATCGCGGTGAAAAGTATAATATAGACAAGATCACAAAACATAAAGTGAGTTAACAAGTAGACTACTAGAGTCACATATATACATATACATGAAACTACAATAAGTCTTAAAAGAATATATATAGACAAAACGAGTCTCTAACTTATATAGTATATACAAGTAGACATACGAGCCTAGCACAAAATGATAATACTACACATGCACACACATATATATACACATATATATCATATACCCCTACCAAAAGCCAACTTACATCCAAAGTCACTAAGTTCATGTTCCTGTCAAGTCTCCGTCTGACCTAAGTATTTATAAAATAAACAGGTCAAACAATCATTAAATAGTACCGGGGTGCGATTGCATAATAAGCATGCACAATCCATAAGGTATAGTAATAACCATATATAATAAGCCAACATCTCACATAATAAAGCATCAATCTCAAATCACCATGTCATAAAGTCATCTCATTCCCAAAAAATATATATCTCTATTATTATGTAACTAAAATCTAGGTTGAAATCTAGATAAGTATGGTATCATATGAAATAACTTAAGAATGTGTTCAAACCATTTTTAAGAGCTATATAAAAAGTGTTTATACATTAATAAAACAAGTTTAACTAAAAAAATTGTAATAATACAAAATATAAATTTATCAAAGCTAACAATGGAATTCAAATTTTAGAAACAAAATTTAGTTGAAGAAACAAAAATCAAATAAATAAAAGTGAAAACAAAACCATTAAGTCCTCTGTTCTGGAGCAGAAATGCTCCATGAAATATGCCACACCAATGCACTCTAAATCACAAATCTATGCTCTACATATAAAATTTCCCCTTTGCATGCCTATAGATGTTGATGAATTTTGTTGTGAATGAATGAAATGTAGTTTCATGCTTTGATTTGTTTTGTTTGTCATATGTTTGAGCTGATAATTAAGTGTATGTGTGAATTTATTTATTATATGTATTGAAAATATCAATTTGCTAATGGAACTCTATCCAAATACAAATTGAACTTTATACATTTCTATATCAACGCATGTACATTATTTGTGTGAGCCGAGTTCATCGAAAGTGCAACGACGCACAGATTTATCACTTTGATAAAGTTGATTTATTTAAAATATTAAAATAAAAGGTTTATAATACAAATAATATCGTTCTAATAATAATAAATAATAATAATATTGTTCTAAACAATGAATAATAATGTTAATCTTATTTTGAATGGATATTTTCAAAAATATCTTCCTCAGGATTTAAATCGATAAAGTAGCCGAATATCGTTTTATTCACAAACAACTTTATAATTATCCAAAGTCATGAACGAGACTAGATATATACACTCATTTTTATATTTAAACAAGAATATGAAACAAAATAATTATTTTATTCTTGAAAATAAAATGTATTTATAACATTATAAGTAATGTCATTATAATTAATAATTAGTTAATTATTTTAGATTGAGATTAAATGATTTAATAATTGTTATAATTATCTAGATAATAGTTTTATAATGATAATAATTCATGTTTAATAGTAATAAAGTGATAATAAATCATTTATAATATTTTATAAAGATATATATAATTGATTTGAAAATATAAGGAAAATCGATAATAGTTTATCGATATAATAACACTTTTAGTAACAATCGTTTAATATTGATTTATATAGTTTTATGATTAAATTGAGATCATTTAAATTCATTAGTAATAATAAGAAAATAGTTTTCAAAGTTTATTTACAAATATATGTACGTTAATTTATAGATGAAAATATGATCGAAGATCGGAATCCAAATTCGTCACGTTTTTATGTATATAAATTACACAACACCATTTAAATAACTTGTACACATTTGTGACGTGAACACACACACATTATCATATACATTTACACATGATCACAGTAAGTATATATTTACTAATGTAAAAGAATAAAATATCTAAAGTAATAATTACTTTGAAAAGTGAACATCAAATTAACCTTACACCACATTGTATCACTACCTCTACCATCATCACCACCATCACCTACACCCCATCACCATAGGGTTGAGGGGGGCTGCTGTGCGCCACAAGTGGTGGATGGGGTGGTGTTTTCTAGGATAGATAAAGGCATGTTGGTAATTTTACTTCGAAGATGTTTTCTTATTTTTTTCCTTTTAAATACCACCCCTCCTTCTCACTTATTCTTCACATTCTTCTTCTTCTTCATTCTTGAGCTTTCTTATCCTCTTTAATAGCTTCCATGAAAGTCTCTCTTCTTTCTCAAAAACTTAAGAAAAGGTAGGAGGGTTAAAAATAATGGAAGTGCTTAACACTAATCCACTGATTTCTCTCTAACCTTTTCAAAATCTAACCAAATCTTCTCTAATCTCTTCGAAACTCTAGTATTAACCCTAAGTCATCACAGGAAGCATAATTAGCAAGTGGGAGGAGGCATGGCCATGAGCTTTGGGTGTTTAGGAGACGTTTAGTGAAGCATTGATTTGTTTGAATGTTGTTAGGAAGTGTTGGTCTGGATTACGGTGAGAACTCTATTTATATTTACTATATATTGAATGATAAATATTTTTGGCTGAGTTTGTTTATAATGATTGCTTATCAATTTTGGATGTTGTGCAAATATTGTTGTTTGGATATATAAACAAGCCATGTTAAAAACACATCGATATTACATAAGGAATTCACTTTCTGAATGAAACAAAAAAAGTAATATGGAATCATTAAAACCATTTAAAACGGTTTAAAATTTATTTAAATATGTTTATAAACATTAAAAACAAGATTTAGTGAAGTTTGAATAAGAAACGAAAAAAGAGTCAAAACTAGGCACGTCGCGTAATGATAGTTAACAACTTCACACTGTAAAAGTTAAATTAGTATATAAAGTGGAATATAGATCGGAATTTTTTTAAAAGACTTTTGAAAACTATTATATCCATAGTTTTCAAACAAAGGAAGAAAATCAAGATTTTATCTTATATATTTTGAAATACAAGTAAAACAAGTTTTTGAAATAATTGTCGTTTTGAAGCTCGAAACCTAAAAAAGGATTTCTTAAAATTTAATATTTTTAAATGTTCTAAAAATATAAAAAAAAATTATAAACCTTTTAAAATGTTTAAAAAAAATTAGTTGTATTAATAAATTTTCAAAAGATAGAAATGTTGTTTTGTTCAATATAACTTTAAAAACACTATTCCTAGCACTATTTGTCGCGGTTTTCGATAACTTTTGAAATATAACTTTAAAAGTAAAAATTCTTTTCCAAATCTTTATAAATGTTTTTAAATGAACAATTAAGTATTTTAAAGATGATTTTGAATATTTTATAATTTATTTAAAATAATTTAAAATAAATGATTTAAAGAAAAGCTGTTATAAACAAATGTGTTAATCATTGCTCTAATAAACCGATGAGTACACCTGATATTTTTATTCGTAAGATCTGGATGAGATGCTTAAACTAAGAAGATGTTCAGGAGCAACCGGTGCCCTAGATCACCTGGCCTCCCCTAGGCGAGGGATAGATAAGGTTGGAATGTCGAAAATGAGTTAAGTATAAATGATATAATTTTCCAAATTTGAACAATTCGAATTTACCAACTTAGGTAAAATGGTTTCAATTTATTAAAAAGCTACGTTTTTAAAATAATTTGGTTTAGATTTAATTAAAATGATTCGGAATTATCTAATTAGACCTAAGAATTTAATAAAGAGAGGTTTAACGAATCTGTATATACCAACAAGAATGTTTTCTAATATATATATATATATACACATACATATATATATATATATATATATATATCCGTCGAAGACATTTTTCCCAGTGAAAAGAAATGAATAAATCAAATGATAATCGCCTATTTATCAAACATCTTTTTATCGACAATTTGTTTGAAGGAACTGGGTCGGATTCTGGTGATTCCTATCCGACAACCACTTCGAACCAATTTACGTTTTGAAAGTGAAAAAATATATTGAAGACCATGATCTTAAAGGCGAGAATCTTCATAATGGAAGGACTGCTTGTTGACAATATTCGTATTTGCTCGTGAGATAAATAAATTTCAGTGGTCCCTTCATTTTGGGATCTTCGTATGCTAGAACTAGCTAGCTACTAATCCTTGGGGTAATGCCCGACAGGATGTGGTAAGAGAGTGCCTTCGGTTTGTCCTGTTCCTGGACAACTTGTATGGATGAATGTCTGACATTGCATTTCTAGATCATATTTATTGATCTCTATAAACGTGTTATCTGTTTGGTGGCGGAAAAGGCAACTTCCCTTAACTTAACTCCCTTTCCTGCGATGTACAAGCTCAGCAGTTATACATTTGTAGTAATCAGTTGTGTGATTCTGAAATGGCAAAATGGCATTCAAAGTGGAAGATGTTCTATATAAAAGGTAATCGTTACCTCAAAACCTCGCACCCGGATGTAGTAATACGATGGATGCTTTAAGGCTAAAGTTGGTCACAACTAATCAGGGTATGAAATCACCTTCTAGATGGTTAAATTTCTACCCGCTATAACGTCAGGTTTAAATTAAATGTCGTATGCTATGAGATGCCTTGGATAGGTCGGGAATGTCGGGTAATGTAATACTCGATGCTATTCGTGTAATTTTTAGGTAGGCCATTCTTAATTCACGTGAGGACCAACAAAAGGGCCTCGGATGCATTCCTCTAGAAATGCACTGTACAGGAGGTAGTCCCTTACTTCGTTATTCAGTTGGAAATCCAACATCTAATAAGTGCCCTACGGACTTCGTTGTGTAGGTATTGAGTTGTGAGATGCAAGCATTTCAGCTTTATAAGTTTATTTGCAAATGATTTCAAAAAGAATGTCGTTAAAAAGAATATCCCTAATTTTACATTGCAAAGATTTAGGTTATCACAAGGTAAAAACCCATTACATGTTTATGTGCGGTGTGGTCTTATGAGATAACCTTTGTTTTCAAAACCAGTATTTTGAGTTCTCACACCAGTCCCATGACTGACTCAAAGTTTCTTTCCTTTTCCATAATCTCTAGGTGCCCTATTTTTTCCTGGAAGCCTAGTAGCCAGGTTATTTAGAAGAAATCCGGAAGAGCTCGGAGTCTGGAGTTAGAAGATTCTTCAGTAGATAGTTGTCCATTTCCACAACACTTGTGTATTGCTGTATTTCGAATTTTGTACGAACATATATTTATAACTATCCATGTTTAACCCTGATAAATTATTTAAATAATCCATTGTAAAGATTTTTTATATTGAATTAATATTTTATATTCCATTCGTGTAAGATCTATTCTATCTTCTTTTCCCTTTTACTTCCCTTTTACCCTTAAGGAAACGCCTCTACGGCGCTCGGATTTGCGGCACGTGAATACCGAGGATGTATTAGTGTCGATTTCCGAGGGCTAAAGAACTGGGTCCTTACAGAAAGGCAATTTGGATCGCTAAGTAATTCCATATTATGGAATGGCATTTTATAAAGAGATATTGGTTCTAAAAGTTGCATTATTGATAGATTTATTTTTTAAACTGTTTTAAATATTTTAAAAGATTTTCAAAATTGAGTTTTGTTTATATTGACCCTTATTGATGTTTATATTATAGAACATTCTCAAATTATACTAAATTATTAATCTATTTCTTTATTTAAATTCAATTCTAAGCTTAAAAAAAATGGGTAATATTTATTTGCAAAACCTTTTTGAATTCTATTTTAATTACAATGTAAATTTGGAAATGTTTTGAAGGCAAAAATTAAATATATTACCATTTTATAAAACATATTTTGGAATTATAACTTCAAATTTCAAGTGATTTTACTCATAAGAGCTGCTTAAATAATTTTTATAGAGTTTTCTAACCTTTGAAAATATACAATTCTTTAAGAGCAATAATTACAAGCTTTGAAAGTGTTTGAATGAATAATGATCTTTTCCTATGATATGCAAGTGCAAATAAAATGTAGTATAAAGGAAATATTTTATTTTTGGTTATTTCATTGGAAAAGTCTACATAAGTAAAGTTAAACATATAATATAGATGAAGTAGTTTTATTTAGCTATGGAAAATAAAATATATTTTCAATACATCTTTACGGGTGTGTTATATATATAGGGTTTTAAATCTTGAGCTTAACTTATATGAATATACTTGAGTATCAAATTTTTTATAAAAATTAAATAATTACAATAATGTTTCCAACGTATAATAATTGAGTTATGTAAGTAAATACAAGCCTTTTTCTAAGAGTACACTAAAGCTTGTTAAATTTAGACTTTGGAGATTTTTACAGGAAAATATACCCATCTTTAAATGCTTTTAGTAGCTAGCTTTCAAGCTAGATTTCCTTTATATCTAAAGAGAAATATAATTAAAAAAATTAGTAGTGCCAAATGGTTTGGTGTTTTGTATGATTTGTTCTATAGAAAATACTTTGAAGTGAGTGGAAATTACTACCTTATAGTAAATATTCAAGTAACACCGAATGGCATGGGACAATTGGGCGATACTTGAATGATTACTATTAGAAAGCAGTTGACACTTTTGATCAACTAATCTTTGGGAATAACTTGCTATTTATATAGCATGTGATGTTGTGAAGTGTATTTTTATAGCTTGACCTTGTAGGCTAATTGTTCGCCCTAGCGGCTTGACTGCGGCGACCACTCCCTTAGTTGCGATATCCTTTCTTCTTGAAGCCTCATATACAAACACGTGTTATGTGTTAATGCCTCAGTTATATTGATTTTAATGATAACAACTATATACAATTATATATAATATAGATATTGATGTTTTATCAAGTTATATACTATAGATTATTATACAGGTGTTAAATCAAAGACTGTACAATATAAAGACTCAAAAGATAGACATAAAGACTCATGAGTTCAAAAACCAGGATACGAAGATCTTAAGATTATAATTTAGTGTATAAAGTCATAACTCATATTGTTAAAGTGCTTGATAATAATCTTTGACCTCTATCTCCTATTTTCTATCTTTTATATTTTTGAACGAAATAAAGTTTTGAAATAAATTTCAAAATATTTTATAGAAGGTTTTTAAGTTCAAATATTTATAAATTATGTTCAAACTATTTTATGAAGTATCAAATTATTTAATAAAGTATAGGATTCTCAAAACATTTTAAAAGAAACAAATTTACAAAATATACATGCACTTGTCGTGTAAAACCCCGTAGAGTCAACCCTAATTAAATAAGCAAACTAAGAAAAATTCAATTAATTATGGTAGGGATAAAGATGAAATTTTTATAAAAGTTGGAATTTGACTACGAAAGTTAATCCATTCCGTTCATGGCAAAATTCTGATCTATTTCCTTATATAATATGCTAAAAACGGAGCTAAAATAAAGAAGTTACGAGTGTTTGAAGGTTTTTAGATTTAAATCAATTTAGTTAGAATTCAAATTCAAATGAATATGTAAACTCAGAGTTTGGATCTCAAAAATTAAAAGTAGAATTACTTAGAGGTAAGTAAACATTAGATTGAACAATTAACTTTAAAAGTTAATCAAGGAATAAAATTATCAAACAACGGAAAAAAATCAAACGCTCCCAAAGTAACATTAGTAGTAAACTAGTAAGACCCAACTAGTTGACTCCTAGCGGTCGACCGGTCGAGTATAGGTGGTCGACCGCTATTTTACATTGGCGGCTAGGACTTTTTGCTATTAAATGTTCTGAATTTATCCGTTTTTGACCTAGTTTCATCATGCGGTTCTGGTACGTTTCAGCCTGCATAAATAGAACCCTACCCTCTCCACTTTCATTCACAAATATTTTGGGAACATCAGCGAAGCTTTGTCAATTCATCTCTTCATAGACTTAGAAAAATCCATTAGGATTTCAGGTAAGAAATCCTATATACCTATCTTTGTTTATTAATTTTTAAACCTCTTCTCCTCCAACCTTTCTGAATCTATACATACATAAATACATACATACACATACATATATAGACAAATCCCATGTTGTATATAAAAAAAGAAGAGACATGAAGGAGATTATAATGTGCATTGCAAATCCAAAGAGAAGTAATGCTAAGGACCAACTATAAGTGGAAATCTTAGTTTTTCTATTTTAGTAGTTGAATAGTATAATTTGGATATGATATATACCTTAGGGAGTTTTGGATTACAAAAACATCATGTTAAAAATCCCTAAAATTCCCCCAAAGCGAAATTTCAATTCTTAGGATTGGAATCTTAATTGTTTTGTATTAAAATAACAGAGTTTTATGGATTTTGCAGCTTATGTATTCTACCTTCAATACCACTTCTTTTTCTTGCTCTCCGCATCCAGTTAAGCGATTTAATTGAGAAATGGTATATAAAGGATAAATCTTTATTCGTAGTTTGCACCACCAATTTCTGTAATATTTACTTAAGTTTCCCTTATTTAAACGCATGTAAAGGAAGTTAAATATAGCATAGAATTGATTAAATTATAAGTTTCCATATTAGGTTTACTCCATTGTTTTAATATGAAATAACTTGGATTTAGATTCTATATTCAAGTCTATTTCTTGCAGTCTGTATATGAGTATTGAATCCCTATTATGGATATTAGAATCCATTGATACTAATAATGAAAATCGGACAATATTCCTAAAATGGAAGAAAAAGGAAAGGCTTGTACTATTATGGTTAAATAGAATTGACATTTAACATTATTTAAGGTGTAATCTCAACACATATTGAATAATATGTGTGCATTTATTTATATATTATTTACCGTAATAAACGTATAATTATAATGTATAATTGCATAATCAGGTAATAATTGTCCTTAAACCCCCTTGGGAAGGTAATTTATATTTTAAGGCGTAATGAGGAAGATACCTTATAAGACCTCAATTATCGAATGGTGAGATGAGTATTATATATAGAGAGAGTATTTAAATTATGGCTAAGTCATAGGGATGCAAGGCCAGTCAAAAGGCACGTAGAAGTCTGCCTAGTTAATCTGGCTACCAGCAATGTGACTTTAGACTGATGTGGGACATCTCCAATGATAAGTATTTATGGTAATGCGAGGTTAGTCCTAAATTCTATAGGGTAAATCGGTCGAGCTAATCTGGATATCAATTCCAATGAACAGTCGGACTAACGTGAGACGCCATTATGAGCATAGGTCATAATATGGAGGGCATGCTCCGAGGTCTTGAGGTATTAAGTGGTTGTTCGAGGGCCCGCCTCTTTACGCTAAATAGAGTAGTAGACGGTCAAGGGTTAGTTAGTAAGCATGATATGTAGTATCTCGATAGGGGTCCACTTCGGGATAAGGTATTAAGTGGCTGATTGATGGTCCACCTTTCCATAAAGAAGTGTTAAGTGGCTCAAGAGATTTCATGTAATGTCAGCTAGATAGTCAGCAGTGAGGAGTCCGCCTTGGGATTAGGTATTAAATGATGGGTCATAAATGGCCATAGTCTGCCTGTTTTCCAGTAAATGGTATTAAGTGGCTTGGGTACTATCTCTTGCATTAATTAGACATTTGCAACGTAGGATATGGGTTAAAGGATTTAGAAACCTACTTCGGGAATGGAAGGTATTAAGTGGTTGATCGAGTTAATACGGCTAAGTCACTTACACATGTACAAGATCGAGGACGGTCCCCAGGAATGCTCTGAGACGATGATAAACCGTGTTGCTCAAGTCTATGAAATCTTATTTTAGAGGGAAAATGTTAACCCGCCTTTTGGCAAGGCCGTGGATAGGAAAATTTAATTAAATCGACTGCTCATTTGTCGAGGCTGGAATATGATGGGTTTGAGTCAACTGGATGGATAGACGGTCAGTCATGGATGGTTCGATGTATAAGGTTCGGTGCAAATGGCTCGGCCTAGTTGGATCGGCAGGTGCAGCCGATCAAAGATGGGAGTTTGTGCATTGCTCGGCCTAGGTGGATCGGCAGGTGTCGCTCGGTCAAGCGTGGAAAGTCATGAGCGACTCGGCTTGAATGGGTCGGTGTATATAGACTGGTATGTATGGACCGGCCGTGTGTGGGTCGGTCAAGATAGTTAGGTTGACGTGGATCGGTAGTTTGGTTTTAGGGTCGGTGTTGAGAAGACTTTCGATCGGCAAAGAATTAGGTCGGTAGGAAGGTGGTTCGGTCATACTGGAGTGGTTCGGTAGAAGGTGGATCGGCCTCGAGGAGTGCTCCAGGTCGGCAAAGGAGTGGCTTGGCCAGATATGGTTTAGCATTAGTGGTTTGGCATATGTGATTCGGCCTTAGTGGGTCGGTCATGTAGGGTCGGTCAGGGTAGGCATGTCAAAGTGGATCAGCACGTAGAGATCGCTTTGGTATATATTCGGAGATGGGATCAGCATGGTAGAAGCTGCTTTGGGTCGGCATTGGATTGAGCTCAGGTCGTTATGGGTGTTCATCGGGTCGGATTTGGGAATCAGGTTGGTACTATAGCATGGGGTCGGCCTTAGAGTCATATCGTTTGATCCTTTGTGGTTCGGTTTTTAATTAAGGAATTGTGATAGGTGGGTCCGCCTCTAGTGGTTCGGCCATATGGGGTCGGTCGGCATAGTTGGAAGTTAGGAATGAGTGGGTCGACATAAGTATAAGAGCAAGTTACTTTGAGTCTAACGTAGGATTGCTTCGGGTCGTTGCCTAGGAAATTCAGGCCGGCATATCCAGAACTCAAGGTCAGTCGTAATGGTGGAGTTGGGTGTCGGCAAAATTCTTGATGGGCCTGGACCATTCAGGAAGCTCAGTAACCAGGACTTTGCCTATAAATGGCTTTAGGAAGGGGATCTTCATTCTGCTTCCCTTCTTCTTCTACACTAAGGACGCTCGACCGTTATTGTTCTAAAAACTCTGGATTGTAACTGTAATTGATTCTAACATCAATATAAAGGAAATTTCTGGAGTGGACGTAGGCCAGAGTCAGCCGAACCACTATATATCCTGTGTTATTACCGCTTTCTTTTTAATTTTATTATTATTCATATTCATACTCTCTATACACATTCTATTTGTGATATGTGACTGTGATTTGGTGCTTGCATCTGGATTTGGGTGTTAGTGACCAATTTTGGCACTAACTTTTTGGTGCTTTCATTGAGAAAGCTAGCACTCATGGATTCTAAAGCTTGGACTTTGGATTTAGAGGCTTAGGAACTCGGATTCTTGGGAAGCTATGGCAAAGCAATCAACAAGAAGACAAAGAGCGGAAAGAAGTTAGCATGAAGTAAGTCAGGAGGCTTCCTTAGGAGCTAATCAGACCTCAATTTTCATCACCAGAGATGAGATGGAAATGATGATGGATGCTATGCAGAAAGGGATACTAAAAAGGCAGGAGGAAATAATACAGAACCTACTCCAACAGGTTGGACAAGTTGGAGTGCAAAACCAAAGGAATGGAGTAGCAGGTGATGCTAGAAATGAGGACCACGAAGCTAGAGCGACAGGAACAGAGGCAGCTCGGAATTAGGACCAAGGGCATGAAGCGATCGGAGTACGGGATAGATTTGGGTCATCGGGAACGGCCCCTGAACTAGAGGCATGCTCCTGAATCACTTTAGGCTCCATTCCAGTAAGGATACCAGGCGATGCTAGGCAATTTGGCGTTAATAGGGAAGTGGATGCTCAACCAGAAGGGTAGGTTCCAGGATTCCCTCGTGGACTCGAGGGGGGGGGGAGGTTGGAGACAACGGACAAGGACTATAGATCGACGATAGTGATAGGTTGGCGGAGATGGTTATGTGGGCCATGGGAGGCGGATTGGTAAATAGAGACTTAGAGGATGTGAATACGAGTCCCTTTTCTCCTATGATTAGCAAGCTCGAAACCTGCCAGATTTCAAGCTACCAACATTGAAGATTTATGACGGGAGAACATATCCCACTATTCACTTGACGAGGTACACGAGGCATACAGAAGTGCTGAGGGCATCGGAGGAGGTCATGGCAAGATGCTTCCCTTTGTATTTGATGGATATTGCAACATTATGGTTCAGATGGCTGGAAAGTGGCTCTATCGGCACATTGACGGAGCTGATTGAAAGGTTTATGAGACAGTTCGGGTCCAAATAGTCAGACCTAAGAATGTGATGACTTTAACATCGATGAAATAATGGAAAGGTGGGTCGCTTAGGGATTTTTTAACCAGATTCAATGCGGCGGTGGCTTAGGTGGATCGGTCTGATCCATCGATGGTTTTGATGGCGGTAGTTTCAAGAATTGTAGATAATTCGGATTTCAACTTATCATTGGCACGGGACCCGACGACGGATCTCGAGGAGTTCTACCATGAGGTGGAAAGGTTCCTGAGGCAGCAAAATGTGTAGGCTGAGAGAGAAGGGAGAGAGGATGAAGCTTATGCAGTAGGGGGTGGAGGTCCACCCAGGGAGGATCCAAATAAAGATGATAAAGGAAAAAGGAAAATCAATGACAACGGTAGCACTTCGAAAAGGCCTCGGAGGGAGTCAAAGTTTTCTTCTTACGCAGATTTAACTGAGACTCTAGAAAGGATTTACTTGGATACTCGAGGATGCCTCTAGTATCGTAGGCCGGCAAGGACGAAACTTTCTAAATACGAGCGGGCATCGAGAAAGCATTGCCTATTCCATGAGCTGTATGGACACAACACAAATGACTGCAGGCATTTGAACAATATCGTTAAGGAGCATGTAAGGAATGGTCATCTATGGTAGTATGTAAGGAATCGAGTTGTGGCAGTGGAATAGGAGCGGCCACCGCCCACCTGGAACGAAGATGGCACAAGACCTAACAAACGTCAACTTATTATCGATAAACAGATTTATGCCTTTGAATAAGTAATAGAACTCGAAGTAATACGGCTTCACTTACACATGTACGGGATTGAGGACGGTCCCCAGGCACGCTCTGATATGAAGATAAACCATGTTGCTCAAGTCTATGAAATCTTGTTTTTCTTTTCGTTTTTTCTGAAAACTTTGGTTTCTCCCTTGGATGTAAAGACATGTATTTGGCTTTCCCTGGCTATAAACACTTTTAAATAATTGTATTTGCGTTAATGTAATAAATAAAATAGGTCTCGCGATCGCGGTACCGACTGGGGAGACGGGGTAATGATCGCAGACTATAAGTCCCTTCGCCAGAGAGCGATGGAATGGGCTCGAACACAACATAAAAAGTACTTGACCAGAGATCCGAGGCCAGAGAATATAAAAGGTCCTTGGCCGGAGAGCTGAGGCCGGAGAATATGAAAGCCCTTAGCCGGAGAGTTGAGGCAGGACAAATAAAAAAAACTTGGCCGGAGAGCCGAGGTCGGAGAATATAAAAGCCATTGACTGGAGAGTCGAGTTCAGAATAGGATAATGTCCCGGATTGGTCATGGATTTGGTTATTGGATATGGATGGATTAGAACTAGGTTGTCGGGTTCGAATGGATGTGGAATTGAATAAGGATTTGGTTATTGGATAGGAATTGGATATCGACTCAGAGTAGTCATAGATTTAGATAAGGATACGGCAATGGCACTTGGATAAAATGGATTGGATTATGAATCAGAAAGTATGACTATGGGCAATGTATGGACTTCGGATATCGAATTTGAGGCTTTTCAAAACACACTTCCAATAGCAAGGCATGTTTTGGGAGGGGGGGAAATGTTAACCCGCCTTTTGGTAAGGCCGTGGACCGGCGCATTTAACTAAATCGACTGCTCATTTGTCGAGGCTGGAATACGATGTTTTGAGTCAAATGGATGGATAAATGGCCAGTCATGGATGGTTCGGTGTATATGGCTCCACCTAGTTGGATCGGTAGGTGCCACTCGGTCAAGGATGGGAGTTCGTGCATTGCTCGGCCTAGGTGGATCAACTGGTGCCGCTCGGTCAAGGGTGGAAAGTCACGAGCGGCTCGGCCTGAATGGGTCAGTGTATATAGACCAGTATGTATGGATCGGCCGTGTGTGGGTCAGTCAAGATAGTTAGGTTGATGTGGATTGGTAGTTTGGTTTTAGGGTTGGTGTTGGGAAATCTTTGGATCGACAAAGAAGTACGTCGGTAGGAAGGTGGTTCGGTCATACTGGAGTGGTTCGATAGAAGGTGGGTCGGCCTCGAGGATTGCTCAAGGTCGGCAAAGGAGTGGCTCGGCCAGATTGGTTTGGCATCGGTTGTTTGGCATATGTCGCTCGGCCTTAGTGGGTCGGTCATGTAGGGTCGGTCAGGATAGGTAAGTCAAAGTGGATTGGCACGTGGATATCGGTTCGGTATGTATTCGAAGATTGGATCGACATGGTCGAAGCTGCTATGGGTCGGCATTGGATGGAGCTTGGGTCGGCTATGGGTGTTCTTCGGGTCGGATTTGGGAATCAGGTTGGCACTATGGTGTGGGGTCGGCCTTGGAGTCATATGGCTCGGTCCTTTGTGGTTCGGCTTTGGAGGAATTATGATAGATGGGTCGGCCTCTAGTGGTTCGTCCATATGCGGTCGGTCGGCATAGTTGGAAGCTAGTAATGAGTGGGTCGACATGAGTATAAAAGCAAATTACTTCGAGTCTAACATAGGAGTGCCTCGGGTCATTGCCTAGGAAATTCAGCCCGGCATATCCAGAACTCAGGGTCAGTCGTAATGGTGGTGTTGGGTGTCGGCAAAGTTCTTGATGGGCCTAGACCATTTAGGAAGCCCGGTAACCAGGACTTTGCCTATAAATACAGCATGTGGGGGCTTCAGGAAGGGGATCTTCATTCTGCTTCCCTTCTTCTTCTACATTAAGGAAGCTCTGCCATTGTTGTTCTAAAAACTTTGGATTGTAACTGTAATTGATTCTAACATCAATATAAAGGAAATTTCTAGGGTGGACGTAGGCCAGAGTCAATCGAACCGCTATAAATTCTATGTTTATTACTGCTTTCTTTTTAATTTTTATTGTTCTTCACATTCATACTATCTACATATATTCTTTCTGTGATCTTTGACTGTGGTTTGGTGCTTGCATCTAGATTTGGGTGTTAGTTACCAATTTTGGCGCTAATAGAAGGTATTACGTGGTTGATCGAGGACCCACCTCCTTTCCTTATATGAAGTATTAAATGGTTTTATAATGTTAGACATATTCTTATTTAAATTATACCGCCCAAGTACTGAAATAGTAAGGCTCGAGATTTCTACTCTCCAGATACTTTTTTCTGATTCTCTCCTCATTACAATATAGGTTAGAGGAGTTGATGATGCTTGAAGGTGGCGAGAATGAATCTTGTGGAAGTTACTATCTATCTTTTTATATTATTTCTATTGTACCCCTGAGATGTATTTTTGAACAAAATATTGTAACGGTTGACATTGTTTTATGTTATATAACATTTGAAATGATTTGAAGCAAATAAGTACTATTATTGTTATTGTATTTTATTCCATTAGCTGTAAGTTCTGAAAGAATAGATAGATTGCTCTGTTTTGTTATTTGTACCGACTAACAACTAGCTTTAGAATGGGTCTAAGTTTCGATGGTCCTTTTCTAGGCCAGAATTTAGGTATGTTTCGGAGTGGGTTGTTATATTTGGTATCAGAGCCAAGGTTACCCGATCAATGGGGAAAAGTATATGTATGAGTGACGTATTTTTTATTTTTGAAAATATTTTTCAAAAACCTTACCATACGTACATAAATGTATTTTGAATTTATGCCTAAATCTATAAATTCCAATTATAAAAGTTGTTGCTACCATATTCTGATAAGGTGGGGGAAACAACCATGAGTTGGATAAATAAGTAGATATAAATGTGTACTTCTTTGTTGGGCCTAGACTTCCTTATCATTGTAGACTCTATAGGCATATTATATAATAGGGATAGGAATCATAGAAAGAAAGGTTGTAACTCCAAAATATTAATAGGTAACGAATAAGCAAATAAATGTCTTTAGGAAACGTCTGTTAAACCATTTAATACGGACAAAGTGACATTTATGAGAGTAGTAAATATAAACGTTAGGTAATATTTATATATTATAAGGCATACGGAAGTAAGGGATGTAGCCGTGAAACTAGCTTCCTTAGGAAGGTGTATGTTAATGACCACAAGGAGATAACTGGATTAGATTATTGAGTAGGGAGTTCAAAGGGAAGAACAATCAAAGCCAATTTTTGAAATCCTACCCCTTAAGAAAGAAAGTGTAAAAAGGTTTTTGAAAACTTCTTGAATGTTTTGAATGAGCTTTTTCAAAAGATTATTAAGTGAACATCTTATGTACTGTAAGTTGATTTTTTTTGATAGAATGTGTTTTTTAACAGGTTTGGAAATATACTACCACTTGTAAAAAGTTTAGAAAGAGGTGATGAAACATTTTAAAAACATAATTGTGGATGATTTTTAAATACTTGAAAAGTTGAATAAAAAAAGAGAGAGAATGTTCTCATTTGTTAATTTCTTAATTTAAAATTTATTGAATTTAAAAATTTTAAACTTTTGGATTTTTCATCTTTGGATTCTTCTATTTTTATGAATTCTTCTACTTTATGGATTTGGAAGCTGTTATTTTTAACAGAATAAGAAAATTTGAAGAT
Organism: Allium cepa; assembly: GCA_030765085.1. NCBI lineage: Eukaryota > Viridiplantae > Streptophyta > Magnoliopsida > Asparagales > Amaryllidaceae > Allium > Allium cepa. Next base: position 327,957,965 of record CM060932.1, read on the forward strand.
TTATAATTTATAAATAGTTGAGTTAGAAAGTTCTAACGTAAGAGGATTTTGCATTCTTAAAGTACTGAGTTTAAATTATTGAGCCAGAAGTTTTTAGTCCAAAGATTTTTAATAAGGAAAATTTATTTTGTGAAATGCCCAATTTTTCCCAACTTAAAAAATTAATGATTCTTTTCTTAAATTTCTTTTGAAAGGGTATACAAATGGAAAAGACACTTGATCAACATATGATAGAAAAAATAGGAGGATAAGAATGTCTAACAGGGTAGATAGAAGGAACATTCTGTATAAGGAAATTCGGAGAATGATAGCTAAATTTAGGTAGCGTAGAATTAGGAATTTTAATCGAGTAATAAATAAATTAGAAGAGAAGTAATAGGAATAAGATATGAGTTATCCTTTCTACTTCATTTTTCCATCATTTAAAGTTATAAAAAGTATTTTGGATAATTGAAAGGATTTGACTGATGATCAATAAATGAGTCGAGTATTTTTACAACGTCAATCATGTAAAGATGAGAATTTAATATATGCATTTCTTGAAATTAAATTCAAAATTTGTTTGAATAAGGATATTATTGCAATGTTTTGTGTTAAAGATCCTACTTTCAATATGAGTAAGTCTTTATTATAATATGACATTAAAAAGGGAAGTTTTTCATAGTTCCTTTTTGAAATTCTAAGCAGTCTTTGAATGATATGAATTGAATGTCTAACTTTAAATAGATAAATCTTTGATGAAGAAAGTTTTAAAAGGAGAAATTATTTTGCTCCTATCCGGAAGTATGAAATTTTGAATTCTCGGTAAAGGTTTCTAAGTTCATATTTTCAATAAAGGAAATTTTGAATTCAGTACTTCATATTTGTGAAATTTTAAGTTTTAGAAGAAATGAGGTAATAAATGCTGATTTTGAATTTAATGAAAATAGTTTGTTTAAAATCATTTTTTGTGGTTGCTAAAATTCTGCAGGAATAGATTTTACGGAGTAGATATGGATTACAACCTATATAGGACGTATTAAGGTTTCTAGGATATGTATAAAATAGGAATAGAGTATAGAGCCGGATTTGGAAATTTGAAATCAAACTCCAATCTCTGTTTGAAGAAGTTGGTAAAGTTGTTAAGATATTCCAGATCTGTAATTAGGTTGTTGTTATCCAGCATTTTGACCAGGGCTATCTTTAGGCAGATCGGACAAGTTAAATTCGACGGTCGTCAAGGCCAGTAAGTCCACGGCGATGATTGTGGGGTCCTAAAGTCAAGTACAAATGGTAATATGAAGCCGTGATTGAACGGAATTGAGAGATATGTAATGCAGAATGTTCAAAGTATGAAATTTAGTTAAACATAATTAAAGGATTGGATATAATCTATAACGACCCACCTTTTTGGACAGTTTCAATCGACAACACTAAACCAAAATCATATGGGTCTCGTTTAGGGATAAAATTATGACAAGGCATATGAGGCAATGCCTAAGGTAGGATACTACCAGTTTGGGTCGTAGGGCTGGTGGTAACGCATCATAGCCATGACCACCCACCGCGTCCACCCATCTTATATTGAGTCAAAGGGAGGCTATCCCAAATCAAGGTGCACCAATCGAAACCAACATCAAGAGTAATAATATGGACCGAGCCCAAGAAAATCGAAGAATGGATGTCCACTCGGGGTAATTAGCCATGTTGGCCCTGTCAAGCCATCATGTTTTAGTCATTTCAAATTTGCACAAATGTCGGGGTCTATCCATCATCGTTCTCTTTCTTCAAATCCAGCAAACAACGCCAAATCCAACCACTTCGTTCTGCATCATCACTCCACGTACACAGTTGTCAAGTGGTTCTAGTATCGACAAAGAGTATGCCCATATTTGGCTTCGATCTCTTTAACAACCAAACGTCATTTTACACACATCGGACGGTTCTTTTCATTTCGAATACAGCCCACAATGGATATCAAAATATCTTATTCGCTTCAAAAATCAAATCCATTTTGAAATCATCACATTTACTCAAAATATACAATTTCAATTCATAATCGTGTTCACCTCAATATCTCAACGTCGATTCCAAAATTGTTTCAACTTTCGATTTGATTTATAACTATAACTAACTCCGATTTGTATTTAAATCCAAGATTTAAATATAAACATTTCATTGTTGACCAGTTTGAATTTTGAATACTTTTAAAATAGTTTAAGTAATTAAAATAGTTAAAATAGTTTAATGTAAAATAGTTAGCTTTAATGGTTAAAATAGTTTAGTATAAAGTGGTTTATATAGTAAAATACTTGGAAAGCCAAAATAACTTAAAGATTTAAAGAATATAGATTTTCAACAAATTGTACTAAAATAATTCATTTAAAAATGGTTCCAAAGTCAAACCGGTCCAATTTCAACTTTTGAATCCAAATCTAATTCGATTTTCATTCAGTCAATTAAATTTAGATACCAATTCAAATCGATTTCAACTTCGATTTCACATTAATTCAATTCCGTTATCAAATCAATCAATTCAATTTCAAATTCAATTTATATCGATTTCAAGCTCGATTTTCAATATCGATTCAAAACACTTAATTGAATTTTACCTTCAAAATGCAATGCAAAAAAAAATCCAATTTCAAATATAATTCAATTCCGAGCTCAAGTTTGAAAATAGTTTGGTTTCCATAAATTTGACAATTTATTTCTTTTAAATCAAACCATTTAAACAGTTTCACATTAGAAATTTTAAAATCATTTAATTTAACCAAGCCGGTGTTCGTATATAATTTTCTATCCTATGCCCAAGTGATTAGTTATTTCAATTTAATTTCAGGGATTGATATATATCATTTCAATCCAAATCACAATGTCATAGGTATATGTCGTTTTAACCTATTTCATAGTTCATTCGAAATAATTCAATTTACAGTTTTATACATTGTAAATAGTACACAAGATGATAACAGGATATATATAAACAAATAACATCCAACTATCCAATCATTAACCAATTAGCATCCATCACAATCAATCATATAAATAGACACTATAATTCACGGCAATTCATAGTTATCAATATCATGTAATTTGATTGTTATTAAATTCCAATTTCAATTTGATTGTCAATCTTAATTTTTAACGGTAAATTCAATGACAATCTAGATGACAATTAAATTTATCAAACAACGACCAATAAAAATCATATCATTTCATAAATTTCAATTTAACTAGCATAAAAATATTATAGTATGTTGTGAGCGTTATCAAACAATCACCTTGAGTTTTCAATTCCAAATTAAATCGAACAACGTTCGATTTAACCTAAAATTTTAGCGAGCTCCAAACATCTCCAAATCTACACTGCAGCGTAGGTCTCGTCTCTGCGATTCCAGTGTCGCTAATTTCGTTCAATTCTGACCTCGTATGGATAAGATATGTGATTTATAAGTTTGTATATATTTTTTAAAACAAAATTCTATTTTTTATACCATCAGATCTGAGCCGTTAAAGGTGAAATGAGAAATCAGGGCCGCACCCATCCTTCCCCTCCATATTGTGTACAGGCAAGATGAACCCACCAACGCACGTTCGATTCTCGGTTGCCGCGACCTCCCCCGCGCCCTAGAAGTTGATCATCCGCCCCCGTTTGAAGCGCCAACGCGAGACGCCCCACTGCCCTGAGCACGGTCACACTCGGCTACCCCAAGGCCTCGTGATTCCCGTTCGAACGTTGGCCTTACCTCAACTATTCCTGGCAACTGTGAAGCTCCATGGACGATCTCTACCATATGGATTTGTAGCACTCACTGAGATCTACAATAGCCTAGTTGACGACTTTAGCTAAAAGTTAAAGGATTTGGAATAATTAAGGAAAGAAGCATGAAGTCTTTCTGCCATTAATTTTTTCCACGGGCAGCTACAGGAGAAAGCTAGGGTTTAGCTACTGTAGCAAAGTATATATACATGTATTTTATTATTATTTTAATAATGTTTTCACTTTTCAACAACTTTTTCAAACGATCTCCAAATGATGTGGGACGACAGACATTTATAATGTTTTACCCACATTCCGAACACAATGGAATATGTTTTGAGGCCTAATTAGATTGTATATGCGAGTTACGGAAATAAATGGTCAATTTTAAATTAAATCGGTTAAATTAATTTCTAAGCGTTTTCAGCTGCCACGGTCAAACGGCAACTCCGATTGCTACGAAATTTGAAAATCGATAATAATAAATTATTACGGATCCAATGGAACTGGTTTCGTCAAATTGCGAGATTGTTCCCCGGAAGGCTATTTTAATTCATCGATTAAATCGATGATTTTTCAAAATTTACAGAATTGCTTAAAATTTCTATTTTAAAAGCTTACTAAATCAATTATAAATCATACAGAATTTATATTCATGTTGGAGACCAATTTGAATCATATTAAATTAAATTTCAATTATTCACTCTATTTTCATATATTAAATTAATACTGAAATTTAATATATAAATTTTCAAATTAACTTATCGACTTTTAATTCCATTGAAAAGTCCAGAATTGTAATTCTAACTTCAATAGAATTTTAATTCATCTTAGAAATCATATTAATTCCATAATTCAATTACCCAAATAATTCCTAATATTAAATTAAACAATTTAATTATTCAATATTAAACAAATTTCAATAATTGATTTTAAATGGATTTTAGTTATTAATCAATTACTTCATTCCCATCTAATATATCCACATTTATTATTCAATTCAACTATGGATTGATAACCCATTCAATACATAGCATTATCTCCCAATACTAGTTATTACTTAAATCTTCGAAATTAGTTTATTTCTAAATTCTATTCAAGTTCATATCCACTAACTTACGTTCAAAATCATTAAATTTTTATTTTAAACCGTTTTTAGTCCATAATCATATTAATATCAATGATTTCAAATAGTTAAAAATACGAATCTACGCTCAAAACTTTTCGTCCTCGAAAAGGAAAAAGAAGGAAAAATAAACTAAGTAAAGGATTCGACAATTGATATATTTTATTCAAAGTTATCAACTTGTAAAATGATGAAATTTCATTTATAAAATCGTTAATACGCCTCCACTACGCTACTCCGATCGGCTTACGAAATATTCAAGTTAGTTATCTAAACAAGTTATATAAATATTAAAACTTCAAAAAAATTCTAAAACTCGGATTTACGGATAATTTCGGCAGAGTCTCCTTTGCGCGGCTCGATCGGTACAGCTACAAAATACCTCCACGGGCCCCAAACCAACAAAAGAAAACCAAAAGCCAAGTGGCTCGATCAAAAATCACCAAATCTAATGATAAAATAAACACATACGTTTTGTCGGGCAATCCAAATGTCCTTGATTTTAAATACATGCATCTTAATTACCAATGATATCCAAACATATAATTTTAAAATCATTTTATATTTCACATATCCAATTTTCAATATTAACTTTACTTAAGCCCATATGATGTACATATATCATCTTTACGCAGTATCAAATCTGATTGCTCATTCGAACACACAATTTCACTTCCAAATTGTCATCGTTCACACGACTCTCTACTGTGGACTCAGATTTGGTTCCTTGATCGAAAGTCATTATTCTCCTTGCATAGCCATATATTATGATAGAAAATTCCAGAGTCAAATCAAAAATCCATATGTAGGGTTCGCCACCAAGAATTGAGTGGAAAATTCTAACTCGGATCGATATAAATTATCTCGCAATTCTATGCTCGAATCTGGATCAAATCGTTATGCGAATAAAATAATATACGTACAACTTATGTATTACCTTTCAATAGATTTCTATCCAATTCATCTATATTAATTTCTTTTACTTATCTTCATTTTATTTTCAATTTATTATTCACAGTGCATTATTCATATTTCTTGTTACTTAGTCTATCCGTTCCTTTACATAGCATATTCTTTTGCACTATCATTTCTTAAACATCATCCTATAGAATTTGCTTACTTAACTTCATTTTTTTAAACATTCTATACAACTTAATCAAATTCAATTTGCTTTTTCAATTGATTCTTAGCTATACTAAATTCCTTTGTTTACATTTACTTCATTTTCATAATTCAATTAATAATAAATATTTGTGGAACATTTTATTAATCACCACTTTAGTTTACAATTTTTCTATAAAAGTCGTATATAAGAAGTTGGACTCTATCTAAGTTTATAATTATCTCAAAGATCATAAATTCAATTTCATAATTTCTTTGCAAATTTATATTCAATTCTATAACAAATTTACAAAGATATTATTTGATTCATTTGTCTTCTTTCGTAAGTTCACTTACTCATTTCATTTAGCCATTCATCATTTCATAATATACTTAAGTATATATACATTTATGATTACATCTAAGTTTTCATTTATGTATATTTCAATTACTTTTAGGTTTGTTTATTTGTATAATATCCCATTACATATCTAAATCATCCATTTAACTTTTTAACATTTGGTAAGTCATATTATGTGTTATTAGAATGCAATTCGATACCATATAAATTTATAGGATTCAATTTACTTAATTGGGATGTTCACAATTTTACTTACTTACTTTTTATTTACTTTTCAAATTTAAGAGTTACTCTTCAAATCTAAAGTTTCTTAAAACATTAAGCTTAGAATTCTTAATCCTCTTATTTTATAAGTTCTGGTTATTCACATTTTATACAAATAATTTGAAAATTATTAATTAACAGAACTTAGAAATCTAAATGCCATGTTCATTCCAAATCATTTGAAATAAATACATACACCTATATCTTTAATATATCAAATCATACCTTTGGAGTTTAAACCAAAATCATTATCAAAACAATTTCGAAGCAATGCTTCTCAGAAGTCTCCCCCACCTTGAGACACGAAAATGAACGTCGATGATGCTGTGCAGTCATCACTGAAATTATTTTCCAGCGACATAAGAGGGGAGTACTGAATTCATTCCTTTTAAAAATCCTTTCAAAATATTCTCCATAAATATTTTCCAACTAATATCACTATATATTTCCTTTAAAGTTTTGGAAACCATTTTTAAATCCCCAGGTCTTAAATTCAATACTTCTCAATTTAAATCTACTTTAATTTATTAGTCACCGTTATATGCTATTGTTACAAAATTTTACTTTCTTAAAACACCCCACAAGTTGTTTTATCATTGTTTATTTTGTAATAAACCTTATTTATTAAAACACAATATCCAATTAATGATAACAATCAATATTATCCTTCCTAACAACCTACAAGCTAGATAAATCATAATAATTTCTGAAAATTATTTCTTTATATACAAAATATAATTAGGGTAAAATTATTTCATTCACCCAATTTCAAAAGGATACTATATCGAATTGTTCTGTTCAAGTGTTTAGAGATCCCTATCAATGACGTAATTACTCGTATTGACCAGAATCCATGAGCCACTCAACAAATCAACCAACACAATATAAAACAAATCAACCAACATAATATAAAACAATTTTATATCACTAACAAATACGCTCTCTCATATATATACTCAGCGACTCATTATAGGGTATTACTACCCTATATATAAAGAGTCGGACACCACAAAGCAATGTTTATCGCTAAACCTGGCTCTAATACCAACTGTAATGACCCACCTTTTTGGACAGTTTCAGTCGACAATAAACCACATATGTCAACTCAAACTATTCAAAAGGGAGGATTGTTAATGGGGTAAATAATAAAATAAGAGAAAAAGAAGAAGAAACAAACACAGATCTCACAGCGGAACGATTAAATACAATATCAAATAAACAGTTCATGAAGCTGTTTAATATACTTTTGTTTATCATTTATACAACATTTATAAGAGTTATACGTATACAACAGAACAAATAAAATAATGCAGCAGACAACATGATGCAGGAATAATAATAGTAATAGTATACCAAATCTTTGTCTTCGTCCTTCAGAAAAGGTCTTCAATAAGCTGAAAGACTCAGAACTGACCCGAGCGTAATAAAAATACAAAACACTGGAGTCGGGACTAAAATATCCTTATGTAAGTCAAATCAATCGTAAATAGATATGAGTGTAACGACGTAAGAGATGTTTATGGAATTTCACATCTCCTATGCAGTGTATAACGTGCGTGCAATAACTCAAGGGATGTTACGCGATTTTCCATCTCTTAAGGACCCGTCAAAATATTTATATGTAGTAGAATACACTACATAAATAATGTCTAGTTAGAAAAATAAATATTAAAATAGCGTTAAGTCTTTACATTAATCCCTTTTAACGCGTTTTTAAGCATTGTCGTACAGTATGCATATAAAAACCCGTTAACCGGTCGGTGGATAGAGATGCGCTGTGATACGACAACACTAAACCAAAATCGTATGGGTCTCGTTTAGGGATAAAAGTATGACAAGACACGTCAGGCAATGCCCAAGGTAGGATACTACCAGTTCGGGTCGCAGGGATGGTGGTAACGCATCATAGTCATGACCGCCCACCGCGTCCATACATCCTATATCGAGTCAAAGGGAGGCTATCCCAAATCAAGATGCACCAATCGAAACCAATATCAAGAGTAATAATATGGATCGAGCCCAAGAAAATCAAAGAACGGATGTCCGCTCGGGGTAATTAGCCCTCTTGGCTCTGTCAAGTCATCTTGTTTTAATCATTTCAAATTGGCACAAGTGTCGCGGTCTATCCATCATCGTTCTCTTTCTTCAAATCCAGCAAACGACTACAAATCCAACCACTTCATTCTGGATCATCACTCCATGTACACAGCTATAAAAGTGGTTCTGGTATCGACAGAGAGTATGCCCATATCCAGCTCCGGTCTCTTTAACAAGCAAACGCCGTTTTACACACCGGTCGGTTCTTTTACATTTCGAAAACAATCCATAATTGATATCAAAATATCATATCCGCTTCAAAAATCAAATCCATTTCAAAATCATCACATTTACTCAAAATATACAATTTCAATTTATAATCGTGTTCACCACAATATCTCAACTTCGATTCCAAAATTGTTTCAAGTTTCGATTTGATTTATAACTTCAATTAAATCTGATTCGTATTTAAATCCAAGATTTAAATTGTAATGACCCGCAAATCCATACCCCTTTGAGCCGACAAATTCTCCAACAGTTCAACTCAAATGGATGGAAATATGAACCATTAGTGTTAAAGAAGAAGGAGGTAGAAGAAGAAATAGAAAATAATATCATAATCTCACAATCGCAGCGGAACAATATATAATAGTTAACAAATGATCTTTATATAAAGAACTATAACTGTTTTTACACATTACATAATCAGAATACAACACAATCAATAGCACACAACTGGACAGTTATCATAACTCGTCCTCTCCGAAAATGATTATGCAGCAAACCATACACAACGGATAATACATCAAATACTGTGATACGTCTTGCCATCCAGCTCGTCTCCTGAGCTCCACAGCACCCTATCCTGTATCATATAATACTCAGTCTGATGCAAGCATTATAGTAAAATAATACCTGAGTCAGTCTGGAATACCAGCGTGAGAAAACACACCCGATTGGATTATTAAAATTTTCAAAATCCTTTGAAATCAAAGGTATCTCGTAAGACCACGCCACAAACAAATATGCCGGGTTTTTACCTCACGATAATCAAAACATTTTTATCAAATCCATCTAATATTATAATAGTGCATATAGAAAGTAAAAAAAATCTGGCTGAAATGCTTGCATCTCACGTTTCAGCAATAGTTGGACACAATCAAAATCGTACAGGCGCTTATTGGAGATTGGATTCAATACAATGGCAGGGCTACTGGGGTACTACCTGTCACAGTACCTAGTCTAGATCAGCGTACCAAGGATCCACCCTAATCCTCTGCAACACAAGACCGGAGCTACCCCTTACTGGATAGTCCGAATAAGATCACCCTGCAGTGGGGATCAGCAACCTCCCACACAGCCAAAAAAAGGGACATCTAAACAGGGATGACCTTACCCTAATTGGTTGCTAGCCACTTAGCCTTGCTGCACCTCCCATGTTTTAGCCATTCCAGGTTGATGAGACTCGAGGCTATGCGTTACCTTTTTAGAACACATCTCACTTAGAATGCTCATCGTCCTCCTGACGATGTTCTGATAGCATTCGTCCATACAAGTTCGATCCGGGTCTGAACGGAACCGAAGGCATTACTCCTACTACATCCATTTTGGAATCACCCTCAGGATTAGTAGCGATTATCCCTTGCACTTCACAGCTCCATCTTCGATTTCATGCTCTTGTCCATCTCACGAAAACGATCAAACCAAATCGAAGTGGTTTTTGGGAAATTAATCCCGATCCCGGTCTCTTCGAAACGATCAGCGCATTGGCCAATATTGATAGTCGGTTATTTAACTATCAAATAACATCCACAACAATCATCAACCCATATATCATTTCCCCAAAATCATCGAAAGATATTTTTCCACTCTTCAACCCTTTGAAAATAGTTTTCAAATCACTTTGTCCAAAAAATATATACTTTAAAACAATTAGAATAAAAACTACTTAAAATAAAAACTACTTTAAAGACTTTACTCAAAATAATAGTTATGAAATTCCATAATAATTTTCAAGTAAAACTTAACCAAAAACTACCTTTAAAATAAAAGTCATTTATATAAAGTATAAATATTTAGTAACTATCTTTTAAATCATAATGCTAATTTAACCTTTAAAATAATTACTACTATAACTAAATTAATAAATATTTACTTTAAAATCTTAAAACAATTTAAATAATAAACTTCTCAAAGGCAACATTCTTCTTTTAAAACATTTTGAAAAGGGGCATTTCACCAGAAGGACAAACTTCGCAGTCCAATTAGTTTCTAGGACACACATTCAAAGAAATTACTTTCAAGGCCAAAATCAGCAAAATAATTTCTTTCAAGGACAAAGTCGGTAGTCCATTTACTTTCATGGACATAATTTCATAGGTTTTTAGGCCCTAAAAACTAATTATTTTACGTTTTGTCCTTGAAAGTTATTATTTTCATTGTGTGTCCTAGAAACTAATTCCACTTGCTAAAGAGGCCCTTGTGGCTAATTTCCACTTTTAAAAACTTCTAATTTATACTTAAAAATCTTCCTTTGAAAATACATCTAGCTTTTCAAGAAGTTTCACTTTCCATTCCAATATACCCGTCTAATCATTTATAAATCCTTCTTGATTTATTTCCAGTTTAATTTATGTCTTAATCCCATAAATTTGTTTTCCACACTTTTAAAAATAAAACCACCTTTTATTTTTAAAATAAATTACCTTCTCTTTATAAATTCCCACCTTGAATTTATACTTTCAAATTTATCCATTGATAAATATTTCACTTTACTTATAAACCCAGTTTATAATTTCCATACCCTCATTCTCTTTTAATTACTATTTCAAATCACTTAATCGATTTTCTAAATTTAATTCCCCATAGAATTATTTCTCGATCTATTCAAGTTTATTCAAAATTCATTAAATCTTCTTAATTATGATTTAAAATCTTATTTGAAACTGAAATATCAATTTCATACTTTATTTCAGAATTCTCCTTTTATTTCTTCCCAAAGCATTTTAATCCTACATTTAAAATAAATTCTACAATTTTTAAGCAATATAACTTAAGTTTCAAAATTCATTTATTCCCGTATATTCGGAAACTCTTTCCCCATACTCTGAATTTATCTGTAGGATTTTAAATCAAACTTTTATCCCTTTCTAAATTTATTCTTTTAATTTATCCAAATTTACGATAATTACTTTACTTAAAAATCCAATCTTTATATTTTTGATAACTCAGAATACCAAAATATATTCAGTCAAACCATAACATTCAATATTTTCAATTCCTAAAATAATCAATATTCTATCATAGATTATCAAATAAAATATGTCACCGAATATGAAAATAAATTCTAACATTTTGAGGAATCCAGTTGGATCCCTCCAACCTGTTTTCCGGCATCCACAGATGTTAGTCAACAATTAAAATACCAATCCCACTTCGAGGGGGATATCGCTGTATAAAGGGTCATCCGCTATTATGCGGTGCGCTTTGGGTCTCATCCGCTATATAATGCGGGAAATCAATCACTCCAATATATATATAACATCACATCCAGTCAATTCAATCATTCAACCAATAATTTAAATTTAACTATTTAAATTTAAATGGTAATCCAAATGAGTGAGATTAACTCATTTTTGATTTTATTTGCAACCCATTTCCATTCCGGCTTGTTTCCTTCACGATTTTTAGACCTTGTAATAAACATTATATGGTTTACTAATATTCGAACTAATCGGACAATTAATTCCCATAGATTAAATCATTTATTTTAAAACTAAATTCCTTTAATGAATTATCTTTAGTAAGTAAATAACCAATTAAGTTAATTTACAATTTATCCACCAAATCCATTATTCAAAATAAGCTAGTATACTAAGATATGTAAATGTATATTTATTTCCTTTAGGACTGCATATATGTTATTTACAAAAATGTCTATATGTATTTCAAAAATCAAAATTTAAATAACCTCTACAACATTTAAAATTCTATTTTCAAAATCATGTATACATACATATATTTATCATAAGTAACATAACAGTGAATTCCTTTACTGTAAACAAATATATATATATAAATAAATCTTTAAATTGAAATATTAATTTGTTTTATACCTTATTGTAAAATAATTTTCTACTATACTATACATACAAATATGGAGTTCAAAATAAAAATCTATTACTTTATTGTAAAAATTATATTTTTTTTGCATGTGTGTATATATATATATATATATAAATATATCTAAATTTAAAAAAATGCAAATAAATCTCACTGTATATATTTTCTTCATATATATTTTCAGATTTAAATTGAAACGAATAACTGCATATACCTGCTGCGCAAAACCTGCGTCTCCGATAAAAAACAGTTACCGACTATCAGACCCAAAATGCTTGATTTCCTGTAGCCCATCATGAACTTGCGACCCAGCAGAGTACTCCAACCCTTTCCCCGAACGCGTCAACTATTTGTGCCACCAAGCCCGGCCTCGCGATCGCGCCTACCACCATTCGAGCTCGATCCACCTGCCTCGCAGAGTATCTACCACCACCACGAACTAGCAGAGCCATCCACCCCTGCATCGAGTCGAACGTGACCACCCTTGAAAAATAAGCCTTGCTCGCTAAATCATGAATCGCCTAGACCAAAAGAGGGGATACGATTATATGAACCCGCAATTTATAGATTTGGCTTGATTAATTAATTTTTTACACGAGTTCGATTTGAAACTTCATGAATAAAACTGTGGAATAGAGGGAGGGCTCGTGCTTAATTGAATCGAATTCAGTCATTCGCTCTTTTGTTTTGAAGGGGGAGTTCGATCTGTTTTAAATCAAACTGGAGATGGAATTCAGTTTCCATTTGGATTTATTTTCAAATACTCAGTCGTTTATTCGTTGCTGTTAATATAAAAGAAGGGAAACATTTGTACGCGATTTAGAAAGACAGGGGAACATGTGTTGGATGGTCCACAGTGTTTTTTTGAAGTAGAATTGAAAAATTACTGATGGGAATGCAAATTTGAATGTTGATATATAATATATTAAATAATTCAATTCCAATTTCAAATTGCATCGATTAACGTAGCTTAAAATTGCAAACCCCGATCGAGGCGTGCCGCCAGGCGTTTATAATGTTATATTCCTATTTCAAACACAATGAAAAAGGTTTCGAGTCCAAATTTGATCGTATGGAGAAGATAGCTTTTGAACCCAGTTATTATATTCAATTTTCGATATAGATTTCAGTGCATTTATATACCGTACGATCACACGATAACTCCAAATGTAAAGGAAATTGAAATCTGATAATAATACACTATTACAGATCTAATGGATCTGGTTTCATCGATGTTCGTCGACGGAAATTCTATCGGTTTAGAAAACCGTAGAACGAATTTAAATTAAAAATAACCGCAAGCGCACGGTGTACGAATGTAGCACGCGGCGAATACGGGTCGATCCGCAGGGAATTGATGATTTTAAAATTCTATTCAATCAAATTAACCAAACTAGAAAGTGTGATTAGCTAAAAATGTAAGAAACTAACAAAAACTAGCAAAAGAAAAATAGATAAAAATATGAGAGTTAAACGACAATTTAGAGGCAATTTCCACTCTCTAAATCACATAAATCAACAAAATGAAGTTATGATCTCTCTTTTCTTGTCATTAGTGAATTAGTTGATGTGCTTATCATTAGTATGGTATATTTGTGCTATTAATTAGCTCAATATAAACCATCAAACTATAACACAACCGCTAATACACTTAAATCTCATAACATATGACAACAAATTTGAAAGCAAAGTCTATTTTTAGCATGGCCTATTAACTATTAATTAGAAATATATGCCATCAAAATTTAATTTCAACAATCACTTCTTTGCCATAATCATATGTAGATGAAGAGGCAATTTGTGTTTTGTTTGTTTAAGCATAGCCTATTTATTATGAACAACATAGACTATCAAATTCAAAGCTAAACAACATCATTAAACCACTTCAATCATTCTCATTAAGCACAAAAAGAGAGCATAAACATCAAATTAAGTTGAAGCTACATGATTAGAGAGCTTCATTACCCCTAAATTAAAAGGGTTTAGCCTCTCATATATGTTATCATGTGAACAAATGTAGCAAGCAACACTGAATAAAAAGAAGAGGAAAAAGAGAGAAAAATGAAAGGAAAAAATATTCTACTTGCATAAAAGAGAAGACATCTACACTACAACATGAAAGTAAATTAACATGAAAGGAAAGAGCATGCATTAAATTGCATAAAAAAAAGATTACATAAAATAAAAATGGCTAAGTAGCCATGAAAAGAGAAAGAGTAGCTTTCATTTTATTTTTGATCTAAACTAAACTAAAGAGAAGGAGGCCTAAGAGAGACTAAGAGAAGAGAGATGATTACATGAAACATAAGGGGTATATATACAAGTTTTAAAACCCTAATTCACTTTTTGGGGAATGCCCAAAATGACCTTTAGGAAGTGTGGAGGCCAAGTAATCATTAACATGTCTTAATCCCCCATTAAGTGTACATGAAACCATTAACTCCATAAGCATGTGCATTAGCCTTTAATTTGTACATTAAGGTAGGTGGGTAGGTGGGTCCTCCATGATCTTCACTTTGAATTATTTCCATCTTCATTCCTTTATATCCATTTTGTGCATGCATGTTTCTTCATGAACCCACTAATAAGAGAAGCTAAATTCCTACAAAATGTTATAGAAATTTCCAATTAAATTCTCTCAAATTAATATACGCGCACAAATGGCCATTTTGCCCTTATATGAAGATGAATATGTGAAAATTTGGAATTAATATGAATTTTGGTTAAAACTAGTTAAAATACCCAATATGATCATTTATTATTTAAATAGAATAAATATGGTTGTAAAAATATGCAAATTTACGTGCACATCAAATACCCCCACACTTATCTTTTTATTCGTCCTCGAATAAACTAAAACTAAGATAAATCCGTTTTTGTAGGAAGCAAGATTGCATTGAGCGTATGCAAAAAGCCGTTAAACCTCTGGGTGTCCCCAGTAGGATGAGTGTTGTCTCGTGAGGGTTTTCAGCGGATACTACCCATAAAATCCAAATGCATGATGAAACTATCTACAAAATGTAAGATTTATTTACAAAGAGAATAATGCAAGTTTTTGAAATATTTACAAATGAACGATTTATTTTTAAATTGACACAACTAAGTTAAATATAGGTTTTGGTTATTATCATGAAAATTTATGTCATTTACTCATCAGTATTTCCAATACAAACGAAGTTATCATAACAAATAAACTATAGTTTTAATTCGTTGTTTTGGTTAATAACACAGTGTAACTATGAAATGTATCCTTAGTTGTTTATCAAAGTTTATCAAAGTGGTATTTTCATTTCTTTTCAATAACAAATCAAATCAAATAAGTAAAAATAGTGCTAGGATTTCAATTGCTTGCTCTCTCATTATTTGCAAGAAAAATTACACACATAGCTCAGGTAAACTGAGGCCATATATACCACCCATGCACTGCCTTTCGGACTTATGTGAGGGGAGTACAGAGCATGGCGAGTGAATACACTTTCGTGCATACACCTATCGACCGTAGGTGGTTTTTATTAAGTCTATTTTTTTACATGTGTTCCACACATGCATAACAGTGAGGACTTTTAAATGAGTATGAAAGCACGTAATCAAACATTCCAAGTAATTCCCCCATGCATAATCATGAGGACTTTTAAATGAGAGTAAATACTTTGGATATTATTATTTTTTTATTTTTTTATATTTTTTTAAGAGAGAGAGTTTTGCAAAATCATCTTAGCACCATTTAACTTAGAAGACAAAAAAATGTTATATCCTTTACTTTAAATTCACCACTTTTAAAACAAAGATTTTCAATTAGGATGTATTTCATAATTAACACGTATGAATCTTCCAATATACTAGTTAAACCATTGTTATTTATAATACAACTTCATTTTTATTTTTGTTAAGATAAATAAATTTTCAATAATTTCAATTTAATAAACCAAAACCGTATATTTATTCTATAGTGTTTCTTTAAAAATAAATCAAAACGCTAAAAAAAGAAAAGTTCTTCTTTTGTTTTTAGATTTTTTTTTTTGAGTTTTTGGAAGAAAAATGAAAAATTAATCCTGAAAAATCAATAAGAAGATGAGTCTCCCCCCACACTTGATTTTGACTGTGTGCCTACAGTCAACCCAAGTGAAAGGAACGTTTATTATTATTTACATGAAAATGAAATGTATTTACATGAGATCAGAAAGTATATCGTCAAAAAATAAATGAAACGGTCTTCCAAAGACCAATTTATTTGTCTCGTCAAGTATGTGAGACACGGCTTAAGCTCGAAAAAGCAAACCATAAAATATTTCGAAGTTGAATGTTGATTTGGAAAAACGAATGTTGTTTTATTGAAAATTGAATGGGTTGTTTTGTTTTTGATGATTTTTAGAGTTGATAAAACAATTGATTGAAATTCAAGTTTATTTTCACCAAGTTGAAGTTCAAACTTATCATTGAAAACTTCTTCAAAATTATCGATTTCAAAATCAAAATGGTGATCGAAATTTTCCCCTTCAGAATTCAACAACTCATTTTCAAAAAGTCCACAAAACTCAAGTTCGTTAAATTCGACTTCCTTTGTTGGATTATCAATAACTTCATCGTGTAAATCAAGTTTAAAATTCAAAGTTGTCGTATTCAAATTTTCAGAAAAAGGAAGATCGAAGTTTAAATCGAATTTCGCACCCTCAAAAGAATTGAAATCCAACTTAATTACCGTATTTTCAACAACTTGATTAAGATCATCATTTTCAGTTTCAAAAGTTGTTGTTTGAAAATCGTCGATTGTGGTAAAAGATGGATTATCATTTGACTTGTCACACGTTGGAATTTGATTTTGTTTTTCATGTTGTTTCATATATGTTTCAAATAACGAATTCGTGTTGATCATCATAAATTTCATTTATTTGCTCAACAAAATCCAATTTATAGTTATTAACTTGAGAATTTTCGATTTGGATTCGTTGAGAACAAAAAATTTCACTCATATCATAATCAAGATTATTCCCATTGCCAAAGTTGTTTGAAAAGCGGATCACATTTTCGTTTTGATTTTGAAATTCATTTTGGAGTTCAAAATTGAATTGGCTTGGGTTATCATCGAAATAGTTTGAATTTTGAATTGAATTCAAATTTTGAAATTCTTGAAAACTTTGACTCGATTTATCGCAGAAATACGAACTACACAAATCATTTATCATTTAATTTTGTTATGTAGAGATTTCAAGTAAAGACGAAATGATATTTTCGAGATTCGAGGGTTGGTCATCGTCTTGAAAATTTTGTGGTTCAAAATTTGAATCGTTTAAACAATAGTTGGTGTTAAAATATCCATACGAATTTGGAGTGAAATCGTATGGATTATATTGATTTTCACAACTATTGTAAAATTCACGTAAGTGGGGAAACTCGGGCATTTCAAGAATTTTTTTGGTTTTTTTTATAAAGAAAAATATTTACAAATAGAATTATTTTTCAAAATGGAAAATTGATTTTTGTTTTTTTTTTGTTTTTTGAAAAGATTTTATATTTTTTTTGGATTTTTGAAATTTCAAAGAATTTTTTTAAATTTCAAAGGAAAATGAATATATACAATTTTTTTAGTTTTGGATTTTTGATTTTTTTTTAAATATGCATGAACTAATGCTACTAAACGAAAGCAGCGGTTAATTACAAATGATTTATCCTAAGTTAACCCAAATTGTATAATTACAAATTGTCTTAGTTAAATAAAATAGTTCTCAGCCAGGTAACGGGCAGGATTTATCGGTGCACCACGAATCACTGTAGCAATGCAGCCGAAGGTTTAAGTACCTTCAGAGGAACAACCACTATAATATTTACGAATCACCGTAATATTTATAAATGGTTATTACTCTACCGTTGCCTAGACACCAAGAAATTAAATTTTTCAAAGAAGACAAATTGTCATTATACAATTAAGTGTTAATGATGTCTAACCATTATTATTAATTAAAATTCTAGGATGAAATGCAAAGCAGAAATTAAACGTGAATTAACAATGCAACTACGAATGAATTTTTTTATTTTATAAAGTGCAAATGCAAGCAACCAACAATACAATTCAAATAAAACTAGAAATGAAAGCAGATTATTTTTAAGCTAGTAAGAAGAGTAATTTATTTTGACTAGTTAAGCAAGCAACTGATTCTTCCAATCTGCTTTGGCAATCTGAAATTAAAAACAAGATATATACAAAAAGAAATTTAACAAGGAGAAGAAAAAAGAAAAAAAAGTACAACAGACGAAGATTAGAACAAATGAAACTTAACAATTGAAAACAAAACTAAAAAAACACTTTTTTATATAAAAAAGAAGAACTAAAATAGATTAAAACGAAACAACTCTTCTTTATTTTATTTTAGGGATAAAGCAATTTAACTAAAACAAAACAACACAAGAACAAAACTAAAGTAAGCAAATCAACTCAGTTGGCTTTATTAATCCCAGCCCAACAAAATCTACAAACCCTAAAACCAAAATAAACAAAATTACAACACTACTGGTTCTCATTTAGAAGTGATACCGAAATAATCAAACTCGCAGTTTTTTATATAAGGAAAATCAATACTCTCAGTAAACCAAGTAGCGAACTTGTGACTTTGTGATGGTGATTCGAGGACTCAGGCGATTCAACTTGCAATTTGAAGAGGTGGTTGATGATTTCGGGTTTGGTGAGAGTGATGGTACCGGTGGCATTCGATTTGCAGTCGAGTTTGACTGTGGTGATGATCGCGATTTTGGGTGAGGTTGGACGGAAAAGTTGGGTTGCAGAGGTCGATTTGAGGAGTTTGATTTTGTTCGAGACTTTGTTGTGGTCTGGTCGTTGAAGGCAATAGAATTGGCAGTGAGGAGACTGGCGATTTGGAGTCGCGGTGGCGTCGAGATGTTTGGAGTGAGATGCTCGTGAATTTGTGCACTGTATGGTGACTGCAAAGAAGGGTAGCAGCAGTTGCAGTGGGGGAAGAACTGTTAGATACTGACAGTGCTGGTTGCAGAAGTAAGTGGTGGTAAGAAGAGTGTAATGAAATTCAAGATGATGTATGCACTTGAATGTAGATGCTGCTATGAGATTGTAGTGGGTTGTTGTTGGTGTTTTATTTTGACAGAGGAGATATGTGGCAATGGAACCAAGTATTTGATGTAAGTGCTTTGGTTGATGGTATGAGAGGTGATGGGTAGGATTGTGGCACCGTCAGTGATGTGTTTGTAGAAGTCTGGGTGGCTGCTGGTCGGGGAAGCAATGGAAGACTTGTAAGTTGTCTGGTAATGGTCTGGTTAGTGATGATGAAAGGCAGGTTGTAGTGATCAAAGGCAAGTGGTTGCGATTGGATGATATGAGGGTATGCTATCACCGTCGATAATTCCACTCTTTTTTTTGAATGATTGTGGAGTTTTGGTTTTGATGAATGTTTGGTCACACAGACTTGATGGTGAGCAGCAAAAGTTAAGGGCTTTGACAGCAGAGTAGCAGTGGCAGGTTGTGGTGGCCTGTTTGGTGAAGGAGAGTGTTGAAATGTGGCTAGTGAATTGAAGTGATCTACAGTTTGTAAGTGGGTTGACTGGTGATGTGTGATCATGGGACGTATATGTTGGTGGCTGTGAGCTGATAGTGTCAAGGGAAATGTGGAAATG
This sequence comes from Allium cepa, assembly GCA_030765085.1. Taxonomy (NCBI): domain Eukaryota; kingdom Viridiplantae; phylum Streptophyta; class Magnoliopsida; order Asparagales; family Amaryllidaceae; genus Allium; species Allium cepa. The sequence goes on from CM060932.1 coordinate 327,978,356, forward strand.
GAGGTGGCTGTTGTTGTAATCGGGGTGGTCTATGCTGTGTAGTGTTCAGGAAGATGGTTGGTTAAGTGTTATGGCAGCAAGGCAATGATAAAATAGTGATGAAGTATAGGGGTTGACAGAAGTGTATGTTGTATGGTAGTGGGAGTGTGACGATTGGTGTTGTTTGTGTGGTTATAGTTGTAGAAGTGAAGTGAAGTTGTGGATGTGAGGTTGTTAGATTGATGTTTGCATAAGTTCGATGTGGTGAAGTGGGGGAGAGTGCTTGCAGGCAGGTTGTGGGATGTTGTACAGGGTGGGGGCGTAACAGGGAGATGTCAGAGGCAATTCAAGGGGGGCAGTGAGAAGGCTGTAGTGGATGCAAAGTTGCTGGTGGATGTTAGATGATGTGAACTTTGTTGAAGGCAAGAGGTGGAAGTTGAAGTGGAACTTTGTTAGCAGTTCAAAACTGAAGAGAAGTTGAAGCAAGTGAGAAGTAGAAATGAATAGAGAGACTTTGAACAGAGAAGTAGAAATGAACTACAATTGAACAGAAAAAGAAATGCACAGAGTGGAACTATTTGCAAATGCAAAAGCTAAATTCGTGAAATCAAAGCAAAAATTACAGATGTAAATGAAATAAAATATTTTTTTGTTTGTTTTTGTTTTCTGTATGTTAAAAAAAAAGTGAAATGCAAATGAACAAATCACTAGAAAACAACAACAAACACACAAACAAAATGCAAACAAAATCAAACAACAAACACAACACTTTTTTTTAATGCAAACAAACACACAAAATAAACACACAAAACCAAATAAAAATAATTCAAAGAATAGAAAATTAAAATCAAATCAATTCCCCAGCAACGGCGCCAAAAACTTGTTCAATGGAAATTCTATCGGTTTAGAAAACCGTCGAACGAATTTAAATTAAAAATAACCGCAAGCGCACAGTGTACGAATTTAGCACGCGGCGAATACGGGTCGATCCGCAGGGAATTGATGATTTTAATATTCTATTCAATCAAATTAACCAAACTTGAAAGTGTGATTAGGTAAAAATGTAAGAAACTAACAAAAACTATTAAAAGAAAAATAGATAAAAATATGAGAGTTAAATGACAATTTAGAGGCAATTTCCACTCTCTAAATCACATAAATCAACAAAATGAAGTTATGATCTCTCTTTTCTTGTCATTAGTGAATTAGTTGATGTGCTTATCATAAGTATGGTATATTTATGCTATTAATTAGCTCTATATAAACCATCAAACTATAACACAACCACTAATACACTTTTAAATCTCATAAAATATGACAACAAAGTTGAAAGCAAAATCTATTTTAAGCATGACCTATTAACTATTAATTAGAAATATAAGCCATCAAAATTTAATTTCAACAATCACTTCTTTGCCATAATCATATGTAGATGAAGAGGCAATTTGTGTTTTATTTGTTTAAGCATAGCCTATTTGTTATGAACAACATAGACTATCAAATTCAAAGCTAAACAACATCATTAAACCACTTCAATCATTCTCATTAAGCACAAAAAGAGAGCATAAACATCAAATTAAGTTGAAGCTACATGATTAGAGAGCTTCATTACCCCTAAATTGAAGAGGTTTAGCCTCTCATATTTGTTATCATGTGAACAAATATCGCAAGAAACATTGAATAAAAAGAAGAGGAAAAAGATAGCAAAATGAAAGGAAAAATTATTCTACTTGCATAAAAGAGAAGACATCTACACTACAACATGAAAGTAAATTAACATGAAAAGGAAAGAGCATGTATTAAATTGCATAAAAAAAAGGATTACATAAAATAAAAATGGCTAAGTAGCCATGAAAAGAGAAAGAGGAGCTTTCATTTTTTGATCTAAACTAAACTAAAGAGAAGGAAGCCTAAGAGAGACTAAGAGAAGAGAGAGGATTACATGAAACATAAGGGGTATATATACAAGTTTTAAAACCCTAATTCACTTTTTGGGGAATGCCCAAAATGCCCTTTAGAAAGTGCGGAGGCCAAGTAATCATTAACATGTCTTAATCCTCCATTAAGTGTACATGAAACCATTAAATCCATAAGCATGTGCATTAGCCTTTAATTTGTACATTAAGGTAGGTGGGTAGGTGGGGTCCTCCATGATCTTCACTTTGATTTATTTCCATCTTCATTCCTTTATATCCATTTTGTGCATGCATGTTTCTTCATGAACCCACTAATATGTGAAGCTTAATTCCTACAAAATATTATAGAAATTTCCAATCAAATTCTCTCAAATTAATATACGCGCACAAATGACCATTTTGCCTTTATATAAAGATGATTATGTGAAAATTTAGAATTAATACGAATTTTGGTTAAAACAAGTTAAAATACTCAATATGATCATTTATTTAATTTGAATAGAATAAATATGGTGGTAAAAATATGCACATTTACATGCACATCAATCGAGTTTCGAGACTGTGCCTCGGAAGGCTATTTTTAAATATCAATTTAAAAGATAATTTTCAAAACTGAACAAAACACTTTTAAATTTAATTTTAAAAGTTCTATTTTCATATTTTGACAAGCTTTTGACAAGCTTGAAACTCCTGATTTCATATTTTACACAATTCCCAAATTTTAAATTCAATAATTTAATTATCCAATAAATGAAGATATTTGAAATTTAAGCTAAATTAACCTTTAAATATTAAAAATCAATTAAATATTCCAATTTCAAATATCCAAAAATTCTGGGTCGTCAAATTTCTCCCCTCTTAAAAGAATTTTGTCCCCGAAATTACTAGTTAAGAGGAATGGTCCAATACCCATTTATCATTTTCCAAAACCAAACAGTTTTTCCAACGAATCCCCAAACAATCTTTTTATTAAAGACACTATCACCCTCACTAACTTCCTAAATTCATCCATAGGTTCCAACCAATATTATTTACTCAACCATTCAAATTATAATTTAAACCCAAATTTTAAATTATCAAACTTTCCTCAAAAAAGTTCTAACTCTCTAAATTTTCGAAATTTTTTGCCAGCGTCTCCTTTGCGCAGCTAGCTTGGTACGACTACAAAATGCCTCAACGGGCCTTCAAATTCCAAAAGAAAACAAAACGCCAAGTGGCTAGATCAAAAAATCATCAAATTTCATATGCCAATTTAAATACATACCTTTTTGTTGGGCCATACAATTTTATCTTATGAAATCAAAATCATCAGTTTCCTTTTTGCTTTTAAATACCTGTATACTACATAGCAATAGTATCTAATCACAGAGTTCAAAATCATTTTGTTTCATTTCTTTACAAAATTTTCAACACTAGCTTTACCGAAACCCATATGATGTCCATATATCATCCGTACGCAATACAAAATCTGATCGCTCACTCGATCACACAATTTCACTTCCGAACTAGTATCGTCCACCCGACTTCCTAGTGCGGACTCAGATCCGGTTTCTTAATCAGAACCTGTCATTCTCCTTGCATAGTCCTAAACTATGATAGAGAATTTCAGAACCAATCAAAAATTCATCCAGGGTTCGCCATCGAAAATCGAGTGAGAAATCCCAACTCGGATCGATACAACTATCTCGAAATTCTATGCTCGAATCTGGATCAAATCGCTATGCGAGTAAAATATATACGTACATCCTATGTATTTATCACAATTGATTATTAGCTATATCAATCTCCCTTTTTATTCACATTTATTTTGATTTCCATTCACTTATTCACAATCACCATTTCACACACCCTTATTTAAACGTTCATTTACATATTGACTAAGTATATTTTCCCAATACCAAGTTTACTTAGGAATTTCACCATCCTTTTCTCAAGTTCAACAGTTTATACACTTCTTATATTTACCTTCACATCACCACTTAAGCTTTCACATCTATTTTTTATTTACCTTAAATTTTCAATTCCATTCTGAATTAAATTTACCTTTCATTTTAACTATTGAATTATATTCACTTTATCTCAAACCATTTTTATTTCCAAACTTTTATTATTTTAGTCCATTTCGAATTAATTCTTTAACTTTACTTAACCGAATTCAAAATGAATTCCAATACTTCAGTTTCAATTTCATTTACTTGCAAATGTAAATTCATTTGTTCATTCACAAATTTATTTCCCACTTAATAAATTTTTTATTTTAATGGTCATTCCATTTAGTCTAGTCTACTTAGACCTTTTTTTCTCAAATTCACCTTTTTAACTTGATTTAGTTATATTCCATTTTAATTCAAATTTTTAACTTCTATAAGTTTTCCAACTTATTTACTTTCCATTTTCTAACTTCTTTTAATTTACTTCATTTAGTTGGCTTACATTCTAACTTATTTCGTTTTCTTACTTACTTCAAATTTTTGACTCTTCTTGAAGTTAAAATTTTCTATTGTAGAAAATTTCAAATTTTACTAGTTATCAAACCCATTTATATTTCCATAAACATTTTAAATAAGATTCCATTCTTTTAAACAATTACTCAACATTTCAAAAAATCATTTTTGAAATTATTCTTTGAATTTTGAAACCAAACCCACTTTTGTAAACAACTCCAATTTAAATCAATTTGGTAGCAATTCCTCTCTTGAAAACTCAAAAATGAACATCGATGATGCTACAATCATCACCGAAGTTATTTTCCAGCAACCAAAGTGATTTCAATGCTTAAAAAACCTTTTCAAATATTTTTAAATTCCGAATCTCACCAGATTTTAAATCCAATTCAAAAATATTTTCGAATAATATCACTATTATTCCAAAGCCTTTGAAAAATCGTTTTCAAACTCAAAAGAAACTAAATTTTCCAAATTCCAAATCCTTCTAATAAATCAAATATTACTCTGGAATTTTATCTCATTTCGGTTATAAATCACATTTATGATCCACATTTACAAATCTCATTCTGTTATATAAATTTTTTTTAGCTTTTGGTTATAACATTATTTTCGTATTTCATTTTTCATACAACAATGATAATAATTTAATATTATCATTCTCTAACAACCAAGCAACCATATATACTTATAATAATTTACAAAAAATTATTTCTTTCATATATAAAATAATTTGAGAAAATTATTTCATTTACCCTATTTTAAAACAATATCGTGTCGAATTGTTCTATTCAAGTGTTTATAGATCCCTATCAATAATGTTAATTGCTCGTATTGACCAGAATCCATAAACTACTCAACAAACCAATCAACATAATATAAAAAAAAAATTATATTCACTTACAAATACGCACTCATATCTATTAATACACTCAACTCATTCTAGAGTACTACGGACTCTATTTCTAATGAGTAATCCCCACCAGAGCCAAGGTTCTCACTTAACCTTCTACTCTGATACCAAGTATAATGACCCACAAATCCATATCCCTTTGAGCCGACAATATTCCCCAACAGTTCAACTTAAAGTGGATGGAAATACAAACCATTACGGTTAAGAAGAAAGAGGTACAAGAAGAAATAGAAAAACAATATCAGAATCTCACAATCGCAGCGGAAGAATATATAAAAGTTAACAACCAATCTTTATATAAAGAACTATAACTAGTTTTTATACATGACATCATCAGAGTACAACATAATCCATTGCACACAACTGAACAGTTATCATAACTCGTCCTTTCAGAAACTGATTATGCAGCAAACCATACACAGCGTGCGACGGCCCTGACTCGACTTTCGAAAATCGGCATCGAATACGACACTCATATTCCAATGCCGCAGAACCAAGCATCGACTCTGGTTCGTTGGAGCTTATAAAACATCAGATGAATATAAAACAGAGGAACAAAATGAATATCATGCATACATCACAGATACAACATCATAATATCCAATACTATATTAGAGTATTTTTAGTACATACACCACAACTCCAAATAAACATCATAATAATACAATAGTGATCATATATCAAAAAAGTCTTCAAAGGAATGAACTGATAACGAACTCCCAATAACTAAACACCTGAGATCCCAAAGCTTCTAAAATATCTACAAAGCAAAAGCTCCAAAATACCGCTAACACCAGAACACGGAAACCTGCTACTAGGCTGCCCGTGTGAAAATTATAGGCACACAGAGTTTAGAAAAGAAACAATAAACTCTGGGTCTGTCATGGCACTGGTATGAGTAAACAAAAACAGTTTCTTTTATATAGAGTAAGATTTATAAAATAAAATTCGGTATGCTTTTGGGAAAATGAAACTACCATAGGACCTCCCGCCACACACACAATGCAATCACAGAATTGGAGGAGATTTCTTCTTATGGTAGTCAAATATGCTTGATACGAGAAAAATTCTTTGATATTTTTACTAGTGCATAGTGTGAAAAACATTTTGAAAATAGAATATTAATCTTAGCCAGCATAGATACCATTATACTATGCCTACTATAGCTGTCACCTGAGGTGACAGGTTATACAACTAAAACCGTACAGGGCTCGTATTGTTTCTTTGGATTTCCAACAAATGGTCAGGCTAAGGAACTTCCTACTGCCACACGGGCACGCCTCTGGCGGGACGTCCCGAGAACCTACCCGGCTCTCTGCTAACACAAGCCCGGCTTACCTTTGTAACTATGTAACTACTACTCGAGTATGCCACTCCTCGGTCCTTTGGGACCTTTATCCGAGGGCCCTCTATCAAAAAGCAACAACCACACAGTAAATGAGATTGGAGCTACCACATAGGTAAATATCTGGGCTCCATACCATGACATCACCTTTTTCCAAAAGGAAATGACATAACCTAAAGGGCGCGACCCTCATAACCTTGCCGCATCTTTCCTGTTTCGACCATTTTCGGTTTGTGAGGTCCGATGAGGTCTCATCCACAAAGCTACGCTTTACACGAAAGCCATGCTTTGATCACAATTGATCGAGAAATGATCATCAAAACACAGCAGCACTTAGCATGCCACACTACCAAATTGGGAGTATATCGCCGATAACCTTCAATTGCATAACCTCTGAGCTCGTACGTCTGGAGAGCGATGTTAAGCTAAGAGAATAAATTCTCCACCACCAACAAATACGTATTTGAAAGAAATCTACTTTATTCCTCAAAATGTAGTGTCACACAACCATACAAGTCTGTTTCGGGTTCGAACAGAACTGAAGGCACTTCGTCCAATAAAGGAAGAAGCCCTTGCAAATCCGGGTATCCACAATCCCGATCGGACTTCCCATCACATAGGGAATCTCTATACCGGAGCAACTTAGTGCAGAGACAATCGATAGGTTATCCTATTGTTTTCGAAGACACCCGGTCTTCATCACCTGTAATGACCTGTAAATTTCGATAATTAAACTGGTTAATTTAATAAGATTTTTGTAATTAAATTCAAGAAGAAAAAAAAACCTTTATAATTTATAATGAAGTGAGTGTTTAAAATGAAATGAAAATAAAAGGGATATAGTAACGGTTGTAAGTTACTATTTAATTGGTCTATTAATGTAGTTTTAACTGTTACATTTGGGTATTAAATTGAATATATGCAAATAAACGTATGGTAATGGAGTGAATTCAACATTATATAAGCAATTCAACATTATATACGCAATTCTGATAATTAGTGGAAATAATAAACTTGAGTGTAATATAAAGTTAGTGACCACATTTATGCAAGTCACCTTTTTATTTAGGGCTGCTAAATTCAGAGTAGGAAGTCAATTACATTTAAATGTAGGTAAATGTTCATTAATGTGAGATAGGACTGTAACTGTAATGTGTGAATGTAAATGAAATGACATAAATGGAAATTTATATTTTATTCATAAGATGAAATAAAGGAATGAAACCAATTTGAATAAATTGATTTACGTTTTATTTATGATAAATGTATATATTTGGGAAATTCAATATAATTAAAAATAACAAGTTATTACAAAAGAAAAATGAAAATTGGAATATATATTTTTGTAAGGAAAGATAAACAAATAATAACTAGGTTTATAAAGTGATAACAAATTTAATAAAAGAGTATGATTAAAGCATGGCAGTTATTGGAAAGTAATTAATTGAAATTCGGACGAATTGGGAATTTTTTTATGTATTAGTATAAAAACCAATTTTAATATTACCCATAAGAGGATAAGTTAATAGTCGATTCAATAACATGATTGAGAAATCAAATATATGGATTTATTGGGAATTTAAAACTTATACTTTTTTTGATAAAATACAGCGTTTTACACGCAATAAAATTTTCTACTTTTATTACATATTATATATATATATGTTCTTCTTATTATTATTTCATATATCCACCTCTATTTTATCTTTTTATTTTTATTTTTGACAGTCATGTTTATTTATTAGATTATTGCTAATTTATATCTTTTATTTATGGCTTGGAAGAAACTAAAAGGGTATGCGTTATATTGTCTTAATTGCTTGCCTTTTTAATTGCCTACTCTTTATTTCTCTTTATTTATAAAACCTTGAAATTTAATATAAATTTTAACTTGATTTAATCATTTCCTAAAAGTCTAAATATAAAATTGGAAGTTTTGAAATTTTTACTTTGTTAAAAGACAACTCCAATTGGAATTTTAATAAAAATGAATTATGTATATTTTAAATACGAAGAATGTAAACAAGTTAAAATTTTAGTTAAGTAATAACTTTGTAAAATTCAGTGTTTTACAGACTGTTAAACTTCGCATTTAAAAAGAGTACGCATTGTAATGGTATAAGTAATGTATAAGCGTATAAATTAAAAATGTTACTTTTGCATAAATTTTGGGCGTATTGTATTGCGTCAGTTTGGCGTATTTTAAAATGCATACTGCAATATCTATATGGATTAATAAAATCAGTTAGGAGATTTCCAACCAAAACATATTGATTTCATGCCTATCGGTTTCTCTAAAATCATGCACTGATTAAGGAGATTCCCACTACCAATATTGTTTTCAAAATCGTGCTTCCCTTTCACGCAAATATCATCTGGAAAGAAATCAAACTTGCTTTCCTTGCGCGTGACATATCAGTGAAATTTATTTCCTTTAACATCTTTGTCTTTTGCCTCTTTATAGAGATTTGATTTAAAAACTTTCACAAATAAATTTTATTCCACTTGCCATTCATTCCTCTCAATCAAATATAATTGCTTGCCTTCTAAAATTCAATCAATCAGATAATTAAATTTCTTACCATTTTCTCTCCGTGACATAAATCAATGCATGCATTCAAATCTGTCCTTGAAGTAGCATCCAAAGCAAATTAATACTTGCTGATTCTTTGTATATAAATCTCTCAGACTATAAAAATAGCACGCAACTATTAATTGGAAAAAAAAGAGATATAACGTTGCAATCAAATTTTTCGTATATCTGGCAATAAATCACGCATTATTATGTAAACATTATTTCGCTTGCCTCCTTTAGAGTCATTTACTTCTTATTTAAAGCTTTAAACGTGTTCAAGTGTTGCCTAGTATTCCTGTCTATTCTTTGTGTATACCAAGGCAACCGTTAAAGTTAATTTAATTTTATTTCCTTCCTATAATTATTCACATTAAATCATGCAGCTTTTTATTTTAAAGCAATTTTAAATCCTTGCTGTTGTTTTGTATAAAAAAATCACTCAGCCTATAAATAACGCACGCAACCTATTAATTAAAAAAAAACGTTTGTAATAAAAAATTTTCGTATAACTGGAAATAAATCACGCATGTTTCCCTATATTCATTCAAAATATCACGCACCCCTGCCTTTATAAATTCGTTCACAACCTCTGTTGCATAACATCTTATCCTCATTCATATTCGAGCAAGCTTCAGGTATGGCCTATGTTTATATTTTTCCTTCTTCCTCCTTTGCTTTCTTCTTCTTTATTTCCATTTTTTTCTCTTTTTTTGTTCACGCAAAGGCTCAAAACTCCACCACTTTAGGCTATGACTCCTCCTTCACCACTATATCCCTGCCCTCCTCCTTTACCACTAATGTCAGCCTCTCCTCCAAATAAAATTGCACGAAATTTTTTCATAAACTGATAACTAAGGTTTTATGTCATCTAGCCATCCTTTAAGATTTTCAGTAGTGAATTTGACCAATTTATTTTAGAAATAAAATTTAAACTTTACCCAAAATATAATAGAGTAGAATAAAAAAAATATGAATGGAGGAGAAAGTATGTGTGTGGGTCATAAGTGTCCAAACTAGGTTGCAACAGTAGTTAGAGAAGGAAAATAATTAATAATAATAATAATTGAATAAGCAAATATAAGAATCGGCTGTAGGAGGGTTTTTGTACTAGTGAAAAAGTGTTCATATAATTTGTATTGTGAGTGTATATGTATTATCAACGTTATGCGCATAAAATTATTTTATGATGCCGAGAATTAGATTTAAATTATTAGTGTTTCCGCCACTTGTAGAAATAAAAAGGGGTGAAAGTAAGTAACGGGCAAATTTTTGAACCGAGCTTTGAGAACGTAGTCTAACCGTGTGGTGGAGTAGTCGAGCCTATGGGGCAAATTTATTTCCATTCGTTCCCTTTTGTTTTGAGAATTTCGGGTTAAAAATTTTCTTAGTTTTGATTCCTTCCCTTTTCAAAATATAAATCTGGTCGCAGCCTCTGCATAAGTTTGATCGTGCTTCTGTGCGTTTTCGTTTTTCCAAGTGTTACCATCGTTGGAAATCAAACTTTCTGCAGCATTCAGGTGAGTATTTCTCACCAGACAAACATACCTATATATCCGTGATTTATCACAAGTGTATTTGTAAATTATTTATTAAATTTTATCTGCCTGTGATATAACGTATGATGTTAAACCTCATTTTAAATTGACACCTCATCAGTTGTTTATCTATTGTAATACTATTGCAGTTATACTATGTAATGCTTATTTACTGATTTAATCATCACTGTAAGTTCTCTGTAAATTTGAGATCTTTTTGGCTGAAATGATAGGCCTGAACGATAATCATTTGTTCATTTATTTCATTGTTTAATTATTTATTTGTTAACTTGGGATTGCGGGTTTGAAATGATAGAACCCGGGACTTTGTAAATTGCGGATTGAAATGATATAAATCCGTATCACTTGACCTAGGCTAGAAAACTATATACAGACCCGTGGTTTATATAATATTTTTCTGAAATGTTTAAAAATATTTTAAATGGGAATTCATAATATTCTGGTTCAAATGTATTTAAAGGATTTTTATAAAATTTATAATGATTTTTGAATAAGTCAAAATGTTAAATAAATAAATGTTTAAGTAAAATTTTTGGAATATAACTTATTTTGGGAAATTCTGAAATTTTATTAAAAGTGAGTTTTAGTTAAGAAAATAATTGATAATAAGTTATATTTAGGAATTTAAAATTTGATTTTTAAGTTAATAATTTATTACAGCACTTAAATGCTGTCTTTTATAAATGAACTGTTTTGACTTACAGACTTTAGGTGGCATTTCATAAATACTACGGAAACTGAATTTTCGGATTGTTTAAAATAAATGAAAATAATCTTTGGGGAAAAAGGCTTAAATTTTTGGAATTTAATATGTAATTAATAAAAAAATAAGGAATTGACTTTAAATGGTTTTAAATGGAAGAATTTAACTTTTAAATGTGAGTTGAAAGGCAAATTAATTCCTAAATAAATTGAATAGATTTAAATGGTATTTTATAGTAAATAAAATGACTGATGTTTAAATAAATGATGGTTGAAATGATATTATGGTATTGAAATGTATTTGAAACTTATTTTGATTTTTAAAGTATAAATACCATTTCTAAAAGTTGTAACCACGGGTTATAATAACGTTTGGTTATTAAAGAGACCGGGATCGGATATCTGGCATACTCTCTGTCGATACCGAAAACCACTTTGACAACCGTGTACGCGGTAGAGATTCCAGAATGAAGTAGGATGGTGGTGACGTTTCCTTTAAGGTAAACACGTGGACCCGACTCCCGTGAGTTGGCATAAGGTGGCTAAAACAGGAGCGATTGACGGATTAATGAGGTAGCACCTCTGATCGGACGCACTTCTTCGTATGCCATTCTATTACTTTTGTGATTGTTTTGGTGCGCACCTTTGATTTGGGAGTGTTGTTCGAGGTGGGCGGCAGCTGCGCGCTGCGCGTTTCCATCGGTCTGGAAGCGTAATTGGTATATCTACCCTGGCATTGCCTAGTTGTGCCGTGTCACCTACCCTAGCGCGCCTTCTAAGAGTTTCTATTTGTGTCGTACCTATGAAGTATCCTCTGGTAGCCTCCCGATCAGGAGGTATTACGGTACTGTATAGACTATTGGCATTATTTGTGTTAAGGGCTATATGGGTAACCCCTTAACGCTATTTAAAAGTAAGTTTATTTTACTAATAGACATTATTATAATAGCGAAATATTACTACATAGTAAATAGTTTAGCGGATCCTTAGAGAATGGGCGGTCCCAAGCATTCTTTAAGTTATTTGCTCTATATTACAGTACACTTGAATTTTCTTACACTGTATAAGTATGTATGTCCTGACTCGAGTGTTTCTGTTTTATTTTACGCTCGGGTCAGCCTAAGTTGCAGTTCAGTTTTCATCCCGGAGCTAGGATTTCTGTAGATCACTTTCAAGCTGCTGGCAAACTTCCTTCCCAGTTCTTTATCTAAATTTTTGAAATCAAGACTAGTGGACATTTGGATTGTTCTACTGATGATTTAAAACTATATTTGGATTAAAGACTATGTAAATTTTATTTGATTGAGACTATTTATAGTGGCTTCATGAACCACTAAGTATTTTTAAATTCCGCTGCGAGTATTCTGATTCTGTGTTTGTGATTCTGTGATTAATTTACTGTATATTTTGAGATTTGCCAAATTTTATTTACAACGCGGTATTTTGAACAATTCAAGTCTGACATGTGCGGATGCGAATGGTTGAAAATATCGGGTCGTTACACCACCGGTCTTCAAGTGCTATCCATTTCGACGTATCACTATTCGGAATAGGTTATCTAACCCAAAGGTCCTCTCCCGGCTAAACGGAATAGTGAGCGTTTAAATTTAAAACACGTGGACATATCAATCACAAAGATTCACATTCCAGGTTCGATGCGGGTTTCGGATAACCAACTGAAATCCGACTTCCTGTCGCATCGAAGGTTAAATGCCGTTTTTCGGGCAAAAGTGTTTTCACATCAATACAGAAACAAATCGCAAATCACGGTGCAGTATAAAGCAATCTACATCACTCAGTATCATAACCACAACAGAAACATCAATCCAGTGCACAACAATAGTCAATTATTTTCCAATGTGGTTTAAGTGAATTAGCCACACAGTTATTTTAATCAATGATCAATTATTCTTAATGATAAACAAATTAATTAAATCTTAATCAACTTTGTTAATACATTATTTCTTAATCAATTAACTTAATTAACTACTGATTAAAATCAGCTTAAATCATCTAATTAACAATTGTTAAATAATTTAGACACTTAATCGTTAATCAATTTTAATAACAAATTATAATCATTCTTTACTACTTTTCAAAACCATTGGTTAATAGAAATTATTTACCTTATTTATCATTTAAAAATGTTCTTCACATTTTGACAATCAATTTATTGTTACATTGAAAGTTTTAATGTTAATTAACTTCAATTCTTATCTTAAATTTAACTATTTAGTTAAAGGATTATTTAAATTTTTAAGACATTGTTAAATAATTTAAAACTTATAGCAAGTTCTTAACTCAACATAAATCAACATTAGTTACCTTGTAAATACAAAAATTAACTTAACATTGTAAATTTGAAATTTTGTTGGGCTTAACCCATTATGAAGCACACTCGAGTAAACCCAGGTTTTCACTCGAGTTAAACTCGAGTTTCTCTCGTCCCTTCCCCGAGACATCTTCTTTCTCCCCCGTACTCTCTTCTTCTTCTCTTTTTTTTCTTTTTTCTAACTTAAGTCTTACTCGATCAACTGTTGAAAACACTCACACGCGAGCGCGAGGGACCCGAGCCAACCCACCTTTTACTCGTGTGCTCCTTCAAGTTTCTCTTCCTAACGCACGTACCTAACACGAGATCGACGTCGTGCACATGCACGGCATCGCGCCGCTATTCGGGCGAATGTCTTGAGCTTCGAAAAATCGCAAACATCCCTTGTACTCGAGATTAAAGCTCAATTTGACCTAGAAACCTCGAAATCGAAATTTGGCCGTTAGCTCGAAAAACTACAAATCAGCACCACCAACCAAAATGCCTCGCCGTCGCATCTCAGACCACCAGCGATACCACGGCTTCGGCCACATCATGTTAACACCCAATACTACCCTCCCCCATCATCGCGTGCAACTCGATCGCTCCGAGGTGATGTAATCACCTCATTTCCAACCCAACGTGAAACTGAAAACACAACCCTAAATTCACTTCGTCCCACAAATTTATGCAATAAATTTTTTTTTCGATAATTTTCCTAAGATCATGGATCAACACGCTAGCTTCACACCAATTTTTATCAACAATTATTTGATCGATCATCAGCAAATGGAAAAAATGCAAATTTGGTTTACATTCGAACTGCTCTCGAAACACTCAAATAAAAATCACCATATTAATTTTAAAAATCGTCACTTTGTGTGTTTATTCAGATTATATACTCAAAACAATGATTTAAGGCACTTGAATTTATCATAAAATTTTGTTTTATTATAAATTTTTAGGTTGCACAGAAAAACCCTTCATGACAAAGCTTAAAACAAATTTTTAACTATGATTCAAGTTGAAACAAACTTGTTTTGTTTACAAATCCTAAGCTAAAAAGGAATGTATGAAATTTATTTGAATTTTTTTCTTCAATTTACTTTGCTCTGAAACAAAATATTGAGAACAAAATGTATAAAGATTTCCAGTAATACAGAAACATACAAAACAACATTCTCTTTTCAATACATAACCAAAAACATAAGATTCGTGAAATAAATACTTAGGTTCCAATTTAAGAAAAACAAGTTTACTCAAATAAAAATATTAATGAACAGACTTGTTTTTGAAACTGCGGTGTTGATCTCTCTATATCCTCCTTGTGTTTTGTTATATGAACTGAGTTTGAATTTATAAAATAATGATGTTTGCTTTTATTTTTCTTTTAGGCTTTGCTATATTTTTTTTGATGAACAAATGAACTGAAACAATTATGCATGTATAAATATATAAAGAAGTTGGGACAGGTAGGGGTTTACTGGTGTAGGCAAGTCTTTTTTTTCTCTTGGATCAGATATTTATTTATTTATTTATTTCTTGTTGACTAAGCCAATTTAATTTCGGCTGATATGACTTTTATTTAGGCTTAAGAATAGATAGCATTTAATGCATGTTTCCATCCTTGTTAACATACAATCTTATTTGAATTTCTTTTGTAAGTACAATTTTGTTTTCTTTAAGATATTTATCATCTTGCGTACACTTCTGTTTCATTTTTTTTGTTTCCTTGTTTAAAAAAAATCTCACGCAAACTTGTATGTGTTTCTATGTCATTTTATAACTATATAATCTTATTACAACATACATTCCAAATTTTATTTCTATTCAAAGTTTAACTATCCACATTTAATTTGTACATATTTTTTATTTTATTGTTTAATACGAATTCTTGTTTGTTATATATTTTATTTATTTATCATTTATTTAAAAACTTAAACTATCAAATATTTATTTATATCCATATATCTTTGAAATATTAATAATATTTTATTTCTCTTGAAAATTTTCAAATTAATTTCAAAGTTCAAATAAATCAACAAATTTTAAATTAACAAATTTTGGAATGTTACAAATATCCCCCTTAACAAAATTTCATCCTCGAAATTTGAAAGAGAGAGGAAAGCAGACAAAGAATATACAAATTCAGAAAAATTAAGGAAATGGCTTACCAATTTAAGCCGAGATATCTACTCTGCAATTGGGGTATGACTTCTGCATATTATCTTCAGTTTCCTAAGTGAAGTCCATTGGATCGCCACTCCACTGAACTTTAACGAGTTTCACAACTTTGTTTCTCAATCGCTTTTCATCACGATCTACGATCTTTATCGGTTCTCTTTTTACTGCCAAGTAGGGAGTGATCTCAAGGTCCTGCTGAGCTGCCTCCTCAATAATACTATCTGAGTCGTGCACATACTTCCGAAGACTAGAAACGTGGAACACATTATGCACGCCAGACAACCAGCTGAGTAGCTGCACTCGATATGCTAGGGGACCAATCCTCTCCAGAATAGAAAAAGGACCAATATAACGCGGTTCTAGCTTTCCAGTTTTCCCAAACCTCAATACACCCCTCATTGGAGACACTTTCAAAAATACAGAATCTCCATCTTGAAATTCTAAATCTCTTCTTCGTCTGTCATAATAGCTTTTCTAACGACTTTGAGTAGTTATTAATTTCTTTCGTATAAAATCTACCTTCTCCATGGCTTCTTTAATCATATCTGGTCCAAGGACGAGTCTATCACCTGATTCGATCCAGGATGCAGGTGATCGACACGGACGACCATATAAAACTTCGAAAGGAGCCATTTCTATACTGGCCTGATAGCTGTTGTTATATGAGAACTCGACCAGATGCAAATGGTCCTCCCAAGAACCACCAAAGTCGAGAATACAAGCACGCAAAATGTCTTCTAGAATTCGGTTAATCCTCTCAGTATGCACATCAGACTGTGGGTGACAAGCAGTGCTGAAATTCAATCTTGTTCCCAATGCGGCTTGGAATGCCTCCCAAAATCTACTAGTGAAGATCGGATCACGATCGCTCACTGTGCTGCTAGGAATACCGTGGAGACGGACAATTTCTTTTATATATATCGCTGCTAAGCTGGCTGCAGTCCGAGTGGATTTCACTGGAATGAAGTGAGTAGTTTTGGTTAGACGATCCATTATAACCCAGATTGCTTCATTTCCCTTCTTGGTTCGTGGCAGTCCATCGATACCTGATCCCATTTCCATTTTGGTACTTTCAAAGGCTGAAGTAAACCGGCCACTTTCTTTTTTGATCGCTTTTAATTTGTTGACAAGCAGCATAGCGACTCACATATATAGATATGTCCCTTTTCATTGTCTTCCACCAAAACGTTCTTTTAATATCATGATACATTTTATTGATTCCTGGATGGATGCAGAGCTTAGATTTGTGACATTCATCCGAAACTTCACGTTTCAGATCAGGGAAGTCTGGGACACATATCCTACCTTTTAATTTGATAATTTTATCGTCGTCAACTTCAAAACTAGTATTTTCACCATGACGTATTTTCTCATAAATTTGATGAAGAAACTCATCCTCCTTTTGTTTACTGGCGACTTTCTCATGAAGAGTAGGAGCAATGACAAGGTGAGCAAGAATAGCATGCTTTCTACTCAAGGCCTCGACAACTACATTGGCTTTTCCAGGCGTATATAGAATATCCAGGTCATAGGATGCAACCAACGTTGTTGTCGCAGATTTAAATCTTTCTGGGTAAAGAGATATTTCAAGGATTTATGGTTGGTGAATAATTCAAACATTTCACCTAGAGAAAGAGAGTTCATTAGATATATTGTTAAGTTAATTTCGTAATTTGTTAAGAAAGATGAAAAGATTTTTGCCCAAAAGATAATGTTGCCAGATTTTTAAGGCGAAAATAACAGCCAAAAGCTCCAAATCATGTGTTGGGTAGTTTCTCTCGTGCGGACGCAATTGTCTACTTGCGTAGGCAATTACCTTCCCATTCTACATCAATACTGCACCTACCCCATCACCACAATTGTCGGTATAAACATATAAACCCTGATTCCCGTTGATAATGGCGAGAACAGAAGCGGTGGTTAATCTCTTCTTCAACTCCTGAAAAGCTTCATCGCATTTCGGAGTCCAATTGAATTTTACATCCTTCATCATTAGCTTAGTCAATGGACTAGCTATTTTAGAAAAGTCCTGGACAAACTTCCGATAATAGCCTGCTAAACCCAAAAAGCTTCGAACTTCTTTCGGAGTTGTGGGTCGCTTCCAATCAAGAATAGTGGAAATTTTGCTCGGATCAACAGAAATTCCTTCTTCATTAACAATATGGCCAAGGAATTTAACTTCTTTGACCCAAAAGTGGCATTTGGAAAATTTTGCAAATAGAATATTTCTCCTAAATATCTCCAAAACAATTTTAAGGTGCTCGGCATGCTCCTCTTCGGTCTTGGAATAGATCAAAATATCATCAATAAACACAAGCAAAAATTTATTCAATACTTCCCGAAACACACGAGTCATAAGGTCTACGAAGTTTGCTGGAGCATTGGTTATCCCGAAAGGCGTGACTAACCATTCGTAGAACATATTAGGACCTCTGAAAGCGATCAAATAGACAAAATCTTCGGCGATTCATAGTTGGTGGAATGCCTGGGCTAGATCCATCTTCGAAAAGAAACGAGCGCCGTGCAATTGATCAAACAGATCATCAATTCTAGGTAGTGGAATTTATTCTAGAGAGTCATCTTATTGAGATCACGGTAATCTACACACAACCTCAAAAATCCGTCTGATTTAGCAACAAATACTACTGCTGAGCCCCATTCAGAAACACTAGGACGAATTAACCCTTTTGCTAGTAGATCATCGGTTTTCTGAACTAATTCAACCTTTTCCCTGGGTGCCATCCTGCGACTTGCGTGAACGACGGGACGAGCATTGGGTACTAGGTCGATCCTGAATCCTATTTCCCGATGTGGAGGTAAAGATTTCACTTCTCCGAACACGTCCGGAAAAACTCTAACAATGGGTATAGACTCCAGGCTGGGTTTGGAATAACCCAAATTATACATCAACCCTTCTCTCTTGGGACTAGGGTCCTCACAAGAAATCTCGATAAAGTCTCCAAATTCGGGTTTAATTGAAATCAATCGATTGTTGCAATCCAATTTGGCTTTGTATTTTGCTAGCCAATCCATTCCGAATAAGACTTCAAACTCGTTAAATCAAGGACGAAGAGTCTAATAGGGAATTGATAACAAGAATATGAGATAGGAACGTTTCTACATTGAAGACAAAGGTTTACGGGACCTCCAACTGGATTCTTTACGCATATAGGCTCATTAACAAAATCGGGTTCAAGATTCAATTCATTTATAGCTTGCTGAGAGATAAAACTATGTGTAGCGCCCGTGTCAAATAGAACTCTAACAATGCTATATAAATAACGAGATTACCTTCCAGGACTCCTTTCCCTTTTTCTGCTTTGGAAGATGCAGGTTGGTCTTTGACTGCATACACCTTTGCTGTTTGAGCTTGCTTTATGGTTGGGAAGTCTTTAACTTCATGTCCCACTTTCTGACAATAATAACATTTCTTGGACTTCGCTTGAACGGACTGGTCTCTCTTTGGCTTTTTACAGCTATTTGAGTAGTGGCCTTTTTCTAGACAATTATAACAAGTGACATTCTCTGCTGTACTTCCCTGAATGCTCTTCTTTTTCTCCTTACCATGCCATGGTTTCTTACCTCCAAATTTCCTCTTCTTCCAATTTTGACTACTCGAATTTCCTTTCTCTGCCCGGGCTTCTTGCATATCAAGTGTGGCATATCTGTACCCCATATCAACCAAATCTGAAAAGGATTCCTTAACGAGGCCAATCATCATTTCGTGGAATTTCTTATTCATCCCACGAATAAATCATTAATTCTTCTTTAAAGGTGTGTTTACCAATTCGGGACCAAAACGAAACAATTCATTGAATTTGTTTAGATACTCCTCGAATGACAAACTCCCCTGCTTTAAGTCCATGAATTCTTGGTACATTCGAGAAATTCCAGCTGATGGCAGATAGCGCTTCTAAAATACTTCTTTGAATTTCTCCCAAGTAAACTCGTCTTCTGGCTTATCTACAATGACTGTCTCCCACTAGGCTAAGGCTTCTTCTTGAAGTTGCCAAGAAGCTATGAGTCGCTTCTGATCATCTTGCAGGTTTAGCCCTCTAAAGATTTTCTCACATGATCTGATCCATGCTTGAGCCTCAACAATTGACTCCTTGCCGGTGAACGGTTTGCCACCAAGCCTTGAGAAATTCTTGTATAAATCAGCTAGATTCGGCTGCTGCTAAATAGGTATTGCTTGTACTGCTGTTGGGGGATCTTGATTAGGTGCTATGGCATTCCCTTAACCCTAACTCTTCCTCTTCGTCCGCTCATTCTTGCTACCTGTAATTAGTAAGAAAATTGATTTAGATTTGCGGACGAGATATCTTAAGGAATATCAGCAGTAAACAAAAATAGACTAAGAAAATTTGGAGTTTCAGCCTTGGTTATACTCATTCTAGGGTATACTTCACCATATCTCTAATGAGCCATCTAATGTGTTATACTCCATAGCTAAAGTTCTTACTCAACATTCAGCTCTGATACCAAATATGACGGCCCTGACTCAACTTTCGAAAATCGGCATCGAATACGACACTCATATATTCCAATGCCGTAGATTGAAACATCGACTCTGGTTCGTCCGAGCTTATAACCACATCAGATGAATATAAAACAGCCGAACAAAATGAATATCATGCATACATCACAGATATAACATCATAATATACACTACTATATCAGAGTATTTTTAGTACATACACCACAACTCCAAATAAACATCATAATAATACAACAGTGATCATATATCCAAAAAGTCTTCAAAGGAATGAACTGATAACGAAATCCCAAAAACTAAACACCTGAGATCCCAAAGCTTCTAAAATATCTCCAAAGAAAAAGCTCCAAAATATTACTAACACCAGAACACGGAAACCTGCTACTAGGCTGCCCGTGTGAAAATTATGGGCTCCTAGAGTTTAGAAAAGAAACAATAAACTCCTGATCAGTCATGGGACTGGTATGAGTAAACAAAAACAGTTGCTTTTATATAGAGTAAGATTTATAAAAAAATCCAGTATGCTTTTGGGAAAATGAAACTACCATAAGTCCTCCAGCCATACACACAATGCAATCGCAGAATTAGAGAAGATTTCTTCTTATGATAGTCAAATATACTTGATACGAGAAAAATTCTTTGATATTTTTACTAATGCATAGTGTGAAAAACATTTCGAAAGTAGAATATTAATCTTAGCCAGCATAGGTACCATTATACTATGCCTACTATAGCTGTCACCTGAGGTGACAGGTTATACGACTAAAACCGTATAGGGCTCATATTGTTTCTTTAGATTTCCAACAAATGGTCAGGCTAAGGAACTTCCTACTGCCACATAGGTAAGCCTCTGGCGGGACGTCCCGAGAACCTACCCGGCTCTCTGCTAACACAAGGCCGGATTACCTCTGTAACTAGGTAACTACTACTCGAGTATGCCACTCCCCTATCCTTTGGGACCTTTATCCAAGGGCCCTCTATCAAAAAGCAACAACCACACAGTAAATGAGATTGGAGCTACCACATAGGTAAATATCTGAGCTCCATACCATGACATCACCTTTTTCCAAAAGGAAATGGCATAACCTAAAGGGCGCAATCCTCATAACCTTGCCGCATCTTTCCTGTTTCGACCATTTTCGGCTTGTGAGGTCCGATAAGGTCTTGTCCACAAAGCTACGCTTTACACGAAAGCCATGCTTTGATCACAATTGATCAAGAAATGATCATCAAAACATAGCATCACTTTGCATGCCACACTACCAAATTGGGAGTATATCGCCGATAACCTTCAATTGCATAACCTCTGAACTCGTACATCTCAGAGAGGGGTGTTAAGCTAAGAGAATAGATTCTCCGCCACCAACAGATATGTATTTGAAAGAAATCTGCTTTATACCTCAAAATGTAGTGTCAGACACACAATCATACAAGTCTGTTCCGGGTTAGAACAGAACTGAAGGCACTTTGTCCAATAAAGGAAAAAGCCCTTGCAAATCTGGGTATCCACAATCCCGATTTGACTTCCCATCACTTAGGGAATCTCTATACCGGAGCAACTCAGTGCAAAGATAATCGATAGGTTATCCTATCGTTTTCGAAGACACCCGGTCTTCACCACCGGTCTTCAAGTGCTATCCATTTCGACATATCACTATTCGGAATGGGTTATCTGACTTAAAGGTCCTCTCCCAGCAAAACGGAATAGTGAGCGTTTAAATTTAAAACATGTGGACATATCAATCACAAAGATTCACATTCAGGGTTCGATGTGGGTTTCGGATAACCAACTGAAATCCGACTCCCTGTCGCATCGAAGTTTAAATGCCGTTTTTCGGGCAAAAGGTTTTTCAATCAATACAGAAACAAATCGCAAATCACGGTGCAGTACAGAGCAATCTACATCACACAGTATCATAACCACAACAGAAACATCAATCCAGTGCACAACAATAGTCAATTATTTTCCAATGTGGTTTAAGTGAATTAACCACACAGTTATTTTAATCAATGATCAATTATTCTTAATGATAAATAAATAAATTAAATCTTAATCAACTTTGTTAATACATTATTTCTTAATCAATTAACTTAATTAACTACTGATTAAAATCAGCTTAAATTATCTAATTAACAATTCTTAAATAATTTAGACACTTAATGGTTAATCAATTTTAATAACAAATTATAATCATTCTTAATTACTTTTCAAAACCATTGGTTAATAAAAATTATTTACCTTATTTATTATTTAAAAATCTTCTTCACATTTTGAAAATCAATTTATTGTTAAATTGAAAGTTTTAATGTTAATTAACTTCAATTCTTATCTTAAATTTAATTATTTAGTTAAAGGATTAATTAAATTTTGAAGACATTGTTAAATAATTTAAAACTTATAGTAAGTTCTTAACTCAATATAAATTAACATTAGTTACCTTGTAAATACAAAAATTAACTTAACATTGTAAATTTGAAATTTTGTCGGGCTTAACCCACTATGAAGCAAACCCGAGTAAACCCAGGTTTTCACTCGAGTCAAACTCGAGTTTCTCTCGTCCCTTCCCCGAGTCATCTTCTTTCTCCCCCGTACTCTCCTCTTCTTCTTTTTTTCTTTTTTCTAACTTAAGTTTTACTTGATCAACTGTTGAAACACTCACACGCGAGCGTGAGAGACCTCGAGCCAACCCACCTTTTACTCGTGTGCTCCTTCGAGTTTCTCTTCCTAACGCACCTATGTTAAACGAGATCGACGTCGTGCACATGCACTGCGTCGCGCCGCCGTTCTGGCGAACGTCGTGAGCTTCGACAAATCGCAAACATCCCCTGTATTCGAGATTAAAGCTCAATTTGACCTAGAAAACTCGAAATTGGAATTTGGTCGTTAGCTCGAAAAACTGCAAATCAACACCACCAAACAAAATGCCTCACCGCCGAATCTCAAACCACCAGCAACGCCACGGCTTCGGCCACATCATGTTAACACCCCATGCTACACACCCCCATCATCGCGTGCAACTCGATCGCTCCAAGGTGATGAAATCACCTCATTTCCAACCCACTGTGAACCTGCAAACGCAACCCTAAATTCACCTCGTCCCACAAATTTATGGAATAGAAATGTTTTTCGATAATTTTCCTGAGATCATGGATCAATACGCTAGCTTCACACCATTTTTTATCAACAATTATTTGATTGATCATCAGCAAATGGAAAAAATGCAAATTTGGTTTACCTTCGAACTACTCTCGAAACACTCAAATAAAAATCACCATATTAGTTTTAAAAATCATCTCTTTGTGTGCTTATTCAGGTTATATAATCAAAACAATGATTTAAGGCACTTGAATTTATCATAAAATTTTGTTTTACTGTAAATTTTTAGGTTGCACAGACAAACCCTTCATGACAAAGCTTAAAACAAATTTTTAACTGTGATTCAAGTTGAAACAAACTTGTTTTGTTTACAAATCCTAAGATAAAAAGGATTGTATGAAGTTTATTTGAATTTTTTTCTTCAATTTACTTTTCTCTGAAATAAAATATTGAGAACAAACTGTATAAAGTTTTCCAGTAATACAAAAACATACAAAACAACATTCTCTTTTCAATACATAACCAAAAACACAAGATTCATGAAATAAATACTTAGGTTCCAATTTATGAAAAACAAGTTTACTCACATAAAAATATTGATGAACAGAGACTTGTTTTTGAAACTGCAGTGTTGATCTCTCTGTATCCTCCTTGTGTTTTGTTGTATAAACTGAGTTCGAATTTATAAAATAACGATGTTTGCTTTTATTTTTCTTTCTGGCTTTGCTATTTTTTTTTGATGAACGAATGAGCTGAAACAATTATGCATGTATAAATACATAAAGAAGTTGGGACAGGTAGGGGTTTACTGGTGTAGGCAAGTCTTCTTTTTTCTCTCTTGGATCAGATATTTATTTATTTTTTCTTTCTTATTGACTAAGCCAATTTAATTTGGCTGATATGATTTTTATTTAGGCTTAAGAATAGATAGCATTTAATGCATGTTTCCATCCTTGTTAACATATAATCTTATTTGATTTTCTTTTGTAAGTACAATTTTGTTTTCTTTAAGATATTTACCTTCTTGCCTACACTTCCGTTTCATTATTATTTTTGTTTCCTTGTTTAAAAAAAAATCTCATGCAAACTTGTATGTGTTTCTATGTCATTTTATAACTATATAATCTTATTACAACATACATTTCAAATTTTATTTCAATTCAAAGTTTAACTATCAACATTTAATTTGTACATATTTTTTATTTTATTGTTTAACACAAATTATTGTTTGTTATATATTTTATTTATTTATCATTTATTTAAAAACTTAAACTATCAAATATTTATTTATATCCATATATCTTTGAAATATTAATAATATTTTACTTCTCTTGAAATTTTTCAAATTAATTTCAAATTTCAAATAAATCACCAAAATTTAAATTAACAAATTCTGGAATGTTGCATGGCGGATAATGCATCTAATACGTGCGATGCATCTCGCCATCCAGCTCGTCTCCTGAGCTCCACAGCTCCCTATCCTGTATCCTATAATGCTCGGTCTGACCCGAGCATTATAGTAAAATAATACCCAAGTCAGTCTGAAATACCAGCGTGAGAAAACACACCCAATTGGATTACCAAAATTTTCAAAATCCTTTGAAATCAAAGGTATATCGTAAAACGACGCGACAAATAAACATGTCAGGTTTTTACCTTACAACAACCAAAACATTTTTATCAAATCCGTATGATATTATAATAGTGTCTGTAGAAGTAAAATAGAATCTAGCTGAAATGCTTTCATCTCACATTTCAGCAATAGTTGGGAACAATCAAAACCATATAGGCGCTCATTGGAGATTGGATTCCATACAATGGCAGGACTACAGGGGTACCGCTCGTCACAGTACTTGGTCTAGATCAGCGTACCGATGATCCACCCTGATCCCCTGCGACATAGACCAGAGCTACCCCTTACTGGATAGTCCGAATAAGATCACCATGCGGTTGAGATCAACAACCGCCAACACAGCCCAAAAAAGGGACATCTAGATAGGGATGACCTTACCCTAATTGGTTGCTAGCCACTTAGCCTTGCTGCACCTCCCATGTTTTAGTCATTCCAGGTTGATGAGGCTCGAGGCTATGCATTACCTTTTTAGAACACATCTCACTTAGAATGTTCATCATCCTCCTGACAATGTTTTGATAGCATTCGTGCATACAAGTCCGTTCCGGGTCTGAATGGAACCGAAGGCATTACTCCTACTACATCCATTTTGGAATCACCCTCGAGATTAGTAGCGATTAGCCTTTGCACTTCACTGCTCCATCTTTGATTCCATGCTCTTTGTCTTCCACATGAAAATGTTCAAACCGAAACGAAGTGGTTTTCGAAAAATTAATCTCAATCTCGGTCTCTTCGAAACGATCAGCGCATTGGCCAATATTGATAGCTGGTTATTTAACTATCAAATAACATCCACAACAATCATCAAGCCTTATATAATTTCCCCAAATTATTTACTTCAAAATTTCTTTGCAAGATATTTTTCCACTTTTCAACCCTTTGAAAATAGTTTTCAAATCACTTTGTCCATAAAATATATACTTTAAAACATTTAAAATAAAAACTACTTAAAATAAAAACTACTTTAAAGACTTTATTTAAAATAAGAGTTATGAAATTCCATAATAATTCTCAAGCAAAACTTAACCAAAAACTACGTTTAAAATAAAATGAAAGAAATGCGGATTACGGATCTTAAGGCTAGGATTAACACTAGATGGGGGTGAATAGCGTTTATAAAGAATTACTAAATCTTTTTGAGTTTATGTTAATTTAGACACAGATGTATGCAATCTACAGATACATGGATAATCACAGAAACAAACACAGATGCAGTAATAAAATAAAAGCAGTAAAGGAAAGAACACACCGGATTTTATACTGGTTTGGAGTTACCCTACATCCAGTCCCGCAACACAAGTACATATTTCCTTTCAAAAGCAATTGTACAATTACACCCTCGGTTTCAAGGCTACGAGGTACACCCTCCAGAATTTCTATCCTTTGGGTAGAGGTACTTGATTTTCAGGCCACAAGCTTACCCAATTGATTTACCAAGGCTACAGTCACACCTTTTCTCTCTTGATTGATTTCTAAGGCTACAATCACACCTTTTCTCTCTTAATAGATTACAAAGAAGTCTATAACTATGAATAGCACTGAGAACCTTATAGAGATAGTGATAGAGAATCAAACTAGAAGTAATCGAGTTTGATTCAATGTTGATTTCGGCAGAGCAATGGTAAGAATATGTATTAAGAAATGTGGAAGAAGAAGAGGAGTGAAAAACAAGAAAACCTGATATAAAATTCGTTGAAACTGACCCCTATTTGTAGAAAAGCAATAGTCATGTCCATTTGAAGAGTTATGACGAATAGACACTTCTTTTGAAATTTAAATTTTAAACTCAACTGACACCATGTCGACATGGTCACCATGAGTATGTCGATATCCCAAAGCATTTTTTGATAATTTGATTTTCTTTGAAAATAACCTTCATCTTATATTAAAACTATTTAAAACTTTATAAATAT
Organism: Allium cepa; assembly: GCA_030765085.1. Taxonomy (NCBI): domain Eukaryota; kingdom Viridiplantae; phylum Streptophyta; class Magnoliopsida; order Asparagales; family Amaryllidaceae; genus Allium; species Allium cepa. Next base: position 328,005,419 of record CM060932.1, read on the forward strand.
ACTTGCCTATAGTTAAAATTCATAAGTAATTATAGAGAATAATATATATAGAATTTAACTATAATTTTATATTTAAATTTAAGTATAAATATTTAAAAATTAAATATATGATATTAAAAGATAGTTTAAAATCAGGAGTAATTTGACTTTGAAATTAAAGATGATTTTGAAGCTAAAATTATTAAAATCGGGATAGATGTTTTTGATGCTTTTAAAAGAAATGTTTTGAAATCATTTTGAAAACAAGATATAATTTTGGAAAATCATTTTGAATAAAAGGTTAGCGGACACAAAACAATGTTCCACTAGATTTTTCGTAGGTTCCATCCTACTTAGGGTTCCATCCCTTTAACAGGCTCGAAGTGGATTCCATTCCACGAATAAATTGGATTTTAAGATGCCAGTGCTTTTCTATGAGTTTTAACAAAATTTCTAATTAAAGAATAAATTACTTGAATTCTTGAACTCTTGATAATCTTGATACTCATGAGTCTTCAATCTTGATATCTTGAATCTCTATACTGTAGAATCTTCATTCTTGTTACCTGCATGGTTAAATCCTGCATATACATATATATCTAAACTTATAATGTTAGTATTTATATTTTAAAATCTATTCTAAGGTTGTTGTCATCAAAAACATCATCTCACGGACTAAAAATCTCCCCCTTTTTGATGATGATAACTTTTGTTTATAAAATATTACTTCTATCCTAATAACTCCCCCTAAAACTAATAACTCCCCCTTAATCTATGCCTAACTACCCTATTTTATATTTCTCCCCTTTTGTCATCAACAAAACTAACTCCAAACTATATTACTCCCTCTTAATCTAATACTATATGACATGTGATTATATGATAGTGTTATCATAAATAATCAACACTTAACTCTAAAAACTAAAACTTAATCCTAAATTACTAACTATCCTAACTAAGAATCTATTATAATACTTATAATAGTTAGAAAAATATAAGAACATAAATTATTTATTAAGTATATTTCAACACACTCATCAAAACCAATCATGTCAGACAAGTCAAACAAATCAATCAAGTCAAACAAGTCAAACAAGTCAATCAAGTCAAACAAGTCAATCAAGTCAATCAAAACATACCAAACAAATCAAAAACTAATAATCCTATATTATAAAACAATACTACAAACTCCTCCTAAATAAAATACACTCGTTATGTATACATGTATGCAATATGTAGTTTGTAATGCAATATGAAATGTATGACATATGCAATGTAGCATGAGATAATATGCAGAATGAAGTGCAACTTATGATGCAAATAATTATGATATGCATTGTAATTTATGATTTAATATGAATTAAAATGAGATATGAAATAGGATGCATAATGATATGTAATATGAAACAAAATGATAATGAAGTAAAAATTATAATATGCAGAATGATATGATGATATATATACTATGGTAAGTGACATCCAGATTATAAGATAAACATGAGTAATAAGTAATATCTAATTGACAAGCATATATATATATCAAATTATTTATTATAAATTACTTCAACCAAACAAAGGTAATACACACCAATTACTAGACTTAGGTTAAGGAGACTAATGAATGAGACTGAAAGAGTAGCAAAGAAAAGAGTTTAAAGGAAATAATTGATATTAAAATTATAACATATTTATGAATGGTAGTAATCAAACTCAAAATCAAAATTAAATTGCAAAGAAATATGGACCTAAACTATATATAAATATATATGATCAGATATATTTTTTATAAAATTTATAGCCTACTTATTTAATTTTAAAATAATTATTTTAACTTGGTTGTTTTTATTTTTTTTATTTTTAAGAATCCAAACTTCCATATTTATAAAATACTTAACTTACTAATCAAAACCTTTATATTAGATTTTTATTGATTAAAATATTTAGAAACATGTTTAAACATCTTTTAAATTTAAAAAATATCATAATGAAATATTAAATAAAATGAAAAAGATTAAAAAACTAAAATAAACATGTGTTATATTAAGGCCTCTACCTCTTTTTTTTAAATTTTTTTTAATTAATTATAAAGAATATATTTAAACATAAAATCTATTTTAAAATATTCCAATATAAGTTAGAAAATAACTTCTAAAAAGAATAGAGAAAAATTCTTAATTTAAATATTATTTTTACATAGTTTAAAGTTTCATAAAGAAAAAAATAGTATTTAAAGAATGCTATAAAAAGTTTTTGTAGTAAAAAATATTCGAAACTTTATAAAACTAAAACTGTAGCTTTTACCAAATGTTGTGTAAAGTTTCTAAAACTCTACAGCGTTTCAAAGCACAGAAATGCTATAAAAACGAATTTGTAGTACTTACCAAACATTACGGAAGAAAAGAAGCATTTTAGAAATGCTATCTAAAATTCTAGTCATGTGATGTGGTTCTATCTTATTTATTGAAGAAATATATAAATTGAGCCTTATTCTAATATGCTAAATTCATTCTATTAATTTCTTAAAGATATAAAATTAGTATCTTAAAAGAAATAGAGTATGAGAGGTAAAAATCACATTAGAAAAGTTGAAATCATGAATGAAGGTATGCTTTTCTACTTAGTATAGTTGTAATAAATTGGTTGTAGATTTTATTTGAATGAAAACACATTTTAAAAGACTTTAAAAAAAATTAGACTTGTACATTGATATTTATACTATGGTGTGCTGATATATGGACTAATATATCAAAACTTATAAAAGAGATAAATTTCTATACCTAACTAAATGCATAGATATATATATATTCCTAAATGCAACAACAAAGATGAAATAACAGTAAAGCGTACCAATTTTTGCACTCCATCTTTCTAACTTTGTTGTTCTTCCATTGTCGTGCACATTTATATCTTTCTGAATTTGATGACGAGAACTGCTCTATTGCGACGACTTGTTTTTCTGATTATCGTAGTATATTCATTTGCTGAATTTGGAGACCGTATGAGAAATATATAGATGATTTAGTAGATCGACCAACTTGGCGCCAAAACTTTGAATTTGAATTTTTAATGAATGGACACTTCAAACACTATAAATAGGCCCAACGGTCACCACTTTTCATTTCAATTCATCTTCTTCTTCTTCTTCCCGTATATACTATCAAACTTCTAGAGGGCATATCTCCTACGTTTCTTAACGAATTGGATGAAACCAGCGGCAAATCGAAGAGGAAGGTAAGGGCTACGATTTAGTAATAGTTTAGTGTTGAATTTGGATGGTATTGTGATGCAACAGGCCAAACAGTAGAAGAAATGTAGAAGACCTCGTACACAGTTTTTCAGTTTTGGATAGCCAACTTCAAACTGTCATATTTAACTCAATTTTGATCAGAATTTGATGATCCACCATCAAAACGACCACGAGAACAAGAACTACAATCTGGAAAAGGAGTAGGAGTAAAATACTCAAATTTTTGAATGCAATTTGAAGAATTCCTTTGACAGTTTTGCCTTCTTTTTCTCTTTGTTCAGCAAACATCATTTGACCACAACTTGGTCATTTCTTGATGGATTCGCACGAAACCACTGGCATTGTGAAGTAGATGGAGAGAAGTACAGTATCAAATCAAGTGGTAGATGAGAACAAAAAGTTTTGAATTGATCTGGTACCCATTTATTTGTCGATTTCCATTATATATCCATTCGTTCTTCTTGATAGATGAATGATTATCTGCTATCTTTTAACCAATATTCATTAGACATAATTCTTCTCCTGCAAAACAACATAACCTTTTAAAGAATCAAGTGGCTTTTTAAAATAATTAAATATAGTTTTAAACAAAAATATCATGATGATTCTGTGACATATTCATATGAAAATAGTGTTAATAAAATCCTGAAAAATAGCCATTTTAAAAACTTTTTCAAAATTCAGATTATGAAAACTTTGAAACCTTGCTCTGATACCAATTGAAAGAAATGCGGATTAGGGATCTTAAGGCTAGGATTAACAATAGAGGGGGGGGTGAATAGTGTTTATAAAGAATTACTAAATCGTTTTGAGTTTATGTTAATTTAGACAAAGATGTATGCAAACTACAGATACAGGGATAATCACATAAACAAATAGAGATGTAGAAATAAAATAAAAGCAATAAAGGAAAGAACACACCGGATTTTATACTGGTTCGGAGTTACCCTACATCCAGTCCCGCAACACAAGTACGGATTTCCTTTCAAAAGCAATTGTACAATTACACCCTCAGTTTCAGGGCTACGAGGTACACCCTCCAGAATTTCTATCATCTGGATAGAGATACTTGATTTCCTTGCCACAAGTTTACCCAATTGATTTACAAAGGCTACAGTCACACTTTTTCTCTCTTGATTGATTTCCAAGGCTACAATCACACCTTTTCTCTCTTAATAGATTACAAAGTAGTGTATAACTGTAACGACCCAACTTCCATATCTCCAAGAAGTCGTATCGCTAATAAGAAAGAAAGGGATAGAAAAGAGAAAGAAAGAGAAGAAGAAGAAACAACACATCAGAATCTAAACAGCGGAATGAATAAATTATATTAATAACATAAAATATTACATAGTTTACAACCACTATCAGAGTACACAGATAATACAACACATACAAGACAGTTATAAACACCTGTCTAGTATTTACAACGTAATACAACACAGAACACACAACGGAATACTATATACTAACGCAGAAGCCTCCTGCTGCATTGCTCCTTCACAATTTGTCAAAGCTAACCTGAATCCCTTGGCTACTCGTAAAAATTTGAGTACCCAAGAGTTTATGAAAGCAAAAGATAAACTCCGGGTCAGACATGGGTCTGGTGTGAGTAACAGGTTAAAGTTGCTTAACTTTCAAAATCCTTTTGAAAGAAAGGTATCATGTAAGACTTCCCACACATAAACATGGAAAAGTTTTTACCTTACGCTAACCAAAACATTTGATAGGAAATCCAGTGATATTATAATAGGTCTAGGGTTTTCAAGTAAATATGAAATAGCCGAAATTGTTACATGATTAAATTCCAGCTACTAGCCACAAAAGTGGGTAATACAATCAAAACCGTTGGCACTTATTGGATTTTGGATTCCATACAATGGCAGGGCTACTGGGGTACCGTCCGTCACAGTATGTGGCCTAGATCAACGTACCGAGGAGTACGCCCGCTCCCCTGCAACACAAGGCCGGACCCATTCCTTACTGAACAGTTCCGAACAAGACAACCCCGCAGTTAGTGCGCATATCCAACTGCCCACTAAGCCGAATAAAAAGGGACCTCTAGACAGGGATCAATCTTTCTCTCCGGTGGGTGCTACCCACGAAGCCTTGCTGCACCACCCCTGTTTTAGCCATTCCCGGTTGATGAGGCTTGAGGCTACGATTACCTTTAGAGAACACATTATCATAGAATGCTCATCGTCCACCTGATGATGTTCTGAAAGCATTCAATCCATACAAGTTCGTTCCGGGTTCGAACGAAACCGAAGGCATTATCTCGTTACACTCGTATTGGAATCACCCTCAGAGTTAACGACGATAACCCTTGCACTCTAAATCTCCATCTCGAATCTATAAGTACTATTCTGTCAAACTCATTACGGAATCACCCACAGAGTTATACTGACGTATAGCCCTTACACCTCGAGTGTACACTCTTCACATAAGATTCACGACCTATCGTTAATTTGGATCGATGTGGTTTTCGGATATCCAAATACGGAAACCCGATCCCGGTCTCATCGAAATCCAAAGCGTGTCTTTTAGGTCCAAGTTGTTTTAGAGTTAAAAACAATTCAATATCATTATCTATATACATACAGATAGATAATTCATAGATTCACAACAGATAATTATCATTATCATAACATCAAATAATCCATACTATCACTATCAAAGATAATTAATATTTGTTGTGATGATGATATTAATTATCTTTGATAGTGATTGTATGGATTATTTGATGTTATGATAATGATAATTATATGTTGTGAATCTATGAATTATCTATCTGTATGTATATAGATAATGATATTGAATTGTTTTTAACTCTAAAACAACTTGGACCTAAAAGACACGCTTTGGATTTCAATGAGACCGAGATCGGGTTTCCATATTTGGATATTCGAAAACCACATCGATCCAAATTAACGATAGGTCGTGAATCTTATGTGAAGAGTGTACACTCGAGGTGTAAGGACTATACGTCAGTATAACTCTGTGGTTGATTCCGTAATGAGTTTGACGGAATAGTAGTTATAGATTCGAGATGGAGATTTAGAGTGCAAGGGTTATCGTCGTTAACTCTGAGGGTGATTCCAATACGAGTGTAACGAGATAATGCCTTCGGTTTCGTTCGAACCCGGAACGCCCTTGTATGGACTGAATGCTTTCAGAACATCGTCAGGTGGACGACGATCATTCTAAGATAATGTGTTCTCTAAAGGTAATCGTAGCCTCAAGCCTCATCAACCGGGAATGGCTAAAATAGGGGAGGTGCAGCAAGGCTTCGTGGGTAGCACCCACTGGAGAGCAAGATTGATCCATGTCTAGAGGTCCCTTTTTATTCGGCTTAGTGGGCAGTTGGATATGCGCACCAACTGCGGGGTTGTCTTGTTCGGAACTATTCAGTAAGGAATGGGTCCGGCCTTGTGTTGCAGGGAAGCGGGCGTACTCCTCGGTACATTGATCTAGGCCACGTACTGTGATGGGCGGTAACCCAGTAGCCCTGCCATTGTATGGAATCCAAAATCCAATAAGTGCCAACGGTTTTGATTGTATTACCCACTTTTGTGGCTAGTAGCTGGAATTTAATCATGTAGCAATTTCGGTTATTTCATATTTACTTGAAAACCCTAGACCTATTATAATATCACTGGATTTCCTATCAAATGTTTTGGTTAGCGTAAGGTAAAAACTTTTCCATGTTTATGTGTGGGAAGTCTTACGTGATACCTTTCTTTCAAAAGGATTTTGAAAGTTAAGCAACTTTAACCTGTTACTCACACCAGACCCATGTCTGACCCGGAGTTTATCTTTTGCTTTCATAAACTCTTGGGTACTCAAATTTTTACGAGTAGCCAAGGGATTCAGGTTAGCTTTGACAAATTGTGAAGGAGCAATGGAGCGGGAGGCTTCTGCGTTAGATATATAATATTCCGCTGTGTGTTCTGTGTTGTATTATGTTGTAAATACTATACAGGTGTTTATAACTGTCTTGTATGTGTTGTATTATCTGTGTACTCTGATAATGGTTGTAAACTATGTAATATTTTATGTTATTAATATAATTTATTCGTTCAGCTGTTTAGATTCTGATGCGTTGTTTCTTCTTCTTCTTCTCTTTCTTTCTCTTTTCTATCCCTTTCTTTCTTATTAGCGATACGACTTCTTGGAGATATGGAAGTTGGGTCATTACAGTAACTCTGAATAGCACTGAGAACTTTGTAGCGATAGTGATGGAGAATCAAACTAAAAGCAATCGAGTTTGATTCACTGTTGATTTCGGCGGAGTAATGGTAAGAATATGTATTAAGAAATGTGGAAGAAGAAGAGGAGTGAAAAACAAGAAAATCTGATATAAAATTCGTTGAAACTGACCCCTATTTGTAGAAAAGCAATAGTCATGTCCATTCGTGAAGAGTTATGACGAATAGACACTTCTTTAGAAATTTAAATTTGAAAGTCAACTGACATCATGTCGACATGGTCACCATGAGTATGTCGACATCCCAAAGCATTTTTTGATAATTCGATTTTCTTTGAAAATAACGTTTATCTTACATTAAAACTATTAAAAACTTTATAAATATACTTGCTTATAGTTAAAATTCATAAGTAAATATAGAGAATAATATATATAGAATTTATCTATAATTTTATATTTAAATTTGAGTATAAATATTTAAAAATTAAATATATGATATTAAAAGATAGTTTAAAGTCAGGAGTAATTTGACTTTGAAATTAAAGATGATTTTGAAGCTAAAATTATTAAAATCAGGATAGAGGTTTTTGATGCTTTTAAAAGGAAGGTTTTGAAATCATTTTGGAAACAAGATATAATTTTGAAAAATCATTTTGAATAAAAGGTTAGCGGAAACAAAACAATGTTCCACTAGATTTTTCGTGGGTTCCATCCTACTTAGGGTTCCATCCTTTTAACAGGCTCGAAGTGGATTCCATTCCACGAATAAATTGGATTTTAAGATGCCAGTGCTTTTCTATGAGTTTTAACAAAATTTCTAATTAAAGAATAAATTATTTGAATTCTTGAACTCTTGATAATCTTGATACTCATGAGTCTTCAATCTTGATATCTTGAGTCTCTATACTGTACAGTCTTTATTCTTGTTACCTGCATGGTTAAATCCTGCATATACATATATATCTAAACTTATAATGTTAGTATTTATATTTTATAATCTATTCTAAGGTTGTTGTCATCAAAACCATCATCTCATGGACTAACATAAAAGTCATTTATATAAAGTATAAATATTTAGTAACTATCTTTTAAATCATAATGCTAATTTAACCTTTAAAATAGTTACTACTATAACTAAATTAATAAATATTTACTTTAAAATCTTAAAACAATTTAAATAATAAACTTCTCAAAGAAAACATTCTTCTTTTAAAACATTTTAAAAACTTCTAATTTATACTTAAAAATCTTCCTTTAAAAATACACTTAGCTTTTCAAGAAGTTTCACTTTCCATTCCAATATACCCATCTAATCATTTATAAATCCTTCTTGATTTATTTGCAGTTTAATTTACGTCTCAATCCCATAAATTTCTTTTCCACACTTTTAAAAATAAAACCACCTTTTATTTTTAAAACAAATTACCATCTCTTAATAAATTCCCACCGTGAATTTATACTTTCAAATTTATCCACTAACAAATATTTCACTTTATTTATAAACCCAGTTTATAATTTCCATATCCTCATTCTCTTTTAATTACTGTTTCAAATCACTTAATCGATTTAAAAATCAATTTTCAAAATTTAGTCCCCATAGAATTATTTTTCGATTTATTCAAGTTTATTCAAAATTCATTAATTCCATATTTGTTTCTTAATTATGATTCAAATCTTATTTAAAATTGAAATATCAATTTCATACTTTTATTTCAGAATTCTCCTTTTATTTCTTCCCAAACTATTTTAATCCTGAATTTAAAATAAATTCTTCAATTTTTAAACAATATAACTTAAGTTTCAAAATTCATATATTCGGAAACTCTTTCCCCATACTCTGAATTTATCTAATAGGATTTTAAATCAAACTTTTATCCCTTTCCCAATTTATTCTTTTAATTTATCTAAGTTTACTATAATTATTTTACTTAAAAATCAAATCTTTATATTTTTGATATCTCAATATACCAAAATATATTCAGTCAAACCATAACATTCAATATTTTCAATTCCCAAAATAATCAATATTATATCACAGATCATCAAATAAAACATATCACCGAATATGAAAATAAATTCTAACATTTTGAGGAATCTAGTTGGATCCCTCCAACTTGTTTCCCTGCATCCACAGATGTTAGTCAACAATTAAAATACCAATCCCACTTCAAGGGGGATATCGCGGTATAAAGGGTCATCTGCTATTATGTGGGGCGTATAAGGTCTCATCTGCTATATAATGCGGGAAATCAATCCCTCCAATATATATATACTATTATATATAATATCACATCCAGTCAATTCAATCATTCAACCAATATTTTAAATTTAACTATTTAAATTTAAATGGTAATCCAAATGAGCGAGATTAACTCACCTTTGATTTTATTTGCAACCCATTTCCATTCCGGCTTGTTTCCTTCATGATTTTTAGACCTTGTAACAAACATTATATGGTTTATTAGTATTTGAACTAATCGGACAGTTAATTCCCGTAGATTAAATCATTTAATTTAAACTACTAAATTCCTTTAACAAATTATCTTTAGTAACTGAATAACCAATTAAGTTAATTTAACAATTTATCCACCAAATCCATTATTTAAAATAAGCTAGTATATTAAGATATGTAAATATGTATTTATTTCCTTTAGGACTACATATATATATATATATATATATATATATATATACAAAAATGTCAATATGGATTTCAAAAATCAAATTCGGAATAACCTCTACAACATTTAAAATTCTATTTTCAAAATCATGTATACATACATATATTTACTATAAGTAACATAACAGTGAATTCCTTTACTGTAAACATATACATACATATATATTAACCTTTAAACTAAAATATTAATTTGTTTTATACCTTACTGTAAAATAATTTTCTACTATACTATATATAAAAATATAGAGTTCAAAATAAAAATCTAATACCTTACTTTAAAAATTATATATTTTTCTGCATGTATATATATAAATATATATATATATATATTTAAATAGAAAAAAACTGCAAATGAATCTCACTGTATATATTTTCTTCATAAATATTTTCAAATTTAAATTGAAACGAATAACTGCATACACCTGCTGCGCAAAAGCTGCCTCTCCAATAAACAACAGTGACCGACTACCAAACCGAAAAATGCTTGAATTCCTCTAGCCCATCATGAACTTGCGACCAATCAGAGGACTCCACCCCTTCCCCCAAACGCGTCGACTTTCTGCGCCACCAACCCCAGCCTCGCGAATGCGCCCACCACCACTCGAGCTCAATCCACCTACCTCGTAGAGTATCTACCACCACCACGAACTAGCGGAGTCGTCCACCCCAACATCAAGTCGAACGAGACCACCCTTGAAAAACAAGCCTTACTTGCTAAATCCTGAATCGCCTAGACGAAAAAAAGGGATATGAATATATGAACTCGTGATTTTTAAATTTCGCTTGATTAATTAATTTTTTACATGAGTTCGATTTGAAACTTCGTGAATAAAATTATGGAATAGAGGGAGGGCTCATGCTTAATTGAATTGAATTCGGCCATTCACTCTTTTGTTTTGAAGGAGGAATTCGATCTGTTTTAAATCAAACTGGAGATTGAATTTAGTTTCCATTTGGATTTGTTTTCAAATATTCAGTCATTTATTTTGTTGCTGTTAATATAAAAGAAGGGGAAACACTTGTACGCGATTCGAAAAGGCAGCGGAACACGTGTTGGATGGTCTACAGCGTTTTATTTTTAAAGTAGAATTGAAAAAGTACTCATGTGAATGCAGATTTGAATGTTGATATATAATATATTAAATTTAATTCAAATTCAATTTCAAATTGTCTCAATTAACGTAGCTTAAAATCAGGAACACTTATCGAGGCATGCTGCTAGATATTTATAATGTTATACCCTTATTTCGAACAGAATGAAAAAGGTTTCTAGTCCAAATTTGATCGTATAGAGATGATAGCTTTTTGAACCCAGTTATTATATTCAATTTTCGATAAAGATTTCAGCATGTTTATACACCGTACGATCACACGAGAACACCAAACGTGAAGGAAATTGAAATCCAATAATAATACGCTATTACGGATCCAATGGAACTAGTTTCGTCGAGTTCCGAGACTGTGCCTTGGAAGGCTATTTTTAAATATCAATTTAAACGGTATATTTTCAAAACTGAACAAAACAATTTCAAATTCAATTTTAAAAGTTCTATTACCTTCAATAATATTAATATAAATTTTATAAGCCTTCCAAGCATTTTTGACAAGCTCGAAACTCCCGATTTCATATTTTACCCAATTTCTAAATTTTAAATTCAATAATTTAATTATCTAATAAATGAAGATATTTGAAATTTAAGCTAAATTAACCTTTTAAATATTTAAAATTAATTAAATATTCAATTTCAAATATCTAAAATTTCTGGGTCATCACATAAATGTAAACATTTCACTCTTGACCAGTTTGAATTTTTGAAAAATAGTTTGAATACTTTTAAAATAGTTTAAGTAATTAAAATAGTTAGTTTAATGTAAAATAGTTAAAATGGCTTTAATGGTTAAAATGGTTTTAATATATAATAGTTTAGTATAAAGCGGTTTATATAGTAAAATATTTGGAAAGCCAAAATAACTTAAAGATTTAAAGAATATAGATTTTCAACAAATTATACTAAATAATTTATTTAAAAATGGTTTCAAAGTCAAACAGGTCCAATTCCAACTTTCCAATCCAAATCAACTTCGATTTCCATATCCGACTCTGGTCTCTTCAGCAACCAAACGTCGTTTTACACACCGGTCGGTTCTTTTACATTTCGAAAACAGTCCATAATTGGTATCAAAATATCATATTCGCTTCAAAAATCAAATCAGTTTCAAAATCATCACATTTACTTAAAATATACAATTTTAATTCATAATCGTGTTCACCTCAATATCTCAACTTCGATTCCAAAAATGTTTCAAGTTCCGATTTGATTTATAACTGCAATTAAAACTGATTCGTATTTAAATCCAAGATTTAAATATAAATATTTCATACTTGACCAGTTTGAATTTTCGAAAATAGTTTGAATACTTTTAAAATAGTTTTAGTAATTAAAATAGTTTAATATAAAATAGTTAAAATAGTTTTAATGGTTAAAATAGTTTTAATGGTTAAAATAGTTTAATATATAATAGTTTAGTATAAAGTGGTTTATATGGTAAAATACTTGGAAAGCCAAAATAACTTAAAGATTTAAAGAATATAGATTTTCAACAAATTATACTAAAATAACTTATTTAAAAATGGTTTCAAAGGCAAACCAATCCAATTCCAACTTTCCAATCCAAATCAACTTCGATTTTCATTCAGTCAATTAAATTTGATACCAATTCAAATCGATTTCAACTTCGATTTCAAATTAATTCAGTTCCATTATCAAATCAATCAATTCAATTTATATCGATTTCGAGCTTGATTTTCAAATATCGATTCAAAACACTCAATCGAATTTTACCTTCAATATTCAATACAAAAATCCAATTTTCAAATATAGTTCAATTCCAGGCTCAAGTTCGAATCATTGTAACTGATATGGGACTCAATTCCAAGCTGTCGAATTCAAAGAATTCTGTCGTTGGCATCATATTGAAAAGAGATTTGTAGCAGTTGCTCACCCTCAAGAAAATGGGCAAGTTAAAGCTATGAACAAAACCATAGAGTCTATTCTAAAGAAGCATTTGGAAAAGGATGGTGGCAAATGAGTGGATGATCTCCCAACAACATTATAGGCTTACAGAACCACCCACAAGTCCACCACTGGCCATACTCCATTTGCCCTCGCTTACGACTCCGAAGCCGTCATTCCTATTGAACTCGAAGTCCCTTCTCATCAAGTGACCTACTATAATCCCAGAATGAATAGAGATCACCCCTTTGAATCTCTAGACTTTATTGATGAGAAGCACGAAAAAGTTGATTTGAGCGCAGCTGCACATCGACATCGATTCGCCCGATATTACAACACTAAAGTCCGACCTTTGAGCATTGAATTTGGCGAACTCATCTTGAAACGGGTTTTTCCTATCCTATAACATATGAATCCTACTTGGGAAGGACCATATGTCATTGAACATAGGCTTGGAGAGGGAACTTTAAGCTACTGACTGTGGATGGTGTCACACTCTCAACAGCATGGAATAGCGATCATGTACGATGCTATTTCACTTAGTTTATGCCTCTTCATTTAGTTGTAATCCATTTTCGAATTTTCTTTTGCATTTGATTTTCCACATATGTAATAAGACAAATTATGTCATTCCTTTCCATTTGGCATATAAACGTTGAAAATTTCCTTCATATTAGCGATTGTTGTAGCATTACTTATTAGTTACAACACCCGACAAACTAATATTGACATGTCTGTGTAGGTTCCCTGAGTTTGGAGCTAGCCGATTACATAAGTTCACAGTTGAACTACACAAAATGAACATGGTCCGACCATTCATTTGATGATTCTCGCTCATAACTCAATGGATGGAATACCCAACGAGGAAGGATATGACTCGACCATCCGATAACCAAATTAATCCTACCGAGGATGGGATAGACATAAACCAAAAGCGATCGTGATATGACAGATCGCTCACTAAGTTAAACCCTAAACTTGGAGGCAAATCAATCAATTAAGAAAAGTATGGTCCAACTATTTTCCCAAATAACTCCGAGTCTCCAGAGTGTGGAATGGAGTATAAACACGAATTGGGTGTGATCTGATAGCCCGCCAACTAACTCCTATCCCTAGAGTGAGGACATGAGTATAAACAAATAGATGAGTGCGGTTTGACCATGCACTACTCCATAAACTCTGACCTGAAACCGACAGGAGGAGTATAAAATTGCAAAAGATGGAGTTCGACCATCCATTATCTAACTTCGATAAACTGAGATTTAAGGCAGGAGTATAATCCCTCAAATCATTGAATTCGATAGCATGACCCTAGGACCCGAGCCTAGTGTTTGTTATAACTTGATGCCATAATCACATGGTGGCCTTGAATGAAACTTAACGGACGATTATCCAAATTAACGAGCAACGAATTACAAGTACATTGAATGGAAAATTAATAGCTTGACTACTTAAAAAAAATTCACATAAGATTTTGATAGAAAATAAAGAACTTTCATTTGCATATTAAACTTGAAAATCATGGTACAAGTTTATCCAAAAGCAAGGGCCGTACCTATAAAATTATGGCCAACAAAAAGAAACATTGTGTAAGCTATATACAAACTAAGCCGAAGCAATGGCTACTTCTTTTGCCCTTTTCTCTTTTGATTTCTTTGGAGTCGCACCACCCGAGCCTTTACCTGTCCTTCTCTTCGATCCTTTTCCACCCTTGGCAGGAGAGCTTTCAGAGATTGGAGGGAGTCCTTAGGGAACCGACCCACTAGGTGGAATGACTTGCAGTGGGACGAGATTTAGATCGTCGATATGCATATCAGCGGGTTCAGCTTTAGCCTTTTGTTTCAATAACTCCTCTCTCTCGATGCGCTTCTTCAAGCTGAGCTCATCGGTATGTTCGAAGGCATTAGTGATCACAAAGTCATCTGATTCATCTGGCAGCAGTTGGTCATCGACTTTTTCATCATCAAGTGCTCAATTAACTTGAGCATATGGCCCTAGAATGTCGGTAGCCATTAGAAATTAAGTAGATGTCGATTATCGCTCCATAGCGGCATCACATCCTAGAGTTTGGCTGGGACCCAAAAGACCTGTAGATTTACAAAAATAAGAAAATAGTCCCATGACTATTGGGCATGAGTAACGAAACCTCTTGAATATTGGAGAGTAAAGATGGTTACTTGTGTCCGGGTGACTTTCAGTTGTCGTCAGAGTGCTCCCCTCTTGAATAGGAGTCAACACCTTTGATTGATAATCGGATCTATCCGGATCATAGCTCGGATCCTGTCTCGGGCCAAGTGAAACTGGTGCTTCGGCTATTTGAAGTGAAGGGGGACCTTTAGGATCAGACTCCAAAAGCTTCAGCGATGTTTTCCCCTTTACCGAAGGATGCTAAAATATCAAAGTATCAAAGCCTTTCCGCGGCAAGATCTAAAGGTTCCTCCCTATGAAGAATTTCCCATACCAGTTTCTCCTTATCCAATTCAGCTTCGCCAAGGGCTTTCTTCTTCATTTCATCAATATATTCCCAATTCTTGGTGAGTGATTCAAGATTGCCCTCTCTAAGAAAACTCAAACCACGATGGATTAGGAATTTAGCATCATATTCAACAATTAAAGGATCAAACAATTCCCTAATTTCATTCCAACCAGCTTCTTTTTCATCCTCCAACTAGGCCTCATTCCGCTCGCTAACCTTATTGTGGACAACTTTCCTTGCTCTTCCTTGAGGACTTCAATTTGAGTGAGTTGCTCGTCTAGTTTGATATTCAATTCCCGGGCTTCAACGGCCTCTTCACAATATCTTTGAGACTCCTTTTGAGCTTTAAGTTTTTCTTCCTTCTCTTTCTTAAAGAGTTTTTTGAGTTCCTTAACGCGGCGGGCCAGAGTGTTTTTCTCTTTTTCAATGTATCTTTCTCTAAAGCAAGCACACTGTTGCGGTTGAGGGCAACATCTTGCTCCTTTTTATGAGCCGTTTCTAGACGATTAACCCCTTCATATGTTTCTTTGCCGCTTTTCTTTGTCGTGACTAGCTTCGCTTTTAACTCTATGATCTCATCATCTTGGTGTTTAATTACGTCCTTATCATGGATCACCTCTAACTTAAGGCGATTGATTTCATGTTGCCTCTTGATAAACGCTACAGAGATTTTCTCGGCTAAATGCTGGAATGCTTCGTGCTGCACAAAAAAAATCATTGACACATATAAGTGAACTCGCTTTAGCACTCCCTAGAATTGTGTGGATAGAAGGAAGAGACTTCAGCACATCAAAGCTGATTTTTAGGAAATGACCATAAGTTCAGCCAATCTTTCTACCGTAGAGGCATCAGGAGCTCTCATAGCCAAAGCTGGATCAGCAAGGCATTTGCTCGACCTATGATCATGAGGCTGTGGAGCACCCAATAATCTGGAATATTGCTTGGGTGGCATAGCAGTTGTGAGAGCGTGTGAAGAGGTATGATCGCTGCTATGTACAAGAACATTGGGATAAACTTCCTGATGAGACGATTGAGATTGGGACTTGTGTTTACAAGATCAAGACTCCCTTGAGTGATGACTTGTTCCCGGCTATCATCTCATCCTCGATGCCTGCCCGAGTTTGGACCGCAATAAGATCCATACTGTGTTGAGGATCCCCTCAAGCGAACGAAGGCACAAGAACGAGATATAACACATGTGAATCAAACAAGAGCGTATAAGTGACCATTAAATAAAAGGTAGACGAAAATCATATAGTGAAGTGCATGTGATTGTGTAAAGACCCGAAATTTTTGATCTTGAAAATTCCAGATAGTCAAGAAAGGAGAAAAGAGATAGAAGAAGAAACAAAAACAAAACAAAAATTCTCACATTCGCAGCAGATCAAAATATAATATCAAATAAAATCATTTATACAAAGAAAGTAGTATCAGTAAATTTACAATTAATACATCAGAGTTTTCAATATTTACATAAATATTGGACAGTTAATATCACATGTCCCAGACAATCTATAATATATACAACGGAATACTCTCCAAACGTCCCTGCCATCCAGCTCACCTCCTGAGCTCCAGAACGTGCTTACCTAAAAATCTGTAGTACACGGTCTGACCCGAGCATTACATCATAATAACACCTGGGTCAGGCTGGAAACCAGCGTGAGTAAATCCATCTAACATGGAATACAATAGCATAAAACTTACATAAAACCCGGGGTAACTCGTATCAATTTTAGAAATTCACAAGTTTGGTATAGACAACACTTATTACACACATCAATTTCTAAGTACCAAAACTTGGATTAAACACTTAACTCATTCCATTCCAGCCCATTGATTTCACATATCAAATCTGTATAGAATTTTTATAGATTACAAATCGAAGTGGTTTCGGGTATTTACCAATACCCGACTCCGGTCTCTTCGAATTCAATGCCATCTTAACCCACACTATTCATGTGAAACACAAATCAACCTTTAATCGCAAGATGTCATTTTTACATAGTAGTTCATCATCGACAAATAACCACATAATCACTGTTCAAGACAAACATATCATATCACAAACATTTCATATCGGAAATATCAACCAATCATTCATAAGCAAGATTAATTAGTCACCCATTCCTAATTAAATCAAATTAATTACTTTAATCACTTTTAATCTTGCTTACTTAACAATAATTAATTATAAACCATTAATTAATCATCCCCTAATTATCCTCTCGAATTACATTCAGTAATTAGCCCTTAATTAATTTACCACATTCATTAATCAACCTTGATTAATCACATTCAGTAATTATTTATTCCTAATTATTTATATTTATTAATTAACCTCTTAATTAATAAATAAATCATTTAATTAGTTACACTGAATAATTAACACTTAATTACATCCACTAAGTAATTATTATTTAATTACTTTCATCAAGTAGTTACCCATTAATTAATTGCAACTTGTAATTATCCATTAATTACTTCACTAAGTAATTACACTTCATTAATTACCTTAAGTAATTACACTTAACCCTAACTAATTCTTAGTTAACAGTTAATTACCTTAAACCTTGTAAATTAATCCTAAATTATTAATTAATTTAACTTTAATTACCTTATTAATTTAAGTAATCTTTAATCATAAAAACTTAACTAACTTTCAAGATAAAACAATTACATTAATTACCTAAAATTAATACACGTTTAAAAACATTTCATCTTTTTAATTTATACTTAATTACCTTTTAAAAATTAAGTTTTTAAAATACTTAAACCTTTCTCAAATTAAAGCATAAAACTTTTAAATCATATAGTTTAAACATAAGTTCAAATCAGTTTTAAATTTAAATTTTAAAATTAGCTTTTCAAACTTTCAAAAAAAACATTTACAAGCTTGCTTCGGGTTCGACCGCCTTTGACTCGAGACCAGACTCGAGTTTCCCCTCCTCTCCCTCTTTCCTTTAACTTAACATAGTTTAAAATTAAAAAAATGGTACCATGCAAACTCTCGTGCAAAAACTTGATGCCCCACTCGTGCCAAAACGCAGCAACCCCGAGACAGTCTAATTCCTCTCCTTTCCCTTCCTTCTTCCACTCTTTAAAACTCAGCGATTCAACCCATCTTCCTACTAACATGCACCGAAACATCATCGTGCACGTGCACGCAAGCTCAACGTCAATCTGATCGACCCTACCGGCATCTACAAATCGCTGACGATCATTACGATCCCATCGAGTTCCCAGAAACCCGATCCATATCACAAAACAAAATTGAAGAATTCGAAGCCTACAGCCTAAAACCCCGATCATCAATCACCTCCATCTTCCATCCCCGTCCACCGAAGGCCACGGCCACGTAGCTGGACCTCTACCTAAGTTCCTCGTACCCTTTCCCGTTGCTCCGACCGAACTCGAAACAACATCGGCGCCGAAATTCCTTGAAGAACAACCACAACGTCAACTCAATCCTAGACCCTAGATTGACATCGCCCTCTATCCATGACGTTCTAGAAAATACTAGACTATTTTTCCCACCATCGTCATTCCACGATCCACCTCTGACATGAACCATGAGTCACAGATCGTCTTCGATCGACGACAATCTACCATTAACCCAAAACTAATCATATCACAATAACTCACTAATTACAAGTCTAAAAATCTTAGTTTTGTTTTTAAAAATCCTAGAATTCGAAGTCGAACTCAATTATACACTCAAAATCCAATAATTTGATAATCAAATTCTGACATTGATTTGTTCTTCACAGAAATATTTTATTTCTGAAATATTTACAAACTAATTTTACTTGAATCAATTTTTGAAATGATGATTACTCACCTACAAACATTTTTACTTCAGGGATCAATGCCTAAAGATCGCTTAAGTGGAATTTTTGAATCAGGTTTTCAAACCTGTAATGCTTCAACAGAGGCATGCTTAGCCCTTTTTAGACCTGATCACATATATAAATATAAAAATCATTTTAACATCATTCATAACAAAATTCATATCATACTTCAAGCCTTCATCACATGCAAATTCTAGATATTTCAGACTTTATGAGTTTTATTCATCTGTATCAATAAAACAGAGAATAGATTGATACTTTCTAAAGTAGCGGTTATTCACCTGTTTATGTAAACAGAGGACATAGCTATTATATTTTCTCCTTTCAGGACTTTGTATTTCGAATTTGATCTGAATGCTTGTTTGAAAAGTTGAATCTAAACTGATCCTTGTTGCTTGAGTTGATTTCGATTTGCTTACATCTAGACCTTGCCTTTATTTTCAGATTTGAGTTTGAGAAAAAGTTTTCCTTTGCTTATTTTTTTACTGAACTTTGTTATAGACTATTCTTTTCTTTGTTTTCTTTTGAATATGTAGATTGGAAGATAAAAAAAGAATGAAGAGAAAAGATATATATATTTTTTATAGATTTAAATTGGGATTTAATAAAAATAAAGGAAAATGAAAAAAATAATTGTGACACTTGTCTTAAAATCTAACACTTTTCATTTTTATTAATAAATTGCCTTACACTTGTAATTAGAAAGATTTATACATAAACACATGTAAATTTTGCATGAACATATTACTTATAAAATGATTTAAAAAGCTTTTAAAATTAATTTTCTAATTTATAAATACATATTTTAATTTATATAAATAAATTCCTTTAAAAAGAGAATAATATAAAAAATTATATTCTTAATAAAATCAAATAAAATACATTTTAAAACTTAAGTATGATTTAATATATAAATGACTATCTTTTGAATTTCAATTTAAATATTCAAATACAAATTAAATTTCAAATCCAATTTGAAAATCAATTTGATATATACATGTATTTGTTCAAATACAATTTCAACTTGTATAAAATAATTTTCATAAAAACAATATATATATATATATATATATATATATGAAATACAATTATTATTATTGTTTTAAAATAACAATTTTATCAATTTTAATTAATTTATAAAAGAGATTATCACATTTTAAATTTGTTTGAAATTATAGGATA